>CM053627.1:73327177-73355134 GCA_028646595.1 Phalanger gymnotis | reverse complement strand
AGGTTTTGGGTAGTGTACAAAGAAAGGAAGACATTCAGAAGCAACAGTGTGGCTCAGACCCCAGGAGCAGAGTCTCAGTTTCAGCATCTATTATAATCTACAGGGGAATAATCAAGGCAGGAATCTCAGACCAAAAGGGAGCCTACAATTCTGCCACTTTGAATCAACAGAGCTTTAGTTTCAATTGTTTCTCAGACCCAAACCTAGGTTAGTAACTTACAGGGCTCTGATCAGAGGAACAGTAATCAGACTCTGCCTGGATCAAACTAAGGGAACACAGAAAGCTTTCAAGTCCCCAGCCTATTCCTGAGATTCTGGATAATTCAATACTCAAACCCCCCAAGAAAGCAGCAACAAGAGGAGCTCAGACCTTCCCTCCAGAAGTGCAGCAGAATCCAGGACTGACATTTAAGTCTGAAGGTTAGGAAATAGGCTGGAAGAACAAACAAAAGGAAAAAGAATCCCACCATAAAGTGCTATTATGGTGATAGACACAAAACCAAAAGAAGATGCTGACTCCAAAACATCTATAAGCAAACCTTTAGAGAAAAATACAACTTGGGCAAAAGTTCAACTAGAATTCCTAGAGAAAATGAAGGATTTAAAAAAAGAAAAAGTTTAAAATGTTTTTTATAAATGAAATGAGAGTACTAGAGGAAAAAAAATGGGTAAGAAATGAGAGCTATGGAAGAAAGAACTGGAAATGGAATCAACATCTTGGCACAAAAGGTACAAAACCTTGCCCAAGCAACATGCTACCTGAAAATTAGAATGGATCAAATAGAATCCAATGAATCCATGAGATAACAGGATGCAGAAAAAGCTTTTGACAAAATACAACAACACCCATTCCTATTTAAAAACACTTAAAATGATAAGTAGCATCTATCTAAAATAAAAAACAACCACTATCTGTAACGGGGATAAGCTAGAAGCCTTTCCAATAAGATGAGCGGTAAAGCAAAATGCCCATTATCACCACTATTATTGAAATACTGTTCTAGAAATGTTAGCTGTAGCAATAAGACAAGAAAAAGAAATTAAAATAGGCAATGAAGAACCAAAACTATCACTCTTTGCAGATGATACGATGATATACTTAGAAAATTCTAGAGAATCTACTAAAAAACTAGTTGAAATAAATAACAACTTCAGCAAAGTTGAAGGATATAACTGAATTCCACATAAATTGTCAGCATTTCTTTATATTACCAACAAAATCCAGCAGCAAGAGAAATTCCATTTAAAATACCTACAGACAATATAAAATACTTGGGAGTTTACCTGCCAAGACAAACCCTGGAAGTATATGAATATAATTACAAAACACTTTTCACACAAATCAGATCTAAACAAGTGGAGAAAAATTAATTGCTCATGGGTAGGCAAAGCCAATATAATAAAAATGACAATTCTGGGCCAGCTAGGTGGCGCAGTGAGTACAGCACTGGCCCTGGAGTCAGGAGGACCTGAGTTCAAATTGGACTTCAGACACTTGACATTAGCTGTGTGACCTTGGGCAAGCCCCTTAACCCCCATTGCCCTGCCTTCCCCCCTCCAAAAACAAACGAACAAAAAATGACAATTCTACCTAAATATTCAGTGCTATGCCAAATTACCAAAAAAGTATTTCTAGAGTTAGAGAAAATCATAACATAATTCATGTGGAAGAACAAAAGATCAAAAATACTAAAAGGTAACTTAGCTGTACCAGATCTCAAACTGTACAAAATGACAATCATCAAAACAATCTGGTAATGGCTAAGGAATAGAGCAGTAGATCAGTGGCACAGATTAGGTAGCTAATATATATAGTAGTAAATGACCATGGTAAGCTAGTATTTGACAAACCCAAAGATCCAAGATTTTAGGACATGAAATCACTATTTGACAAAAATTGATGGGAAAACTGGAAAGCAGTTTGGCAGGAACTAGGTATAGATCAATATCTCCTACCATATAACCAAGACAAAGCCAAAATGGGTACATGATTTAGACATAAAGGGTGATGTTATAAGCAAATCAGGGGAGAGGGATTATTTTATTCAAATTTATGGATAAGAGAAGAATTTATAACCAAAGAAGAGATAGAAAGCATTACAGGATGTAAAATGATTTTGAATACATCAAATTAAAAAGGTTTTGCAAAAACAAAACCAATGCAGTCAAGATCAGAAGGGAAGCAGGAAACTGGGGAAAAAAAATTAGAGCAAGTTTCTCTGATAAAGGCCTCATTTCTCAAATATATTGAAAGCCGAGACAATTTTGTTAGAATATGAGTCCTTCCCCAATTGATAAATGGTCAAAGAATATGTAGGCAGTTTTCAGATGAAGAAATTAAAGCTATCTATAGTCAAGTGAAAAAATGCTCTAAATCACTTTGATTAGAGATGCAAATTAAAACAACTCTGTGATACCACCTTCTATCTATCAGATTGGCTAATATGACAGAAAAGAGAAATGACAAACATTTGAGGGGGTGTGGAAAAAATGGACTGTTGGTGGAATTGTAAACGGATCCAACCATTCTGGAGAGCAATTTAGAACTATGCCTTAAGGGCTACAAAACTGTACATTCCCTTGATCCAGCAATATTACTACTAGGTCTGTAAGATTTAAAAAAAAAAAAGGAAAAGGACCTATATGTACAAAAATATTTACAGAAGCTCTTTATGTGGTGGTAAAGAATTGGCAATTGAGGGGATGCCCATCAACTGGGGAATGGTTGAACAAGTTGTAGTATATGATTACAATGGAATACTACTGTGCTGTAAGAAATGATGAACAAGATGTTTTCAGAAAAACCTGGGAAGACTTACAAGAACTGATGCAAAGTGAAATATGAAGAACCAGAACATCGTACACAGTAATAGCAATGTTGTATGACGATCAACTATGAATGACTTAGCTATTCTTAGTAATACAATGATCCAAAACAATTCTGAAGGACTTAGGACAAAAAATGCTATCTACTTCCAGAGAAAGAACTGATGGTATATGGATGCAGATTGAAGCATACCTTTTAAAATTTTATTATTCTTGGTTTTTTGGTCTATGTTTTCTTTTGCAACATAGCTAATACAAAAATGTTTTGCATGACTAAACATGTATAATCTACATCAAACTGTTTAACTTCTCAAGAAGTGGGGAGAGGAGGGAGAATTTGGAACTCAAAATTTTAGAAAATGAAAGTAAAAAAATTTTTGTTTATATGTAATTTTAAAAACAAAGATATCCTAAAAGATAATTGTCCAGATCTCTTTGAACCAGAGAGCAAAGTGGAAAAAGAAACTACCATTTACATAATGAAAAAAATCCCAAAATGAAAATTCCCAGGAATATCACAGTCAAAATTCAGATTTTCCAGGTCAAAGAAAGATGACTACAAGCAGCCAAATTTAAAAAGAAAAAGAATTCAAGTACTGAGGAGCCACAGTCAGGCTCCCCCATGATTTAGCAGCCACCACTATATAAAGGAGAAGCAAACTTGGAATACAATATTCCTGGAGGCAAAGGATATGGGCTTAGGACCAAGAAGAATTTTTCCAACAAAACTGAGTATAATGCTACAGGGGAAAAAATAGACCTTAAACGAAATAAAGGATTTCTAAAAATTCCTGATGAAAAGATCAGAGGTATCAAGACATTCTGAAGTTCAAACACAGGCATGAAGATCAACTTAAGAAGGTAAACATTAATGAACAATGATAAAGGACTAAACAATGATAAAATGCTTACATTCAAATATGAGGAAATGATACCTCTGTCCCCTCTAAACCCTATCATCATTAGAGTAATTAGACAAGGCCTAGGAGTGGTTCAGTTATCTCTTGATGATCTTAGGAGAATAGAAGAAAGAGTGGGAAGAGGCATAAACTGGGGAGGAGGTGGAGTAGAGAAAGGGTGGTTAGGAAAAATTATCTCGCACAATCAAGATACACAAGTAAACATCTATACAAATAAGGAAAAAAGGATTAGAGAAAACAGCTAACACCTGAACCTCACTCTCATTTGAACTAGTCAAAAGGAGGAAGAATAAACTTTTACACAAACACACTTATTTCACTCAACCAAGAGAGAGGCAAAGGGAAAAAGAGAAAAGGGGGGGAATCAGAGGCAAGATAGATTAAGAGAGGGATCGGTCCTAAACAAAACAAACTCTAAGGATGTAAAAAAATATATTTATAGCTCTTTTTGAAGTGACAAAGAATGAGAATCTAAGAGACTGCCCATAAATTGAAAAATGGATAAAAAAAAAAAAGTCATGGTACGGAAGTGCAATGGAATACTATTTTGGTATAGAAATAATGGAGAGGTTTTCAAAGAAACCTGGGAATACTTATATAAACTGATGCAGAATGAAGTAAATGCAACCAAGAGAACAATTTATATAATGACAACAATGTGATTTAAAGAAAACAACAATTAGGAACCATCCATGATTCCAGAAGACTAATGATGAAACATGTTACCTACCTCACAATAGAGAAGTGAAGGGGTTAAGAATGCAGAATGAGATAAATATGGCCAATGTGGAAATTTGTTTTGATTGACTATATTTGTAATGGGTTTTGTTTTTCTTTTATTCTCAATTAGGGGAGGAAGGAGGGGGAGAAGGTAGATTTTTGCTGATTGAAACAAATTCTTTTTAAAAATAAAATTGAATTAAAAAGAATACTAAAAAGTAGGAAGACTAAGTGTTATCTTCATTTTTTATTAATTAAAACAACTATCACTTATGTGGCACTTAAAGATTTATAAAGCACTTTATGTATGTTATCTCATTTTATCCTCACAACCACCATGGAAGAAACAGAAATAAAGTGACTTGCCTAATGTGGTACAACTATTTAGTTGAACTAGTTAGAACTTAGAACTGGAACACAGGTCTTATGACTCTTGATACAGAACTGATTCCACTAGATGGAGTAACTAAAGAGAAGCGAAGGCAACCAGAGAACCTCAGCTCTAGATGTAAAAAGGGACTTTAGTGGCCCTTTAATGCTACCCCCTTATTAACATGAGGACTCTGAGGCTCAGGACTCGCCCAAGGCATCAGAATTAGGATTTAAACCTACAGTTGTAGTAAATGATGGAAGGTGGGGAAAAAAAAAAAGGAACACAGCTAATTAAAAAAAACCTATTGTCTAAGAATAAACCCAGAAAATAATTTAGAGACGAGAGAAAGAACAAAGTGGCCTATTTGAGAAGCCGTAATACACCAGCGTCTTCTCTTTTCATATTTGCTTTCACTCATTTTTAAAGATGAAACTCATGTTTATGTTCTTAACAAAGGAAGAATTCATCAAATTCATGAAATATGTTTTTATTTAGTGGTCATTCCCAAAGATTAAATAAGAACTGTCTTCATTAACGCTGTTAGCACATGAAATTGTCTTTGATGGGCCACAATACCATATGTGAAACTTAACACTTAGAAATTTAAGTATGTATGTGAAATACAAAAACACTTTCTTCTTCTATGGAACCTAAATAAAGCATATCCCTTACTTAAAATAGCAACTAGCCTTAAACACACCATATAGGAATAGAAACTTAAACAAAACCACAGTTCATAAATTTGATAGTCATTCTTCTAGCACATCTAACAACAGATAGTTATAGTTTTAACTTTAGCGTAACAGAGACATACAGATGCCATATGTGTGTGTGTGTGTGTACTTAGATATTACACTCAGAATTATACAGTCATAAACAGAGTTTCTATATTCTTCTTCCCCATCACCACTGCCCTAATCTAGACCTATTTCTTTTTTTTTTTTTGAGATTTTTTATTTTTAGTTTACAACACTCGGTTCTACATAATTTTGAGTTCCAGATTTTCTTCCCTCTCTCCCTCCCCAAGATGGCATGGAATCCAATATATCTTCTATGTATAACTTTGCATTGAACTTATTCGCACATTAGTCAAGTTGTGAAGAAGAATTATGACCAATGGAATGAATCATGAGAAAGAGGAAACAGAACCAAAAAGAAACTAAAAAACAAAAACAAAAGAGAAAAAAAAAGGGGGGGGGGCAAGGCGAGCATAAAGTGTGTCTCAATCTGCACTCAGACTCCATAGTTCTTTCTCTGGATGTCGACAGCATTCTCCATCGTAAGCCTTTTGGAGTTGTCTTTGCACCTTGTGTTGCTGAGAAGAGCAAAGTCTATCAGTGTTAGTCATCACAGAATCCATATATCTGCGGTTGTGTACAATGTTCTCCTGGTTCTGCTCCTCTCACTCAGCATCAGATCATGTAGGTCTTTCCAGGTTATTATGAAGTCTGTATCATCCCCTTTTCTTACTGCACAATAGTATTCTATTACTTTCATATACCACAACTTCTTCAGACATTTCCCAATTGATGGGCATCCCCTTGATTTCCAGTTCTTTGCTACTACAAAAAGAGCCGCTATAAATATTTTTGTACATATGGGTCCTTTACAACCCTAGAAGTGGTATTGCTGGGTCAAAGGGTATGAATATTTTTATAGCCCTTTGGGCATAGATCCAAACTGCTCTCCAGAACGGCTGGATCAGTTCACAACTCCGCCAGCAACGTAACAATATTCCAATTTTCCCACATCCTCTCCAGCATTTATCATTTTCCTGTTTTGTCATTTTAGCCAATCTGACAAGAGAGATGTGGTACCTAAGAGTTGTTTTGATTTGCATTTCTCTAATCAGTAGTAATTTTGAGCATTTTTTCATATGCCTATAGATATCTTTAATTTCTTCCTCTGAAAACTGCCTGTTCACATTCTTTGACCATTTCTCAATCGGGGAATGACTTGTATTCCTACAAATTTGGCTCAGTTCCCTGTATATTTTAGAGATGAGACCTTTACCTGAGACACTGGTTGTAAAGATTTTCTCCCAATTTTCTGCTTCCCTCCTAATCTTTGTTGCATTGGCATTTTTTATACAAAAAACATTTCAATTTAACATAATCAAATTATCCATTTTGCATTTTGTAATGCTATCTTGTTATGTCATGAATTCTTTTCTTTTCCATAAACCTGATAGGTAAACTATTCCTTGATCTCAAAGGGCTTATAGTATCAGCCTTTATTCCTAAATCATGAACCCATTTTGACTTTATTTTGGTATATGGTATAAGATATTGGTCTACATTCAGTCTCTGCCTTACCATTTTCCAATTTTCCCAGCAGTTTTTGTGAAATAGTTAATTCTTAGCCCAAAAGCTGGATTCTTTGGGTTTATCAAAGAGTAGATTGCTATAGTCATTGACTTCTCCATCTTGTGTACCTACCCTATTCCACTGATTCACGACTCTGTTTCTTAGCCAGTACCAGGTAGTTTTGATGACTGCTGCTTTATAGTACAGTTTAATATCTGGTATGGCTAGGCCACCTTCCCTAGCATTTCTTTTGATTAATACCCTAGATATTCTAGACCTCTTGTTCTTCCAGATGAATTTTGTTATTATTTTATCCAGCTCTGTAAAATAATTTTTGGTAGTTTGATTTATATGGCACTGAATAGATAGATTAATTTAGGTAAAACTGTCATTTTTATTATATTAGCTCAGCCTTACCATGAGCAACTGATATTTTTCCATTTATTTAGATCTGACTTTATTTGCATGAAAAGTGTTTCATAATTATGTTCATATAGGTCCTGGATTTGTCTTGGCAGACAGCCTCCCAAATATTTTATAGTGTCTACAGTAACTCTGAATGGAATTTCTCTTTCTATCTCTTGCTGTTGGGCTTTGTTAGTAATGTATGGGAATGCCAAGGATTTATATGGGTCCTTTTTATTTCTTACCTCATTACAGCAATCTTTTTAAAAATCATCTTTTTTCCTTACCTCCCCTTGTCTATTGAAAAAAACAAAAGTAAAATCTGGATAAAATATACTTAGTCAAGCAAAACAAATTCCTATATTGGCCCAGTCCAAAAACGTGTGCCTTATTCTACATATTTACTCTATCACTTCTCTGTCAGGAAGTGTGTAGTAGCAGGCTTCATTATTGGTCCTCTGGAATCATGGTTGATTATCGCATTGATCAGAGCTCCCAAGTCTCGCAAAACTTATCATTTTACAATGTTGTTATAATATAAATTCTTCTCCTGGTTCTATTCATTTCATTCTGTATCAAGTTTTCAAGTCTTCCTAGATTTCTTTGAAACCGTCCCCATCATTGTTTCTTACACAACAACAGTATTCCATTACATTTATATGCCATAACTTCTCCAATAGAACATACTTACTAGTTTCCAGTTCTTTGCCACTACAAAAATAACTAATATACATATTTTGTACATTTAAGACCTTCTGCTCTTTCCTTGATCTCTTTGGGTTACAGATCTAGCAGTGGTATTTCTGATTAAAAGATTAAGATTAAACTGCTCTGACAATTGTTCAGAACTCATTATCTTTCCCCTAAAAGCCTCCCTCCTCCCAAGCTTCCCTCTCTTGCTGAGGGAACTATCATTCTGCCAGGTCCCAGGTTTGCAACCTTGGTAACACCCTTGACTCCTCACTAACTCAACAGCCCCATCTAATCTGTTGCCAAGGCCTGTTGATTTCACCTTTCCAGCATCTCTCAAACATACCTTCTTCTCTCCTCTGACACTGCCATCACAATAGTAAAGGCCTCCATCACCTCGCATTTTAATTACTGCAATAGCATGATGGTTGGCCGGCCTGCCTCAAGTCTATCCCCACTCCAATCCATCCTTTATTCAGCTGCCAAAGTGATTTTCCTAAATCCAAAGTCTCAAAAATGTCATCTCCCCTCCCCTCCCCTCAATTAACTACAGTGACTACCTATCACCTCCATGATTAAATATAAAATCCTTTGGCTTTTTAAGCCCTTCACACCCTGCCTCCTATGTTTCCAGTCTTCTTACACTTTACACCCTGCCCGCTACACACTCTATGATCCAGTGACACTGGCCTCCTTGCTGTTCCTTATACAACTTTCACCATTTCCCGACTGCGCCTGTCTTTTTTCCTCCCTCCCGACTTCCTGAACTTTCTTGAAGTCTCAGCTAAAATCCCATCTTCTACAGAAGCCTTTCGAAGTCCCTCTAAGTGCCCACTATGATTATCTCCAATTTATACTGTATGTAACTTCTTCATACATAATTGTTTGTGTATTGTCTCGCCCGTGAGATTGTGAGCTCTTTGAGGGCAGGGGCTGTTTTTGCCTTTCTCTGTATTCCCTTCACTTAGCACAGAACTAGCATACTGTAAATGCTTAATAAACACTTCTTGACTTTACTAAGAGTCACCTAGAGTACAAAGTAGTTAAGTGACTCGCCCAGGCTCCCACAGCCAGTATATATCACAGACAGGACTTGAACTGAGGTCCTCCTAGCTGCCTCTCTTTTTAATATGTCGAGCTGCCTCTAATAGGAGATAACCACAAGGTATTTTAGGGAGCAGGGCACCAGTAGCTAGAATACCAAAAAATATTTTTTCATTTCCTACCATATGAGAAATAAAGATGAAAAAATGAAGTGACTTGCGGGAGGCCACCAGCTGACAGCACTAGAACTCAGATCTTCTGACTTAATTCAGAGTTCATAAGTAGAGGAAATCATTGAAATTAACTTGCTTCATTGTATCAAAGATAAAGTGTATGCTTCTCACTGAAAAAGTGCTTTACAATCTCTACCAAGATTACTCCATTCACCTTCCTTTCTCAGCCATCACAACATACCTCTCCTCTCCACTGGGCTACACATATGTCCTCAAATAGTAACCACGACCTCATTTTCTTCCCACTCCAATGCCTTTAATTACTGTAGAATCTATTAAGAAGAATGTAGATGGAGAGCTAGCCTAGGATGGGTTTTACAAGCTGCAAAATCAACCAAAGTATCTTCTAGTCAGAAGCTTTCATGCACTTTGATTCCTAGGACCCGTTTGTAATATGTCTGAATATACCTCTTCCCTTGTAAATAAGCCCTAAAAATATACACCCTTGGACTCAGTGATGTGCTGACAAAGGAATGGTGGCTGCTTCAAGTATTTCATAATAGTAGAGGCAACAGTTAAAGTGGACAAGTTTTTAAAGATCAAAGGAGAAAAATATTGGGCTTCAGTCACTCAGAGCCACAAGTCAAGAAATTTAAAGAGTAGAAATGAATTCAGTACCCTCTCCCTTTTGGGCAAGTCTACAGAGCAATACTGGTTTCCAGAAAGTTGATTGGGCCAATCAACTAAGCAAGCATTCATTAACTGGACAGAGCAGGGGGACTATAGTCACAAACACCTGAATTCAAATCCAGCCTTACTAGCTGTGTGACCCTGTTTGCCTCCATTTCCTCATCTGTAAAATGAGCAGGGGAAGGAAAAGCCAAACCACTCCAATAGCATTGCCAAGAAAAAACCCCAAGAGTCAGACATGACTGAAACAACTGAACAGCAACAAAATAAGCTAGGCACTGGAAGGAGGAGAGGAAGAGAAAAATGCAGTCCCTGCCCTCAAACAGTTTATATTCAAAGGTAGGAAGCAACATAGTAGGTACATACATAACACATATAAAGCGGATACAAGGTAACAATAGAGAGGAAGACAGCAGCTGGGAGGAGCACAAAGGTCTGCAGTTCAGGGCACTTGAGCTGGGTCTTGAGATGTTTCATGGAGATCACAGAGCCAGAGCTAGAAGAAACCATGGAAGCCATGTGGTCTAAGCCCAAGTTGGGGGGAGTGGGAGCATTCTAAACTTAGGAAGAAGACAGCACAAAGGCAGTAAGTAACAAATAGGAGGCAGGCCAGTGCAGTGGGCCTGTAAAGCATGTGGAGAGGGTGATGTACGTGAAGGTTAGAAAAAGAGGGCTGTCAAGACCTTTAAACGCTAAAGAGAAGGGTTTATATTTGATCCAAAGAGCAAAAGGGAGCCACTGGAATTCACTGAGTTCAGAAAGGGAAGGAGACATGGACTTTAGGGAAATTCCTTTGACAGCCACATGGAATATAAAATGCAGCAGGAAAAGACTTGAAGTAGGGAGTTCAATTAGGAGGCTCTTATAATAAAATCTGAGGGGAGAGAAGGCGCTACACACATAACATGGAGAAAGAAACTTTTTTGGTGACTATTTGGATAAGTGTGATGAACCAGAGTGAGGAGTGGAGGACGACCCCAAGGCTGTGAACCTGCATAACTGTAAGGAAGGAAGTGCCTTCAGCAGGAACAGGAAAGTTCAGAAGATGTGTGAGTTTTAGAAGAACTGACCACCGAGTTTGAGAACTCTTTCGAAGTCAAACTGTTGGTGTTTCGAAGTCAAAAAGTTGGTGACGCAGAACTGAAGTTCAGCAGAGACCGACTAGGGTTGGATACACGAATTTGGGGGTTTCAGCCTGGTTCTCTCACAAGACCATTTGTGCATATGGATCCTAATGAAAACACCTCTCAGAGTTGCTGTGTGTGTGTGTACCCAAAGCAGCATAAAAATATTTCTGGCAGCCAGTTCAAAGACATAAAATCACCAGTGTGGAAGGAAAGAAGGGTATCATTCACTCCAAAGTGTCAAGAACAGCAGCAACAGAATGGATGGAGGGGCAGACCAAGGCAATCAAAGTTTTCATTCTCATCATAGCAGTGGAAACATACCTGTCCACAGTCCTTAGGTTAACCATTTTGCCTTAGCTGTGTATGAACATTAGCTCTTTTATTAGCCCCCAATTCCATGAGAGCAGAGACAATCTTATTCTACTGTATCTCTTCACAGTGCCTAGCATACAGTTAGCACTTAACAAGTATTTGCTTAATTGAATTGACACAATTTCCCAGACAAAACATTGCTATTTTAATAGAGTCAACGTTAGAAAAAAAGACTACAATGATAGGTAAACTGCAGAATGGGGGAGATGCTTTGGGGTAATTCCCAAAGACCACCTCCAAGTTCAGGAAGCATTTATGATAATGAAATTGAGATACAATGAAAAAGTCTGGACACTACCCCACTCCCTTGAAGTTTATCATAATAGAATTTTGTTAGCATTTTTACTTCCTCTTATTCAAATTTCTTCCTCTTATGAAATTCCACTCCTCATAGGCATTACATATTCATGTTATTGGGCATAAC
The DNA here is from genome assembly GCA_028646595.1 of Phalanger gymnotis. Classification (NCBI taxonomy): domain Eukaryota; kingdom Metazoa; phylum Chordata; class Mammalia; order Diprotodontia; family Phalangeridae; genus Phalanger; species Phalanger gymnotis. The sequence continues at coordinate 73,343,064 of CM053627.1, read as the reverse complement.
AACAACAAACAGTACAAAACAATACATCAAATGTTGGCTCTCAGCATCTAAAATTATTTAACAGATGGAGCGCTGTATCCAATTTTGGGCAGAATCTTTACAAATCAACCCCATTAACCTCATCCTAGTCTTATTCCTGGATACAGTATGGTTAGAAAGTTCTAGGCTATCAAATTAATGAATTATAATTATGTTTAGCTTTCTGTTCCCAAGGAGGGAGAGAGGACAGGCTGTAAGAAGGGGGTTATAAGAGCATCTGTGAATTGAGAGAAAGGGAAGGAAGAAGAACCATCGGTGACTATGGAGCAGTGCTGCAAAGTGACTAGAGAGTCGGTTTCAAAGTATGGAAAACCAGGGTTCAGGTCCTGCCTCAGATACATTAGCGGTGCGATCCTGGGCAAGTCAATTGCACTCAAGCAACTCTCTAGGACAAAGAGGTACCAATCTGCATTGGTAGGCGTTTTCTGTGCCGAGGAAATCACAAGTATATTTTAAGAAAGAAAAAAAGAATCAATGATGAGTTATATTAATTTATATTGCTTTGATTTTATATAACTAAAGAGACAGGTGGATGTCATTATTTTGTCTCAGGATCTGCAGAGCAGTAGGTCACCTTGATATGGGATAGCAATTATGAATCTACCAATGGATTAAATCCAGGGATTAAATGCCTGGATTAAGAGCCAAAATCTGTGAAAAACACCTTAGAAAGAAAACATACCATTTAGAAGGAATCTTAATAAACAGCTGCACCACTTGAAACCATTAAGGATTTGAAAAACAGTATGGACAAATTTTTAGTTCTACGATTTCTCATTTTTATAAACTGTTCTCTTCCATTGTAAGAAAACTTTCCTATGTTCACTTTCTCTTCATGATGAATAAGCAGAGGTAAGGGGAAGGTTCAAGAAGAAATACAGGTGTTTGAGTGCAAAAGAATGCAAACGGATCTAAATTTCTACAGGACACTAGTCACTTAGATTGGTCGACATCCTTGATCTGTAAGGTAGAAGACTGATGAACTAACTGCCAGGGCAAAACTGGTCAAGAGCTAGTAGGCTCTGGCTTGTGGTTGATGGCAAAAGTGGTCTCCTTTGGAAGTTCTTAGCAGTTTAGAAAAATCAATGAAAATAGAGAACAGGAGAAGACTGGGGGACACAAATGACATGGGGGAGACTGGGAAGAGTGAAATAAAAAAGGGAAGGCAAAAACAAAGGTTCAGGAAGTATACCAGAAAAGGGAATACAGTGAAGGGATCAAGGAATATGAGTAAAAAAAGAGAAGAAATAGCCGATAAAGAATGAGACCAAATAACTAACGTGGGTGAATGCAAATCTAATAAATGGAACAGAAGCAAAGTAAGGGCCAGAGAGTAAGACACAAGGGATGGAGAATTTTCTGGGAAGTAGAAATTTCAAGAAGACCAGGCAACATTGCTGGAATCTGGACCTGGGGTTTTCACCTTTCTTCATCTCTTTCTGTTGTCCTCCTACCTTCCTAGATGTCTTAACTATACTGCAAAAATATTGCTCTTGAAAACCAGGCTTGGCCCTTCCAACTGTGCCAGAAGGGTCTGATGCTAATGGGTACTTTCCAAAAGACAAGGTAGGGCTAGGGCAGGGTAGGAACAAGTAGCGTGAGAAGACCCATTGAGCCTGCTGCCAACAGGCTGGGCTGAGCCGAAGCTGCCCATCCTTGGCTGCATACTAAGTGACATGGGAGCTGGCATGGCCCAAGGAGGATAACAAAGAGGGGTGGTAGCAGCAAAATTAGAGTTTTCACTCTCACTCTCCGTCCCACCCTCTTGGTAGAATTTCCAGTTCTACCTGCTTCGCCCCTCCTCCCTGCGTCCCTGCCATGGGGTTTGGGCCAGACCTGTCCAGGCATCATTACAAGAGAACCCGCCCAGCCTTCAGTCCTGGGGCCTGGCGCCATACTTCCTGTTTGTCCCTGCTCCTCCCCAACCTACTGCATCATCCCACCCCGACTCCACAGAGCCGAATTACCTAAACTGGACTTTAGACAGAAACCTCACTTATCAGGGAGTCACAGGCAGGATTCCCAGGGAAGGGCTAGTTTTAGTTCATGACTGTTCCTGTGGCTGGCCACTCAGCTGTCATGTGGTTCCTGACCAAGACCAGAGCCAGACAATGAATCAGAGAGTTGGAAAGGGCCTTATAGGTTATCTAGTCCAACCTCCTACTCAATTCAAGCATTCCCCTATGCGAAAGGTGACTGGAACTGCTGGAAAGTAAACAGACTCTAAGGTCAGATCTAGATCCTTACAGTAAATGCCTAATTCTTCTGTATATGAGGAAATGCATTTTTTTCTTTAACTTATGACAAGCTATTTCCTAAAACCGCCACTGCAAGGTTGTGTGGGAGAAGAGGTATGAGACTTATTATCATGTCCACAAAACAAGCGCAAACATGGGAAAGGAGATACATTGTTATCACTACCCCTTAGACTCAGCTGCCTCCTGTCAAGGAAAGGGAGGATATTTCCATCATCTAAGGTCTCAGTCCAAAACACAACCTTTAGCTACAAACGAAATGCCTACATCAGATTGTCTAGGCTGAAAACTCCCAACAGGACTGGGTTTACAAAAACCACCTTCGACCTGGGGCCAACTAGACTAGTCTCTGAGCACGAGGAATATTGGAAATAGAAACAAGAAAGCAGAATGAAGGTGCTGGCGGAACAGGAAAGAAAAGCCAAGCTGGCAGGAGAGAGAAAACAAGATTATATGTGTTCCAAGACATATTTCCTAGTTCTCCTAGTTGAGGCAGCTAGGTGACACAGTGGAGGGAGTGCTGGGCCCGGAATCAGGAAGACTTGAATTCAAATCCAGCCTTGGACAGGACTGCTAGCTCTGTGAACCCAAGCAAGTCACTTAACCTGTTTGTCTCAGTTTCCTCAATTGTAAAATAAGGATAATAGTAGCATCTAATTCCCAGGGTTGTTGTGAGGAACAAATGAGATATTTGCAAAGCTCCAGCCATACAGTAGATCAGGGCTGTCCAAAATGAGCCGGATTTATGCGGCCCGCCTACAAGCATAGAAATTTACGCAAATGCTTTAGTAAAGGAAGCTGAGCTACCACAGAGCTCTTACTAAAATGGCAAATCAAAATATATTGTCTATTGTTTCAATGAAAACCTAAGGCTGGCCAGCCCTGCAGTCGATGATTAGTAAATGTTTGTTTCCTTGCTTTTTTATTGCCTGCTGTAGGTTTTGAGTGAAATTTTGTTCAAGGGCAGGCCAAAGGTGAATGGGAGAATGAAGAAGGGAGGGAGAGAACTGACTCACCTCCCCAACCCCTCATTCCTAGCTGGTCGGTTGGCATCTGTGTCCTGTCTCCTCCCACTCAAGGAAACAAGTTCAGGGCAGGACAGGCCCCCACATCTCCGGCTACAGGAGGGCCATGAAGCTAATGAACCGTTAACCACATCTCTTATCTTAAAGCCAGTCAGTAATAATCCCCAGAGGAACCCAACTGTAGCCTAAAAACAAGCATTTCCATAACAATTACATGGAATTCAGGAAATAAGGCTAAAAAAATCAAATCTAGCACAGGAAACATGGGGACACAGCAGCAAGCCCTTCTTCCTCCACCTGAAATGCCTGGAAACAGAAAACCAGGACCTGCACAAACTGGAATAGTTTCAATCCAAGTTCTTTCAAGCCCCATGTTCTCTACTATCCCTTAAATGCCACAAAACATTCTCCTCTGTAGAATTATACCAGAACTTCAGAGTTCATCCCACCCAGTTTCTAGGCGGAGCTTCCCCTGGGCTAGCCCAGCCGGATGGGGTCTTTCCTATGTGGAGAGAACTCCTGGAAAGGAGATTCTACCCACCCTACTTAGTCACTAGTTCTGCTAATTCATAGCTCTTTCCCAATATCTAGCCCCCAAGCTCCCTGTTATCTGTAATCTCCAGCCTTTCCTTCTAATTTGGTCTTCTGAGGAAATGAGAAGAGTAGGTTCCCTTCCTCCATATAATAGCCATGAAAAACTTCCCAAACTCAGCTTTTAATTTAACAAACATTCATGAAGCACCTGCTCTGTGCTAGGGACACAAACATAAATAACATCAGAGTCCCTACACTCCAAAGAGCTCGCACAATCTAAGAGACTTGGGCAAGCCTATTTATCTTCTCCGCTTGCCCCCGAGGACTATTGCATTTTGGTGGTTGTATTCCCAGTGCCCAGTACAGTATCTTATACATAATAGGCAATTAATAAATGTTGGTTCAATTGTCCTGTACTTTCAACTCCGTTCCTTACTCTGTGAGGTATCCTTCTAAGAGAGCACTCTGCTCTTTTCCAAACATTGGTGTGGACAGCATAGCCCATTGTGGAAAACCCCCAAGAACTCATCTCTGACCACTAGAGCAGAAGAGGTAGGTGGGTTAGAGAATGGGAAAACACAGGCCAACACAGACTTGAGGTGCTGCTCTACTGATGCCTCAAGCAGCCAAATGAGAGAAACAGTCAAACACCAGACTAAAAGCCCAGGAGGCAGCCCTACTTTCTACATCCAACCAGTGAGGAGTTAGAAATACACACTTCCCCTCCTGCTTCATCTTCACCCATGAAACTTCCCATGATGCTCTCTCCACATGGATCTCAAACAGTATTGGCATTCTCTATCTTAGCCCACTCAAATGAAAGGGCTCAATTCTGAGGCAGTGATCACCTGACACTACTATCTTACAATTTACACCTACTATCTTATTTCATCTCCGCCACAAATTTGTGAGGTAGGGCAGGATAGGAATTTTTTTTAAACAAATAAAAAGGAAATTCGAAGAAGTTAAAAGTGATTTATTTAAGGACCCCGGTCTCTTGACTCTTAGCTCTATTCAATTTCAAGAGCCTCTGAACATTCTATGTCCTGTCCTCAATTATACTCCTAAGTCAACTCTACTAAATCAATCTTCGGTTCCTTTTACCTCACCCATCACCCTGAAGTAAATACCAGGCTGCAGCAGCTGTTCCTCTGTTCCTCAGTTCTCCTCACTTCACTTTATATCAGTTGGCATAAAACTTCCCAGGTTTCTCTAAAACTGTCCTTTTCACAACTTGTAATGGTAAAATAATATTCCATTATATTCATATATCTTGAGTGATGGGCACTCTTTTTAGTTTCCAGTTCTTTGCAATAATAATGAGCTGCTATAAATATTTTTGACCACGAGTCCTTTCCTTTCTTTCATTTCTCTAGGTTATCTATTCATTGTCTAACCAGACTACAAAGCAATCTAATAAACCAGCAAACTACCCAACTTGGGTAGTTGAATTCCCATCAGATGTAAAAGAAATTAGGGGAAGAAGACAGAAAAGAAGAGTCCAAGATTCATTAACTTTTGACCCCTTAAAGCCAAGCCCCCGGCTAAAGAAAGAGGAGTTTCAGATTGCCTCTGGCAATTCAGAGAAGACATTTTGTCTGAAAGGGCTCAACTTCTTGAATCTTAGCTATGGCACAAGCGACTTAGCAAAGCCAGTACATTACTAAGGGATAATCAGAGGACAAGGAAAAGGAAGAAAAAAAAGAAAGGGAAATGAAAGAGAAACCAAAGGGAAAGGGGGCAAAATGGGAAAAGAAAAAAGGCACACAAAACCTGTATGCTGTTTACACCACAGGCAGATACTCAGATAAGACAGATAAACATTCCCATAATTCATTTCCACATATAGATACAGGTACAAACAGGCAGTGACACAGACTAACCAATACACAAACTGGACAGCTGGTCTAAACGGATATATGCAAGGGCACAGGCCCAACCAAAAGTGTTTTCCATTGTTCCAGAGGAAAGGGAGTTTATGAAAGGAACGAAAATTCTGACGGGGTACGGGGGGAGGGTAGTGTCCTTCAGGGCTGGGGGGGGCGGGGAAGTCCACCCAATCAACAAACACTTCCCCCTTCCCAAGGGGAATGGTCAGTTAGTCAACAACAAAGATAAAGTTCCCGGGAGGTAGAACAGTAGGAGAGGAGTCTAGGGAAGCTCCGCCTGTTTGTGCAATTCCAAATTTCAACTTTGGTCCAACTTGGGAATAAACGGCCCCCAGAAGCAACAACCATGGACTTGCAAATGGTAAGGAACTAAGCGGGGGAGGGATGGTGCATTCCCATGAAATCAGGCAACTAGCTAAAGAAAAGGTCTCCTCGGCAACAGGACTGAAATCTTCACCCCCTTCCCTGCCCAACCCACAGTCGACCATAAGCTGTGACCCCAGCCAGGTTGTGGGAAGACACAAAAGGCAATTTTACGAGCTATTTCTCAAACATGAGGGTCTGCCATAGAGCCCCCTCACTGGGTTGCATAAGTATATGGGGGAAATGAGCGGGTGGACATAACCTCTTAAAGGACTGTGTATGTAAATTATGAATTGGGGAAGGGAATAAGGATTTATATAGAGCCTATTATGTGTCAAGCACTGTGCTAAGCGCTTTACAAATATTATCTTATTTGTATGTGTGTATGTGTTGAGAGAGGGAAGAACGAAAGTGTGTGTGTGTGTGTGTGTGTGTGTGTGTGTGTGTGTGTGTGTGTGAGAGAGAGAGAGAGAGAGAGAGAGAGAGAGAGAGAGAGAGAGAGAACAGGACAAAGTCCTTAGTAGGGCTGCAGGGGGGGGGGGGAAAGCACGTTGTGTATACATGGTTGGAGCCGAGCCTGGAAGAGGGGTGGAGCACCCGACCCCCATCCTACTCCAACGATCCTCCTCAAAACCCAGAGCACTCACACAGGGTCGCCGCTGTGAAAAAAAGGAGAAGGTGCCTCTGCCCGGCCCGCTCCGCCATCCTGATCCCGATCCCGGTCCGATCGCCAGGTCCCTGCCGCTGGCCAAGCCGCCTCTGGGCAGACTAAGCCTAAGGGTAGCCTCTTCCCCAACCGCCGCGCCCAGACTGAACCACAGCCACCAGGTGGGATCCCGCCCCCCACTTCCCGCCACTCCCGATTGGTTGGCGCTCCGTCCCCAGCATAGTTTGATTGGTAGGGGGAGCTGCTTGGGATCTTGAGTGACTCACCGTAGCCAGGTGCAACCCCACCCAGTACCTAACTCCCTGTAGGATTGGCGCCGTTCCAAGACCGAAACTTCTCGGATTGGTTTAGGCAAACGTCACTCCCTCTGATTAACTCGGAGCTTTCTCCAGGTGAGGGCCACTCGGATTGGACGGTATTCCTGTTGACGGTGAACCTCTGAACGAACTGCTGGCCTCTGGGAAGAGGCGGGGTGATTTGGGTAGGGTTTCAGGTAAGAAGGCTGGGCGGGGGAGGTGGGGAGCCCCAAGTCTGGGCACTCAGTAGCTGATATTCCGTCAATACCAGGCACCTCCTAGGTACTGCAGAAGAAAATCGTTGGACCGTCCGAAGACTGATTCCATTATAGATCTATTCTGTATAACCTCTACCAGGTCGTTCTTGCTACATTTAAGGCATTTTATTCATGTCTTATTAATTCTTCACTGGGCTTCTTCCAAACTTCTCTGCCCAAACTCCCAAATCCATCTTTGCCCCCATTGCTCTCAGCAGTTCACCTCACCTCCCATCTTGGCCATACAGTTCTAGCCCTCTTAACTCCTTTTCTTCACTCTTCTACAGTTCTCTGTGACTCATCCTACATAGCTGAGGTATGAGCTTAGGCAGTCACTTCAGCTTTCTGAGTCTCACTTTCCTCAACTGCAATAAGGAAGTTCAGCTAGATGATCTCCAAAGTCCAGTTTCAGCTCTAATGCTTTATTACTTAATGTGTTTCTTCCTTCTCCTTCAAAGAAAAAGGGTGACTTTCCTTCTTGCTAATCTCTGACCCAAATCTTCACATTCTCTCCTGTCTCATGACCTTCCCCCAATCTAGCACTTCGTAGGCTCATAGGATTTTAAATTAAGAGCTGGAAGGGACCTAGAAGTCATTCAGCCTAAAGCCATATTATAAATGATGAATCTGGGGCTCAGAGAAATTCAGTGACTTTCCTTTAGAGTAAGTAGGGTTTGTTTCATTCTTATTTGTACCCCCTGAGCCCACCATAATGCCTAGCACTGTATTTAATAAAATGCTTGTTGATTTATTGATTTTTCTAGTCACAAAGGCAGTGGCAGAACTGGGATTTGAATCCAGGTCCTTCAAATACAAATATAAGACTCTTTACAATGTACCACTTTGCTTTTGAAAATAGGAACATTTGCTATCTTGTGATACCTCTCACACAAGATTGGAGAAGTGAAACCGTTTCCATTGTTTAAAAAAAAAAACCAAGAAGAGGGCAGAGTATAGGCTACTGGGTTTGAGTTTGATTTCTTGGAAAAATCTAGATCAGATGTAAAAAGAGACAAATGGCAAACAATTAGAAAGGGAAGTGATGATTACAAAGAGTTAAGTGGCTCACTAAAGATCTGGTCATGCCATATTAATCCCATTTCCTTTTTTGATAGGATTATTAAACCAGTAGATAAATGGAATGCTGCAGATATAGTTTAACCTAGATTTAGCAAATCTTTTGATAAAGTATCATATATGATTCTTTTTTCTTTTTTAAAATATCTTAATTGATTTTTTTTGTTTTTGTGTCATCAGTTTTCTGCAACATCCCTTCTTGTCTCTCTCACTTCTCCCTCCTAGAGAGTCATCCCATTTAACAAATAGTATTTTTTCAAGACAAAAAAAAAATCAGCATAATTGATCAATACATTGAAAAAGTTCAAAAACATATGCAAAGTACAGCACTTATGGACCTCCCACATCCACCCAAGTGAGTTGGGAGAGTCCTCTCCTACTTCTTTTTTCAAGTTGTGTTTGATCTTTATACTTTTATGAAACTTGTTATTGTTTATTTTTAGTTTATTATAATTTATTTGTTATAATATATTCATTATTTTGTGCATGGTTGTTATTTCTGTTTACTTTGTGGTAGTCATTGTATATAGTATCTTCTTGATTCTGCTTGCTTCTCGGTCTATTACATCATACATTCATATTCCACAATTTGTTTAGCCATTCCTTTAGCCAATTCTTTGCTGTCACGAAAAGTAACTATATGATATTTTAGTATATGGGGACATTTTTCTTATCAATGACCTTTTTTTTATCAACAGCTTTCTTGGGTTAAAAGGTATGAACATTTTAGTCGTTTATTTACATAATTCTAAATTATTTTCCAAAATGGTTGTACTGATTCACAGCTCCACCAACAATGTATCAGTTTGCCTATCCTACTACAATCCCTCCAACATTAACTATTGCCATTTTTTGTCATCTTTGCCAGTTTTCAGGGTGCAAGGTAAAAACTGAGGGTTTTGATTTAATTTTCCCTTATTAGTGATTTAGAGAATTCTTTCATGTGATTGTAAATACTTTGTAATTCTTCTTTTGTGAACTGTATGTTCCCATCCTTTGACTGCTTATCTATTGGGGGATGGCTATTAGTCTCATATATTTGTTAATTGTTTATGTCTTTTGAATATCAGATCTTTATCAGTGAAATTTGATACAGAAATATTTTCCCATTTGAGAGCCTCCCTGATTACCCTAGATTCATTAGTTTGGTCTGTGCAGATTTTCAGTTTTATGTAATCAAAGTTCTCTATTTTATCTTTTCTGATTGCCTCTGTCCTTTGTTTAAAAATACATGTTCTACATATAGAGAGGTATGTAATCTTCTATTCTAACTTTTTTATTGTAAGATCTTTAATATTAAGGTTGTGTATTTATTTAGAATGTATTGTGGAATATGGTATAAAGTGTTGGTCTAGGCCTAACCTCTGCCAATCTTCTTTCCAGTTACATATTCTTACAATGGAGGATATAGAGAGATTGATTAGATAATAATACAGAGAGATTCAGAACTAGTTTGAAGGTCAGATTCAAAATGTAGTTAATGATTCATGTCAAAGTGGCAGGATATCTTCAGTGGAATGCTCCAAAGATCTGTCCTTGGCCATGTCATGTTTAACATTTTTTTTTATTACCGATTTGGACAATAGCATAGATGATCTATGCTTATCAAATTTTCAGGTGACCAGAATCTGGGACAGATAGAAAACACACTGGGTGATAGAGTCAGGATCCAAAGAGATCTTGACAGGAGGAAAAGAAAGAGAATTTCAGGCATGGGGGAAAGTGAGTGAAAATGCAGGGAATGGCAAGATGGCAGGAAGTAAAGGAAGAAGAGTTGAGTTTTACACCATAGCTCCTCCAAACAGATCTAGAAAGTGTATCAGACCAAGTCCTGATTCAGAAATTGAAGAAAAAATCAGAGTAATTTCTCCAGCCCAGGTCAGCATAGTGAGGCAAAAGAGAAAGTCTGCTGACACTGGAGATGATGTCTCTCCAGGAATGATGCTAGGCTGTGTACTCAGCAAAGAGCTTGTTCAGAAACAAGCTATGTGACTCCGATCCTAGGAACAGAGAGAGGTCTCAGCCCAGTCTGAAATCTATAGAGGAATAATTAGGCAGGAGTCTTAGAACAAAGGGGAGCCTACAGGGTTGTCACTTTGAGCAAGCAGAGCTTTCCAAATGGCTTATAGTAGCTGAGTCCAGCAGCAGTCTACTGGAACTACAATGTGGGCTGAGTTCACAAGTATGTTGATCTCACGCAACTTAAGTCAAGAGCTGAAGTCTGATAACTTTGCCCAGGATGAGACCTTTTGGGGAGCGCTGAAAGCTTGCAGGTCCCCAGCATGAGCTATCCCAGAGATCCTGGAATAACACAATACTCAATACCCCAAAAAGACAGCAGCAGAAATCTAGAGGACAAAAGGTCAATGCAGACATTGCCTCTAGAAGTCCTCAGAGCCTGTCCCAAACATAAAGTTCAAAGTCAGGAAAAAGATTGTACAAATGAGCAAACAAAAATAAAGTCCTACCATAAAAAGCCATTGGGTTGCTCAAGACAAAAATCCAGAGAGAATAACATCAAAATATCTACAAGCAAAGCCTTCAAGAAAAACATAATGTGGCCACAAGTTCAACTAGAATTCATGGTAGAGATAAAGCAAGAGGCTTTTTAAAAAGTTTTAAAAGATTTGTATAAATGAAATGAGAGTATTAATGGGGGAAAAACTGGAAAAGAAAGAGAGCTGTGGAAGAAAAAATTGGAAAAGGAATTAACAACTTGGCAAAAGAGGCATAAAACCTTACCCAACCACAAACTCCCTGAAAATTAGAGTGGACTAAACAGAAGCCAATGACTCCATGGGGTAACAAGAAATTTTAAAACAAAGTCAAAAGACTGAAACAATAGAAGAAAATGTCAGGTAGGTAGCTCATAGTAAAAACAACTGACATGGAAAACAGATCAAGGAGAGATACTTTAAGAATCACTGGACTACCTTAAAACTATGAACAAAAAAAAAGAGACAAGACAAAGTCATAAAGGAAAACTACTTAAATCTCTTAGAACCAGAAGACAAAGTACAAATGGAATCCATTGCTCACCTCATGAAACCCAAATTAAAACTCCCAGGAACATTATACCCAAAATCCAGCCCAGGTCAAAGGAAAAAAAAAATGCTTCAAGCAGCCAGAAAAAAAGGAATTTAAGTACCAAGGAACCTCACTCAGAATCTTACATATGCTTTAGCAGCTACCAACATAAAGAGCAGAGAGCTTGGACTATGATATTCCAGAAGGAAAGGCTATAGGCTTATAACCAAGAATAAATTTCTCAGCAAAGCTAGGTGTAATATTACAGGGAATCTTTAATGAAACAGAAGACTCCCAAGCATACTTGATGAAAAGACCAGAGCTACACTAAACTTCGAAATGCAAACATGGGAGGCAAGAAAAATCAAAGCTAAATGTTAGCAACAATCAAAAGGAACTGTTAGGAGGAGATGATGCATGTATCTTTTCAGAACTCTTCCTAGTAGGACATGAACAGACTGAGGGCCTGGAAGTGACTCTATTATATTTTGATTATCTTAAAGGAAGAATGAAAAGGGAAGGGAGGAGATGCACTTGGAGGGAAAAAAAGGGAGAGGAAGGTGGGGGAGGGGGGAATTATCTCCTGTAATGAGGGTATGCAAAAAGTCTGTATGAAAGAGGAGAAAGGGATTGGGGAGCAGCTGATAATTCAACCTCTTCTGAACTGGTCTAAGTAGGGAAAATGGGAATAAGCATTTATGTAGCTAAGCATTTTCATAAATGTTATCTCATTTGATCCTCCTGACAATCTTGTGAGATAGGTGCTATCATCATCCTCATTTTACAGTTGAGAAAACTGAGGCAAATAGTGTGACTTGCCCAGGGTCATACAGCTAGTAAATGTCTGAGGACAGGATTTGAACTCAGATCTTCCTAATTCCAGGCCTGGCACTCGATCTATGCACTACCTAGCTGCCCTAAACAATGCTAATAATAACATTGTAAAGACAAACAACTTTGAGAGACTTAGGAACTCTGATCAATGCAGTGACCAACCGTGATCCCAGAGAACTCATGAAGAAACATGCTAACCACTTCATAACAGAGTGGGGCAGGTGAAGTCATATTTTTTGGATGTGGCCAATACAGGAATGGCACAGTGGGATAGAGAGCTGGCCTTAGATTCAAGAAGACGTGAGTTTGAACACAGCCCCAGACGCTCACTAGTTTTATGACCCTGGGTAAGACACTTAAACTTTCTGTCAGCTTCAGTTTCTTCATCTGTAAAATGGGGGTGATAATTTAGCACCCCCCCCCCGGATCAAATGAGATAATATTTGAAAGCCACTTTGCACACCTTAAAGTACTACATATGCCAGCTTTTATGACAGGTTTTTTTTTTCTTTCTCAGTAAGAGGGGAATGAGGACAGGTAGAAGAGAAAGAAGGCAGATTTTTGGTTGATAAAAAAATTAATTTGTAAAGACTCTTGACAGACTAGAATGAATCCACTAAGATAAAATTCTATAGGGATGAATGTAAATTCTTATACTTAGGTACAAAGAAATCAGCTTTGAAGTACAAGATACGGAGTGCACAGATAAACAGCCCATCTGAAAAAGATCTGGGAATTTTAGTGGACTGCAAGAGCAACAGGAGTCGGTGGTGAGATACAGCAGCCAAAAAGTTGATGGAATCTTGGGCTGCATTAAGTGGGGCTTAGTTCTGCCCATCTTGGATGTCGTCTGGAGTACTAGGTGAAGTTCTGGCTTCCATGGTTTAAGAAGAATGTTGATAAATAATAATCCCTAGCACCACTTTGAGTTTTGCAAAGCACTTTAAATATATTATCTCATTTCATCCTCCCCCTTGGGGCCCTCGGCAGAGGAGTGGTGGCAAATGATTCTTGTATCTTAGGCTTTCTCTCTCTAAAGGCTTCTTTCTTTCTGCCTGTAAACATGCTCACATCTCCCAGGAGTCCATGTACTGCCGTGAGAAGAAGACTGGATCTTGAGTCAGATGACCTAGGTATAAGTGCTAGTTCTGCTACATTACTGATACTGCCTTGATAAAATCAAAGTCAATCTGGGTCATCAGTTTCCCAATCTGTAAAATGAGTTAAATTGGATTATCTCCAAGGTCCTCTTCAAATCTAAATCTGTCATCCTATGAGCTTTTTGCTAAACCTTTGCTTTCTCAGTCTGTCTCTCTCTGTCTCTGTCTCTGTCTCTGTCTCTGTCTCTGTCTCTCTCTCTCTCTCTCTCTCTCTCTCTCTCTCTCTCTCTCTCTCTCTCTCTCTCTCTCTCTTTCCCTCGCTCCCTCCCTTCCCTGTCACCTGCCAGACTTCTGAAAACATTAGTCTCTACTGGCTGCCTCCTTTTCCCTGATATCCCTCCACCCACTCACTCTTTTCCTGATCTGGCTTCCATCCCACCACTCCTCGGAAACTGTTATCTCCAAGGTCACTAAGTACAACCTTATCTACAAATCCAAAAACCTTTTCTGTGTTCTTAACTTCCTTGAGGGCTTTGAATAATTTTACACTTTTAGCTATTGCCTTTTTGTTGATACTAGCCTTCCTTAGGCTTCCTTGATTCTGTACTTCATTCCCCTCGTAGCTGTGATTCTGAGTGTCTGGACTTCACTGTGATTTAACTGCTTTCTTACCCTAGAACTTTCCTTAGTGCCTGGGGCCTTCTCCTTCTGGAACTTACTTCTGCCATGCAGACCTCTTTCTCTCTGATGAATCCCTTATAAGGACCTCCATTTGGGAAAGGGGCCCGGGGTTGGTTGTTCTTCAATCCCCTCCTGGCTGTGCTTTTTTGAAGTTCACCAACTTAGCATCCTCAGATAGTACCTTCTTCCCCCACTCCAGCCCTGACTCTTGAGCTCCCTTAAGGGCAGGGACTGACTTTCTTTTTGTTAGTATTTGTATCCCCAGCCCTTAGCACAAAGCCAGGCTCTTGGTAAATGCTTGTTGCCCCTAGGTACCTTCTTGATTCTCTCCTATTTCTGACCACTCCTCTGTGTCCCTTTAATTAGCTCATTTTTCTAACACTCTAAATTTCATCCTAAATCCTCTTCTCTTCTATCCCTGCTCTCTGCCTTGATATTATTGTCCGTTCCCATAGATTTAATTATTACCTCCAGGAAAATGATTCCTAGCAGTCTTCCCAAAGATGCCATACTGTCAGCTTCCTACTAGATAATTCCACCTAACCTTTTCAGAAGCCCCTCAAATTCAACGTCTAAAACTCAACCTACCTCCTCGCTGCAAATCTTCCCTTTCTTCGATTTGTTTTTGGCACCCTTGTTTTCCTATCCCCTACTCAAAAACTCAGTTACCTTTTACTTTTCCCTCTCTTTTATCCCTAACATCTATTCAAGTACTTTCAATTCAACAATACATTTTGCTCCTTCTCTCTTACTTTTATTGCTCTAAGAATTGTAATAGCTTCTGCACTGTGCACCCATGGAGCCTGATTCATTAGGGCCATTTTTACACTTTGACTCACTGGCCCCACCTGGAAGTTGCTCCAGAAAAATCAGTTAATAGTTAAACATTTATTAAATGCCTACTATTGCCAGGCATTTAGTAAGTGCTGAGGATACACACATGCAAAAAAAAAGGGCAAAAAGACAGACTTCGCCGTCTAGGAGCTCACAATCTAATGAGGGAGACAATAAGCAAACAAGTAAATATGAACAAGCTATAAATAGGATAAATAGGAAATAATTAAAGGAAGGAAGGCCCTGGAATTAAGAAGAGCTGGGAAAGGCTTTCTGTAGAAGGTGGAATTTTAGTTGGGACTTAAAGGAAAGGACAAACGACAGCAACAACCACAAAATCTTCTCTATTTATTTTGCTATGATTTAGATAAAGGGGTTTCTTTGCTATTTTCTATGTGTGTTCATCCACCCGTGTGGGACTGGTATTAGGTGGGAAAGGGGCAAGCCTTGAACATGGACCTTTGTCAAAGGACAGAGTGATCAAAAGATCAATGGAATCCAACCATGTCCCTTAGATTAATAATATTTAAGGGGCTGAACTTGGTCCACATTCAGCAGGTCAAATCTGTACCTGTAGTACCCCCCAAACCACAGTTTGCCAAGATACCTAGCACACTGGGTAGCAAGATCCACGTAGCCCCCGCAAGCGCGTGCCCACGGCCAGGCAGGCTTGATGGAACACCTGCAGAGGGAGTCCAAGGGACCCGTGCCTCCCGTTCCTCCTGGAGAAATGGAGGTAGCCTTTCTTTTGATGCTGCTGTTGCATTAGCACGAGAGAGGCAGAGGACAGAGGTTCAAGTCATCAGAAGGACCCAGACCTGCATCGGGGGTGGGGATGGAAGCCTCCTTCACAGTCTCTCTCCTTCTACCCTACCCCCAGTCTCTCCTTCCCGGCCTCTCAGTTGCCTGGGGCTCCCACTCTCAGGTCGGGAAGGGGCTGGACCCCGGAGCCGACACAGCCTGCCACCTGCAGAATCTCAGCCTCTTAACGCTGTCATTTCCCCCCAAC
>CM053627.1:73308417-73326677 GCA_028646595.1 Phalanger gymnotis | reverse complement strand
ACCCAGACCTGCATCGGGGGTGGGGATGGAAGCCTCCTTCACAGTCTCTCTCCTTCTACCCTACCCCCAGTCTCTCCTTCCCGGCCTCTCAGTTGCCTGGGGCTCCCACTCTCAGGTCGGGAAGGGGCTGGACCCCGGAGCCGACACAGCCTGCCACCTGCAGAATCTCAGCCTCTTAACGCTGTCATTTCCCCCCAACACAGAACCTGTGCATTTGAGGCTCATGCTGGCCTTGAGGAGGGGGAAGGGCTCTGAGTAGGGCTGGAGCATTTGGGGTCAGCAGGCTCCCCCTTCAGTCCAGCTGTCTCTAGTCAGTGGAGAGATTCCTATTTCATGGGCTCTGACCCCTAGCTTCTGTTTTCAGATTGTAGAAAGCCACAGCTTAGGGTCATCTGAAGCTTAGGACACAACTAGCTCTTGGGATACTCCTAGCATCAGGGGCATGCCCCAGGGTCCAGGTCCATGAGCAGAGGGAAGCAAAGTCAAGAGACAGACTGGTGGGCAGATACAACACTGAGATGGTTGGTTCTCATTGAAAAAATGCATGGGAATTCAGTCCAATTTCCTGTGCTCCTTTGAAGCTGGAGATCCCTCTTCCTAGAGCCCACCATATCCCACTAGAGATATCCCCCATATGCACACTAGGATGTCTTTAAGAGCTGCTCATCTCCATCCTGTTTTTGGTCTCTTGAGTATTCCCTGAAATTTGAGACTCACTTGGGGAGATTGTAAATGTTTAAGAAACCCATTGAAGAATCAGCATCAGGTGGTCCTGTGCCCCTTCCATAAAGGAGTTAGTCATAGTGCCTTAACCCATAGCCACCCTCAACTTCCAGGGAGTTGGGGAAGTGGTGGTGTCCTCTGCTGACTTCTCAGCTTTTCTGTCTTTGGAAAGACTGCCCTCCTTATAGCCCCATTATGGGGGAAAAAGAACGGAGGTATCCTGACCACAGGCCTATTGTTTCCTACCATGGAGAAAAAAAAAACAACATATGACCCAGTTTGGAGAGACTAGGTCTGTGGTTATAGAGGGTGAGTTGAAATAAAGTTATTTTTTCATGGATGTAGAATGATTCCTCTTTACTCAAACTGCTGGGATGAGAGAAAGGTGATCTGGCCAGTTAGTCATTTTTGTATGCGTTCTCATTTGGCACAGCAGGCAATTAAAAGGCAGTAATCAGACTGCAGTCACAAAATACCTGTGCATGCTCTGAAGTGGAGAGCCAGGAATGCTCCACCTCATCAGATACTTCCAGAAACAAGCTCAGTAAATATCCCCATGGGTCCCCTGTGCAGCATACTCTCAGGGTTGGGTCCTCAATGGCCACTCTCCCAATACATAAATATATACAGTTATTTACAGGTCTCTCATTTGAATGTGACCATCTTGAAAGGAGGGACTATTTTTAAATTTTCTTTAAATCACTGTTGCTTAGCACAGTGCCTGGCATTTAGTAAGTATATAATAAATGCTTATTGACATATCTATGTACTGTTGTAACTCAGCTTTGGCACATACTCAGCTCACCAAAGACTGAAATGTCCATGTGGGAAATGGTAAGGATCTGCTTCTAGGAGAGGCATCCTGCATTTCTCCACCATGTGGTTGGGAACAACCTCTTTCCTATTGGCTGTGTAGCCAGAATAGATTATGTCTTTAAAACTATCTGACTGGGACAGTCTTGCTGTCTTTTTTCTGGCATTGTCTAGGGGGTGAAGGTGGGGTTCTCCTGAGACACCTTAGACACCATGCACTGACCTGGGTGTTTGGAGAAGGGCTCTTTCCCACCTGTCTTTTCCTTTTAGACCCTGTTGTCCCTAAGAATTGAGCTTCAGATTTTGGTTTTTTTCATTAGTCTTTTTGAGTGTTAAGCACAAGTGGTGGAGTTCAGGTGACCTGGGAAGCCAGGATTCTGAGTTAGTTGTTGCTTTCAGCTGGAGAGATGAAATGTAACACACCTGGCTTTCAGGAAATGAGGGCCATCGAAGTTACCATTACAATATCAATTAGTCACTCGGTAATCAATAAACAAGCATCTATTAAGAGCCTACTTTGTGCCAGGAACTGTGTTATGTGGGAAGGGGGCACTGCGCAAATGTGAGACAATCTCTACCCTCAGGGAGCTTATATTCTATTGCTCACTACTTTTTGTATGACTACTACAGTCATTCAACCAGCTTTGAATCCACCTAACATCTAGTTTGTGTCTCTATATATTGACCAAAAAGATGTCCTATCTTTTCTTGCTTCCAGCTTCCTTGACGTTGTTTTTTCAAATTCTGAGTTGGCTGACGAGGTCACTGTCCATCCATGTGCTCTTTAGATGTCTCCCTCTTTTCTGCTTTCCTCCGATTGTTTGTTGAATTGGGATCTTACATGCCTTTTGCAGCCAGCTATAGAATCTTATGGTGTGAGGTCCTGCTCTTTCCCTAAACTATGAAATCTGCTGTGCCTAAATCTAGGGTTCATGCTGGATTATGGTCCAGCTTTCCCTTCTTTTTCTAATATAAAATCAAGAACAGAATTGCAAAGAAAGCCAATGATACTGAAAAATAGTCATCAAAATATTTTTTAAAAATACGTTAATTGACTGTAGGCTCCCCAGGGGCAGGGATTATATTTTTATAACTGTATCATCAGTATTTAGCAAAGTATTTTTCAGATAGTAAGGACAGGTAGGTAGCACAGTGGATAGAGTGCCAGGCCTAGAGTCAGGAAGACTCATCGTCATGGGTTCAAAACCTCTGACACTTACTAGCTGTGTGACCCCAGGCAAGTCACTTAACCCTCCTTGCCTCAGTTTCCTCATCTGGTAAAATAAGCCAGAGAAGGAAATGGCAAATTTCTGTAGTATCTTTGCTAAGAAAACCTCAAATGGAGTTATCGGACATGACCTGAAAAACAACAAAACATTTAGTAAATGCTGTTTTCATTCCTTTACTTATTCATACCTTATTATCAAATAAGATAATATTTGTAAAGCACTTAACACACAGTACTGGCACACTGTAGACTCTTAATCATTCCCTTCATACCTAGGTCAGACTTATCCAATTGCATTAAGATCTTTAGGTCACCTACCATCCTTACTTAATGAATTTGTATGTACAGAGCTGAGATTAGGTGTTTTATTGCTGCCATTTTTCTTGGATATATTAGCTCCTGTAAATTATTTATCTTCTTCACTAATAGTCTTTCTCCTGGGTTGTACAATTTCAACCCTGTGAAATTCAGCTTGGAGGAATTATGCAGGCAGTTTTATCCCACCCTCTCATTTCGAGTGTAAAGTCTTCTTGCTAAGATTCAAGATCCAGTTCAGAATTATTTACTGAGCTACAAACATAATAGAGGATCTGGCATGGTGGAAAGAAGGCTGGAGGTGTTCCAAGCAAGGGGAACAGTATGTGTGAAGGTGCAAAGGTAAAAGTGGGCATTGAATTGGGAAAGAAAGGAAATCTACGCCATTGGATCAGAGGGTTGATGTTGGGGAGTAGTGGGAGATGAGGTTGAATAAAGAAGTTGGAGCCAAATCATGGATTTCGCTTTATTCTGAATAATAGACTAAGGAATTTAGACTTGAGTGGTGTAATGCAAAGAGTACTGGACGTGGAGCCCGGGATCAAATCTATGTCCACGCACTTTCCACTAACTGTATGACCACATGAAAGTTGCTTACCTCCTATGAGCCTGAGTTTTCTCATCTGTTAAAAAAAAAAAAGGTTACTAATGCCTGTAGTATCTCCCTCACACCGTTATTGTGAAAGTCAATTGGTATGTTTGCAAACATTAAAATGATGTATAAAATCAGCTATTATTTTAAACAATAGACAATACAGAACTATACCTTTTTTTCTCTGAGTAACAATAGTATTTAACTCATAGGATTGTTGTTAGGATCAAATGAGATATTTATAAAAAGATTTTAGCACAGTGCCTGGTACAGGGTAGGCATTATATGCATGTTTATTCCCATCACCCCACTGTAGTGACAGGAAAGGGATGTTTCAGGAAAATTAGTCTGGCAGTGATCTCTGTGATAGACAAGAATGGGAAGATCTTGGAGACAGAAAAACCAGTTAGGAAGCTGGCACAAAAAAAAAAAAAACAGGTATAAGTTCATATGGGCCTAGTCTGGGAAGTATGAAGGAGGGAAACCTCAGGAAACTTTGGAACAAACGAGGATAAACAAAGAAGTGGAGAGCTGAAGTACATTATATTTGGAAAGCTCAGAGCTGATGTTTTTCATTCTTGTCCCAGGGGAGATGTTGTTTGTCCTTCGTTCCTGAAGGGGACCATGACATCAAGAAGGTGATACCATGACTTGCAGGTGAATTGGATGCAAGTGAGGGAGGGCTGTGCAAAGTCACCAGCCTCACTTCCTCCTCCAGAGCCATCTGGATCCAGTGGCTAGGTATGGATCAGGACAGCTGGAGATGGACCTGCCGTAGAAAGGGGCCCAAACACGTACAGAATCGATTTAACATTTTCAACAGCCAAAGGGGTCTGTTTGCAAGACAGGGAAGAGTAACATTATCTTACAGTGGCAAGGATATAATTATAACTAGGGAATATGAACATTTTGGCCCAATCACCTTGGTTCTGGGACTTTTTCCAACCATGCTCAAGATGCACAGGTAATTAAAAAGAAGGGGTTGCAAGTACTTGCAGGTCATGAACGAAGAAGGTAAGAAAACATGCTAGGATTTAAGCAAGAGACAGTATTAGGTATCAGGAAGAACATTACAGCAATGAAGAAATCAGAGAGAAACTTGTGGCATCTTCTCTACAGGTATTTCAAGCCTAAAGAACCCTCTACTTAGGGCAGGCCAGGAGCTGTCTTACTTAAGGGTAGGGAGGAAGGTCTTAATGACCTCTGGAAGAGCCAAACAATGATGTAGTATGTGGAAAGCGCGCTGGACGCTGAGTTAGAAAACCTGGGTTCAAATTCTGGCTTAAGGTTGTGACTGTACAAGTCACTTACCCCAACCGTTTCCTCATCTGTAAAACGAGGGTGTTAGACCCAAAGGCCTCTGAAGTCCCTTTCAGTTCTCAATCTAGGGTCTTGTGATATGTGATTAGTCAGAGGTAAGAGAGTTATGTGACAAGGAAAATGAGAGCTCCACAGGGGTAGAATTTCCTTTTTCCTTAGTGTGAGAAAAATTCCAGAAGACAGTGAATTTAAAGGTGCACCAAGGAAAAAAAGGAAGCGGCCCCAGAATAAAGGAGAGTCTCGTGTGGTGGAAGAAGCACCAGATTATATTATAGTCATGAGACCTAGGTTCAGGTCCCAGACCCGCACTTAATTACCTCTGTGACCTTGGGCAAAGCACTCCTACTGTCCTGAGAAAGTCTGTTTCCTTACCCATAAAATGGGTATAACAATACTTGCATATAACATCTTGTGTGTGTGTGTATACACACATATACACCTATGTGCACGTATACATGTTTTGTTGTTGTTCAGTTGTGCCCAACTATTTGTGACCCCATTTGGAGTTCTCTTGGCAAAGATACTGGAGTGGTTTGCCATTTCTTTCTCCACTTCATTTTACAGATGAGGAAACGGAGGCAAACAGGGTTAAGTGAGTTGCCCACATCACACAGCTAATGTGACTAAGGCCAGATTTGAATTTGAGAAGAATCTTCCTGACTCCAGGCTCAGCACTCTATCCATTGTGCCACCTAGGTGCCGTATACACACACACACACACACACATATATGTCGTATGTGTATATATGTATGTATATATCCATATACACATATGTATAAATATGTTGAGAGAATTGGGGGGAGGGGGGACGTGGGGGGGTGTGATACAGTGACTAGAGCACTGGGCTGGGAATCAGGAACCATTCAGTATTTTGCCAAGAAAACCCCAAAATGGGATCACAAAAAGTCAGACACAACTGAAACAACAACTCTTTCTCTACACACACACACACACACACACACACACACACACACGCGCGCGCGCGCGTGTGCGTATATGCAGCTATGCATGTGTATCCATACAAACACGTGTTCTATCAATACTGCCATTACTTCTTCAGACAATGGAGAGGAATGTGAATTGGAGAGGCAGTGCCTATGGAACAATCATCATACTTCTCAAGGAACTTTATGTGTATACATATGGATTGGAGGGAATGAAGGAAGCAGGAAGAGGCAAACAGCCTCAGAACTGGACTGTAGAAAGAGTAATGTCTATTTTGTAATTAATACCAGGGATGGAACAAGGACCAAGGGTCAGTTTTAATAACAGACTAAACATTTGCAGGTTTTTCCATTAAATACTCTTTATTAGGTTACCTTGTGGGCACAGCACTGTACCCATATACAGAAAGGTTACGGAGGGAAGGAAAATATAGGTGTTCCTTCCTCTTAACCCTCCTTTGCTTGCCATGCCCTATAGGCATCTTCATAATTAGCCCTGTGGAAAGAGAATGACATGAGAGAGGGAAGAGAGTATGGAAATACACCAACTCAGCAGCAGCCCAATGCTCCTCACTTCTTTCCCTGTACCCTTTCCGTACCCCAAATATTCAAGCTCCCTGGCAGTCTGCATGGCATGGCACTCGTTGCTGCCAATCTGGCAGAAGAAGACTAGGTTCTCTTCTTCTGGTATTGGCTTCTCTGCAAAGTACGTAGCCTGGAAATCAGCTGGCTCCATCCGAAGGGCATTCTCCAGTTCTGACACTGGGAAGGAAGAAGACAGGGGGAGAGAATGGAGAAGAAAGAGCTGAGCAAAGAGGGGCTGGGATCATTCCCCCGATGGCACTCCCTGGCCTCCAAAAGAAAATTCGTGTTCTCATTCTCTCCACACCCACACCGATAGGCATCTATGTATATGCATACATGCATATACATATACATCCATCCATCCATCCATCCATCCATCCATCTATCATGAAAAGCAGGTTCCCACTCCAGACAGGCACAGCAAGCTGCGTTGCCACCCTGAGTTCCAAAATCGCTGGCTCCTCAGGGAAAAGCAAACAGCGATGCATCTTTGCAGGCCCTTTCCCTTTTTTATTTACCTTGTGAACATGATTCTCCCACCCCAACCGGCCGAGAGGGCAGATTCCCCCTCTCCCCACCTCTGCTGTGCTATTGTCTCTCAACTTCATTCACCCCCGCAAGGCTGCTGCTGGCACAGTCTCTCCAACCCGCAGCCGCCCCCGCATTGCGCGGCTGTTGCGGATAGCATTCTGTACCCGGCCCTGCATCCCCGGCCGCTGCAGGCGCAGTCCCCCACCCTCCCCCGCATTGCACCGCCTCTGTGGGCACCATCGTTGGCCCCTTGCATCGCATCTCATCCCACTGCTGTTGCGGGACCCATTCCCTGCCCCGCCCCGCACTGGTACAGCTCGGGCGTGGCCGCCTCCGTACCCGGGATGTTAAGCGCCCCGGGGATGGTCCCCATCGCGGACTCCTCCCGAGAGCGCACATCGATGAGCCGTACCCGGTCCCGGTCGGTGGCCAGGATGGAGCGGAGCGCGGGTAGAGACATGGCCGGGGCTGGAGCGAGGGAAGAGGAAAGGGCGTCGTGAGCAACCTCCTCTCCCCCGGTCGTCCCCGCGCCCCCTCCCCCCACCTTACCTCGGCTCATGTTGCGGACCTCCATCGCGTAGCGGCCCCCCTCCGGGAGGGCGAAGGGCCCGGCCTCGATGCCCACACCATTACCGTTCGGCAGCATCTTTGCTTCGGACTGCTGCCGATAGAACCGGAAGAGCCCACAGGATTCGCACTGCCCGGCTAAGCTCCGCCCTCCGTCCCCATGGAAACAGGAGCCAAGGCACTGCAGCCTCCTCACTGGGCAAGCTCCCAGCCCAGGGCTGGGGTCATAGGCGCAGAGGACTTAGGCTGGGAGAGAGCCTCGGGGGCCTCTCCGCCGCCCCTCCCACTTTACAGATGAGGGCACCGAGGCTGGAGTTAAGTGACCGGCTCAAGGCCTCACTGGAACAAGCAGGGTCCTTTGGCACCAGAGCAGGTCTTCTCCATCACCCCACCCTGCTGGCCCCCCAAGACACATCTCCCTGTTCTCAAGTGCTTGGCCCAAGCAGCAAGCTTAGCAGCTCCAGGAGACACCTGCACTCATTCCCCATCAGGTGAAGGGTCATAAGATGACCCCCAATCCCATCAACCTCCTCCCCACTCTTAACCCTCTCTCTCCCACCCCATCACCCCACAGAACACAGAGACAACTGTAGCTCTGAACAATTTTATGTTTCTCTAAAAAAAAAAAACAAGAAAAAAGGAGGGGAACCCCAAGAAGGGGGAGAGCCAAGAACAGCACCTCTGCCTGTTCCTGCCCCCATCCCAGAGATTTCTGGGCCCTAAATCTCTGCCCTAATTCCTTTTCCAGCTCTAACATTCAGTACCTCAGCTCCCCCACCCTTGCTAAAGCCCATCCCCTTAGGGGACTCAATTTCCAGAACCTTAGAGCTTCCAATTGTGCCTCCCCTACAGGTCAGAGAAGGGAAGCTCCAGTTCTCAAATGCAACCCAGAGAGAGTTACCACCTGTCCATCTCTCTAGTTACATGCTCAGTGGAGTCACATAACAGGCCATGAGTGTGTGATATCCAGAGTAGAAATAGCACATGCATGTGCAAGACAAGCACAAAGGCCCAGGGAGAAGGGGGAGAAAAGGAAGGCTGTTTGCGGGGATGTGCCTGTCCTTTCGTGCCACACTCAAAGCTGAAGGCCAAGGGCATCACGGGGCCAGTTCTTTCAGGTGCTTCAGCAACTGTCACTGCCCCACTCCTCACGAGGGCAGTGGGAGGAGGTATGGGTTAAGTCTGGTGCTCCTGGGCTGCCTGCAGTCCTAGGGAAGGGGCTCTGGCACCCAAGCCTGATGTAAAATTCCCCAGGGTTTAATTGGCATCGTTTTTGATGACAACCTCAACTCCATGATGTCGCAACTGAGCTCGTAGCAAGAGATTTTTATTCTTCAGATCTTCCACCTAGCCAGGAGAGACAGAGGTTAAAGGGGAACTCCAGGTAGAATCAAGAAGCACTTTGCCTGTTCTTGGGAAAGAGGACCAGGCCTTCTGATTGGCAGACCAAACTGAAGGTGGGGGAAACCAAGTGCCCTCAAGCCCAACACAACAGTGTCCTAAACACTCCAGTATCTGCCTGTGGGAATCTAGGTCAGATGATGTAAGGGCAAGCAAAGTGGGACTTTTTGTCGTTTTTTCTTTTGGACAGCTTCTTAGCCCTAAGGCAACTTTGACTGAGTCTTGCCTTTGTTTGAATCAAGTCTTTGATGACCTGCTTAAGTCACAAGAAAGCCTAAGTCATATGGTTGTGACATCCTCTGACCCTGAAGAAGTGTATATAGACTCTGAGGTTAGCATTTTGCTGTGGAGGTATAAGACGAACAACACCAGCACACAGGAGGGCTGCTAACACAGGTTTTTTGATTTGCTTTTCTAAGGAAAGCAACTTTAAGGGGTTTACAATCTCACTTTAATTAATCATTCACTTAGTTCAGGGGAAAAAGTCAACACCCTAAACTTCAGATAAAACACAAAGAGAAATTACAAGCAGAAATTATGTAAACAGAGCAAATAACACAAATCAGCAGACAGGGTTTCTGTCTGTCAATAGCAAAACATACATAGTTACCAGAGAGAGAGAGAGAAGCACCAACTTCTGGGTTTTCAAAAGGGCGTGGGAGGGGGGAGCTCCTTAAGGGCTACCTAGTGTCTCTCTGGCCAAATCACATGAACACTCTTCCAATGAGTGAGCCCCCAAGCAAAACACTAATATCAGAGTATATATACACTTCTTCAGGGTCAGAAGGCATCACAACTATGTGACTCAAACTAATGTGACTTGGGCTTTCTTGTGATTTAAGGAGGTCATCAAAGACTCTTGATTCCAATGAAGGCAAGACTTAATCAAAGACACTTAACTGCCTTAGGGCTGAGAAGCTCTCCAAAAGAAAAAACGGCAAAAAGTCCCACTTTGCTTGCCATTATAGATGGGGACAAAGGAGAGGAAGAGGATATTATTCAAAGACAACCTGTCACTGGGCATGTCTGACCTGCTGTCTAAGGACTTTGTTGTCCAGCTGCAGCTGATCCAGCCCCTGCAATTCCTCTGACAAACGATGGTTGCTCTGTCGAAGTTCCTGGATATAATCACAGGCTTTGGACAGGATGCCACCTTTGCTCTGCAGTAAACAAAGGATGGGTTTTACTATGCCTGGTTTCAAGGTGACTTAGTGCTGTCCTGTATGCTGAGAGCCACTCCCTACTTTGGAGTACAAGGGGGAGCACCTATACTAGAGGCAAGAAAACAAGGTCCCCTCCTAACCCCATGCTTCAGGAGGAAAAGAGAGACACCTGTCAAAGTGGCCCTGGAACCCTACCACCTGTTACCACCACCAGGAGAAAGGCCCAGAACACCTGGCAGGGTCTTCCCCTAACCTGGCCAGACTTGGTGTTCTCCATGGAACAGTCTGGAATGATCTTTGACAGCTGCACAATCCAGTTATTGATTTTGTCTCTGCGGCGGCGCTCCACTGAAATTTGGAGAAGGCAGGATTATTTAGGGAGCATCTGCAAAGTAAGCTTATCTACACCCCCCCCCCCAGCTCCCCCAGAACTGTAACGAACAGCCAAGTCCTAGCCTCATCCATCAGTCACCCACTCCAAGTACCTTCATTGTGCTGAGCTCTTCGTTTCTCATCTCGAGTTGTCCGAGGAGCTTCTGATTTCCTGAAAATAAATTGTGGGGTGACCACAGTGAGAGGAGAACAGTAACACACAGGATGGGAAAGACATTTTGGAGTGAGAGATTTACACATGGAAACTGGAGGGACGAGGATCAGGGTAACTCACAATAAATGAAGAGAGGCAAGGGTCACTCACGGGGAGTAGGGGTGCGTCCTGGGAGCAATGGAGCGCTGGGTTCCCCCCTGTAGAACTTCCTGGGGTGACATCATCACAAAGAACTGACCTGGAAAAGAAACACAGAAAGGGGGTTATATAAGATCAAGGGACACAAAGCCCTAGCAAGTTCTCTACCTACAAGCCACCTTCATCTCACCAGTATTAGGAAACAGGGATACCCAGCTGTGGCACCTCTCCTGTCTCCCACACCTTACAGCTCATGCTGGCACCCTCTCTTACTCACCCACCATTAGAATGATATTTCATATCTCACCAGTTCCAGGAGGAGTAGCTTGTCCCAGTAGTGCCTCAGAGCCTTGAGTGGTGACAACAGTAGCTGTGCTCCCAGCACCGGCCCCCCCAGCCCCTTCCCCAACTGCCGTACTGGGGAAGTAGGTGTAGTGTGTTTCTGTGGCTGCCCCCTCCGTCTCCACTGCATCTTCACTGGTGAAAGCCCCCTGGATGACTGCCTAGGAAGGGTTCAAAGAGCAGATTTCGATCATATCTCTATCTGCCACAAAATTCTTAATGGTTCCAACATCTCAGAGTTGTACACTCTAGGGAGGGGGTACCCTTGTTACCTAAGGACTGGAGAGTAACCCTAGCCCCGCCTCCCTGCTCCTCTTTGAATCTAAGGCCCCTTCCCCCAACTCCTGTCCCACCTTACTGGTCAATCCCCATCTCACCTTTCTTAGAGCCAAGCCTGCTCCCCAAGCTCATATTCCTTCATACCTGGGTCATAGACTGGGCGGCAGGGTAGCCGCTGATGGCACCAGTGCCTTCAGTCTGGCCATCCAGCTGCCCCTCAGCCACCTGGATCACTCTGTACATCACCTGGGAGGAGGGGAAAAACGGGGAAAAAAACCTAACTATTGTGAACCTCAGGGAGTCCCTGAAAGAGGCCAAGAGAGCGGGAGTCCTCAGAGAAACAAATGAGGAAGCTCCATCTCCTTTACCCCTTCTACACAAACTTGTCACAGTTTCCCAGCTCAGGAAGTTTGGTTGAGAAATCAAAGCAGAATTTCAGTTCAGCACAGCAGCATTCTTTACACACATAAGGTCTCCCCAACCCATATTTAACTGCCTCCCTCAACCCAGACCCCATGGCATTTCTGTGGCTCCGTGAGGGCCCCCCCTTACCTGGCCCCCATTCTCAGTTCGGAAGACGTACTTGACAGGATCAGGGAAGGTGGCAGCTGACTGGATGCTGGCGATGGCCACACTGGTTGGATCTTCACCAGTTGCCACTGCACCTGAGATATTGGAGTAGCAAGAGAAGGCTTCATAAACTCTGAGCCTTTCCTGCTACTCATGTCACACAAAGAATGATGACTTGGTGGGAATGCTGTTCCCATTTCTGATCCACTGACCCACCACTTACCTTCCTGGATCTGCACAGTCCCCTCTTCTGTCTCAGCTGCTTTTTGCTGCCTATTGTGAGGGGAGCAAGATGGAAAAACATGGGGGAGAAGCAGTGAGCAGGAAGTTCAGGCCCTGGTACCTCCTGGCACTCACATTCAATGGCATTTTCAGCACAGCTGGGATTAAGATTCAGTGTAGACTCCAGGTTAGGCCTTACAGGGAGCTCCCCTCCTATCCCACCCTTAACTCACCCCTTCATCTCTCTGCCAGGGGGCACATCCGAAGGCTTGTTCTTTTGCTTACAGTATTTGTACCTCCTGCCTCACAATGCTGCGTTTTAAATCCTGGGAGGGAAAGGGGAAAGGGAAAGGAGAGAACAAGATAACTTACCATAAAGTTATAGACCTGAGTAGGCCCTCTTTTGCAGGGGCCCAATGTCTACAAATAATCATGCGTTAAAAACCAAGCTATTCATCTGGCAGATATCATTTTCAATAAACCTCCCTTTCCTAACTCCAAGAGCTGAGGTAGTAGGTGGGAAGGCCAATTTGTGCACAAAGTCATCCTCCTTCTGGCTCTAACACAAGTGGGTAGGCTTATCTGGAGAGATGGACATGAAAGTTTGTAAACAATTGTTTTCCTGGATTTATTCATATTATTTTGCTTTGCTAAGACAGAAGTTTCATATGGCTCGATTACAGACAGGCACGGCCAGGTTGGCAAACCATCACCATCAACATAAAGAAATAATGACTTACTCTATTTGGTACTGTTGTCTGAGGGTCCTTTAGAGGTCTGCGCTGATTTAGACTTTGGCTCTGCTTGGGAACTATGCATGATAGCCTACTTTGAGAAATCTTTTTCTCTAGGGTAGGGAAATTAAGTTGCAGCAGCAGAAAACAAAGACCAGGTGAAGTTTTCTTTCAGTTCTACCCACAGTTCTAACCCCTTTAGGCTAGAGTTTCTAGGATCAAACCATTTGAGAAACAATCTTGTGCCTGAGAATCAGCACGCTGAAATCTCCCTCTCCCCTTATTCACCAAGTCTTCTTCCTTGCCTGATGGGTTTGGCAATTATGATGTTGCTATGGTAATACCATAAAAAATGTTTTATTCAGAGGAGAATGAATTTCAGGGCACCTTAGGGCTCAGGGTTCTACTCTGCTCTGAAATAGAAAGGGACTGAGGTAAAAATATACCGATAGGCTATGCTAGGACCCTCAATTCCTTCTGGTTCCTAGCTTGGAAGAGAAATAAAGGACTAGCCAGAGACAGATGGCACCACCAAATCCAGGCATCTAACAGCCTCTACTAGGAAGATTATGATTTACAAGCTCAACCCCTTTCAACAAAACAAGGCCCCTAACCCAAAGAAGAGATATAAAGACACACCTCCCTCCCTTCTTGGCATAGGTAAGGGACTGTGGGTGTGGAATACTATAGATAACATCATACTTTTTCTCTAATGTGTTGTCTAGTTTTGATGAATTGTTTCCCCCTTCCTTTTTATACTGTTTATAAGTGATCGCTTTCTGAGAGGAACAGAGGGGAGGGGTCCACTGGGAAATGTAGGCCAGAGGACAGGTTCCAAAGCTAAGAGAAAGTGGTTAAAAAGGGGAACTAAGAAGTGAAAGTGAAACCTGAAAAGGAAGTAAGGGGAAAAGGGGAAGGGGACTGGGGGGGAAGGAGGGAAGGGGAAGAAGGAAATAATGGGAAGGCAGGGAGCTCTTCCAACCAGAGGAAGAAAGTTTTCCCAAAGGCTTTCAAGTTCTCTCTCCAAAGCACACTGCCTTAACTTCGGGGGAGGGGGGGAACAGTAAGGGAAGGAAGAGGAATGGAACACAGCAACAGCTCACCAAGTACCTCTGTCACCCACACATACCAGGACAACTGAGGGCACCAAGGAAGGTCAGGGCCCAGTTGGAAAGACATTAATTACTCCAGAGAAATAGTAAAGGCTGGACACCAGGAAGGCTCTCTGACTGCATGTGGCACAGGCTGGGGGGCTCCAGGGAGCTGTGGAATGTCCAGAAGGGAACTGGACCTGTCAACCTGTTCAGGCTTCATAAGAAAACCAGGAGTCCGGGAAAGGAAAGCAGACCACTAGGGTTACAAATGCCGGCACGGAACTCGAGAGACAACACTCCAGCCTGAAAATCTGACCCCTCTCTCTCCCTCCCCTGTCTGTCTCCCTCCATCCAATTAATTCTCTCGCCCTCCCTCCCCACCAGACCGACCACTAGTGTGAATGGCGTCCTCATTGCACGTCTACACTCCACTGTGACTCTTCTTGACCAATCCCCTATTCACTCCCGTTCCCTCAACAATTTCGAAAGAGGCTGAGAGGCAGGAGAGGGTCAGAAGAGTGAGAAAGAAGGAGTAGGAGGGGAGGAAGGGGGCAAAGAGAAGAGGGAGGGGAGTAAAGGGAGACAGAGGAGCCCTTGGGATAAAGGGAGAGGAATAAGGAGAAGAGGGGGCTGTGCCAGCCACCCGCCCCCTCACACACACACTAATGACGCCGGCCACCCCGACAAAAGGCTCCAGGCTGTCCTGCAGCCCCAGGGTACGGGTCCGAGAGGCGGCGCTGCCTGGGGAGACCTGGGGTCCCGGGTCCTTAGGTTTTGCAGGAGTTGGGAGGAGGCTGAGAGGTCGAGGGAGGAGGCAGCCCCAAACAGATGCTGCCCCCTGTTAGCCTGGGAAGGGTACGGGGGCGGGGAAGGAAGGAATCTAGAACAGGGCGAAAGGGGGAGGGGGGAAGGAGTGTTAGGAGGAGGGATCCGGGAGAAGGGGTCTGGGAGCGAGGGAAAGAAGGGTTGGGGTAGGACCCAGCCGAAGCTGGGGAGTGGGCGAGGACCGGGAAGGGCCAGGATAAGACCAGGACGCGGCCCCTCCCCCACCTCCCAAAAAAACAAAGGCTCACTCGCACCCTCTCCCTTCCGCAAACCTCCCCCGAGCGAAAGGAAACGAAGGACCCAAAGCAGCTCCCCTGCCTCTGCTTCGTCGCCTGGCCCCCTGGCCCGTCCCCTAGCCCCGCACTCACCAGCCCGGGGCGCCCCAGTAGCCGCCGACTTCCCTCGACCGAGTTCTCTCCCTTCGGCCCCAGTTCTCTCCATGGGCAGCCGCTCATGCGCACTCATCAGCCTTCTCCATGTTGGTGCGGGGCGGAAGTGTCTTTCCCAGATCCGCCCACTTCTCCAGGAGCAGCAGGGGGCATCGCCCACTTCCGGTTGCCGCCATCTTGGTGAGGGGCACCCTTCTTCCTAGGGGAGGCGCAGAAGCGAAGTCGAGCTGGCATGACCCCGCTCGGTTGGGGATGGGCTCACTGCCGTCTGGCATCGAGGAGAAGCGACTGGCTCATAGTGTCATCTTGATTCCTGACAGCTGACCGCTCTGGCCGTCCACAATGGGTCGAAAGCTTGATAGAGACCATCTTAAGTCTGGGAGGGATGCTCAACTTGGCCTCCATCTTTGACGAGGGCTGCCCCGGACGCCATCTTGGGTCTGGGCACTTTTGGGAGAAGAATTTCCTGGAACATGGTCCAGCACTCGCGCATCCCCTGTCAGGAGCCGGCTTTTGAGGCGCTGCCGAGAAGCAGTGACCTCAGCTTCTGGGGAGACTTGGATCTCCGGGCCCCGAGTCTCCCGAAAACCTGTTCTTGGTTCCTCATGACCACACCCATCCGTGCCGGTGGCCCCCAAGTCCGTAGCCCCAAGCGACCCAGGTGATGCTTGTCGCTCTGTGCCCCCAAAAGGCTTTCATCAGTCCCTGTCCTACCGCAGTGATCTTTTATTTTAAAATTACAGCGGACCAGTGAGTCCATTACTGTAGGGCGGGGCTCCTGGTGCAGAAATCACTTCCAGGCCAAGCCAGTGACCCCCCTTCCACTTAGTTTTGGTGTTAGAGAGTTGCCTGGGGCCTAGAAGGCTCAAAGGACTTGGGATCTGGGTGACCCAAGAGGCTAAGGAGGCCTTGAACCTGAGCATCCTTCTTCCTAGACCACGTTGCATTCCCATAGCGTCTCCCCCACCAGCCCTTCAAGATCTCCTAGTGTATGGTGCTGCTGGGTGGCACAGTGAATAGGGCACTGGTCTTGAAGTCGAGGAGACTCACCTCCTCCAGGTTCAAATCTGGTCCCAGACACTCACTAGCTGTGTGACCCGGGCAAGTCACTTAACCCTCCTTGCCTCAGTTTTCTCATCTGTAAAATGTGCTAGAAATGGAGAGCTTCTCATTTCTTTGCCAAGAAAACCCTGAAAAGTGGGACCAACAAGAGTGTATGGTGGAGTATGATGGGATCTAGGAAAAGGCTTTTATAGCTTCAAAAGAAAAAGTAATTTGGATTGAGTTCCCATCCTTACTTAAATTTTTTAATTAAAACCATCTTAATGTCTATTTACCAAATACTCCTACCAGGGTTAATCATAGGAGTAAAAATCTGGTAACCACCATAATGCCCATAATGTCATTGAGAATTTGTGGTATGTGAAAGCAATAGAATATCGCTGCCCTGAAAAATGATAAATGTATGATATACAAAGAAATAGAGGAATATTTCTATGAAAGAGAACTGCTTTTGGAGTCAGAAGACCTGGGTAGGATCCAGGTTCAGTTACTTATTTGTGTGACTTTGGGCAAGGTGCTAAACTTTTCTGGGCATAAAGCTTCCTTATTTATAAAATGATGCTAATCAAAATGACACGTGAGCCTAAGGGATATTGAGTGGAAAAAAAGGGAGCAAAAGAGCAAAATGAATATTGACTACAGTTACGTAAATAATCGCAACAAAATTGAGATAAATATTCAGAAAATATTGTTCTAATGTGGACGGAGAGATGACTTGTTACTGTTTTGTTAAAGTTAGTTATGCGTTCTTTTCTCAACAAACTAAATGGGAAGTTTAGTCTTCTGTACAATCATTTATATTACTTTAAAAAAAATGTTTGTGTATTTGAGCATTTATGTTTATTGCTGAATGTTACCTTTCACCCAAGGTCCTTAAGACAGGAATCATTCCAGTCCTACATCCATGAAAAAATACATCTTTTATTTCAAATCACCCTAGCCTACAACCACAGACCTAGTCTCTCTAAACTGGGTCATATGTTTTTTTTTTTTTCTCCATGGTAGGAAACAATAGGCCTGTGGTCAGGATATCTCTACTCTTTTTTCCCCCATAATGGGACTATAAGGAGGGCAGTCTTTCCAAAGAGGAAAGCTGAGAGGTTAGCAGAGGATGCCATCATTCCCCCAACTCCCTGGAAGTTAAGGGTGGCCATGGGTTAAGGAACTATGACTAACTCCTTTATGGAAGGGGCACAGGACCACCTGATGCTGATTCTTCAATGGGTTTCTTGAACATTTACCTCCCCAACTGAGTCTCAAATTTCAAGGAATACCCAAGAGACCAAAAACAGGATGGAGATGAGCAGCTCTTAAAGACATCCTAGTGTGCACATGGGGGATATCTCTAGTGGGATATGGTGGGCTCTAGGAAGAGGGATCTCCAGCTTCAAAGGAGCACAGGAAATTGGACTGAATTCCCATGCATTTTTTCAATGAGAACCAACCATCTCAGTGTTGTATCTGCCCACCAGTCTGTCTCTTGACTTTGTTTCCCTCTGCTCATGGACCTGGACCCTGGGGCATGCCCCTGATGCTAGGAGTATCCCAAGGGCTAGTTGTGTCCTAAGCTTCAGATGATCCCAAGTTGTGGCTTTCTACAATCTGAAAACAGAAGCTAGGGGTCAGAGCCCGTGAAATGGGAATCTCTCCACTGACTAGAGAAGTGCTAGGGAGATAGCTGGACAGAAGGGGGAGCCTGCTGACCCCAAATGCTCCAGCCCTACTCAGAGCCCTTCCCCCTCCTCAAGGCCAGCATGAGCCTCAAATGCATAGGTTCTGCGTTGGGGGGAAATGACAGCGTTAAGAGGCTGAGATTCTGCAGGTGGCAGGCTGTGTCGGCTCCGGGGTCCAGCCCCTTCCCGACCTGAGAGTGGG
>CM053627.1:73268731-73307917 GCA_028646595.1 Phalanger gymnotis | reverse complement strand
AGCTGGACAGAAGGGGGAGCCTGCTGACCCCAAATGCTCCAGCCCTACTCAGAGCCCTTCCCCCTCCTCAAGGCCAGCATGAGCCTCAAATGCATAGGTTCTGCGTTGGGGGGAAATGACAGCGTTAAGAGGCTGAGATTCTGCAGGTGGCAGGCTGTGTCGGCTCCGGGGTCCAGCCCCTTCCCGACCTGAGAGTGGGGGCCCCAGGCAACTGAGAGGCCGGGAAGGAGAGACTGGGGGTAGGGTAGAAGGAGAGAGACTGTGAAGGAGGCTTCCATCCCCACCCCCGATGCAGGTCTGGGTCCTTCTGATGACTTGAACCTCTGTCCTCTGCCTCTCTCGTGCTAATGCAACAGCAGCATCAAAAGAAAGGCTACCTCCATTTCTCCAGGAGGAACGGGAGGCACGGGTCCCTTGGACTCCCTCTGCAGGTGTTCCATCAAGCCTGCCTGGCCGTGGGCACGGGCTTGCGGGGGCTACGTGGATCTTGCTACCCAGTGTGCTAGGTATCTTGGCAAACTGTGGTTTGGGGGGTACTACAGGTACAGATTTGACCTGCTGAACGTGGACCAAGGTGGAGGCCAGGCGCATACTCACACTGCCTGCTAGTTCAGGGTGCAGCACAGAGGAAGATGGGACACATGGGTAGAGGACACAGTTCTCCAGAGTAGTCTGCCCTTCAGGTTCCCTGTCTTCTGACCTAGGGGATTGTGGGACTTCTCCCCCAGAAGGGATGGCATCATGACCTTTGACATTACTTATTCTCCCAGGTACTACTTCTGGGTCCAGATCCTCTGACAGACTGTCCACTCCAACCTCCTGATCTTCTGCCTCCCCATCCGCACATTCCCTGTTGCCACTGACACTCTCAGCATCCCACTCAATACTTCCACCATCTTCCCTACCATCCTGCCTTTCTCCAGATTCTTTGTTCCTGCATCCACTTTCCTCTCCAGCCTTAGTCTCTCTGCTTTCATCAAGTTTATGGTTGTCTAGAGTTCTCCAGTTCTCTTCAGTGCCCTGGTGGCTCTGGCTCTTGTCTTCCCCCGTCCCTGTATCGTTTTCAACATCCTTCTTGTCCTCCTCTCCCCCAGCCTCCTCTTTCCTGCCAGCTTCCTCTTGTCCCTCAGCATTCTCTCCATCAGCCTTCTGCTCTTCCCCTATCTTCTCATCCTCAACTTGTGCATCTCCTCCAGTCTTGTCTTGGTCCTTTGTCTTCTCTTCTTTCCCTATATCTCCCTCATGCTCAACTTCTACCATTCCCCCAGGTTTCTCCTCACCCTCAGTCTTCTCTCCTCCAGCCTTCTCTCCCTTAAACTCCTCCTCCTCACCCCCAACCTCCTCCCCACCTTCAGCTTCCTTTTGCTCTTTGATCTTCACTTCTTCAGCCTCCTCTTTTTCATTTCTCTTAGCTTCCCTTCCCTTTCCTCTATCTACTCTAGCCACAGATTTTTGACTTCTCTCAGCCTCTTCATTAGTCTCGAAGACTCTCTCAGATTCCTTCACCTTATTCTCTCCAACTTCCTTGTAAGTTCTTTCCCCTCTATGCTCTGAAAAGGTTTGACCTCCATCACCTTCATCTTCCTTTCTCCCTAGATCCTCCCCTCCTTGGGGTCCAGGAACCAATAGTGGGCTCAGGTCATCATAGGCACTGAGGAAGACATCCTCTCCAAAGTCTTCTTCCTGCTCAGGGGTCCCAGTGTCTGGGGAGCAACAGCTAGGAGCCAAGACAAACAGTGCCTCATCCAAGGACAAGTCATCCAAGGGTGGTTCCACAGAGAATTCTTCCACCTGTAAGCAAGAGTAGCCACTGCTCAGGGTAGTCTCTGCAATCAAGCCTCTAACGGCTTCTTCAGTGAATCTAATTCCCCCTTCCCACCCCCCCAATGATCTGATCTTGTATCCTTTACCACCTCCCAGTTCTTATTCCATTGTCTCCTCCTTACCTGAGGTCCAGCACCCAGGAGCTCCTCCAGGTAACCAATATTAGGGTCATCCTCCCCAGGAGAGCAGGTTCTTTCTGCCAGTACTGCCTCCCTAGTTTCCCCACTGGCCCACTCTGGTTCTGAGCTACTTTCAGAATCTTCCAGGAAGGAGAAGGAGTCCTGCACCTCTTGGGACAGAGAGTCCTCCTGGGCTGGGGGCAAAAAGGGGCCTGGCTTAGGGGATTCAGGGTTGGGGACCAGAGGAGCTGAGGCTGGGCTTGTCTCCATCTTCTCATCTGTGGGGGAAGAAGCATTCACTTGTCACCGAAGGTACTAATATTCCTTCATCCTTACTTGTACTCTCTGTGCACTCTGGCATTCCCAATGCCAATTCTTAGCATTAATAATAACAGCATGCATTTATAGAATGGCTTATGATCTGCAAAGCATTTTACAAATATTATCTGATTTTATCCTCTCAACAAGGCTTGGAAGTAGGTGCCATTATTATTCTAATTTTATAGATGAGGAAACTGAGGCAGACAAAGGTTAAATGACTTGCTCGAGATCATACGGCTAGTGTCTGTGTAAGAGTCAGAGGCAGAATTTGAACTCACATCTTCCTGACTCCAGATCTAGCTCTCTATCTACTGTACCATGTAGCTAGCTCCCTTACTCCTGTCACTGATACTCCTCATCAAAGATAACCTCTACCAGTGATAATCCCTATCCATCACAAATACTTCTGACCCCAACGTGCCCTGTCACAGATATGCCTGACACTCTAGCCATCGACCCTCATGTCACTGATATGCCCATCACCAATAATTCTACCATCGCAACGCTGATGCTTCCATCAACTCTATTTCCTGTATCTGCCAGTCTCAAACCCTCTTTCTTCCTCCTCTGGAATTTCCCAGCACTCTCTGCTCATCCTCTCTTCTTTCACAGTTCCAGGATTGTGGAAGAGAGGAGAGACAGAAAGGAGGGAAGGAGGGGAAGTGGTTAACAGAAAGGGTTTTTGTGGTGGCAAAGAATTGGAAATCAAGGAGATGCCCATCAATTGAGAAATGGCTAAACAAATTGTGGTATATGAATGTAATGGAATACTATTGTGCTATAAGAGATGAGGAGCCAATGGACTTCATAGGAACCTGGAGAGTCTTGTATGATCTGAAGATGAGTGAAGGGAGCAGAACCAGGAGAACATTGCACATGACCACAGAGACATTGCTTCTGTGATGACTAACTTTGATAGACTTAGCTCTTCTCAACAACGAAAGATTCTAAGACAATTCCAAAAGACTCATGATGGAAAAGGCTAGCCACATCTAGAGAAAGTATTATGGAATCTGACTGCAAATTGAAGTAAACTATTTGTTCTCTCTTTTATTTTATTTTTTGTTTTGTTACATCTTTCTCATGGTTCATTTCACTGGTTATAATTCTTCTTTACAATTTGATTATTGGGAAAAGAAGTTTAATGTGAAGGTATACGTAGAACCTATATCAGATTATATGCAGTCTTGGAGCAGGGGCGAGAAGAGGGAGGAGGAGAAACTTTGGACCTCAAAAACTTGTGGAACTGAGTGTTGTAAACTAGAAAAAAAATTAATAAAAATATTTTTTTAAAAAGGAAATATTGAGGGATGTCTCCTTTATAAATGTCAAAGGGGAATCTCTGAGGCCTTTGGCTTGCCCTATTCCTACTTCTTTTCCATCCCTAAACTTGGAGAAATGGCTTCTAAACTTTGCCAGCTTGAATCTCGTGTCTAATCTCTCAGCCCCTCCAACTCCAGTCCTCTTGACCTTTCCTTCTCCCAGTCCTGGAGTTGCTCACCTCGGGGTCCAGAGCCAAGGCTAGGACCAGATGCAAGCCGGGCTTGCAAGGCAGGACACTCAAGTCCTCGTGTGAGTCGCGCTACTGCTGTATTAGAGATGATGTTGGGGGGTACGCTGAGGATAGATGTGATGTGCAGGGGCAAATTGACGTTGTAGGGGTCAGAGATATGGACTCCGGCACAACGCTCTGCCCGACTACAGCCTGCTGCCCGAGCTCCTGCTCGGCCTGTTCTAGGAGTGCCTGGCTCAGAGCTTGTCCCACTCTGTGGTTCCCCCTCTGCTTCCTTTTCTCCATCTGCTGCCATAGAGACATCTTCAAGACTCTCCAACTGAAGGGGGCTTGGCCGAGAACTACTGGGTTTCCCTAGTCCCTCTGGCTCTGTGGAAAAGGAAAAGAATGGTGCAGATAGACATGTCATCAAGTTTCCCCCTCATCACTGCCCTATCCAGCGGTACTTGCCTCCTTCCCTCCCCCAACCACACAAAGGAATTAATGCCGTGAAGACAGGGCACTGAAAGATGTCACTGAAAGGTGCTTTCTACATCCTGGGAGATTTGGGTCCAAGATGCTGTGCTAAAGCTACCTAAGCAGCAGCGTCACGATTCTTCTCCCATTACCATGAGAAGGCGTGCACGTGTGCGTGCGTGTTTGCCTACGCGCACACACACACACACACACACAGAGTAATCGCTCACCACACTGGTACCCAATCACAGATGCCCATGGATATTTTCTCTGACCTCTTCTTACGTTTACCTTGACAACATACATTGTCCCTACCCTGCCCTCAAGTCAACACACATATACATATATGCTCGCTGGCCTCTTCATATACTATGGCTACACACACACACACACACACACACACACACATTCCCATAGACATATACCCATGCAGATGTACCTACAAGTGCTCTCCCACTGCACTCAAAGCACACATATGTAGACACAGTCACCCATACCCACCATCGTTAGCTCCTGCTGCAGCACTCAATGAATCCATGCTCTTGGCTGGCCGCAATGACACTTTGTCAGATTTTTCCTCTGTAAAACAGAGCTGTGAGAAGGGACACCAGCTCAGGAGGTAACCATAGAGTGCATCTCCCATCAAACAGATACTTACCCCTGTCCTCACCCACCCTGGGTGGCTTGCGCTTGGTGTCATGGCCAGAACGACCCAGATTGAAGATGGATTTCCATTTCCTGACCTTAAGAGACCCCTTCCTCCTTTGTGAAGAGGAGAGTAGAGGAAAAGGAAGAAAAAACAAAAGTCAAAAGCCAGAACTGGAAAAAAAAGAGTAGGGTTCTGGGATAAAGAGTTAAAGGAATGAAATCTTAGGAAATCAGGTCAAAACTAATTGGAAAAAAGAAAAACAGAAGGGGTAGCAGAGGTAGATGTGAAAGGATTACTTGTGATCTCCAATCTCAATGATGGTATGATAGGGCCGGATCTGTGGGGGACCATCCCCAGCTTGCAGAACACTGGGAAGGTGATAGGACAAGTGTCTGGACAAGGGCTCCTCAGGGCTGACCATTCCCCGTGATGTCGGCAGTATACGCCAGCCAGTCTCTGCCTCGCCACCTAAGGAAGAACAGAGATCAGCTTGAACAATAATAGGGATCTGTCCTTGAGAGGCACACATCTGCACCTCTCAGTCTGCTGGGGCAGGGTGGGGCACATACCCAGGGACCATTGGGTTCAAGATCTCAGGGCATTAGCCAGGGGCAGTGAGAATGAGAAGACAATGGGCCTAGGAGAACCTGATTCAAATTAGAAGCTGTATGATTATCAACAGGGAGGGGTGTGGGAGGTAGTATCACTGGGAGGTAAGGAGCAATGAATTGGAAATCAGGACATCTGGGTTTTAATTCTGACTCTGATACCAACTAGGGGTATAACATTAAAAATGATATTTCCCTTATTTATTGAGACTGATGTACTGTCATCTCTAAGATTCATTCTCATTCTATACTGGTGGAACTTACCTGTAAGAGAGGCACCCCCAAAGAGCTGGTCAACGTGCGTGAGGATGAACTCGACCACAATGGACTGTACTCTCACCTCCATGAAGGCTGCTGTCCCATTGAATCCAGAGGCTTCTATGTCCTTAGACCTGGAGGGAAGAAAGACAGGAGAGAGTCTGTACCCACTCCTCTTCCCTCTTTCACTTACTAAATGCTTCTTTCCTTTCCTCACTTTCTCTCCTGTAGAAGTTGGCCCCACCCCAAGAGAAGATGACTACAATTTTTTGGTTGGCTGTGTCCTGTCACCCATATCTAAACCTGTATCTCCCAAACCTTCCTTCTCATCTCTATTACCTGACTTTACAAGTCTACTTCCCACTCAACCCTGCCAACACACACACACACACATACCTCTTACACCTTATTTTCTGGAAAGACTACACTGGTGTATAATCTAGCATCTACAGCTCCCAAACCTTCCCCACACCAACTTACCTTAGAAGATTGGGGGCCCACACAATGGCCAGGTTTCTAGCATGCATATTGGTCTGAGTGCTGAATGAGGCCATATGCACCAGGTGACGCATAAGGTATTCCAAGGTCCTGGAAACCAAAGAGTGAAACAAAGGAGCAGGAAGGGAATAGGGAAGGCATCATGGAAATCCAGGTAGGCCCAGGATTTGTGAGTATGTCTTTAGTGTGGCATGCAGGATTGGGAGAGAGATTCAGATTTCAGATCCCCTTCTAGGTTGTAGGAGATGGGGGAACATATACCTATAGTGTGGGCCAGGCAGCTCCCCCAGGACATCTCGGATCTTGATCAGGCGCTGGGGCTCTAACTGCACAGCTACCGCCTCCTGAGGAGGTTAAGAGAGGAGGGTGGCATCAAAGCCTGCAAGGAATCTCTACCCTTCTGCCCCCTTTACCCCCTCTGCCCTCCCCCAGACTGAGTTTTTCAGGAACTGCCACCCTTGACCCCTGACCAACAATGCCAGCACTCTGCATATAGTCGCTCTATACTGAAATTTAAAAAAAACAATTGAACAGACATTGATCATGTGGCTATTATGAAATCCTAAAATGCAGCTTCTAGTCCCAGCTATTATTACTGGTTGTGTAATCTTGGGTAACCTCTCTGGGTTAGAGTTTCAACATCTGTGCAATAAAGAGTTTTAACTCAATGACTTCATGGACTTTCTGTCCAGCTCTGAGATCTCACAAATGTGGGTATTTCTTCCAGTAATAGAGATTGCAACCCCTCTAGTCTACATCCTGTGAGTCTTCCACAAGAAATCCCTCTAATATGGCGAAGGCCTTCTTCTAATCCTCTTCACATTGCATGGATAGCAAGGGAAGATGTGGGCTATCTACTATTTACCCCTTCATTCTCATCACAAGACCAGCCTATTCTCTTTTCCATCTCTCTGACATCCTTTGGGAGCAGCGAGATGGTGCAGTGGTTAGACTGCTGGGCCCAGAGACAGGAAAACTCCTCTTCCTGAGTTCACATCCAAACTGAGAAACTTACTAGCTGTGTGACCCTGGGCAAGTCACTTCGCCCTGTTTGCCTCAGTTTTCTCATCTGTAAAATGAGCTAGAGAAGAAAATGGCAAACCACTCCAGTATCATTGCCAAGAAAACCCCAAAAGGGGTCATGAAGAATTAGACACAACTGAAAAACAACTAAACAACAATAAAAATGACATCCTTCATGCAGCACTGATTGCACAATTTTTGGTGCTGAGTTGCATTCTATTCATGCCCACCATATGCTTCTCTGTTGCCATTTGGATGACCTACAACTTTAATTTTTTTGTAGATGAAGCATTGTATAACTTATAATTATACAGTATCATTGGAATATGCACCTTTATTTCAGAGAGAAGCTTGGAGTCACTAAAAGAACTCAGTAGATAACCTGGAAAGACTTATATGATCTGATGCTGAGTGAGGGGGTGCAGAACCAGGAGAACATTATACATGATTACAGACATAAGGTATCTCTGATGACTTACTTTGATAGACTTGGCTCTTCTCAGCAATGCAAGGTTCTAAGACAGCTCCAAAAGACTCATGATGGAAAAAGCTATGCACATCCAGAGAAAGAATTACGGAGTCTGAATGCAGATTGAGGCAAACTATTTGCTCTCTCTTTTTTCTTTTGGTTTGTTTTTGTTTCTGTTTTGTTTCTTCTTTCTTGTGGATCAATCCATTGGTTATAATTCTTTACAACTTGACTATTGTGAAAATATGTTTAGTGTGAAGGTATATGTAGAGACTATATTGGATTGCATGCTGTCTTGGGTAGGGAGGGGGAAGGGAAAGGAGGGGGAGAAAATTTGAAAGTCAAAAACTTGAAGAACTGAATGTTGTAAACTAAAACTAAAAAATAATTAATTAATTAATTTTAAAAAAGACCCCTGTAGTTTCCCAGTCTACTTAGCCATTCTTCTCCATTCCAAATTTGGTCCCAACTCATTGTCGTATCTGTCTAAAATATGTGCACTGATGGACCAACTCTTTAAGCTGTCCATCCAATTGTATATCATAGTCTGAACAATAGACATTCTCTATTCACTTGATTTTTCTAGTGTGTATAGTTAGGCTAACCTCTTTTGAGGGATTCTGAGTCTTACTTGGGAAGCTCTGCAACATTCCAGGGCTTTGTTTGATCAACAAAATGGCATCTGAAAATTTTATACTCAACAAATGATCACAGCAGGATCTTGTTTTCTGTATAACTTCTAGTCAACTGTGTAACTGTAAAAATATAGTCTGCTGTGGATTATCATTTGAAAAAGCCTGTACTCAATGTAGGTATGGATTATTCCACAGAATAATAGAATTCTACTCCATAGAATGTTGGATTTAGAGTCTAGAAGGCCTCAGTCCAAATCCTGACTCAGACACTTCAAAGCTGTGCCATGCTGGCCAAATCATTAAAACTTCTCTCAGCTTCAGTTTCCTCATCTGTAAAATGAGATGATAACAGCACCTACCTCCCAGGGTTGTTGTGAGGATCCAAATGAAATAACAGATGAAAAGTGCTTCGCAAATCTTAAAGCACTATATAAACACTAACTATTATTGCTCTCATAATAAAAAATTTATAGAGATGGAAAAGTAGCCATACAGGTCAGTAATTGTTCATATTCTCCTAGTCACCTTATCTTGAAAACAATAAGTTATTGTCAGAATTTTTCCCCAGTATTTAGAATCATCTCCTCCTCAAGGTTGAGAACCTTGAGAATTAAACCCCCAGCACCCACAAAATTGTATCTCCTCCAGCATAAACCTCCTCTTTCTGTTTTCTTTGGTGCCATTTTTACTTCCTCATAGAACATATTCTGGACTCTGATGTTTGACTCCAAATGTTATGGCTCCATTGTAATTAATGATGAAAAGAGTTTGTTACAAAAACATTTACAGAGCTTTTCCACTTTTTTATCTATTTGTTGTCTTCCTGCCAGTTTCATCCTTAAATGCCCTCAGGATGACTTTGTTTAGTTTGGTCTCTCACCAAACTTTTTTTAAACTAGTTTTTTACCTCCACTTCTCAATATTTTGTGATTCAATATTACTCATAATGTCCCACTATTCTCCATAAGATCTTACAAATGAGTTCATCCTCTCAAGCAGCATTCTCAGACAGCATCTCCATTTGATAAAGAG
The DNA here is from genome assembly GCA_028646595.1 of Phalanger gymnotis. NCBI lineage: Eukaryota > Metazoa > Chordata > Mammalia > Diprotodontia > Phalangeridae > Phalanger > Phalanger gymnotis. Next base: position 73,298,512 of record CM053627.1, on the reverse strand, counting down.
ATGGAACATTTGCTGGCTCAGGCAATTTCTAGGTTCTTTTGGTCTCTTTCTAGTGGTGACTGATTTACATCAGTTAACTTCCTTAGGAAATGATGACAGTCTATCACAGTCTAGTCTTTTATCAGTTTCCCAGCTTATTTAATTTCAACAGGTTGGGTTGGAGCTGCCACAATTGCTTGTCATATCTTCAGTTCATTTTTTTCTTTCCTTTTGATATTGTTTCAGTCTTTGCTGTAGCAAGTTGGTGACCTGACTATATGCCACATCAATAACCAATTTTGTCTTAGTATATAATCAGTTTCATTTTTTGTGATATTATTTGGATTTTACCATGTTTAGTGCCTTCAGATTCTCTTCTCCAAATAAGTATTGACATCATAAAAATACGATGCTTTTGTATAGCTTATAACTTTTGACCTCTCTTGCTTTTTACTCCTGAACTATGTTTTACAACATGGCTTTTGCTGTCATCCTCTATGGCCACTTTTGCACTGGTCATCAAATATTAGAGACATGTTGATTTAATTTGAAGAGTTTTAGACGGTTTTTGTTGAATTTCTCTAATTCCTCACTCTCTCCAACAGATGCTGATTAATAAGCTGCAATTATTTGCTTTGTGATCTTTTTAAAAATAAATAAATAAAATAAAACCAACAATGCACACTATAATGAGAGATAACTTAATATTCCATAAAACAATGTTTCCTATTGACCTCTGATGTATAGCTAGAGTGAACTAGAGGACCTGATAAAACTAACTCTACCAATTCCTTCAATTTTTCTCTTCAAGGGGAGCCTGGAAGCCATTCTCCCATTTCTGTATAATTAAGAGCATTATGATCATGGATCACAGATTTAGAGTTGAGAGGTACCCTGGAGATTATCTAGTCCAACTTTCTCATTTTACAAACAAAGAACTGAGGCCCAGAGAGATGAAATAATTTGGCCAAGACCATGCAGCTAGTAAGGGGTAGGAGTCAAGAATTGAGCTCGGGTTCTCTGATTCCATAGTCAGCATTCTTTTCCATTATACTAGGCTACCATGTATGATTCAGCTCCCCTTCAATCATTGATATGCTTCTGATCCATTCTTATTAAATGTCCATTCATTGGTCAATGGAAAATGATCACATACTTGTAACATAAGCAATTAAACATTTGTAAACAGTCTAGAAACTGTGTTAGTCTTAGCACCCTCTATCCCCTTTTCTGCCAGCTACTTTGCCACTAGAGAAGTAGAAGGAGGCTATGCAAGGCTAAAGTCATTTGGTATTTTTCTCTGTTTCATGGATTCCCATAGCCAACTTGGTGATCACCAGTAGTCACCAGTAGTCAGCCTCTTCATATTTGGCTTGACTGGTCCTCTGTAAATATTTATAAAGAGAACTGTGAAGTTTTTAACCTGGCAATAGTACTAAAGATCAGTGATTTTATTGCTGGCAGATAAGCACACAACAGAATGGAATTCAAAACATTCTCCCTTAGGCTTCATCTAGCTTTTTGGATCCTAGCCCAGAATTCATTCAAGTGCCAACCAGGAACATTAAGGAAGAACCTCATCCCCAAGTCCCAGTCAGTCAACTAGCATTTATTAAGCACCTACTATGTATCAGGCACTGTACTAAGCAGCAGGAATATGTGTGTGTGTGTGTGTATGTATATATACACACACACATAGAGAGACATATATATATACATACATATATGAAAGGAGAAAAAAAACAGCCTTTGCTCTCAAAGAGCTCACAGTCATTATACTGTAATGGGGAAGACAACATACAAATAACTATATACAAGCAAGATACATACAGGATAAACTGAGGTTAGTCTCAGAGGGAAGACACTAACATTAAAGATTACTGGTATGGAAAAGAGTCTTGCAGAAGGCAGGACTTATGTTGAGACTTCAAGGAAACCAAGGATGCTAGCAGGTGGAAATGAGGAAGGAGAGCTTTGCAGGCATGAGGAACAGTCAGAGAAAATGCCAGCACTCAGGAGACTGAGTGTCCTGTTTGAGGAACAGCAAGGAGGCCAGTGTCATTGAATCACAGAGTAAGCGGAGGTGAAAGAAGACTAGGAAGGTAGGAAGGCGTCCAGCTTTGAAAGACTTTAAAGTCAAACAGATTGGATCCTGGAGGTGTGATAGGGAACCATTGGAGTTTATTGAATAGGAAGGTGATATAGTCAGACTTGCCTTTTAGGACAATCGCTTTGGGTGGAGTGGGGAGAGAGTTAAGGCAGGGAGACCAATCAATAGGCTATTGCAATAGTTCAGGTGTAAGGTGGTGAGGGCTTGCACTGTGATTATAGTGTCAGAAGAGATGTTGAGAACTGACTGGATATGGGGTGGGATGGGAGTGAGGAGTCAAGGAAAACATCTTTCCCCAATCTCTTTTAATTCTAGTGCCTTTCTTTGATTGATTGTTTCCTATTTATCCTTTATTTAGTTTGTACATAGTTGTTGGCACTGGATTGTGAGCTCCCTGAGGTCAGGGACTGCCTTTTGCCTTTCTTTGTATCCCTTGGACTTTGCATAGTGCCTGGCATATATACAGCTTATTGATTGACTGACACCTACTTTATGAGCCTGAGTAACTTGGAGTAGTTTTGAATAGTAGATCTAAGTAGACTTGGCTAGTACCTTCGGTAATAATCAAGAATGTAAGCAGGAAGGTTTGGTAAGGAAGATAATGAGTTCCGTTTCCGTTCTGATTATGTTAAAATTAACATGTCTATGAAAATCTAATCCAAGATGTGTGAAAGGATGTTGGAGATTCCAGTTTGGAGGGCAGCAGAGAGATTAGGGCAGGATAAGTACATTTGAGAATCACCAGCGTAAAGATGGTAAGTAAATCCATGGGAGCTGATGAGATCACCAAATGAAATAGTTTATAAGGAGGAGGGCAGAAGGCCAAAAATAGAACCTTAGGGGACCCCAAAGGTTAGCAGGTGAATTATAGATAAAGATCCAGCAAAGGAGACAGAAAAGAAATGGTTTGACAGGTAAAAGGAGAACCAGGAGAGAGAAGTGTCATGAAAACCTAGATAGAAAAGTGTATTAAAGAGAATAGAGTTAAAGTGTTAAAGACTGCAGAGAGGTCAAGAGGGATAAGGACTGAGAAAAGGCCATTGCATTTGACAATTAAGAGATCATTAGCAACTTTGGAGAGAGTAGTTTCAGTTGAATGATGAAATTGGAAGCCACACAAAATTCTGTTGGCTTTGTTAGGTTGCAAAGGGTTGAGGAGACTCAGATTGACAATTAAGGATTCATCTGGAGAAAAAAAAGCTTTTTCTAATCCCAAATTAGATAGTTGAGTGGGACCAGAGATCTATGATGAAAAGAGCAGAGAAACTGCCAGAAGAATAGACTTTGCATCTCCTTGAAAACTTCCACAGGTTTTTGCTGGCTGCCTGGCTGAGGGCTGCTAGAGAGGCCATCAGTGCTTTAGCCCCTATTAACTGGAGCACCCTGGCAATTGGTAGCAGAGTGAAACTAAGCAAAAATTATAGCCAGAGACCAGTGGAAACAGTAGAGAGCAGAAATACAATGCCCACAGCCTTTAGCTGCCATCACCAGAAAACAATAGAGGCACTGCAGAGTCTGCCCAGCTAAGCACCTTTGCGTCCATATGTGTCACCATGTGTGTGTCCTCTATGCATGTCTTCTGGTCATATATATTATTTGTGTATGTGCACACCCCCAAACGCATGGGACAGCGTACCTCTGTGGGAACAAGGGTATCTTTTCTTGTCACTTAATTTGCTATGCCATTTGATTAAATGTCTTTGCTTGGACCTAATGTGTCTTTTCTGGTTAACTTTATAAAGTAAATAAATGGGTGAGGGCTGTTATAAATTATGGTTTTGAGTGCATGCTGACTCATGCATACCCACTGTGTGCTTCAAACCTGGGGTAATGTTCTGGGATAGGCCTATAAAGTGTGTATGGCAGGGGAAGTGCCCTGGGTTCCATAAGTATTTATAGGCTGTTGCCGTGACCACTCTTACATACACACTCCCCCAAACCTACCTTCTCAGGATCATGCAAAGAAGTAAGGGAAGGGAGCATATGTGGAAAAGGAAAATATCAGAGGGACTAGGGGAAGAGGGAGTGCAGGGAAAGTGCGTTTGGGGACAAGGCGAGAGAGGTGTACAACCTAGCCGTGTGTGTGGTGTTTGTTTCCCTTATGATACTCTTATGGGAAGGTATTACTCTAGGTTAATTCTGGAAATCTATCCATGGACTCCTCGTACTACTCATTAAAAATCCCTCCTCCAGAGTCTCCAGGGTTCTGGCTGAGTGGAACCCCCTATCCCTGGTGTTGGATTTTGGAGGGAGACTCCTCGCAGACAGGTGGCTTTAGAAAGCAGAGATGCTGACCCTAAGCCCTCAAAGCTCATCCTCCTGCTTCACCCCGGCCCCTCCCAGCCACCACTCACAGCAAACTTGTCGTAGAGACGGTAGGTAAGCAGGGGGTCCGGCAATTCTCGAAAGTAGGCTTTGCAGAGAGAGGAGACACAGTGAATGTCCTGCAGGTAGATGTCTTTCCGCAGATCCGGCCGACGCTCTGCTTCGAACTCCTGCCTGGAGACATGCGGGTGGTTAACAAGCAGAGTGAGATCCAGAGAGATCAGGGAATGTTGATGGGGGTGATCTGGGAGGTGATGGATAATGAGAAAGGATGCAGGGGAGACAGTGTAGGTGTGTGTCACGAACAAGTTGTCCCAAGTCCCGAACTGTAATTCTAACTCCGACACTCCGCTGTCAGACAGACTTTGACCAAATTACTTAAACTCGCTGAGTCCCACTGGATTATTTTGAAGATCTAATGAAACTGTACACGTGAAAATGCTTTATTATCAGGTGTAAGGAAGTAGCAGTAGTAGTAGTAGCAGCAGTAGCAGCAGCAGCAGCAGCAATTGGTATTTTTTAGATTCTGCGTACTTGGCCTTAACATTTTCTGGGAAATTTCAGACCCTTTTCTTTATGCCAATACCTTTATGTGCCCAATACCTTTATGTGCCCAATACCTTGCTATGTCACTCCTCTCCCCAACCTTCTCTAACCCATAGTCCCGACCCCCTTCTGTTTGACTCACCGAAGTTTCTGAATGTTGGAAGAGACCCCCGAGAGGCGATAGATCCCATCCACTACTCCGTGCTCCTCCACAAATTCTGCACAGCTCCGTAGAACTTGGGGCACTAGAAACACATAGAGGGTTAGAGCAATTGAGGTAAGTGGAACTGCAGGAGGGAAAAATGAGTCAGAGAAACAGGACTTAGGCAGATGAATAGAAGATATAGACAGGATAACAGAGGTGGGGGTCCTGAAGATGGTCAGACAAAAAGGATGTCAGAGAGAGTAGGAGGTTCAGAGAAAGGGGATCGGGACATAGAGCTTCAGAGAAATGAGGGTTTAGGGAGAAAAGGGAGAAATTGGAGGTATAGAAGTCAAAGTTATTATGGGATCAGAGTGATAGAAAGTCAGATATGAACTGGACACAGATCACAGGTTTAAGGAACAAAGAATAAGAAAGTTGGGGTGTCAAGGAGACAGGCATCATAGATCTTGATCAGGGAGATGAGTCAGAGAAAACAGGGTTGGAGAGTTGGGGTTCAGAGAGAAAAAAAGCCAGAAAGGCAAGGATTAAGAGAGATGCCACAATGTGGGGCTCGGAGGCTTTAGGAGAGTCAGGAAGAAGAGACAAGACAGAGGAGAGTCAGGGAGATGGGTTGTCAAGAGAGATGAGGGGTCAGGAAGACTGGAGAATCCCTATCAGAGAGACGATAGATGAGGGTGCTGAAGGTTAGAAACAAACAAACAAAAAAGCAAATGTAAATTCCTTAGTGTTGAAGGAGACTTTAAAGGTCATCTGCTCCAACATTCTACCCGGCGTGGCATACTCTTGAAACAGATAGCCAATAAATTGACATAAAGCTGCTATCTGACCCTTTCCGGTGAGGAGGCCCTTAGTGTTTCAGATATGGTCATTCCATTCTTTTTTTAAGAGCTCTAATTGCTGAAAAGTCTTAAATCTACCAGCTGTAATTTTTACCTGACTCTACCCTCAGGAACCACACAGAGGAAACTTAATGTATGATCTATGATACCTCTTTTATATGGTAGCCCTTTCAGTACTTGAAATCAACAATCATGTGCCTTGCTTTCCTCACACCTCTCCAAGTCTGCTAGGATTTGGGCTAGAAAGTACCTTCAGGATCACCTGGTCCACCCTCCTTGCTTTACACACCAAGAAACCAAGGCTCACAGAGGTTTCCAAACTTGTCCAAAGTCACACAGGTAGTAAGCAACAGGGACACCAGGTTTTCTGACTATAATTTATTCTCTCTACTGGGTTATACTGCTTCCCTATCCCTACAGGAGAGAGATGAAGAATCAAGGAGAGAGAGGATCAGATAGAGAGAATCAGTTGCTTTCAATTCAACAAAAGAACAGAGGATCATTGAAGCATCTTTTTTTAATGCATAGAAGAGAACAGAAGGAAGGTCAGAAAGAAGCACAGATAAGCAGGACACCTTTGAAAGCTACGAGCTGAATTTATCGTATATTTAAAAAGAAAAGCAAACTATGTCACAGATCTACAATTTCATGCATAATTCACTTTTTCTGGTCTATCATGTATATGAAAACACCCATTTTATTTGATGTTTATTAAGTTCAGAATAAAAATAAATTTAAAAAGACAATTCAATTCAACAGGCGTTTATTAAGCACCTACTATGCGCCAGGCATTTTGCTGAGTGCTAGAGAAACAGAGACAAAAGTGAAACAGTTCCTGCCCTAAAGAAGTTTACATTCTGCTAGAGGGAAACATGTACGAAGACAAAAATGTAGAAAATAAAAACATCTCAATAGAAGGGTCAGGGAAAGAGAACAGAGAGATTGATCTGGGGGCTCAGAGAAAAGGAAGATCAGGGAAACAGTGGATCAAGCAAGTGAAAAGTCAGTCAAAGAGGTTCATCAGGGCAATGGAGTTAGAGGCATGGCCTAAAGGGGTCCTAAGGTCACAGGATTCAGAGCTAGAAAAGACTTAGGGATCAATCTTCTCTTTGTATAGATGAGACAGCTAGGGTACAGAGAGGTTAGGCGCTTCCCATGACCTCCATCTCCACTGAACTTGAGTCCCCTACTGGGGTGGCTACCCAGCTTCATGCCAGGCTGTGCCACCTCCGTGATTTTGAACTGTGAAATTCTCCTCTCTGGTCACAATCTCCTATCCTTCTACATCTATCACCTTACTCTTCTGAAACCGCTTCAACTTCGATCTCGAGTTACTCCATATTTCTGCCTCTCCTCTCAGGCCATCACTTTCCCCACTTGATAATCTGTGCTTAGTCAGTTCAACAAGGCACTGTCCCACCCCTCTACCGCTCAACCCTTGCCCTTTCCTCCCCTCATGCCCATATTGTCTTCTCCATTAGACTGTGAGCCTATGAGAACAAAGACTATTTTATTTCCTTTCTTCTTATCCCCAGCACTTAGCACATTGTCTGGCATGTTGTTGTTGTTCAGTCGCTTTCAGCCTTGTCCTATTCTTCATGACCCCATTTGAAGTTTTCTTGGCAAAGATACTGGAGTAGTTTGCCATTTCCTTCTCTAGCTCATTTTGCGAATGAGAAAACTGAGGCAAGCAGGGTTAAGTGACTTGCCCAAGGTCACACAACGAGTCAGTGTCCAAGGCCGGATTTGAACTCAGGCCCTGCGTCCTATCAACTGTGCCACCCAGCCTGACATGTAGTAGGCGCTTAATAAATGCTTGTGGACTGAACAATTCTTCTCCTAGTTGCTGAATGGTGCTGGAACAGGTCATGAAACTGAACCACTGGAATCCATTACAAATTTCATGCTGCTTAACCTCAACAAGGTCTTCACGGCTAAGTGGAAATCTGTCTATTCATTTTTGTTTGGCTATCATGTTCCCAACAAATATCATCTCACAATTTCTCCTTTCCCCTTCAGCCCCCAACACCAGCCCTAGCAGATGACATTGTCTTCCACCTGACTATGAAAATTGAGGCCATTTGTCTGCCCTCGTCTGCCCTATACCATACCTCACAACCTATTCCAGCTTTGTTCATTCTCCTGCTTTACTCCAGCCTCAGAGAATGGGGAGTCCCTTTATCTTCTAAGGCTGACTCCTCTATTTCTAGCCTTGATTCCATCTTCTCCCTATTCTCCTAGGTGGTCTGTACCATCTATTCCCTCTCACCCTCTCATTATCAGTCTCTCCCTATCCGCTGCTTCTTATTACTGCTTATAAACAGGTTTAGTTCTCCCCCAATCTGAAAAACAAACAAACAAACAAACCCCTTCAACCTATCTGGTTTTTTTGTAACATGTCCCTGATGACTTTCATTCTTGCTATCTAGCTGCTCCTTCTCAGTCTCTTTTGCTATATCTAAGCCAGGTCCCACCCCCTAACCTTGGGTATGTCCCTAGGTCTGCTATTGGTCCTCTTCTTTTATATCTTCTCTGTGTTGATCTCACAAGCTCTCAGGGATTCAATTAATATCTCTACATTAATGACTCTCAGACCTCTATATCCTGTCTCAGCCTTATTCTTGAGCCCTGGTCCTGAATCATCAGTTTCCTATGGGGTATTTCCCACTGGGTGTCCTATAGATGCCTCAACTTTAACAAGTCTAAAATAGAGCTCATTAACTTTCTAATAAATCCCACCCCTCTTTCTAATCTCTTGATTTTTATCAAGAGCCCCATCATCTTTTCATTCACCCTGGTTCCTAACATAGGGCCATCTTTTCCTCTTTTCTCTCTCTCATTCCACTAATCCAAATTGACTAACTGTCAATTCTGGTCCATTCTGCTCTATATAAAATATCTCATAGCCATCTCCTTCTCTTCACTAACATGGCTACTGACCTAATTCAGAGTGTCCTCACCTCTCACCTAGACTGTTGGAATAGCTCCTGATCGGCTTCCCTCATCAAGCGTCAACCCCTTCCAAATCTTTCTTCCACTTAGCTACCAAAGGGATATTTCTAAAGAACAAGTCCGACCGTGTCAAGACCTCTTCCCCTCTCCATGCTCCAGTGACTGACTCTTACCTCTAGGACAGGGGTTTGAAAACTAAGGCCTAAGGGCCATATCCAGACCCCTGCCTGTTTTTGTACAGACTGCAACCTTTGAATGCTTTTTACATTTGTAAATGCAATATTACAAATGCAAGAACAATTCTCAGCTTGCAGGCCGTACAAAAACAGGTGGCAAGACATAGTTTGTTGACTCCTGCCTTAGGATAAAGTATAAGCCCCTCTGCCTGGCATTCAAAGCCCTTCACAATGGGGCTCTGTCCTTTCTCTAACGTTCTCTGTGACCTTAGGAAAGTCAATTAACTTCTCTGGGCCTCAGCATCCTCATTTGAAAAATTTGTAAATTACTTCTGAGGTAACTTCCAGGTCTACGTCTGTGATCTAGATGCCTTCCCAGGCTAACTACCTACCCTCAGACACTCCATGTTTCAGCCAAATTCGCCCACTTGCTGTTCTGTATGTAAAATATTCCATTTTTCATCTCTGTGCCTTCCTGTAGAATGAAATCTATGCCCAGGACACACTCCTTCCTTACCTTAAAAACCTGTTAATGTCCCTAACTCCCTTCAAAGCCCAGTTAAACATCACCTCTAACATGAGGCCTTTCCTGATCCACCCAGCTGCTAGTGCCATCCCCTAATTTACTTTGTATCTATTTTGCATATACTTTATAATTACCTATATGTGTACCATTGTTTCTCCTTCTAGAATAAAAGTTCCTTAAAGGAACTTTTGGTTTTTAGTTTTTTTTTAAGTTTTTAAGGTTTTTAGTTTTTAAAGTTCCTTTTTTCTTTTTTTTGCTCTATGTATCTCCAGTGCTCAGCACATAGTAGGTGATTAAGAAATTTGTTAATTGATTATTTGATCCCCTCAGGCTAACATGCTTTATCTCCTCCATTTTACTGATAAAGTCCTAGGGAAGAGTTGTAAACCTCTGATAACTTTGCTTTCCCATCACCCAATTACACTTTTAAAATTTTGATTAATTTTTTCAATTAATAACCATTTAAGCTCTTTCCTTCACACGCCTAATTACTCCTGTAACCTGGGGCTCAAGTCCATTTGCATAACAGTATCTTCATTAGTGGAAAATGATTATTCAGTGCTCTGCTCCTGTTTAGGGGCAGATTTGGAAAGAGCTTGGGAAAACAGGGCACCTGCTTCTTCTGGTTTCTAGTTTCCAGTAAGAGTTCCTGAATTCACTCCTTGGGAAATTCCCTGAAGTCTCTAGTGAGGTAAGCTGGGGATGGAGGCATGACCAAAGTGCTGGTTCCTCTGTATGTTGGTTTCCTCCTAGAATCCTTCTCTCCCACCAGGGGCCCTCTCCTTGAAGAGAAGCCTGAAAGCTGGTGTGCTCTCTCTCAAAGCTGGAAGCCAGAAGAGTCAGGAACGCTCCTCTCTCAAGCTCTTACCAAATCCAGTCCTCACTCACCCAGGCAAAGGAGCATTCTTTCCACCCATAAGGAGAGGATTGTGCAAAGGGACTTGATGCTTCAACCCCTTAAAATCTGGCTTCTGACATCGCAATTCTTAAAGGTTACCAATGATCTTCTCATTGCTAAATCCAACAGGCTTTTCACAGTGCTTATTCTCCTTGACTTTTGTGTAGCTTTTGGCCTTTTAACTACCCACTTCCTCAAGAACTCTCTCCTCCCTTAGTGTCTGTGCCACCTCTCTCTCAGCACAGTGCCTGGCATGTAGTAGGCCTTTCATACGTGCTGTTTCCTTCCTTCCTTTCTGATTGCTTCTTTTGAGTTTCCTTTGCCGATTCATCATCATCCTCCCACCTCTTCCATCTATTTCACACCCCTTAAGTTGCTCCCCCTTTGCCCTTTTATTTTCTTTACACGTATTGCTTCCCTAGCTTCAGTATCACTTTAAATGCATTTAGGTTCAAATCATGGTTCTGTTGCTTATTACTGTGTGACCTTTGGAAATTTCCTTCACATCTCCAAGTCTTAGTTCCTCATTTTAAAAATGAAGCATTTTGGACTAAGGAATCTCTAAAAGTCCTTTCCAGCTCTGAATCGTGAGATATAACCATTCTCTACGCTCTCTGACTTGGTGATCTCATTCACTCCAATAGGTTCAATTATTGCCTCTATGCAAATGACGCCAAAGTGTCTATATAAAGCTTTAATTGTGTATCTCTTCCAATTCTTCACGTTAGTGCCTAATGGACGTCTCTAACTGGACGTCCAAAAGGCATCTCAAATTCAACACATTCAAGACAGAACTCATCATCTCTATCTTTAAGCTGATTTTTCTCCTGTCCCTTTCCCTATTTCTAGGCCACCTTCCTCCTGGGCATGTAGATTTGAATCTCAGGTTCCTCCTTGACTCCTCCCTCTCATTCACTTCCCCCCTCCATGTATCGGTTGACAAGTACTACTGATCCAACTACCACTTTATATCTGTCTTCTGTTCTCCATTCACACAACCACTCCTCTAGGTCCTCCTCAACACTATTCTCTTCTAATAGCCTCCTAATTGATTTCTCTGCTTTCAAGTCTCTTCCTTCAAAAACCTTCAGAATAAAGTTTGGCATTTAAAGCCCTCCACAGTTTGGCCCCAGGCCTTCCTTCTAGCTTTATTTCAGGTTACTTCCCTTAATAGATTATACATTCTAGCTAAAATGATCTATTAGCTGCTTCCTAGACTTGACATTCTATCAAGCATCTCTGTGTATTCACACAAGCCATGCCCCCCATGCCTCCTGCCTCGTCTCCACCTCTGAGAAGCCTTCTCGTTCATTAATGATCTATTAGGGTGCCATTTTCTCCAAGATCCTATCTAATCCAGTTTTTTTGATTCCCCTTCCCTCCCCCCTTTTAAATGTTGTTTCCCTTCTAAAATATTCCCACAAAACTTTTTCTAGATCTCTCTATTGCCCCTATTACTCCCTGCCTTTTGCCATACTTCTGAGTACATGTTGAATTCCTGACTTTCCTACCCCTTGCGCCCTCCAAACCCAGTAGAATTTGAACATCAAGCAAGAAATGTTTCATCGTTTTGTATTCCCATCACCTAGCACACTCCCTTGTAGATAATATAGACTTAATAAATGTGTATTGGATAGATTTGAAGCAACTTAACCAAGGTCACACAGAATTGGCCAAGAGATGGTGTAACGATAGGAGAACAAAGAGACAGGAGATCAGAAATATCCTAGGTCAGTGAAATACAGTCAAGAAGATGGGGTTCAGATATAGTGATGAGGGATTAAAGAAAAGGGGTGCAAGGTTGGGGATCCCAGAGTGGGAGGACACAGACCTGAGACTTTGAAAGATTTATTGGTTAGAAAGAAAAGGCAGAAAGGAAAACAACAATTGCAAATAAAGATACCTATGTAAAGGAGTAAAGAGAAAAAGGTCAATTAAAGTGGGGAGGGGAAGGTCAGAGACAAAACTCAGGTACTTGATGTCCAGACCTTTTTTTATACCACCATCCCCTCTCCCTGGGGCCAAACAGTCCTCACCTAATTTTTTTTGGGGGGGAGGAGGGGAGGGGAGGGCAGGAGAAGAAAAGAAAAAAAAATCAGAAGGACTGTACAAACTTAGCCTTGGTCACAGAATACTAGAATCCCAGAATCTCAGCTTCGAAAGAGACTTCAGAAACTATCTACTCCAACCCCTATGCACCAGAACAGGAAATCCACTCAGCAACATAATTTATAAGTGGCCAGCTAATCTCTGCTCGAAGGCTGCCTGTAATGGAGAACTCAGTACCTCCCAACTCACGACTGGCCCATTTTAGTTTTGAGTAGCTCTGACTTGGAAGAAGCTTTCCCTCGTTGGCTTCTCCACAACATCTAGTTCTTGCTAATACTTTAGCCTTCTGAGCCCAAGCAAAACGTCTAATCCTTCTTCTATACCATAGGCCCTCAAACACACAAATCAATAGCTATTATAACTCTGCTAAGTCTTCTCCTCCAGGCTGAACAATTTCAGTTTTTTTCAACTGACAATAATAACGGCTGACATTTGTATATCTCTTTAATGTTTGCAAAGCACTTGAGAAATAGCGTCTCAGTCCTCACAAAGAAAAAATACCACAGGTTTTAAGATCTCATTTTACAGATGGGGAGACTGAGGCTTAAGTGACTTACCTATAGTCACACAGTTAGTGAGTATAAGGGGCTGTTAGGAACTGGATTTGATCTTGGTTCTTCCTGACCCCAAGCCTTTCACTCTCTCTGCAACACCATTCAAACAGCATGATCTCCAGGCCCAGTTTTGTTCTGGTCACCCTTCTCTGAACACATTCCAGCTTCCAGAGTCTTGCCAAAACGTGGTGCTCAGAATTTAACATAATGCTTTGGATATGATCTGACTTGGCTGGTGGATAGGTTAACTTTTACCTGCCTCAGCTTGAACGCTAGTCCTCTCCTGATAGACCCTACAATGGCATTCACTCTTTTGGCTGACATTTAATATTGCTTACTTATACTGAGAATGCTGTCCACTAAGACCCCAGATCGTTCACATGAATGTTGCCACTGTTGCCAACCGATCCAGAGTTCAGAGTCTTCCCTGGATCCTGCCCAGTATCTACTTCCCTTCTTCACTCCACTCGAAGGGAACTCCAAACGTTCTGACTCAACAAACCAAGGTTTCACCCTGGTGAGAGGATAAATGAGTACCGGCATCAGAAAACAGAGGAGATGGAATTGCTGAGGAATGAGGCAACAGCAAAAACTGGGAAGCAGGCCTCAATTCTGGGATTTTTTTCTACTCTTGGTCATAAATAATTAATATGTGAATTAAATCTTCTCTACAGGGATAAATCTGGAATCAGGTTGTTGGAGTGTAATCTCAAACCTGTTAGGAGAGGGAGATCTAGCTAGAGCTTCAAAGGTTGAGGTGTACCCCCTCTTAATTTGAGTCTTGGGATGAAAGGCTCCCCTCTGGGGGAGAAGAAAAGGGGAACAAGGTGGTTTGGGAACTCGAGGTAGGAGGGTTGAGGACCGGAAATGAGCTGGGAACTCCCCCCCAACACTTCAACCACCGCCCCTTTGCTGGCAGTTGCAGGGGATTGAAGGGAAGAAGAGGAAATGACAGATTGGGGGTTTGCAGGGGGAAGAATACAACCGTGCCTCTTTCTGGGAGGTGCCCCAAGTTTCTTGGGCAGGGGAGAAGTCATCGAGGCAGCCAGGGTGCCTTGGGTTGGGTCTTATATGATGGGTTATCTGCTCAGTCTGATGAAGCTGAGATGGAGTTGGGGTTGGGGGTAGTGTGTGTGTAATTCTTATTAGTCCTACCCATCCAGGCCTCCAAGGCCCATAGTCAATCCTTCTCTGCAGTATACCTCACTTTAAGCTGAGCCTTACCATAACCAGGCCCCTTCTTATCTTTCCTTTGGGGCCAATTTACAGGTTGAGAACGGAAGGGCCTAGAAAGGAGGACTTTATCTCCCTGGTCCCTCAAGGTAAGCCCAGCATAAGCTTCAAAGGGGCTAACCCCACTGTCTCTATGGCTTCTTGGTCCAGCTGTATTACTAATCACCTTTCTCCGAGCCACCACAACTTTATCTCTTTTCAGCCATCCCTGGAGTTATCTCCTAAAGCCCATCCTTAATCTCTCCTGTCCTGGTGTCCCTCCCTCCTCTCCCTTCTCAGCTTCTCCCATTTCCCTCAACCAGGTCCTCACTTCCCTCTTACCCTCCCTTCCCTAAAGCCTCACTTGTCCTCTCAGCCTCCTTGGACCTTTAATGTCCCAGAATGGAGAGTGACACAACGTGTGACTCAGAGAAGATCGTTGGCCTCTTTGGGCTATTGGCTGCTTGTCTCAAGAGGACCCACAACCTACTCCAGAATGCTGAGCCCCGATGAGCCCTGGGCATCCCTTTCTGGCCACTTCTACCTGGAGCTCCCCACCTGCCATGCCCACCATGCCCACCGTGCCCAAAGCCCTTACCCTCCTGGCCTGAGTGTTGTAGATGCTCCAGAAGGTCACACCCAAACACCCGCTCCTTCGGTCCGCCTTTCTTCTTCCCCCTCTGCCGAGACTTCATGGCTGGAGCTGAGGGGTCCCAGCCTCCCCTCCCAATGTGCTCACCTTACACCTCCCCCATGGGACCCCAGACCCAGTTCCAGCCACCCCTGTCCCACAAGCCCCACTTCAGCTGTTCTGGGGGTTGGCCCAGGCAGGGGGGCTGGGCCCTGGGCTGAGCTCCTCTTGCTTCTCAGGCCCCTGGCCTCACGGAAGTGGCTGTGGAGGAGGAAGCTGACGGAGCCCTAATGAGAAGTGTCGTCTCGTGGCTGGGCCTGGTGTTCACCCTTCTCTCCCCACTCAGCCCTTGGGTGGGGGTGGGGGTTGGGAAGCAGGAAGCTGTGCAGCTCCCCAAACCCGCTTCCTGTTAAGAGCATCACTTGCAACCACAGGGTCTGGGGTGGGGCAGCTGGAGGTAGGGGGTGGGGCGGGGACTGAAAATCATAGAATCAAAGCCTGTTAGCACTGGAAAGTATCCTAGGGATCACCTGGTCCCCTCATTTTACAAAAGAGGAAGATGACTTGCCCAAAGTCACAGAGCTAAGCAGTGGCACAAGCTGAGCCCCTGCCTCCCGCTCACTGGTGGACATTGGGAGAAGGAAGATTCAAGAGCCAGGGGTTCTGGTGGTACCACTGACCAAGGGCTCTAAGGAGGGGAGAAGACACTCAGGTTAGCAGTGGAGGATGCCAGGCCTCTGCTTGGTCCCAGCACAGATGGACCCAGTGATGGGAGAGTCTCTGGGCCCCACTGCCTTAGCCGAGAAACTCTTAGAAAAGACTAAAGTCTTTGGATGCTCCACTTCTATAAGCTGGTCATACTTTCTTTCCCTGAGATGGGTGAGAGGTCTTGGAAGGGATGCTTTGGGATTGAGAGAAGGCCAGGGTAGCAAAGATCAAAGGAGTCATAGCCTCTGAGAGGAACAGCAAGGAAGAGGCAGGACCAGTGTGGGAGAGCTTTATTTATGAAGGGGAGTGGGATTGGGGAGGGCCGGGCTGTAAACTATTTACACTACTTCTACGGTACTATTCACACTATTTACAGATGACACCTATGTTCTGCTGGGTCACTCCCTCAAACTCCAGTCTGTCTAAGAGGGCCAGGAAAGTGAGTAGGCGTCTGCGTCTTTGTTCACACACACACAGACACACCATCTCCCCCAGTCCCCTGAAGTAGGGTGGGGAAACAAAACCTAGGGCATTTGGCACGTTCCCCCAAACCAGGGTTTGTCATGCTTAATGAAGACCTTGGGTCTGCACATCCATGATTGAGGACATTGTGTGAGTGTCAGGAGGGGCCCAAGAGAAGGGCTTGGGGATCCCCACTACCCTCTAGCCCTAGCTGCCTATGAGAACCTGGATGTTAGAGGTTCAGTGACAGAAATCCCCAGGAGAAGAGGCCGTTCCTGCCTAAACCACCCCTGTTCATGCACACTGTGGCCCTCCTCTACCCTCCCCAGCCCTATGTTCCCTTGCCAGCATTGCAAATTACAACCCAGGAACCCTGGTTCCAATGCACCCCCGAGCTAGTACTTCAGTAGCTAGAGAAGCAGAGGAAGGTACAGAAAGGACTGAGAGAAGCAGCGTGGGGAGAGATGAGACCAAACCTTATACAATTATGTTTTTTTCAGAGGAATGCTTTTTGCTTAGAAAAAGGATTCACTGCAACAATCCCTTAAATAGCAAGCTTCCCTAAAATATTTAACATGGAATTAAACTTACAAAAAGTCCTATTTACAAGCGAGGGAGGCAGTACGGTGCAGTGGGAAGAGCTTTTGTCCCTTGTTCAAGCCCCACTGCTGATGTTTACTGCCTCTGTGACACTGGGTGGATCACTTAGTATCCTGGGCTTCTGTTTCCTTATCTGTGAAATGGGAAGGGAAGGTAGACGTCCCTCCCGGATCTAATTTAGTGATCCAGCATTTCAGAAATTTCATCCTGCCCCGGCCTCTCTGCACCTGCCACAAGAGGGCAGGCTCTGCAAGCAGCCAGTGGGCACAGCAGCACTGCCAACCACCCAAGCCAAACATGGTGCCCCTGTCCACAGCCAGCCGAGGGGAGCCCCGCTCCCACAGTCAGGAGAGAGTCCAGCTCCCTGATCTGGCTGTCCCTGCATTTCCCCAGCCCCTTGCCTGGGACTGTCCTCTGGGATCAACTTCCCTTGGTGCAGCCCCCACCTCTCCTCTGTTTCAATAATACTGCTCTAGGGCCTGAGGGTCTAGCCAATGTACAGGGATAGTGATCAAAAAGGATCTCCAGCACACACACACACACACACACACACACACACACACACAACTTACCTGTACACTGATATACATATAAAGTCATCCAGACCACAATCATTCAAGTGTACTCAATCTTGTATTCACACACACACACACACACACATGCACACACACATACATGCACTCACCAATGCATGCATGTACACATGCACAATGACTAGCACCAGGAGAGGCCATACCCAGAGGGGCACCTCTAAATAGAAGCTGGGCAAGGGGCCTGGGAATAGGCCCAAAGTCAATAGGGCCACAGGCCTTTGTTTCAAGGGTCCTGGGTATAAGGGCATGCAAATGTCTCCCAACATGGGTCCAAGGAGGGCCACTGGATACTTGAGGCAGAGGCCTGGCGCAGGGTCAGACTAGGTGTCCCCGTCCATTGATGTAGATGCCATTGCCCGTGGGCTTGGCTCGAAGAGTCCCGTTCTCCTGAACAAAGTGGTTCATGGCCTGCTTGATCCCAGCATCTCGGTCTTCTTCCTCTTCTGGCCGGCCAGAGCCTGGTGACAGCAGCTCTGTCTGGGTCTCAATCTCCCTCACCGTGGTCAGAGTGGAGTAACTTCTGCCCTCGGGCTCTTCGCTCTGTTGGCACAGTGCCAGAACTAGGTCATGTCAGGGGTCAATATTACGGTAGGGTTCAAAGTCAAGGTCAGGATGTGGGGTCAGGGGTCAAGGGCCAGGAACATGGGGAGATCAGAGGGGCCAGGGAAAATGTGGGCTCAGAGGTTAGGCAAGTCTGTGGCAGGAGATATGTTTAGATGGGGCAAAAGTTGGGGTTTAAGGCCATGGGGTGCCCCTTCCTCTACTTCCTTTCATTTACTGTTGGTCATTTGGGAGTGGGGAGAGACAAGGGGGTTGAAGGTAGAAAAGAAATATGGGTCTGGGTCACAGCCAAGGATGGGGCTGAATGGAGTGTAGTAGGGAGAGGTGTAGGGTACCTAAGCTGACCTGGAGGAAGGAACACAGTGAGAAGGGACAGGGCAGGGAAGAGGTGAGGAAGGGAGGTTAGAGGGACGCAGGTGGGGCCGGGGCCTCACCATCACAGAGCAGCTACTGTTGTCCTTGAGACTATCAGGGTGGCCCTCAGCTCGAAGCCCTACATTCTCCTCAGGCTGCAGGGCCCGGACAAGGGGGAGGGGTCAGAACAAGGGCTCTCCTAAATACTCCCCCTCCCTGAACCCAACCTCTTCCCCTCATCCTCCTCCCTTCCAATCTTAGTCCTTCAGGTCTTTGCCCTTCTGGCCTCTTCCCCTCCACTGTCCTTCCCATCAGCCTCCTCCCTGACCTGATTTCCTTGCCCCAGTCAGTTCTATCCTTCTCCTCCCACCTTCTCCCCCTGCTTCCCCCTTCCTCTTTCCATCAGGTGCTGGCTAAACAGAAGCCTCCTGTTGTAGTTAAAATGCCATCAGGGCCTCAGTACCTGAATAGGATTGGCTTTGGTTCTGGACTGGTCTCACCAGAGACAGCTCAGTCCTTGGGTAACTATCCCCCTATCCCCAGGTCTTGACCAACTCTGAGTCACCCAATCCACTAGAGATAGGGGTCGCATTCCCCAAGGGGGATAGGTCTGTTTCCACGTTGGTCTGCCCCCTCCAAGGAATTCCAAAGCCCTTGGATACTTAATATCCAAGTTGCAGATGACAGAACCACAGTCCTTCCTGGGATTGCTGCCAACAGAGACCAGCCAAACCTATGGAACCAGACCAGGTCCACTAGGCTCTACTCCCTCCATCTTTATACTCTGACCCCTCATAAGACAACACTTACTCCAAAAGAGGAAGACCTTTCACCTACTGCTTATCACTCATCCATGCAAAGGCACGCACATATCTAAACACATGTGCAGATGTACAAAGACACCCGCCACTCACCTGATTTCGTGGCTCTGCATGGTGGGAGTGAAGTCTGCGGATGGAATTCTCCCGAGTCAAGGTCAGTTCCTCCTCACTGTCCAAGAAAGACACTATCCTTCATTAGGGACAGAACCCTAACCCAGGGATGAAGAGGACCCCTGGCCTGTCTCAGTGGAGGGGGGAAGTCCTAGCCACTGTGGGTGTGACTTTCTCTCTGACATAGAACACAAGTCTGTGTGTGACACTGCATGACTACAGTGTCTGGGTAGTCATGAGAGGCCCAACAAGGTGTGTTAAGTGTGTGAGCAGTCATTCATTGATTCATTCCACAAATACGTATAAAGTGCTTGCTATGTAGAAAGGAATCCCTAGGATTCTTATCCTCATGGAGTTTGCAAAGTAGCAGGGGAGATAAGGTAAGTGTTTGTCTTAAGTAGCTACCCTAGTGGTAGTAGAGTTAAGTGCCCAAGACAGGGACGAAGAAAATACTCTGAGATTTTAGAGGAGAGAAAGAAAACATCCAACCAAGGGGACAAGAAGGTAGTGGGTGGAGAGGATTTCAATAGACAGAGATTGAGGTCAGTGGTTGAGGGTAACACAAGGAGGAAGGAACAGCATTCTAGGCAGAGGAAACTGCAGCAAGCCTGTGAGAAAGCCCAGTGGGGACGAGGTGCCTGCACATGGGAGCGTCTGTCGTTTCTGTTAATTGCGTGTGACTGTGCTCTTCAGACAGGGTCCCCTCCCTCTCAGGCCCCAAACTCTTCTTCACAGGGTTCCTTCAAATTTCCCCAAACCTTTTGCATTCCTAGCTCTTCCTCTATACATTCTCCCAGCCCGGCTTCTGTTCCTCTAACTCCTTACCCTCTCGTAGGCCCCTCCCCTCCCCTCCTCCTCTCCTCTCCTCTCTTCTCTTCTCCTGTCCTCTCCTTTCCTGTTTTCTCATCCTCTCTTTTCTCCTCTCCTTTCCCTTCTTCTCTCCTCTCCTGTCCTCTCATCTCCCCTCCTTTTCTCTCTTCTCCTATCTTCTCCTCTCCTGTCCTGTCTTCTCCTCTCCTCTCCTATCTTCTCCTGTCCTCTCTCACTTGTTGCTGTTTGGCTTCTTTCCCTGACATTTCTTCTCCAATAACCAATCCCTTTTTCTCTCCTCCTCCTCCAGCACTCACTATTTCTGGGTCATCTGTTGGGCCTTGCGTCGGTGGTATCTGGACATGAGCACCACCACCGCCACCAGGAGGCAAAGCAGCAGGGCAGCAATCACTCCTACTGCCACCATGGAGGCAGAAACCACATCCACATCGACTGGTGGGGCTTCATCCTCTGCTGAAGGCCAGAGAGGAGAACATAACAGGGTCAGAGGAGATCAGCCTCTTCTTCCCCCCCAACCCAGTCACATCCCCACCTCCTGACCTCACGCCTGACCTAGGCTCCTTCCCCAATTTGGGGGGACAGGAAAAGAGGGGCAAGTGAATGACTCCCCCACAATCTACGTAAGATCCTTAGAATGTAAACTCCTTGAAAGTAGGTATGGTTTCATTGTTTTTGGTTTTTTTGTAGGTAATCAGGGTTAAGTGACTTGCTCAGGGTCACAAAGTTAGTGTCTGAGGACAGATTTGAACTGAGGTCCTCCTGACTCCAGGGCTGGTTCTTTATCATTTGGTTTTGAATCACCAGTGTCCAGCACAGTGCTGGAACATAGTAGGTACTTCATATAATAGAGTCCTGGACAATGGATGTGCGTGTTCTGGGAATGGAGCTCCATTGCCCCAGCCCCCACTACATTAATAAGTGCTTGTGGATTGGTTATGATTCTTGTCATTCCCCGCTCTGCTGCCTCACCTGTCCCTTGTCTTCCATCCGCCATAGCCCCTCCTCCCTATTCTGGCCTTCCCCATGTGCCTGACCCATAATTCTCCTCTGTGCTCTCCCTCACAAGTCCCGACTCACCCGTGACAGCCACAGTGACTTGGCTGTCCCTCGAAGAGACCTCATTGCTGACATGGCAGACATAGGTGCCGCTATGCTCAGTAGTCAGTGTGGGGAAGCCCAAGGTGCCTCCGTCCACTCGCATCCCCTCGGGCAGAGGCCCATCCAGCCTGAGAGGGCAGGGGAGGCTGATGGGTGCTGGGCAGACCAGGCCAAGGCTGCTCCTGCTGCTGCCTGACGTGCCCAGGCAGCTCCTGCCCTCCCCCCAACCACGGTGACGTCACCCGGAGCCTCCGGCCGTTCCCACGGTACCCCTCCCTCCCCTGGGCAGGTCTGGGCACAGGCCTGGGCAGAGGCCCGTTCCCCCCCTGCTGCCCAGCCTGACCTGGGCACCCCCACCCTGCAACAGGGGAGACCTACACACGTGCCATCCCACTTGCTCCCACACTCATCACAACAGGCCACACATGTCAGTAAGCCCCACAAAGCAAAGCTCACACTCCCATGTGTTCAATTGTACATGGAAAGTGTGCATGCTCCAACATGTATGACGCTACATGGCAAGGTACCCGGCCATATCCTCAGCCCGAGGTCACTTTAACCCCTCATGGGCACATGTATTACATACACATCCCTGTGTGCACACGAACTGTTTCTCTAACACATCTGAGAGCATTGCCTCCCCCTGAGACCCTGGAAAAGAGCCAGGAGAACCCTCCTACAGCCTGACCTCTGAAATCCAACCTGACTCTGAAACTACGCGAAGGAGCCTCCTCCCCACCAGGCCTCTAACTCTCAGCTTCCACCTCTCCCCCACGGAAGACCCTAGCACAGGGTCTCCACTCACCGAGTCCAGTTGTAGGAGGGTGGAGGCTGCCCCTCACTCAGACACTTGAGCATGACGCCTTCCCTACCCACATGCCATAGCTCAGGGTCTTCGTGGCCCCAGACTGAGGCCTCAGCAAGAACTGTGGAGCCAGAGAGTGGGAATGGGGAAGAACAGGGGAGAGAAAATGAGAAAATGATGACCCGAAAAGCACCAGCTCCTCCCTGCCAAACCTCTCCAAAACTGGGTCACTCTTCAAGGCTCATCTTTGGCATGAAATTTATTTAGCCCACTCTGATTTCTGCCTTCTCTAGGTGTGTATGATATTTGCAGAGTCAACCACTTGGCATAGAACACATCCTGGGTCAGTTTGGTCTTTCCAACAGGATGGGAAACTCCCTGAGGGCAGGGACTTGTCTCAAACTTCTTTTGGTTCTTGAACGAAGCCTACCATTGAGTTCAGGAAATGCTGACTGATTGGTAGATCCCAGACCCTGGTCCCTGCAACTTTACCTGGCTCAGGACCCCTTACACATACTCATTTTTTGCCCCTACCGCCCGTTTCTGCACTCCTCATCCCACTCAGTGTCCAGGGGACTCACAGGCAACCCGGAGCGTGTGTGTGATCCTTTTGTCTTCTGGAAGGCCCGGGTGCGACACCACACAGGTGAGGGGCTGCCCGTTCATAGTTCGGCTTGGCACCAGATGGAACTCTGAGGTGACTGAAGCTGATCTCGGGTGATTAGACAAGCGGTTGGTGACCACACCCTTGACCACCGTGTCCCAGGTCACTCTGGGCACAGGACTGCCCTCGGCTGTGCAGGAGGCTGCTAATATTAGACCTTGGCCTTCTTCCAGGGTGGGGCCCAGGTTCAGTGTGGGCAGAGGGGGCACTACATGGAATGAGGGTAAGGGAGAGAACTCATCAGGGAAGAAACCTGGCCTTATTGCCAGTCATACATACACACACCCCCCCCCTCCCTGAAAGACCACCTGCCTGCCTATACTCTCTTTGTCTCTGCCCTACCCTGCCCAGGAGACATGTGTCCTAGCCTCCCTTGGAACAAGTCACTCATGTCAGCAAAAATATTCCTAGCTCTGTTTTCACCTTTCCTGGGAAACACAGCCTGCTACCTGTTTCTCAGTCTTTATCTTCTCTTGTCTCTTTCTCACCTTTCCCATCCGTGCCTCGCTCTCCGTCCCTCCCTTTGGATACTGAACTACGTTTCTGATTGTTTTACTGGCCAGCTAAGTGACTTGCAGATCAATGTGGTTCTCCTACATAGATACCTTCCTTCCTGAGCAATCTCAGGACTTTTATGATCTCGCTTACTCTTGAAACATCCCTATAAAGTAGGGAGGAGGCAGAGAATGCAGCACTTTACAGGGGAGGGGACTGATTGTGACCAGACAAGTCTGAATGAGAGATGTCCATTAGTATAATCCCCCTACCACCACTACCACCTGTGTGAATGGTTGTTTAGGACTCAAATTAATTTCATTCAGTGGTTGAGTTGAAATTGTACCATTCCAACAAATCAGTTGTTTCATAACTTCCACAATTTAATTTTTTAGTGGAAGTAATAATAACTCATATTTATGTCAATATTACCTCCATTTTACAGGTCTGAAAACTGAGAGTTGAGGTATTAAAATTTCTTATAGGCCATAGGATAGCTGAAGGAAAATTTTGACATCATCTAACCGAGTTAGCTCATTTGACAGTTGAGGAAACTAAGACCCATAGAAAGGAAGTGATTTGCCTGCTGTCACACAAGTAGGAAGGAGCAAAGTTGGGCATCGTACCTGGGACGTGTCCTCTGATTCCCGGTTCATTACTTTTCTTAGTACACTAAGCTATCTCTGTAGAAGAAGCATTGGACTTGGATTCGAGGTTCTAGTTATGGTTCTTCTTGGAGATGTCATTGCATCTCTAAGATTCATTTTCTTTTTCAAATATGGGGGCTGGACTAGTCAATCTTCAAGGTTCCTTCGATCTCATGTTCTGCTTTTCTCTCTGTCTTTGGCTCTTTGCCCAATCCCCAGTTCCCCCTGCCTGTCTTCCATCTTTCCTTTCCCCAGACCTCTGCACCCACTCACCAAGTACTCGAAGATGGAGCCCTGCCTGGAAACTGCCAGAAGGGAAAGTGCTGACTCGGCACTCATAGTCCCCCTCATCAGCCTGCACCGCATTCCGCAAAAGTATGGCACCATCGTTGGGATCCCGAGGTGGTGGCGGCCGCTCCACTCGTCCCTCATAGGGAGGACTCACGTGCAGACCATATGTATCATGTAGCAATGCCAGTTCTGCCGTCCCCTCTCCCCCTCCAACTCGGGCCCAAGCCACCTGTTTCACCTGCTCCTCGGGCTCTCCCCTGTAGAAACATGGCAGCTCTGCATCTTGACCCAGGACCACGGTAACCAGGGCTGATGTCTCCAGCTTACCAGCCAGGCACAAATCTGCAGGGAAATGCCAAAAAAAGAGTCATGGTTAGCGATGCTACCGGCCAGCCAGGTAATTGCTATAATCCTAATAATGACTGGTATGCAGTCTCACGTGGATGAACAGAATCTTCATGGGCAATGCAAACATACCCTGTAAAAATAGTCACAATAATTTGCATCTGTAGGGTTGACACCAGGCAAAGCACTTTCACCTACTTGATCTCATCTGATTAGCAGGTCAGATCTTATAAGGGAAACATGTTTTTAGAGAAGTAAAGGGATTTATCAGATGTCACATAGCTGGTTAATGACTGAGGTGACCCTGGAAGAAAGTGAATATAATACAAAGAATTGGAGTTAGAATCTAAAGACCTGGGTTCTCAGACCTAGCCTAGTAGTTATTTACTACCTGAATGACCACTAGTCAACTATTCAGCTCCTGTAGATCTCATCTTGACTTGACGTCAAGACGACCTAGGTTCGAACCCTACTCTTGTGCTTTTCAGTTTTATAACCCTGGACAAGCTACTTAAATTTTCTGCACCTCATAGAAGATGGGTAAACAGTTGGATGGGAGGCACTCAGTAATGGGAACTTCCTGGAGAAAGATGGATGAACACTGGGTTCATCTTTCTCGAGTCCTAAAGGGAAGATTATTCTTGTCTGGAGCCACAAAAGAAGCAGATTCTGAATGACAACGTGGCCTAACAGAAAGCATTTGAGACTTGGGTTCCTAGGACCTGAGTTCTAATCTCCAGCTCTGCTGCTGACTTCCTTGTAACCTCCAGCAAGGCGGTTCACTTTTCTGGACCTCAGCTATCTCAAATCTGTGAAATGAGGAAGTTGGACTAGATTCCCTGCAAAGTACCTTCCAGCTCTAGAGCTCCAATTCTAGGAGGACCTGAATTTCAGATCTAGAAGAAGGTGAAGGACCATAACGTTTTAGAAATAGAAGGGCTCTTAGAGATAATCTAATGTAGTTCATCTGGGAAACTGAGTCCTAGAGGTTCAATGATTTGTCCTAAGTGTAGGATCAGGACCACAGATCTAGAGCTCAGAAACCATCTAGTCTAATCTCCTAACTTTGCAGTTAGGGAAACTAAGGCTCGCTAAGTGATTTACCCAAGGTCAAGAGGTGGGATTGAACCCAGTCCTTTGACTCCATAGAGAATGCTTGGGTCACACAAGTAATACCTAGCTCAGCTGAGGTTTGAATCCAGATCAAAATCACAGAATGTCAGAGTTGGAAAGGACTTCAGAAATCACCCAGTCCTGTGGATTAGAAGAGAGAAATAGATGTTCTATGTTGGAAGGATGGCTTGGACAAAGTCACAGAGGCAAGAATGAACAAGGTTCAGAGACAAGAAGGGTCCTGGTAGAAAACAGATATCAGTGAGGCTGGGGACGGATGAGCACAGAATCAGAGGCAGAGAAATGAAGTCAAGCCAGGTTGGGATGGGAAGGAAAAGCAGGGAGCTAGAAATTCATCCAACGGTCTGGCACTATAGGGATGTACCCAACCCACCTCGGATGACCCGGTCATTCCATTTTGGATTCCAAAGAGAGGCAGCAACGAATGGGTTCCAAGTTGTGCTCTCTGTCTAAGGCACTGTTCCAGATAGGTATTATGGAGCATAGAGTCATAGAATTACAGAGAAGTCAATTATCTAGTCCAACCCCCTAATTTTACAGATGAGTATACTGAGGCCTAGAGATGTGGATGACATAGGCCTTGCCCTCAAGGCACTTGAAATCTTATTGAGAAGTAAAGACACATACACAAATGAAGTAATTAGTGAACAGTACACAGCACGCAGATGTTAAGTCTTAGAGTGTCAATGAAAGGGGAAAATCATGCTGGGCTACAGTAATCAAGCAAGGCTTCATGACTTTTAGCTGGAGTGGCTTGAATTTGGCTGGGTAAGCTAAAAGGAAAGCTTCATCTCAGGGTCGAAGAACAGCATGAGAGAGGGCCAGAGAAAGAATAGCCTATTGGTGGGATAATGAGACTAGCAAGACTAGAGTAGAAGGTGTGTGGTAGGGAGTAGTAGAAAATAGTTTGATAGAGAGGGTGGAGATAGATGCATGGAAGGCAGGGACTGAAATCAGACAAAAGTATTCACATGATATGGGGATGAAAAAGGGACCCAGGGTAGGCTTTTGATCAGTGAAGAAATAAAATAATTTTGTTGTGTCCATCTCTTTATGAGTCCCTTTGGGGTTTTCTTGGCAAAGATACTGGCGTGGTTTTGCTATTTCTTTCTCCAGCTCATTTTACAGATAAGGAAACTGAGGCAAACAGTGTGAAGTGACTTGCCCAGGGTCACACGGCTAGTAAGTGTCCGAGGCCAGATCTAAATTCGGGAAGATGAGTCTTCCTGACTCCAGGCTCAGCACTGTCTGCTGCACCACCTGTAATGATAGCTACCATTTATTTATTGTTTTCGACATTTGCGTTTTCATCACAACCACCTGATGAGGTGAGTAATAATGGCAATAACTCACATTTATGTTGTACTTTAAGGTTTGCAAAGTGCTTTTCTCACAACAACCCTGTGAGATTGGAAGCACTGGGTGTTACAATGGATAGAGTACTAGAGACTAGATCTGAGTTCAAATCCTGCCTTAGAAGCCTACTAGCTGCGTGACCCTGGGCAAGTCACTTAACCTCTGCTTGCCTGTTTCCTTATCTGTAGAGTTGGGATAATGATAGCACATACCTCCTAGAATCAAATAAGATACTATCTGAAAAACTCTTTATAAACTTTAAAGCAATATATAAATGCTAGCTATCATTATTATGCCCACTAATAAATTGGGGAAACTGAGGCAAGTGGTTAAGTAAATTTCCCAAGGGACACAGCTTTTAAGTGCCTGAGGCAGGATTTGAACTTGGGGCTTTCGATGTTGTACACACAGCTCTTTCTACCACACCATACCACCTCTCCTGAAAAACATTGGATTCTAGAAAGATTCACTTAATGACAAGCATTATCTAAATTGGGTTGGAGAGGGGGAAGTCAGAGACAGGAATATCAACTAGGCAGCAGTTAAGATAATCCAAGTATGTGGCTATGGGCATGAAGGTGATGGTGGTAATGGGAGTGGAAAGGAAGGGATAGATGTGAGCCGTTTCATGGGGGAAAGAAATTGACGGAGATGATGATTGATTGAATACTGGGGATAAAGGAGAGGAAGGAGTCCAAAAACAACTTCCAAGTTCTCAGGGTTAAGGGGAAGAAGAGCCTAGGGCTTCTGATGAAGGATGGTTTGAAAGAAAATTTGGGGGCACCAGGGAGCAGAGGAAAGAGCCTGTGGTAGAGAGGGCAGGGAGAGAGGGGGTGGGGAAGAAAGGGGGAGAGAGAGAGAGAGAGAGAGAGAGAGAGAGAGAGAGAGAGAGAGAGAAAGAGGTGTTAGAGGAGAGACATGGGATTGGGGAAAGGAGGACTATTAGATTTTAAACAACTCCTTGTGTCTTTTTTTAAATCCCCAATAACTAGCAAATGATGCTTTGCATATAGAAAGCCTTCTAGAAATGTTTGTTAAAGACTTCATTTGAATAAGGAGAGAAGGGACAGATGGAGAAAGACAGATAAACCAAGGAAGAAATTGGGTTGAAAGAGGAGAGAAGCTGGTAATGGTAACACCAGGGGATGTGCTGTGGGACAGGCTGGAAGCCTAGCCATTCATTCTCCCTCCCTACTTTTCTTTACTCCCTCCTTACTTTACTCCTCCAGAAAGGGAACTCTCCAGGATCCAGAGGAAAGGAGAGGGGGCAGTCACCTGGAAGGGGAGGTCAGGATTGGCACTTGCACCTATCCGTTGAGAAGAAAGAAGTGAAAGCAGCAGAGTTCCCCCTGGGGTGGACCCTGCTTAGATTGAGCCTAGATTAGAACCAGGGGGTCCTGTGGCCCCACATGGGAGGAGCAAAGGGAAGGAGGGTGCTTCTGAGAGCAGGGAGGGACAGAACAGGACAGGACAGACCTGCAGGGCCAGATGCCAGGGCCCTGAGCCGCCTGCACCTATGTTGGACCCACCCAGCTCACCTTGGGAGTCCAGCTAACCACCCTCCCCCATCTCCTTCTTCCCACTCCCACCCAATTAGGCAGGATTTGGGTCTTTCGATGCTGTACACACGGCTCTTTCTACTACACCATACCACCTCTCCTGAAAAACACTCGATTCTAGAAAGATTCATTTGATGACAAGCATTATCTAAATTGGGTTGGAGAGGGGGAAGTCAGAGACAGGAATATCAACCAGGCAGCAGTTAAGATAATTCAAGCATGTGGTTATGGGCACGATGGTTGGCTATGGGCACCCTCTCTACCACAGGCTCTTTCCTCTGCTCCCTGATGCCCCCACCTCAGTCCCTCACTATGGGGGGGGGGGCAGAACTTAGGAGGGGGGATGACATAGACCCAGGGAGAGGGGAGCTGCCTGAGCAACAGAGGTTTCTTCCCCCTCAGCTTCTCAGAAGATTGGGTTCATGCAGATACAAAAGAAACCTCGACCCTTCCTTCCACAGGCTGCCCTCAAACCAAGACCTAAATCTTTCTTGTAACTTTACTGGTAGAGAGAGTCCCACGCCAATGGGCTTTGGGACTGGGGTTACACTCTGAAGAGAGGGAAACTACCCCCACCCCAAAAGAGCCAAAGACAAAGGTTCAAGCCCCATTGTGGAGGCTCAGAGGCGGAGACAGGTTTTAGCTGCCCCAAGGACGATGAGATTTATGCTGTATGTGAGACCCTACATCTCAGGGAGGATCCCCTGACTGTTCTCATTGGTCAAGGGAGAATGCTTCCTTCTTTATTACCCTCCCCCCACAAAAACCCCCTCATCTCTGCACCTTGTCTTGGCACAGTTCTGTTGGCTATGGGCTATGCCAGGATTTCTCCCCAAACTGACCCTTGAGCCCCATTCAAGACCCTTCTGTAAATCAAAGGTGCCTAGCTCCAAAATCAGGAGAAAGGCTAGGAGCCTGGGCTTCAGAGACCTCTGCCTGGGTTAGGAAACTTAGACCCCAACCCCTCACTCCTGAGTGCCACCAGCATCACGACTCAGGACACCAAACTTGGTAACCTCTCCTCTCCAGGGCTTCCCAACCCAGGCATTCCTTCATTCAACTGTTCCAGGAACAGTGATAGACAAAACTGAAACAGTCCCCGCCCCCCTCAAGGAGCTTACAGTTTATTGAGGAAAAAGTTGGACATAGATAATTAGCCACAACTTAAACAAAGTAATATGGAGGGGGTCGAGGGGGAAGGGAACTAACACCTTCAAGGGACACAGGAAAGGCCTCTAGTAAAGGTGGTATTTGTGCTGGGCTTGGAAGGAAGGTCCGAATTCCAATAAGTGAAGGTGAGGAGGAGGTGAATTCGGAATTGGC
>CM053627.1:73245038-73268631 GCA_028646595.1 Phalanger gymnotis | reverse complement strand
TCATGGATTAGGACTCTGACCAGAGAGTCCCAGAATTCACCATACCAGTGCAGTACAAGCCAGGAGTCCTAGCTCCCAGTCTGAGGAGGGTGTGGTGTCTCCTCCATCTCCTCCTCCTCCTCCTCCACCTCTCCCCAACCCAATGCACTGGCCAGCATCAGAGCGATGACATCATTGCCCAGAGGGAAACAAGCAGCCAGTCTGAGAGGTCACCCTGAGGGCACGAGGGGAATGTTCGTGAAGGACACACTGGGCACCGGCATCTCACTTCCTGTCTTTCTGTTCTGGGTTCAATAGACTCTGGCTGGTGGGTCCTCATTCCTACTCTCCCCTCTCCTGAATGGGGATCACCAGGTCGTCAGGACCGGGAGCCACGGGTGACTCAGAGGCCTCTGCTGAAGCTCAGCCACCACCGCAGCAGCCACCTTGCGCAAGGGATAGAACAGGCCCAACTGGCCAAACGGGATCTCCGTCCCCCTCCCCCCCAGGGTTCAGGCTGGCCCCCAAGGGCCTCTTCAGGGCCCTGCCCTCCAAGCACCCCACCCACTTCTAGTCTGCACCCCCCCCCCATATCCTCATCTCTGCTATGTCTACCTTCAGTTCCAGCTCTCCGACTTGTGAAAACCCTGAACAATGACCTCACAAAGGGAAATTGAGGCAGGGGAGGGAAAGAAGGGAACAGAGGGATGGTGGCCTACGGAACTAGGAATTTCTCTTTATCCTCGACCTTTTTTTTTTTAATGGTATCCCCAGGCTGGGGTCCCTACACAGATGCTCCTGCTCAAGTAGACCTACAAGAGTGTCTTAGTGAAGTCAGAGGAAGGGAAGGCTCTTTTCCAGTGTCTGTGGGCTCATGGACATGTTCCCAAGAGTGTCTGAATTTGTGCTCATGGGCACTTCCGAGTGTAGCACCAGGCTTGTGGAACACACCACATGCGTAGTAAATGTTTGGTTTTTTATTATTCCTTTGCTTCCGCCTGTCTCTGTCTTGGTCTCCTTGGTGTCTGTAAGTCACTGGCTTTGACTCTGAAGTCTGGTGCTAAAGTGAGCAGCCAAGGCACCTTTCCCACCCACTGGCTACTCAGTTCTCAATCCTTCTCCTCCATGATAAACTCCAAGAAGGAGTTGCTCTAGGTGGAGTGGGGTGGGGAGCCTTTGATTCGGGTCACTTTTCCCTCTTAGTGCCAGGAATTTTTACTAGGATTTCCACACAACAGCAAAAAGACCCGGTAGGGATCCCTAGCCTGTTTTCTGGTGCCCTCAGCCACTCTCTGGAGGTCTTCCAGTTTCTTCCTGCCTCACAAGTGGGCCCCTCAAGGGAGGATCATATCTGGGGCCTCAGCCCCTGACACCATCACTAGAAAAACCAGCTCTTGATCTAATGAGTAAGGGGGAATCCTGCCTGGGATTAGGGGGAGGGGTCAACCCTATCCAAGGTCTCATACCCTTGTGTTAACCCTTCTCTCCCCTCAGTCATTGGGTGCTAGCCTGTGCTAAGTGGAGTAGTGGAAAGAGAGCTGGGCCTGGAGTCAGGAAGCAGGAGCATGCATTTATTAAGTATCTGCTATGTGTCAAGTGTGTTGCTAAATTCTTTATGAATAGTATCTTATTTGATCCCCACAACACTGGGAGGTAGGTGCTATTATTCTGATGATCCTCAGTTTACAGTTGAAGACATTAAGACAGATAGGTTAAG
The DNA here is from genome assembly GCA_028646595.1 of Phalanger gymnotis. Taxonomy (NCBI): domain Eukaryota; kingdom Metazoa; phylum Chordata; class Mammalia; order Diprotodontia; family Phalangeridae; genus Phalanger; species Phalanger gymnotis. The sequence goes on along the minus strand of CM053627.1, from coordinate 73,266,935 downwards.
AAACTTGCCCAGTCACGTTTCTAGTAAATAAGTGTCTAAGGTGGAATTTGAACTCAGGTCTTCCTGAAACCAGGTCCAATGTTCTATCCACTTCTCAGTCTACTTGCTTAAGATGACCTGAGTTCTGGGCAGCTAAGTAGCACAGTGGATGGAACACTGGACCTGAAGTCAGGATGACCTGAGTTCAAATCTGACCTCAGACAGTTGACACTAGCTGTGTGACCCTGGGCAAGTCACTTAATCCCAAATACCTCACAAAAAAAAAATGAAAAAAAAAAGCAAGACCAGAGCCTCAGACACTGTCTATGGGACCCTGGGCAAATGACTTAATCTGATTTCTCAACCTCAAAATGGGGATAGTAGTAGCATCTGCCTCCTAGGGTTGTTTGTGGAGATCAAATGGATAATAGTTTAAAAGTGCTTAGCACAGTGCCTGGCATATAGTAAGAGCTTAATAAATGCTTCCTTTCTTCCTCCGTTAATATGAGTGTGCATGTGTAGGAAGTGTCAGTGACCTAGGGGAAGACTGTGCATGTGTAGGAAGTGTCAGTGACTTGAAGGAAGAGGAGATATCGCTCAGTGAGGTCAAGAATAGACCCCAGTTAAGTCTCTTCTTGTCAGTTCTCCATCCCAGCCCCATAATATACCCTATATTACGTGGGGTCCTAAAGGCTGAAGGCTGAGTGAGGAAACCAGGAAAGTCCCATCTCTCGTTTTGCCTTCCCATAGTCCCATCCAACTCCTATCCTCATTGCCCTAAGCCCCCCAGCTTAGTGAGAACCTCTCAGCCTGGGCATGAAGCCCACTGCCAGATTAATGATGAGGAGGGGGCCTGCTCTGAGCTTGTCTGCACAAAAGGAGCTGAGAACAATGGACTGGAAGGGGGGGGGGGTTTGAAGGCAGCCTCAACTCTGGCCCAGACACAGCTCCCAGCTTAGATAAGTCCCCTAAACCCCCCGGAGCCAGAGTCTGAGCCTGGCTGAGTCACCCAAGCAGCCACACTGTGGGTGGGAGACCCAGGACTCCAAAGCTCCCAACCTCAGCCATTCTCCTTCCCCACAACCCGCCAGTCACCTCCTCCCCTTCCCTCTCCCTTCTCCCTATTCCCTGCAAAGCCAGCCCCATTAGCTGGCAGCCCTGCTCCTTTTGGGGCTCAGCCTCATCCCCCAGCTCCCAAGAACCAGCTCCATTCCAGGGAGGGGACTGGAGGGAGCAGCTTCTTGTTTGGAAGGGACGTTAGACATCACCTAAGCCCGGCCCTTCCCAGTGAAAGAGCATATGCTGCCCCCACCCCTATAGTCTCTACCACCCCACCCTGAGGGTGGATGACAGGCCAATTCTGGCCTTGGAATTCCAGCTTTAGACTCTGGGTAATGGGTTCTAGAATCCGGGTTCCAGGTCTGGATTCTAGAGCCTCCTCTCAGCTTGGAACACTCTTTCCTCTGCCTGGGTTTCAGTGGGTATTATTGCCAGCAGTAAGAGGCTCCTCTAGATCAAGATGCCTGGGTTCTTTGCTCCACTCTGCACCTGCCTTTCAGAATCCTCAGCTCATAGGGGATAGGGGAGGAGCTCAGGCCTGTGGTTTGTGATATCCAGGACCCTGACCCAAAGAGGACCTTCAGATGTCTTGGAAAGCAAATGACTGGGATGGCCACATGAACGCTTGGTGTGCCTCTGTATTTCTTTTTAATAACATTTTACAAAGTGCTTTCCCCCTTAAAAGCCTTGGGGGGTAGTGGAAGGATGATCACACTTGAGAGAATTTAGGTGACTTTGTCCATGGCTAAACGACTGGTAATTGCTGAACCCAAATCTTCCTCTCCATTCCAGAGCTAATACTCTTCCCACTAAACTCTGCTTCTTGCCGCTGCATACCCTCCCTTCCACTCTCCTCTTAAAAAAAAAAAACTTCATTGGAAGGAAGGGCTAGATTCTGTAGAGGACGCTGCGGGTCCCAGAACTACCCTCTGAGCCTCCCTTCTTGGGCAGGAGAATCAACTTCCCTTCTCTGTTCTCTGAGTTTGGGTAAATTCTATGGGAAAGAAACTGACACCCCCTCCCCTTATGTAAACAGAAGCAAAGAAACAGGGGCTGAGGGCCCCTCCCTTTCTAGGAAACTACCTTCAGTCAGGGAAACTGAGCTTAAGCCTCGGGGTAGGCTGAGTCTCCCATAGGTTTGGCCTAAATCCAGGAATCCTATACCCCAAGTGCCCTCCTCTCCTCAGCATGTATACATGCCTGCTGTCAACTCTGGGGTCAGGGGCCGGGATGCTGTTGGGGGAGAGAACCCTATGTGTCCACACACATACACACCCCCAGCCTCAGGGTGGAGAGAGGGTAGGCTGGGAGGAGACCTCACCCGGAAACTCATCCCATTAAGGAGAAACAAAAGGCTGTGGTGTTTAGTGGCGCCTCTCCTCCCTGGGCTTCTCTCTTGCCAGTAGGTGGGTGGGGCCGGGCCCCTGGGGCTCCATGCTCTAATGGCCCACAAGAGTGGGGAAGGGGGACCAGCCAAGCAGGGGAGAGGGGTACCAGCACAGAAGTCATACTTGCAATGGAAATGGGAAGAGCTCCCAGAGGAGCCCACCCAACCACCAAGGAAAGACCCATAGCCCTTCCCTGCGATAACCTAATCTCCCCCTTTGCTCACCTCCTCCAGACTGTCAGAAGAAGGCAAAGGATGAGAGAATCCATGAAATCATACAATGTTAGATCTGGCAGGGACCTTAAAGGCCGCATAGTCCAACCCCCTCATTTCACAGATGAAGTAAGAAGGCCAAAGGGTGAGGTGACCTATCTAAGGTCATCTAAGAAGCAAGTCTCTGAGCTAGAAATAAAATCCAGATTTTTTTCTGATTTCTAGTCTGATTCACCTTTTATAAGGAGCCTCCTTTGGAGTCTGGCACTAGGTATATGACTCAGACATATTAGGGAAAACTGAGGCCTTTCCTGCACGGAAAAAGGTGAGAATACAGGTTACAGCTTGACCCTACACACTCGTGGGGGGTCTATCTGCCCTCAGGCCAGACCTCTAACCAAATGGCTGTAGGAAGGTCCTATTTGTGGGTATCTAACTTAGAGGGGAGTTATGTTAAGTGACCCCTCATTCATCCTAACAACCTTCTCAGGTGATCAGTAAGATAAACTGCAGGAGTTAAAGGCCTGCCCAACTCCCTCTTCTCTGGGCTCTTCTGGCTTGGCTAGGCCCTACAGGAAAGAGTATGTCTAGATCCCCAGCCCCAAGGACTAGGCCCCACCCTCTGGGACAAAGCAAATTCAAAGCCTTGTCTTGGAGATTCAACTCAGAAGTGTCATGGAGTGGAGAGAGATATTGGGAGCTGGTATTCAATGCCCAGGAAGCTGAGGATGAACCTAGCATCTTCCTCCTGTGTGGCAGGACTGGTGTGAGGTCCAGACCTAATCTCCTCCCCCAGGTAGCTTTAGCTGGAACCCCACTGACAACCTCCTCATGATCCCTAAGCCTGGGGAATATGCTACTCGCATCTAAGCAGTACCTCTACATACTGAGCCAAGGGTGGGATAGCAGATCTCATGGTGACTTTCGGGAGGCCCCTTCTATTGTACTGATTGGGAAGATCTTGGGTTCAAATTCCGGCTCTGATACTTAATACTGGTATGGTCTTGTGGGTATCAAGACCTTATTCTGGGCCTGGTTTCCTCAACCACAAAAGGAGAGGGTTGGACTACAATCTTTAGGTCTCTTCCAGTTCTGATTTATGATCCTAGGATCCTATACCACCCCATCCCACACATCCCATTCCACCCCCTCCTCACCCTCCCCCCCACCCCTACAACCGCACCTCCAACCTTAGAACTGTAGATAAAATCCCTAGTGGTTGCACCTTCGATAGTCAGGATTAAAGGGTCTTGGATGAGGAGGTGGGGTCAGAGAAGCCTTAGCCCCTGTGGGTCCAATCCAGGAACACCACACCTTGCCCAAAAGGGGCCCCACCCAGTGCCCCCACCCACCTAAACCCCCACCACAACCACCTAGGCACCTGCTAGTCTGCCCAGAGGAGGGGAGGGGCTGAGGTGAAGGAGGCCACTCTGCTGCTTATGGGTAGCCCCTGCCTGTGCATCCTTCTTCCCACAGGCTCCTGACACCCACACCCCCAAGACAGCCTTGTCCCAGTTCCCCTAGGTCTAACAGAGAGGGGCAAGCAGTTGTATTGACTCCTGGGATGCCAGGAACTCTACCCAACCTTGAATCAATCCCACTGGAAATCTCTAGCCCCAGCCCTGTGCCAGTCCTAGCCTCAATGTGCAAAGGAAGCCTGGTGTTAGAACAAGGGAGTCTCTCAGGCTTGGCACTGCCCATTAACTAACCTACCTTCTCCACAAAACACTATTCTCCATGCCTGATCCCAAACCCACCCAATAACTGGACCACAGGACACAGCTTTTAGCCGAAAGGTAATACCAGAATCAATCAGTTAGTAATACCAGAATCAGTCAGTGGCTTGGCATAGGATCAAGGGAGACGGGGGAAGGGAAGGATGGTCTGGCTTTTCTGGGACAGTCACAGCAACAGTGAGGAACAGACTTGGAATCTTATGCCAGAACCAGGCTCAGAGTAAAGAACAGTGAGGGGGCGCTGAGAGAAGGGGAGGAGGAGAGAGGGAATGAGGGAGGTGAAGCCTGAGAGAAATTCAGGTAGTTGTCTTACCTGCGAAGCAGCCGACAAGAAGTAGCACCAGCCATGGTTTCTGCGGCCACATCTTGGCTTCCTGGGACAGGGGTGTGTGTAGGAAGGCCTTGGAAGTCAGCTGGGTTCTCTGCTTCCCACCCCCCCCCCCCCGGTGGGGGCCAAAGGAAGAGATCTCCCCCACCCCACTCTCTCTGGTTCCGGAAAGAGAAAGTCAATGGCTCCCAAAGGCAGCTGTCCAGCCCCACCTGAAAGCCCCCAGGTGCTGGTCTGTGTCCACTCGGTGGGCTGTTTTAGGAGCTGAGGTGATAGCCAGGGGATCCCCTGCCCCAGCCCCTCTCCACCCTCCCCCGTCCTGGGCAGTTCCCCCCCAGAAGCTGTGACTAGGAGCTCGGAGCTCCCCTAGAGCCTCTTCCCACGCCGTGGCTGGCTGGCGGACGGCAGCAGAAACTTGGGAACCTGCTCAGCAGGTCAGAACAGGTGCGTCTTAGAGGGGCCGGGCCTGGCACAGGAACCACTGAAGCCACCGCCCCCACCACCAGGCTGGCTAATGGGAGCTAGTGGTATAGGGAGCCAATCTGGGGTGGGGTTGGTTGTGGGGAACGACTGGGATGCCTTTCCTGAGCCCTGTGTGTGGTGGGGAAGTATGGGGGTGCTCAGCAGTGTGGGCCCCAAGGAGAGGGAGGAGGACAGAGCCAAGGTGCCCAGAGGCAGGGCTGGGATGGGTGGAGAGAACTCGAGCTCAGCGTGGAACTTGATTGCCACACACCGAAGGCCAGGGACCTGCTGCTTCTGGAGACATCCCCAGGCTCTCTGGGCTCCCCATCTCTCTTAGAGAATGGGGGGTGGGTGGGAATCTCAAACTTCATAGGTGCAGTACTTGTTGGGGAACCATTTGACTCATAGTATTTAGAGCTGGAACGGATTGTAGAGATTATCTAGTCCAACTCCCTCATTTTAAAGAGGCCCATAAGGGTGGTGACTTGCCCAAGGTCACACATACTGACAGAGCAAGAATTCAAAACCACATTTTCTGACTCCAAATCCATTGCTCTTTCTACCACTCCAGGCTGAGCCAAGCCTGATTTAGGGAAGGGTGACAGGTTAAAGAGAATGATCATTGAATGAGAGGATTTAAAGCTGAAAAGGACCACAGAGATGAGCATCATGTAGTGGAAAGGGTACTGGCCTTGGAGAAATGGGTTCAAATCCCAGCTCTAAATCTTACTTACCAGCTAGATGACCACCAACAAGTCATTTAAGATGGGACCAGAGTTCAAATCCAGATCCACCATTACCTGTGTAAACTTGGACAAGTGACTGTCCTCTCTTTGACTCTCTTCAGTTTCTTCATCTGTAAAATAAAAGGGCTGGTCTAGATGACCTCCAAAGTCACTTCCACCTCTAAATCAAGGGGCCTCTCTTAGTATCAGTTTCTTTATTTATAAAACGGGTGTGATAATACTTTCAACTGAACAGAGCTGTCCTGAAGAAAGTGTCGTAGAGCCTGAGTTACATAAGAGGAAACAGGTCAGAAAGGGTAAGTGATTGGGCCAAAGATGCACAATTCACCAATAGCATCCCAGGCTGAAGGAAAGGGCCAAGCCCAGCTGGCCAGGAGGCCCTTGAGAACCAATGTTCTTCATTCCCATCCCTCAGCCGCCATTCCTCCTTCCCCAGCATCCAGGCACAGGAGAAATACTGAGGTTCAAGGATCCCCTCTAGACTGAGCAATTGCGACCCAAGGAATTCAGGCCCCCTTCTTCACCCAGCCTCAGTGGTTCCACCTGTAACATGACCCTGAACCATTTGGAAAATCCATTGAAAGGAAGGGGCTCCACGCCACCCTCCTACACTCCTTATCCACATAGAGGAACTAATACTTGGCCTTCTCCCACAGAATGGTATACTCTGTCTCTGTGTCTCTGTCTCTCTCTGTCTCTGTCTCTCTCTCTGTCTCTCTCTCTCTCTCTGGTCACTCTGTAAATAATCATCAGACTTGGTGGGGTCAGACTCCAAGTTTGGTAGCCTGATGAGTGAACACTAAAGGAGGAGAGAGAGGGAAGAAATTCCTATAGAAAGACACACTAGGAGAGGGGCAGAGACAGAAAGAGACAGAGACAAAGGGAGAATGAAATAGAATGTTTAAAAAGAAAAATTTTGGACTCTGTTGTCTAGGAGAGAGAGGAAGAAGGTCACATAGGTGAGTCAGTGAGGAAGTCCATTGAGGGGTCAGTGAGGAGGGAAGGGCTCAGCACAGGGGAGGGCTAATGAGGATAGAGGGTAAATGATGGAGGATCATTGAAGAAGAGTGATCATTGAGATCAGTGAAGAAGAAAGGTTATTCATGAAGACTCAGTGATAGGGAAGGGTCAAGGAGGAGGGAAAGTCAGTGAAGGGGGAGGCAAGGGTCATAAAGGGGGTCAGTAAAGAAGAGTCAGTGAGGCACATGTCAGTCAGGGGAGGTTAATGAGGGAGGGTACCTAGGGCTCAGTTCTAGCAGTACTAGGGCACTACTGACTATGCTCCAGACCTTCAGATGCTTGCTCCCCTTTCTCCTACTCAATAGAGTCAGGACTCCTGAGTTTTCATCTCCCCAATCCGAGACTAGCTAGATGGCCTTCCTTTGTTCCTCAGTTTCCCTATCTGGTAGTGGTATATAAATCTTTCCCTAGAATTTTAATCACTCTCATCCTTATCCCTCCATTTGCTTCATCAAAACTCCTGCCTAGAATAACCTTAAGGGACCAGAAAGAAGTAGCTTCTGAGGGAACTATGTTTATCTCAGTTGTCCCACCCTTCAACCACCATATCAACCCCACTCAATGAATACTTCGAGATCCCTAATCAAGGACACCAATGGAAAACCTCTAGTTTTTTGGGAGGTCAAAGAATTATCTGACGTCTGGGTTCTCTCCCTTTGTCTTCCTTTGACATTCAGGTTATAGAGCTGGGAGTGGACCTTTGACATGGGCTAGCCAAAAGATTTTGAGGACAGAGAGATTCTGAGAACATCATTTATAACCCTACAATGACACCTCAGCCAGAGACTTGGGGACTTTACAATAACATCTGCCTACATTGGGTCCCTTTTTAAAAAGTGTTTTTTTTTTAAATTTATTAAGGAAATAAATCTTAAGCACAGACCTAACCCTCCTAAGTTGAGGGGTGGTAATCTGTGTTTTCGGGGGGGAATTGTCAGAGAATTCCAGCAGCTCTTTGACCAACATCCTCACCCCAACTCAACCCCAGTCCTGCTAGAATTGACAGCTGTCATAATCTCTTCCTCTATCATCCCTTTTAGCTTGAACCTGTGATATCCCCAATTTTTTTCTTCTTCAAGGTTAACTCTGTTGTTCCTTGTGTAAAAATGGTCCAGGTATTGGAGGAATAGAGGGAGTGGACACAGTGCATGACTCTGTACCTGTCCCCTAGGGATGAACCTTCAGCCCAAGTGGCCCAAACTTTATTGGGTGGGTCCAAAAAGTGACAGGGTTGGGGAAGGAGATATTGTCTCTCAAAGTCCAGCCTGGGCGAGGGTCCAGACAGGAGGAAAATTTCAGGTGGTTGGTGAAGATTTGAAAATTCGAAGGCTTTCTTGGTTTGGGACATTCAGGGTGAAGAGGAGAGGGCTAGTGGGCCATGAGAGGCTTTAGTAAGATCCCATTTAAAAGATTTAGCAAGAGGGTAGGGAGGCAAGGAAAAGTTCAGGATGGAAAGTTGGAGTCTGGGAGACCAGATTTGGGAGAATCCTAAGGATAATGCAGAAAAAGCCACATATTTCTCAGGCTTCCCCCTTTTCAAGCTCTTCTGCACTGATCAGGGAGCAGCTGCGAGGCTGAACTGGGCTGGGTGCCAGGACTCTCAGTTTCTCTCCACCTCCGCCTTGGCTGAGCCCCTTCCCCTCTACAGGTCTCAGATCTCAGCTGTGCCACAGGGAGAAGACCCGCCCCGATGATGCTTTGAGATCCAAAGCTACCTGGGGTGGGGCTGGGCCAGGGGGCAGTGGGGGGGGGCAACTTCTGTAATGATTATAATTATCACACAGTGGATCGTATCTCACTGTGGAGCTTCCTCTCTTCCCACGGATATTCCCCTCCCCCCCAAAGCATCACAGGTAAACTGAGGCATTGGGGAAGAATGGATGGTCAGATGAACAAGCAAAAGCTTGTTATATCCATCTCTTGCCATTTTCTCCCCTTCCACCACAGAAACCCCAGGCAGGCAGATAGTCAGTCAACTAGCATTTCTTAAGTATGTACTATATGCTAGACACTGTGCCAGGTAGAAACCCCACTTCCTTTCTACCCCTCAGTATCCCTGGATCACCCAGAAAAGCCATGCCAGCTCAAAGCCCCTCTTACTTCAGCTCCTTAAGGGAAAGGCTGGGCAGTCACTGTGAAGTTAAGGCATGTGCGTGTGTGTTTGGGGAGGGCATCCCTAAGAGGTACAGGGTCCAGGAAAAATGTCTCTGTCATCTACCTTTTAACAAGTGACTTCTGACTGCAATGAACACCAGGGGTAGCTTTTTTTTTTTTTTTGGCGAGGCAATCGGGGTTAAGTGACTTGCCCAGGGTCACATAGCTAGTAACTGTCAAGTGTCTGAGATGGGATCTGAACTCAGGTCCTCCTGACTCCAGGGCCGGTGCTCTATCCACTGCACCACCTAGCTGCCCCAAGGGGTAGCTTTGAAGGGAGGAAGAAGCAGAGGGGCTGCTATCACTAGGAGGGTGATAGAAAAAGGGGAACCCTGTTGCTAGGCATCCAGCCGTTGTCTTTTGGGAGCACTATAGGGAAGGTGCAGATTTTTTTAAATATGTATATGAATAAACCCAAGTTATTTTTCATACCAGCTCGCAGGAGCAATTCTTCCCATTTCTCCCCTTCCCCCTCATATCTCCCTGATAGTTTCTCTTTAATCATAGACCGTCTCCCCTCTCTTTTCTCTCTCGTCATTCCTCTCTCTGCACCCATTTTGGCCAAAGTCTGCCTTCATGCAGCGGAAAGATCAGATTTCTGGACAGAAAGCCTAGATTTAGATCCTTACTCTGCCATCTGGTAGCTGTGTGACCTTGGACGAGTTGCTTGCCCTCTCTCTGCCTCAGTGTCTCCTACAAAATGAGGGCATTAGACTACATAACATCTAAGGTTCTTTCGAGCTCTAACTGAATCCTGTGCTCTAGAGGCCCTACGCCTTGGGGAGAGACTGTCCCTATTCTCTGAACTCTTCTTACACCTTGCTGAGGGGACCGCTGAAGGGGTAGCATTGGGTGGAGGCTGACCGAGTCAGGAGTCAGGAACCTTATTCATCTGACCTGTCCCGTGGGCAGGAATCTTTTGCTTCTCACTGTATCCTTCTGGCATCCTTCCCTGTCTCGCATGTTCTTCCCGTCCACACCCATGGAACTCTCCTTTCTCCATATCCTCAGGAACAGGGACAGAACATTGGAAGGTGTCCTGTGGCACCCGTTCTGGGCAGTTTTGCATGCGTTTTTCTCGGGATGCATGCATATCTGTGAATGTGCATGTTCTATGTGAGCCCCAATGAGATGCTGTATACACATATATATGTCAGTTTTATATCTGCCTCTGTATTTGAGTGTTCATATTGATACGGGGGCATGTTCTACATGTGTCTGAACTTTCACATGTGTTTGCATCTGTTTCTGTCCCCAAGACAGGCTCTTTTCCTTGGCCAAACCGGTTGGAGTGGGTTGTACTGAAATTTCTGTCTGTGTCAATGAGACTAAGGCATGAGTCAGGGAAGGATGAGGATGGGTGGGGTGCCGTGAGGAGGAGGAGTGAGAGTGGGGGTCATCACGTACAAAGGGAGGAGGGTGTTGTTGGGGTGGTAGGTCAGTGTGGGTTGGGTTGGGGCTGGAGGTGGGACATGGACTGACCGGGGAGGTTGCGGTAGTAGTGGGATGGATTAGGAGTGGGAGTGGGACCAAGAACTGACTGTTGAGTAATATCCTGTTTGTCTGCAGCCAGATCCTCCTTAATGAAGGAGGTTAGGGGGTCACAAGTTCTGGGAATGATTGGGGGCAGATAGGAAGCCAGAAGGTAAAAGGTGCTGGGGGGGGGTGTGGCAGAATGGCCAGGATCCCAATGGGTAAAGGAATTAGGGTATATCTGCCTAATTGCCTCAGTTTCCCCATAGTGAAGATAAGCTGGTGCTGGAGGATGTATAATATGATTGGCAAGTGGCGGGGGGGGGGGGGACAGCGGAATTAATTGATGTGAGTTGGACTTTGGGAGAAGACCCTGGGAGACTCTGTCTTCCTCCCCTCCAACTAGGACTGTGTTGAATGTATTCTTTTTGGTTCCCAAACAAGAGAGGGTATTGTAGTTCTCTGTAGAAGGGAAGGTGTTAGCTCCAGGCCCTCTTCCCTCATTAACCTTACAGCTCTCCAAATTTTGGCTACCCCCAAACACCTTGTCACCCCAACCCAGGGCATAATGCCCTATTTTCCTCCACCTAAACTCTGCCAAGAGGTACTTCACCACTCTCTTCAGTACCCCAGCCCACGCCCTACATAAAATTTAGCCCCCATATCCTAAAGGTTCATCATTCTCTGCTTTTAGGAATACCCTAGGGTTAAAGGCTGAAAGCCTAGAGCATATCTCTCTGAGTTTTGCTAGGAGCAGTCTGTTTGCAGACTACTCTTTTTTTTTTTTTAAATTAAGCTATATTGAATTTGTTGTTCATTTGTGTCCAGCTCCCCATGACCCCATTTGGGGTTATCTTGGCAAAGATAACTGGAGTGGTTTGCCATTTCCTTCTCCTGCTCATTTTACAGATGAGGAAACTGAGGCAAGCAGGGTTAAGTGACTTGCCCAAGGTTACATAGCTAGTAATCGTCTGAGCCATATTTGAACTCAGGTGTTCCCGACTTCAGGCCTGGTACTCTATTCACTGTGCTACCTAGTCGCCTTTTTTTGATGGTTGCCTAGATTGGATTTTTATTACACGTTCTTGGCCACAGGGTCATTTTTTTCCCAGGCAATTCCAAGTAGCTTAATAATATAATATAATATATAATATACAATTATATACAATATAAGTGCCTCTTCTGCCATAGTAATTGCAGCATCATTAAAAAATACATCACATGCAAACATTGGAAGCATCAGAGTCTTGAAAAAATGGAGAGAAATCTTTATTTGTAGAATTAGGAAATGTTCATGCTGGAAGGGACCCAAGAAGACATATGATCTGATTTCCTTGTTTTACAGAGAAATGAAGTGACTCAACTCCTTCTCTAAATCCTGGGATGGGGCTGAATCCCAGGTATCCTGGTCCCCTGCCCAGCCCTCACCTTTCGAGGCATTCTTTATTGGTCTAGTGCAGAGGTCGGGAAGCGGCAGATCCGCAGTGGGGTCCTTCTGAGAGATCAGAGTCACCCGAGGCATTGTAGGGACAGGACCACCAACCTCAACGCAAAGGGTGAGGGCCAGCCAGGGGCAGGCTCTGGAGCTGTGGGGAGAAAGAAGAGATCAGACTTAGGAAGGGGCCCCTCCCTTAGCCCACCCTGCCAAACCACTGGATGGAGCCAGGCAGAAGGGCTTTGGGAAGCTACCTGCAGAAGAAGGGGGAAAGCAACAAAGGGCCATAGGGGTAGAGACTTCTGTTTTCCAGGGGATGTCTTTAGCCAACTCTCCACTCCAGGAGCCTGGCCTGCATCGATCTCCACATGAATACTCAGGGCATAGTTTCTTTGAGGGCTGAGCACTTCTGTCTGACTTCACCATTCCAGTCACTATCCAACTAAGCTGTCCCAAGAGAAAGGTCCCTGAGTTCTCACACTCTAAGGTCTTCTCTAGTACCTGTGCAATGATGGTGGCAAGACACCTTTCAGAGGTAGATATGGACCTGCAGGTAGAGAGAGACTATGAAATCTGCGGGTAAAGGAGACTGGAAGAAGGGAAGGGACCAAAGGATAGGGAAAGGGAGGGGGACTGGAGGAACATGAAGGGAGAAGAACATGGAGGAGAGGGATGGAGGCCAAGTACAAAACAGGATGGCAGAGGGAGAGGGAGAGATTGAGGCAGAGGAGGGCTTTGGGGTGATGCATCCTAAGGGAAATTTCTCTAGAATTCACCCCGCATCCCTGCAAAGTATTCCCTACGCCTATACTCTCTTATTACCCTCCTTCCTGTCCCTCACCTCCAGTCTGGGTTCCCCAGGGCCCTTAAGCTCACTCTAGACCTGCATTTCCATTTTATGATCCCATCAATGGTGCTCACTGCTTAACACGCAGGTGTCTTTGTCCTGATCAGAGGGTTGGATGTGGTGTAGAACCAATGCGGCACCGTGCCCGGGGCTCAGTGCTGCAGGCCCTCACTCTGCCCAACCCTGAAAGGCCTGCTGCACCAGATCTGCACCTCCTCTAGGTTCTCTTTGCACCAGGGCCAGTTTGGTATCTCTATCCCACTGTGCCTAGAGCCAAGGGCCTTGCCCAGCTCCCTGCCCTCCCCCACCCCAACCAGGGCATGGCAGGGTACCCAGGTTTCCCTCTTGAATCAATAACTACTTCTAACAGACTGGGGAATAATGGCAGTTGAGGGGCTGCAGATGGAGGAGGAGAGACCAGAACTATTAAAAAATACGAAGCTGTGAGGAGAAGAGGCAATCATAACCCTTCCAGCTTTCATCTCCCTGGAGTCTATTCATTTTACCCAGTTCGCCCCTTATCTTTTCTCTTCTTTTTTTTTTTTTCCCAGTTCCTCTTCTCTACTCTGGCCCTCTAGGAAGAGTTTCTTAATCAAAGGATCCTATAACATGGATAGGAAAAATTATAACTTTTTCCCCCACCAACCTCTGACTCAAATTTATCATTCCCTTCAATTATGAACATAGGCAACAACACATTATTCTGGTAAGGGGTCCCTAGACTTCACCGGACTACCAAAGGGATCTATGACACAATAAAGGTCAAGAATTCCTGTTCTAGGGACCTGTCCCCCACCCTGATATCTACCCTAGGCCCTTTCTGGTCTTCAGTTTCTCCTCTGGAATCTACCTATTTTCAGAAAAGAATGAGAATAACAAAGGCCAAGGGTGAGGAAGCAGGCTTCAGAAAACAATCTTTCACTGTGGTGACCCATGTGGCTCAGGGAAGCCAACCCATGAGCTGTAGGAGTTGGGGTTAGTCGGTGAAGGGTAATTATGGTGAGTGTAGCAAAGAATAGCCACCGTTGCCTCCCTTGTCCTGCCTTCAGTTCTAGTCTCCTGGGTTCCCAGTATTCTCCAGATCCCTGGGGGATCCACCCCAGGAATGGTGCGGCTCACAACCATCTTGTCCCCCAAGAGGACCCCAGATCTCAAGGTTGCCTCTGACAGCAACCTCCTTCTAATCTTAGAGGCATCCCCAAAACTGAACCTAAAGTTCTGGGGTGTAGGCCAAGTACATAGTAAGGCCTGGTGCATAATGGGGAAAGTTCCACAGAGCTTCAAAATTACATACAGAAAGAGAGAGACTGAGAGACAGAGACATCAAGACCCTAAAGATCAATGGTGACAGAGACAAAAACAAAGGAAAAAACAGGGAGATGAAGGAGAGATAGAGGGAGATGTGACAATCAGAAACACTCAGACATACACTACAACTAAGAAAATTCCGTCATGCCTTTGACCTGGTGTGCCTCGGGGCCTTCTCTTTTAAAAATTATTATTAATAGTAGCAATAGTATTTTGCCATTTTTTTTCTCTTTACTTCTGGCTCACTTCCCACTTTCCACTGCCCACCGTGCAAAAAGGATCATTCCTGAGACTTTCTAGCTCTTCCATCCTGAGCCCCCAGCTCCTCAGCCCTTCTCCAGTGTCCTCACATCACTTTCTCCCAATCTCTCCACCCTTCTCTAGCTCCCTGCCCCATCTCCCTTCCCTCATCTCACCTACTCATTTGGAAGGGCCCCTCTCCCCTGCTCCAGAGGACTGTATTTCTGGCCTCTTCTGGTCTGCTTTTGTTGTTCTCTCTGTCTCTCATCCCTCTGTTCCTCCATGTCTCTGATTTGGCTGAGCTAGGAACTTGGAACTGGGAGCTGGCATCTGAGATCAAGAGACTGGAAGCTGGGAACAGAGCCAGAAAGGCAGAAGGCCATGAGAGGGAGACAGAAGGAGCAGAGGGCAAAGGAGAGGAGGTAAAAGGGACTAGAAACTGGGAAGCTCTGGGAACAGGAATGGGTTACCAGAAGGAGGAGCTACAAAGAGTGGCAATAGTGGTGTTCCCAAGGGTGTAAGGTGGAACTCCTGGGTCCTGAGCTTCTTGAGCCAAGACCTCAGGGTGTTGGCCAGAGTCTAAGGATCAGATACTTTAGTTTCCTCTACCACTCCCTTGATTATATTTCTCATCTTCAAAGTTCATTCCCAGATCTAACATCTCTCCTTCACAATGAAGTTGCAGTTAAAGACCACCCTTGGGCACAATATATTTGCTGTGAAAAATCTAACAGAGACCTAGATTTGTTGCTGTTTTGTCTTCTTTCCCTGGCTTCTGTTCTGAACCCCTGGTCATTAGTCAAGGACCTCATCTCTTCTTGCTTGGATTATCGGAATAGACTCCTAACTGGTCTCCTTTCTTACAGTTGTCTCCATCCAGCTACCAGAATAATTTTCCTTAGACTCAGATTTCACCATATCACTTGCCTGCTTAGAAAAGGAGAAAACAGGAGTGTGCCCTAAAGCAGAGGTGACCTACCTGGCTGGTGGTTGGAGTGTGAAGGCCTCAGATATGCATGACCCCTCTTTAATCAGCTGGGCCCTGGGGTTTTACCAAACCCTGCCTTGACCATCAGATGGATCCAGAGACACCTCTTCTTGGCCATCTGGCATACTTCTCCTCTCTAAGCCCACTCCTATTTTCCAAGGGTGGCTCAGGGATTGACCATAAATCAACATTAGCATTACTACTGTGAAGAAGGATGCCTTGCATAGAATAGGTTTTATGTGTGTATGTGTGTGTATGTGTGTATAAATTTCCTATGGTCCTGGTCTAGACCAACCTAGAGAAGCAGAAATCCCAGGTAGTCCTTATTCCCCTCCACTCTATAGTCTCTGGACTAGGGCAACAATAAATGGAAGCTGAATATTCTCTGGAAGGAGCCAGGACACCTGAGATCATTCTGATCACTGTCATGCAGAGCCAGCAAAAATGGACATTTCCACGGTCATTAGGTTAAGCTATAACAGGTTCCCCTGGACTATATAGCCTTAGAGGGGTTGCAGCCGGATAATTAATTTGGGGTTTAAGCTCCATGAAAGGGGATCAAAATGAAGACTCCAACACTCTACTGGGGGCTGAGTAAGATGAAAGAGGACTAGTCAGCCAGTCAATAAACATTAAGCACCTACTATGTGCCAGCTATTGTAATAAGCCCTGAGGATACAAAGAAAGGCAAAAGATTACTCCTCTCAAGTTCATAATCTAATGTAGGAAACAACAGACAAAGCAAGATATAAACAGGATTAATTGGAGATAATAAAGGGAAGACATTAGCATTAAGGGGGACCAGGAAAGTCTTCCTGTATAAGGTGGAATTTTAGCTGGGACTTGAAGGACGCCAGAGATGCCAGGAGGAGGAGGTAAGGAGGGAGAGCATTCTAGGCATGAGAGACAGGGAACGAGAATGTCCTGAGTCAGTTAATGGAATGAGTGTCCTGTTCCAGGAATAGCAAGGAGATTGGTGTCACTGGCTGGCAGAGTGCTGAGTAAATGACAGGGTGTAAGGTATGAGAAGACTGGAAGGGGGTAGAGACAGGTTATGAAGGGCTTTGAATGCTACAGGATCTTATATTCAGTCCTGGAGGTAATAGGGAGTCATGGTAATTCATTGAGTGGGGAATAGGGTGCAGTGACACAGACATCCCTCTGTTCTACTCACCGCCTTCTCTATGTCACTGAGCCAGGCAGTGTTGAGTCAAAGTTTGACGAGGCCAAGGCTAGGAAGCAGGAGAGGTTGAAAGACACCGAGGGTGAAGAGTCGTCCTCCTTCCAGAGGAGGAGGAGGAGGAGGGGGAGGAGGAGGGGGAGGAGGAGGAGGAGGAGGAGGAAGAAAGAAAGAAAGAAAGAAAGAAAGAAAGAAAGAAAGAAAGAAAGAAAGAAAGAAAGAAAGAAAGAAGAGAAAGAAAGAAAAAGAAAGAAAAAAAGAAAGAAAGAAAAGAAAGAAAGAAAGAGAAAGAAAAAAGAAAGAAAGAGAAAGAAAGAAAGAAAAAGAAAAAGAAAGAAAAGAACAAAGAAACGAAAAGAAAAATCTGGCGAACAGCCAGAGAAGACAGCTTCGGTAGATACCTAAGGAAACTGATCGAGATAGGCAGATGGTCCAATGGGGTTTCTGTAAAAGAACCCACCCCCAGTTGGCTCCTCCCCATAGATCCTGAGAGAGCAGCAGAAATACACCCAGCTGTTGGGAGGCTAGCCAGATAGAGACCAGCTGGAGGGGGCGGGGAAAGGGAGGAGGCTTGTTTCAGGTTATGGGCAACAACCGGAGAAAGGAAGTGAATGATCTGATGAAATTGAGGCCCAGAGCAGAAGGGAGCAGAATTGACTGTCAGACACGGGAAGAACAGAAGCCTGGCTAAGCAAGAAATATCCCCCTGGGGCTCAGCCTTCGGCTGAGAGTAGGAGAAGGGGAGCAACTCCTGGAAACAAACCCAGCCTATTTGTTGCCTTGGAGCCCAGATCACTTAGTTCCATGCTCAGAGCCATCTTTGAGTCCAGCCCCTTCCCTGAGTTTGATAGGAGGAGGTTAGAGGAGGTGGGAGAGGCTGGGGACAGTACAAAGCAGAATTGGTGGGGTCCCAGCTGCTCCAGCCCAATGCCTCGTGTCAGAAGTGAGGTTCTTCCACCCTCTAGTGGACATCAGGAAGACAGCATCATCACCTAATGGGGGTGGGGGTGGGGGTCAAAGCCATGACCTAGAACTACAGAATTTTGGAAGGGAGAGGGTTGTTAGAGATTTATCTCGTCTAATGATCTCCAAAGTGTGTTTTGTGGAAGCATGATGTCTTACATCTGTGAATAACTGTCGTCTGAGAAAATTTTTATATAAGCAATCTTTCCCCTCCAATTCAATTCAACAAATATTTAGCACCTTATGAATAGTAAGCTAGGTGTCAGGAAAGTTTTAAAGTTTAGATAAGACACTGTCCCTGCCCTCATGGAGTTTACAGTCTAAAAGAATTGACGTAAATTCACCAAGCAACCTGCTCATTACTGATTCGGTCTCACAGGTACCTTTAAGAGTGTGCCTAGTATAGCTAACAAACATTCTAGATACTGGAAAAATACATTTTTTATGATAAATTAATAACTACTATCCCAAGCTGCTGCCCAGAACAAAGGCCCATCTTTTTAATGCAAGTTGTGTGTGTGTGTGTGTGTGTGTGTTGCCCATATAGGTTATGTGTATGTCCACGTAGGTTTGTCTAAATGTGGATCTCAGAAAGTCACAAATAGATATCTGGAGCAGGTAGGTGTTAGAGTGGATAGAGGGCTGGGCCTAGGATCAGGAATACTCATCTTCCCGAGTTCAAATCTGTTCTCAGATACTTAAGTAGTTGTGTGACCTGGGCAAGTCACTTAACTCTGTTTGCCTCAGTTTCCTCATCTGTAAAATGAGTTGGAGAAGGAAATGGCAAACCACTCCAGTTTGCCATTTGGTTTGCCCCAAAAAACCCTCAATGGAGTCACAAAGAGTTGGACCCTACTGAAAAAATGACTGAGCAACGATAAACAACTAGGGTCTCATCTACTCCTCTCCTAAGGAAACTTTAATTCCTGCCTGGAGGGGAGCAGGAGGCTGGAATAATCTCAGAGTGATTATCTGAATAGTTTTGTCTATCTGTCCCTCTAAGTATCCCTAGGTGATGGGAGATGACTTTTTTTTTTTTGGCTTTGGACAGGTAACTCCACTTCACTGTGGAAAGAGTGCCCCTAAGCTATATGTAAAGGCTTGACTCTCTTCCCACCCAAAGCTACTTATATAAAGACTATCTTTTTTTGTTTTGGTTGTGTCCAATTCTTCACAACCCCCTTTGGAGTTTTCTTGCAAAGATACTAGAGCGATTTGCCATTTCCTTCTCTAACTCATTTTATAGATGAGGAAACTGAAGCAAACAGAGTTAAGTGACTTGCCCAGGATAACACAGCTAGTGTTTGAGACCAGATTTGAACTCAGGGAGATGAGTCTTCCTGATTCCAGGCCCAGCACTCTATCCACTGTGCCACCTAGCTGCCCGGACTATCATATTAGTGAATGAATTCTTTTATCCAAGCTGATAACAAACACAAATCAGAGAAGTCAGACAAATTAGAAAACACTAAATAATGCACAAAGTGAATGATGTTTCAGATTGAGATCGACCAAGAGAGAGGTCTTACATGAAAGGAAATTCTTCATAGTCTCTGGTATAATAAACTGGAAGTCAGAACCAAGTTCCAAGAGCCAGCATCTTCCCAAAGTCTTCCTCTTCCTCCAGGAATCTCTCCCTAAAGAGAGCCTGGAGTCATCAGTGTCCTCTCTCAAAGCCAGAAGCCAGAAGAACTCTCCTCTCCCAAACTTTCCCCAACTGTACCCATCATGAAGGCACAGAAAGTAGAGTAGTGATTCTCTTCACCAATAAGGGCAGTCTCATACAAATGCTAAGGCTTGAATCCTGAGATACATGAGAGAGATATGGTTACAAATTTTGGAATCATACCACAATCTCAGAAGAATAAAAGTTGTAGGTCACCCCAAAGATCAATGGTGGGAGGAGACATCAAAATTGGTACATCTAGCATTTCCAAAGAGGACATACAAATACATGATGAGATACTCAAAGTACTCAAATGGACCTTTGATGTAGGAAGTCCCTTCAATGATGAAAGTAACAACATATCCACACCTGTCCATCTTTTATGACTTATCCGTGCTCTCCCCAAAATTGGTAAGGATGGGTCACTCACAGTGCTAGGGCACTTTCTTACTTTCTCTTGACATTGTAATGATACCAATAGAATGCTCAATTCTTCAAAGACTTTGTCTTCATCCTCTGCAACAGATGTTGAAGCAGCAAGTATTTTCACATCATTCCCCTACTCAATAAACTCTAGTGGCTTCCTCTTGCCTCAAGGAGCAAATACAAAAGGCTCTGTTTGGCATTCAAAGCCCCTCATAACCTAGCCCCCTTCTACCTTTCCAGTCTTCCTACACCTCATTCCCCAACATATACTCTTCAATCCAGTGATGCTGGCCTCCTGGCTGTTCTACAAGCAATAGACTCCATCTCTCAGCTTTCCTGATTTCCTTTAAGTTCTAACTAAAATCCCACCTTTTTCAGGAAGCTTTCCCAACCCCTCACAATTCTAGTGCCTTCCCTCTATTATTTTCTATTTATCCCATACATAGCTTGCTTTGTATATATTTGTTTGCATGTTTTCTCCCCCATTAGATCGTAAGCTTCTTGAGGGCAGACCGTCTTTTGCCTCTTTTCATGTCCTCAGAACTTAGCACAGCAGCTGGCACATAATAGGCACTTAATAAATGTTTATTGACTAACTGGTATTAACTGGTGGTGGATCAGGAGCACCTATGAATGATCTGAATCTCTCCCTTCCACTAGATGAGATGATAGGGCTTGGACATTTGTCAAAAAGAAGAATACTTCTCATATGCTCTACCCCTGCCTAACCCCAACTCTTACTGGGATAACACACTAAACTCCTCTGATTAGTATCTAGTGATTGGGGCTACCTCCTGATAACTGTTTACTGAAAATCAAGGAGATGAACTCTTATCTAAGGAATATCCCCTGACCAAGGCTTCTAAGAGTGAGTTGTGGAAAGGTTTGGCTTCTTTTGGACTTGCTCTCTCCTTTGGAAGAGGCAGTTTGGTATAATGGAAAGACTGCTGAACTTAGGCATAAGACCGGAATTCAAATCCTAGCTCTGGGCAAGTCATTAAGCTCTTTTGACCTCAGTTTCCTCATTTGTAAAATGAGGAAGAATTGAGCTAAATAACCACTAAAATTTCTTCCAATTCAAGTTCTATGACCCTATTACCCTTTGGATTTCTAGCAAGGGAGGATGGAGAAGGAATGCCTTTAGTCCCCAGAAGTAATAATGATATGTTACAGAAACTCATGGTAGTTCGAGACTTGCTTGCTCAGGCAGGCCTGAGATTGGAAGTTCTTGGGCCTTGGAGTTCTGGAATGCCTTCCTTTTACCTGTTTCCCATTCTGGGAACAATTCAAGTGACCAGCTTTGGTAAGAATGCTCTGGGTCCTTGCTAGCAACTGAACGAATGAGTCTGTATAAGTTACAAACAGACAGGTATACTGCATTTATTTATGCATTCAAGAGCGTGACACACCCCATCAGTAGGTGATGGGCATATGTCTCTCACATTTTCATAGATATAGTCTCTCTGCCTGAGCTACATGACCCGCAGTTTGGGTAGGATCAGGCAGTATCATGTAGGCAGACTTACAAAGCAGTTCTAGGTAAGATAAGATAGGTCATGGGAGACAGTATATTTTAACCAAAAGGGAAAAAAATGCTTAAATTATTACAAAGGAAAAAAAATGTTCCTTAGTGTAGCCATTTATACTGAGCCAATGGATATAATATCTTCTTTGAAAGTTAGTTAATCAGGGGGCAGAGCCAAGATGGTGGCTGGAAAGCAGGGACTAGCGTGAGCTCCCCAAAAACCTATTAAAAATGGCTCTGAACCAATTCTAGAACTACAGAACCCACAAATTAGCAGAGGGAAGCAGGGCTCTAGCCCAGGACAGCCTGGATGGTCTCTGGGTATGTCTATCCTGCACGGAGCTGGGAGCGGAGTGGTGGGGACCAGAGCAGAGCCCAGGGTGGGTGGTGCAGACCAACCAGACCAGGAGCCAGGTGGAGTGCGCCCTATCGCCCTGAATCAGTGAGCTGCAGCAGTTACCAGACTTCTCAACCCACAAACACCAAAGACAACAGAGAAGGTTAGTGGGAAAAGCTGCAGAGTGGAAGGAGTTCGGGGGTTCGGCCACCACCCCGAGGGCAGTGGAGGTGGGGCAGCTACAAAACTACAGCTGCAGTTGCTTCTGGACCCAGGCCTACCTGGTGGGAGGAATTAAGTGGTAGATCAGAGCAGGAGTGCAGAGCCTGCTGAAGATCTAAGTCCAGTCCAGGTTGGGGGTTCTTGGGGAAGGAGGAATGCTGGTGTGGCAGAGCTGGCGCATCCCCCCCAAGCTTGGAACATAG
>CM053627.1:73215980-73244538 GCA_028646595.1 Phalanger gymnotis | reverse complement strand
AACTGAAGGCGTCAGGACGCCCTGCCCCAGGAACTGATAAGAACGGAATGCTGACTTAGCTGTGTGCACTAATTGCCTCTGTACCTTAATTAACTGCTTCTTTGTTTCTATACCCTATAAATTCTGCCTTAAACCTGGAGTCGAGGCTCTCATCTTTAGGATGGAGTCCCTGGCTGGCCAGGAATAATAATAATAATAATAATAATAATAATAATAATAATAATAATAATAATAAAAGAGCTCTAGATTGACAGTTGTCTCTGGTCTCTCTTCATTCTCAAGTTAACGAACCTAACAGTTTTAAATACATGATAATTGCTTATGGTGTGCTTATATTTCTAAATTTCCTTGTATTGTGTAGTTTGGTTAATGTTGCATTACCTATGTTAGGAAAATAATTCCTCTTATAATCTAGATGTTGTTAGATTAAGAATTGTACTTAATTAAGAAATTGAGGTTGTTAACTGAACCAAGGACCTTTGGCACTATCTAGCCATGAATTCTTATCAATCTTGTGTAAAGTTTTCTGTGTATAGAAATTCCTATGGAAAAGTTCTTAAAGTCCTGGTAAACTTTGTTATTTTGATAAGGCTAATTTAATTGGGTATGTAATTTATAGAAACTAGGTGTCCTCCCCATTACAACACCTTTTTGACTAAGGAAAGGTTTTTTCTTTAAGGAAGAGGAGAGAGACATATATCATTTTAAAACTTTCCGAATAACTTTCTTCAGAAAAGTCTAGTGAGTATTCTTCTTAACATCAAGATAAATTTTAAACTGTTTTTAAAGAAGAGGAAAATACTTTTAGAAGGGATGTTTTGAAGAAAAAATCTCTTGTGTAATTTTGGAAGGCCTACTAAGAATTTGTATTTATTCCATGGCCTAAGCATATTTAAGAGATTCAATGCCTGAAGTGTCTCTTTCCTCCAGGATGAGTGTAATTGGGGAAGAATAAAAAAGGTTGAGAAACAACAATATGTATCTATTCAGTAGTAAGATCAAAGTCAAGAACCTCTTTTGTTTAAGGCAGATAAGCAGGTTTGGGGATAAATGGGAGTCATCAAGCCCTTCCTGTCCCCTTCATAGTTGTTATGTTGAAAGAGTCTGAGCAAGTATTTTAAAAGACAGAAAAGTTGTGAAACTCGATTTGAATTAATGTTCAATCAAATTTGGGATGATCCTATCTGAAGGACAACAGCAGATATTTATTTGCTATTTAAGATTTTATGGGACTACAATTTAATATTGTTTTAAGCTCTGATTACAGGGATGGGTGTCATCAAGTCAATAGTAATTTCTAAAAGGATGTCTATGCCTGGGAAAAAGTTTTGAAGATGACCTTGGACATGGCCTACGTAGCATCTTCTTGACTCTATTTCCCAATTCTGCTATTTCCTTTCTGAAAAGGAAAAATCCCCACCTATTACTCCTAAGCCCTGCTTTCAGCATCTATGATTGGCTATCAGATACAACTCATGCCTGGAATCAAAAAGAGTGAAGGAATTTCTCTCCTTCTGTTAGGATATATGACATTGTCCCTCTTTTTCTTTCATAGCAAATTTATATTATCAAGAAGTTTTGTAAGCACAATGCTAAATCTATTAGGTAATAGATGGATATTGGAACATCTCTGAGTCACTATAATGGAATGCAAGAATGAATAGCTTACATTTTAACCTATGTTCATGGACAAATAAAAATAATAAATATAGAGATAACATCCTCCAAAAGGAGGAAATAATTAGACAAAATGATTAAAGTAATAAGACAAAGATATAATGTGATAGATGTCTAATTCAATAGGAAAGCAAAATTTTGAGAAAAGTGACTGAGAAAAGTAACAGGATCAGATGATTCCTCTAAGAAATTATATACAGATGTATATGATTGGCTTCCAAAAATTTATTATGCTTTGGTAAATAAATCTTAAATTTGGATTTTTGCACACAGATTGTATAAGATGGTGGTAAAAGTAAAATTATTTCTCCTTTATTAAGGTATTTGTTTGATAATTTTAAAAATAGATGAGTTCAGTTATGGTTGGACCTTCACATTTTAAAAGATTCTTATACCAAGAATAATATTTAGGTGATATATATAAACCGAAATTCTCTTAAGTTTCAAAAATGGAAAACCAAATTTAAATGATTGTACTAAGTTATATTGAGTAAGAATTATCTGGGAATAATTAAATGATTGGGTAAATTGGTACTCTTGTATAGTCACATGAAAGATAATATTGTTTCTAAATATTAATGGGAATAATTTGGACAAAGGAAAAAGAAGTCTGTGAAATAAAGATACAAATGTAAGGTTGAATCATTATCCCATAGACTAAGGCTGGGATTTAAAGTTACCTTGTATCTATGTGGAATAAGGTCCTTAAATGTTTCAAAGTGATATAAGAACAATTAGGTATTAATACAAATTGTGCAACTAATTGCTGGAATTAAATCAGAAACATTTTGCCTATCATATTTATACGGTCCAATTTTTGAGATACATGCAAGCTATTTAAAGCTAGCCTTAAGGAGGTTCTTTAAGCAATGTGAGATTATAGTCATATCTTAAACTGATTATTGGAGCTTGCTATTCAAAGACTTAATGAGACTGTTAACTGATTGTTTTTCTGAGTCTAACTCCAGGAAGGCTGACCCAAGACACCAGCAGTCCTGTGGAGGGGGACGGCACGAACTGCAGGTATGATTTTATGGTAAAGTTGAGAGGGCAACTGTTCAGCATGTGCTGAGGTGGGAACCTCTTGACCTGATGGCCTTAACTAAAACCTGGCAGACTAAGCCTGGCTCAATGCAGCTTGCAGTTTGACACAATTTCTGCCTGGAGTTGACAGGAAACTGGGGAAAATATTGTCCCCTTACTCTAAGTCCCTAATCTCTTAGTGGTAAATTTCTATAATCAGAAGGTTTTGTAAGTACAGTAACAAATCTATTAAAGTAATTGATTATGGAATATCTTAGGTTGCTATAGGACTGGAACTAGTGTTCCTGTATAAGTTAGGGTCCTTTAATTCTTGGCAATGGCATGAAGACAATTAGGTCAAGGACTTGTGAGAATGTTATTTTGTTAATATCATGCCTGTCTAAAGCTTTGTTATAATTAATAATGCTAAAAGAAGAATGGATTGTGGTTTATTTTGTAAATGCCATCAAAGAAACATGGCATGACTAAAAGGTTAAGGTTTTTATATGTACTGTGTTAAAAATTGGTTATTTAATGTATTTATGTATTACTGGAGCCTGTTAATTTCATAGTGAAATCTTACCCTCATGGTGGGAAAATTAATAATGGGTTAAGGTAAAGTATAAGAAACCGGGTTCTGATGTGAATTTCATAAACATGACAATTGGTCAAAGTTCCAATTCTGAATTTGTAAAAATGATCGGGGTATTAGGATTAGAAATGATAACTTAAAACTGTGCTATGGTAGCTTTTGTAGGAGAATGGAAAAAAAGCTGGTTCCTACAAGAAGAAATGAAAAAGAAAATGCTGAAATGCTGTGCTGGAGAGAGGGTTGGAGCAAATGCCAAGGACCAGAGACTTCACTGATGATGGCCCATGCCAGATAGCTGTATGGGAAGAGACCCTCGAATCTTAAAGGGACAATTGCATTATTGTTTTCTCCTGTTATTAAGGGTCTGACTAGGGCTGACTTTGGCCCACAAATGTTCTACCACCTTAATTAACAAAATAATACTGTCCATGGTTGTTTTTCCCTCTGTCTGAGGGGCCCACTCCCGACACAGAGATTAGCTCGTCTCCCTGGTCAACAAAGGAGGAATTTTTAGAACTTCCTTTCCTATTCTCTGAAGGACAGTAGTTATCTCTCTTGGTCTAAAAGGTGTTGCCTACGTTCACCTTTGACCAAAAGGAGGAAATGCCAGTACTTTCAGATTATTTAAACCCCAATAATATCTAAAGCCTCCAAACTGCTTCTGCTCTATGCTAAAAATTCCCCTTTTCCTGTGTCAGCAGCTTCAAAGACCAGGAGTATCTCTTTTGTCTGTGGTGACACAAAGTCTGGCAGCTAGAGCTGTAGGCTAGGGACATTTGCATCTCTAAGTGACTCTACCTTTTCAATTGCCTTGTTTACCTAAGAACTTGCTTTCCTTTGATATGGAGATCATAAACTGCTGCTGAATTGTTACTTAAACCTTCTCTCTCTTGTTCAAGTTAATCAGATTCCATGATCATGTACAAGTTAGCTTTAAAGGGAATAAATCTATACGAATTTTATTTCACCTAGCCTGTTTGCCTCCTTTAACCAGACTTACAGGTTGACAGTACATATGTTGCTCTTTCTCCTTGGAACAGGGGCCGAGTTCCCAGGACTAAAATCACCTTGCCCTGGTTCCCAGGACTAAAAGTTCAACCTGCCCTTGGCTGATTCCTCTTCCTGGAAGTGTTGGCCGCCCTTCTAGGAACAAACAGAATCCATCCTGTGTCCTTTTGAATGCAGACATTTTGCCATATCAATCATGGATGCTTTGCTCCTTTGGACACTGGCCCAGTCAAGAGCTACGACACATCCAGTGTGATTAGTTACTCTGAAACACGTAAGGCTGTGGTGACAAGCCGATTAATTGGCCCAATGCCTTTTTTTGTCTAAAACTGGATATAACCTGGAGAGATCCTCCTACTCTTCCGAGTTCACTTGTAGGGAAGCCACTCTGCCCAGGACCTTTTCCCAATAGGGCCTCTGGAGGCTGAACCCAGATTCCCCAGCTGCATGACTCAGATGTAGTTGTTCCCCCATTTGGTGATGTATGTAAATAAGTCTATTATTCTACTAGGCTTTATATTTATAAGTATATTCCTATATTTCTTTAATCCTGATTTATACTGTCCTTGTGTAGAGAACAAATGTTATACTGATTCCAATCTGGTGTGAGCACGTTCATTAAACTATGCAATCCAATCCTGAAAATGGTTAAAGCAGCTACATGTATCTAACAATACAGGTGACTTTGTAAAATAGTATTAATAAAAAGAAACAAAATTGAATCAGAACATAAAGTGTTTAGTCCAGAGTGGACAAATAGGGGGTGGAGCCAAGACTGCAGAGTGAAAATAGAGTGGACAAATAGATACTTGTTTATTTACACAAGAGACAAACTATTGTGCCTTGTTTGCCGAGAATAGCCATTCCAAAGGAATACAATCTTTGTTTCCATTTAGAATCAAAATATCCCGACTTAAGCAAATTGGAAACCAATGAATACCAAATTGTTGAAAAAATCTCAGTGGGGAACAATAGTTTTTCAAGAAAGTAAACTCAGAAAATGAGGCAGCTACTAAGGTTAGCTTTCATATTTCTAAAGAAATTGCTGCTGCTGGGAAGTCTTTTACTGAAGGTGACTTCATAAAGAAGTATTTGCCGATTGCAGTTTCTAGATTATGCTTAGCAAAGTAATTTTTTTAAACATTAATGTGATTTCATGATTAATAAAAATCTTAAGTATAAGATGTAATTGATATTAATTGAAATTTTCCTTTTTAAAAAAAATGGTTTATTTGCAAAATAGTTTAATCATTAATTGTACCATTACTTGGAAAGTGAGCCCCTAAAAACCTACCTGCTGCCCAAATAAGTTTAGCCTATTTTGGCCCCTACCTACTGCCAAATTGTGCAGGTCTGCTTTAGAGTCATAACATTACTTCTCTTCTATAGTTAGATATTACAAGATGGTCTCTCTAATAAAATAGCTAAAGCACAGGAGGCTTCCATTGTTAAATTCAAGATCATACTCTCCTAAGCCCTTCATAAACAGCTTCTGACTTTGCCAGAGTCTGAGACCTTCAATCCCAGTCCCAATACTTTGTATCTTCTACTAGACAAATGTTGTTGTTGTTTGGTCATTTTCAGCCTTGTCCAACTCTCCCTGACCCCTTTTGGGGTTTTGGCAAAAACACTGGAATGGTTTGCCATTTCCTTCTTTTCTAGTTCATGAGAGATGAGGAAACTGAGGCAGAGTTAAGTGATTTGCCCAGGAACAAGCCACCCAGCTGCCCTCTAGTCAAATGAGCCCTTGTCTAAAAGGACAGAACTCTTGAGGAACACCATCTTCTCCAGTTATCTGATGACTCTGCTATGAGAGACGTACATGCAACTGGACGTCAGTGGTCATTAAGCCAGGAATAGGGGTCTTGGAAACTGCTCCCATTGGGCCAAGTTGTTGGTAGTATGGCTGACATGTGAGAGAGCCTTAAGGAAAAAGAACATACAATTTTTATTTTATATTGATTCCTGGGCATGGTTTTAGCCAAATAGTATTGGACCCAGAGAAAACAAGACTGGACAGTTAAAGCTTCTCCTCTTTTTTGTCAGAACCAGTGGAGGAATTTTGTTTATGCCCTCTTCTTCTCTTAAAATAGATTTTAACCCCACCCTCCAGTTATATGTTAAAATTATTTTTTTTAACATTTTTTCAAGTTTTGAGTTCTATATTCTATCCTGCCCTCTTCCCTGAGATAGTAAGCAATCTGATATAGATTATAGATGTGCAATCAGGTAAAACATTTCCAAATTAGTAATTTTGTACAAGAAGATTTGATTAAAAGATGCCTTCCTGACTGTTGCTAATTGCTATAGTAAGGATACAGAGAATCATTTTTTATTTGAGTTTCATTAGGAATTTTATATATGTGTATATATATGTACATATATATATGCATATATATGTATATTTAACCTTGTCATTGATAAAGTTGTTTTTATTGCAATTTATGAGGAAAGTTCATGAGTACCTTGTTGCATTCTAAACTGCTGCCTGAATCACTGGACTGTACTAAAATAGACTTGGCCCAGAAAGGACCTATATAGACAAAAAATTTTATAGCAAAACTTTCTTTTGTAGCAAAGAACTGGAAACCAAATGAGTATTCACCAGTTGGGACTGGCTAAACAAAGTATAGCATATGAATGTACTGGAATAACATTGTGCCGCAAGATATAAAGGGACAGACTCAGAACAACCTGGGCAGCCTGTATGATGAATTGATACAGAGCAAAATTAGCAGAACCAAAAGGACAATTCATGACACTGAGTATTGTAAAGGAAAACAACCCTTATCAGTGCAATAAGCAATCACAACTTTAGAAGACCAAGATGAAACCCATTTCCTTAGGTTCAGAATGAGTCACACATTTTCAGATGTTCCCAATGTGTGAATTTGTTTTGCTTGATCACATTTATTTGTTATAATCAAACAAATTTATTTGCTGGGGAGAGCTGTAAGTAGTAATAGAAGGGTAGTGATAGTGATGCAAAAAGAAAAAAAAAGGAAAGCAAGAAAAGAGCTTTCATGAAATATTTAAAAATACACAGAAGAAAACAGGGAAGTTTGGAAGCGGATACAGACAAGCAGGACTATGTTGAACCTACTGTGTTAAATTTAATATATACGTCAAAAAACCCAAGTAGTTATGTAAGAAATGAATTATTTCATATACAAGTCTCTTTCTGGTTTTTTTTTTGTATATGGAAACATTCATTTTGGCTGATGTTTCTAAATTTATAATAAAAACAAAGTTAAAAATTAAAAATCAGAGCTCTGAGTGGTGACATGACAAACTGTAACTTCATTGTACTGATGATAAAACATGATTGCTGTCTTTTGGCAGAGATGTAGTGGACTTTTAAGTGCAGAATGATTCATTCATCTTTCTTTTTCACTTAAACAAGAAGTTTCTTGATTGTCAGATGGAATAGCCTGCAAGTAGGCTGATACATACATGTAGGATGCCTGCAGGAGAACACAAAATTCCCCCAAGTTGCCCCAGTTTTTTTACCCTTGATCAAACACCTCTGATTTCTTCCCTTCACTAAACATTGTTCCCCAGTTCCCATAATATTATCCAAGTCCATTTCCTTTTCCTAAAGTTACTCTGTTTTTGAGAACATCCAGATGTCTTCTTTCTTTCAGTCTAGTTTATGAGCTTATTTCTTCCTTTTTTGGTTTTGCAATTTAGTGGGATGGCATGAATTATTTGCCCTTATTTTACCATTCTGTTCAACCATACACAAAATTTAACCTTCATCAGCACATTCATAAGGTCTCTTCCTAGTGTGAGTTCTCTGATAAGAGGATGAGAGAGAAACTCTGGCTGAAAGCCTTCTCATATTGAATCCGTAAATGCCTTCTACCCAGAATTTTCTGCTAAGAAGCTGTGTCCTCCATTTTAATGCCTTTCCTCAATGATGTCAGTGATAAGATCTATATCTTACATGAATTCTGTGGTATGAAAGGAGGGCTGACTTTTGCCTGAAGGCTTCACCACATTGATTTGCATTCTCTCCAGTGTGGATTCTCTAATGTTTAGCCAATACTGGATGGGGCTGTCTCTGAATGCCTTTTCACATTGATTACATTCATAAGGTCTCTCTCCAGTGTCAATTCATTTAAGTAAAGCAAGACTGGTCCTCTGTAGGAAAGATTTTCACCCTGATTATTCATAAGGTTTCTCCCCAGTGTGGATTCTCTGATGTTCATCAAGATGAATCTTCTGTGATTTCCTTTCCACACTGAATACATTTATAAGGTTTTTCTCCAGTGTGGATTCTCTGTACAGTAAGAATACACCTGAAACTGAAAGTGTTTCTGTACCTGATTACACTTATGAGGTCTTTCTAGTGTGCAGTATCTGATGTTCAGCAAGAATGGAGCTACCTCTGAAAGGTAGCTGATGACACTGATGACATTAATAAGTCTTCTCTTTTCCACACTGATGACATTAATAAGTCTTCTCTCCAGTGTGGATTCTTTGATGTACACTAAGATTGTATTTCTGTGTAAAAGCCTTTCCACATAAATTACATTTATAAGGTTTCTCTCCAGTGTGGATTTTCTGATGTTCAGCAAGACTGGCCCTCTGTAGGAAAGATTTTCCACAGTGATTACACTGATAAGGTTTTTCTCCAGTGTGAATTCTTTTATGAAAAGCAAGACTAGAGCTACCTCTGAAAGCCTTTCCACACTGATTACATTCATAAGGTTTCTCTCCAGTGTGGATTCTCTGATGTTTAGCAAGATAGGAGCTGTCTCTGAAAGCCTTTCCACACTGATTACATTTATAAGGTTTCTCTCCAGTGTGGATTCTCTGATGTTCAGTAAGACCCGTCCTCTGCCTGAAAGCCTTTCCACATCGATTGCATTTGTAAGGTTTCTCTCCAGTGTGGATTCTCTGATGTTCAGTAAGATAAGTCCTCCGTGTAAAAGCCTTTCCACACTGATCACATTCATAAGGTTTCTCTCCAGTATGGATTCTCTGATGTTCAGTAAGATGAGTCCTTCGTGTAAAAGCCTTTCCACATTGTTTACATTCATAAGGTTTCTCTCCAGTATGTATTCTCTGATGTTCAGTAAGAAGAGTCCTCCGTGTAAAAGACTTTCCACATTGATTACATTCATAAGGTTTCCCTTCAATGTGGATTCTCTGATGTACAGTAAGACTTCCCCTCTGTGTAAAAGCCTTTCCACATTGATTGCATTCATAAGGTTTCTCTCCAGTGTGGATTCTCTGATGTATAGCAGTAGTCTCTTTCATTTCATGTCTGATCTCTCCTTCTGGACAGCAGCTCCTCAGGCCTTCTTGTTCCAGTAGCCATGGTGCTTCCCTTTGCTCAAAATAAGAGATCGCATCTTCTCTGGGAACAGGAAGCCCCAGGGAGAGCAGGTTCCAGGCATTCTCCAGCATGACTTCCTTGTATAACTCCTTCTGAGATTGGTCCAAGAGGCCCCACTCTTCCTGGGTGAAGTCCACAGCCACATCCTTGAATGTCACTGTCTCCTGGGCTGGGGCTCGACTGCTCCCAGGGGCCATTCCTTCTGAATCCAGGCTCCCTGGGGCCTGCATGCACAGAGCTGGCTTCTGGAAGACAGAACTGTCTCAGGCCCAAGGGAAGGCAGAGTGATCTCAGGTCCCAGGGAAGGCAGGTGATCTCAAGTCCCAGGGAAGGCAGACTGATCTCAGGTCCCAGAGAAGGAAGAAAGATCTCAGCCGGAATATTGACATGTAATCTTGCTAATCCATGGGGGATTCACTCTCAGAACCTTTTACAAACAGCCCACATCTGTGCCCCCCAGGGATATTCTTTCCTTTGTGGGATAGGTTGGCCAGGTGGCAAAAATTCTGGGACCTGCATACACAGAGCCGGCTTCCAGAAGGCAGAGCGATTTCAGGTCCAAAGAAAAGCAGAGCAATCTCAGGTCCAAAAGAAAGCAGAGCGATCTCAGGTCCAGGGAAAGGCAGAGACATCTCAGCTGTAGGGAAAGTACAGAGGTCTCAGCTTCAAGGAAGGCAGAGACAACTCAAATCAAAGGGGAAAAGAAAAGATTCTGAGCTCCAGGGAAGGCAGAGCATTCTCAGTTCAAAGACTTCCTGCTTCCCTTCCCACCAATTCATTTTCAATATGGGCAATTTGTTGGTTTGTTTTGCTTAAGTGTACTTATTTGTTACAAAGGTAGAATTCTATTGGAGGTAATGGGGAAATTATTTGGAAATGACAGTGATGTTATAATAAAAGCATAACAATAAAACGTTTTTAAATGTAGAAAGGGCCTAGAAGAAGACTCCTAGCATTTTGGGAGAATTCTTTTCTGTGGAGGAAATATAAGAGAACATGGCCAAGAACTGAACAGAATGAGAAGAAATGGATAAATTGTGAGCTGTATCAATGGATAAGAGGTCTACTTAAATATTGAAGCATCATATAAATATATTAGCCTTCTGGATTTTTCTTTTTTGGAGGAAGGCAGGGCAATTGAGGTTAAGTGACTTGCCCAGGGTCACACATCTAGTAAGTGTGTCAAGTGTCTGAGACCGCATTTCAACTCAGGTCCTCCTGACTCCAGGGCCAGTGCTCTACTCACTGCACCCACCTAGCTGCCCCAGCCTTCTGGATTTTTAAGAGAATATATAATAGAAATATTTATTATATATAACAATTTCTTGGTATTTTCCTTCAAAATACTTCTTGGGGGGAGGGGTTCCATGCTGCCAGATACTCAAACTAACATTTTTTAGTTGTCAGTATTTCAAGCTAAAGAGCATCACCTATCTGAGAAACACCTATCTATTCCAATACTCTCATTTTATCGGAAAGGATTGAATAAATGAGTGAATGAATGCCATGTACAAAACACTGTGCTAAGCTGGAGGCACAGGAATCGAGGAATCAGACTCCCTGAGTTGGGGTGATTTATTAGGAGGCTAGTGGCAGAGCTAGGATTTGAAACTAGGTCTCCAAATCTCCAGCCTTTATCACATCCCCAAGACCTGGGCACAGATTAGGACCTCAGAAGTCATAAAGAAAGAATCGCAGTCCCCAGCTGCCTGGCAGGGAGACCAGTGTAATCCCAGTCCCCTACCTATCCACCTCGACCTGATTCATGGCACTGGTAGAGCACTGCGGGGTTCCTCGCCCCTTCTTTCCACCCCATTCGACCTTAACTACCCGGGCCCTGAAGCTCCCAATTAGTCCTCCTTGGGGCACTCCCTACCGCCCCTCCCCCTAGTTGCCATAGTTACCGACACCTTACTGGACACCTGGTCGCTACAGTGGTAACAGAGCTTGTATGTGCGTCCCGTCGCTATGGTAACCAAGCCTTTCCGGCCACGTAGTTGCCAACAGCCGTCGTTACCAGGGCAACACTAGGAAAGGCGGGGCTTCGAGGTGGGGGAGAACTCGCCTCAGGGTGGGGGGGAGGGGTTGGGGTAAGGCTTAGGGCGGGGCTCCCGCGAGCCTGGAGGCAGGCGGAGGGCGGACTAGGCGGGTGAGAGGCAGGGAGGGGCAGAGGCACCTTCTGGCCCTTGGACCGCCCCCTCCCCCTCCATGGCTGCGGCCCGGCGCCCTGGGTGGGTCTGGCGGTCTGTGGCACGTGACCCGCTCCTGGCGCGGGCGTTCCACTCGTGCACGGTAATGCGGGATCTGTTCTATGTGGTCGGGGGCCTGTCGTGTGGGGGCGCGCGCGATCCCCTAGGGGACGCGGTGACCTTTGACCCCGCAGCGGGCCAGGCCCAGCGGGCGGGCGGTCCCGGGGGGCCCAAGCGCAGCCACCATGACGCGATGTCCGTGGGCGGCCGCTGGCTCTGCGTGGTAGGCGGCTGGGACGGGTCCCGGCGCGTGGCGGCCGTGGCGGCCCTGGATGCGGAGCGCGGGGCCTGGGAGGCGTGGTCCGCAGCCCCGGACAGCTCTGCCCCGGCCGGGCTCAGCAGCCACACCTGCACACGCCTGTCGGACCGCGAGCTGCGCGTGGCCGGACGCGAGGGCGGCACCCGCACCCAGCGCCGCTACGGGAGCGTCTACACCCTGCGCGTGGACCCCCCCGCGCGCACCTACAGGTAGGGATGCCCAGCGGGAAGCCGCCCACGGGCACGCGCGGGCAGACGGAGCCCCTCGGGTTCCCTTCCCGGCCCAGGCCCGGCCTGAGCTATCCATCCCCGCAGCTATCGCGAAGAGAGCAACCACACGGCCTCACGCTCCGGCCACTGCGCCGCGCTGCTCCGCACCGGCGGCCCGCACCCCGGCCACCAGCTTCTGCTCTTCGGGGGCTGCAACTCCAACTCCCCCGAACCCGAAGTGGCGGGGCGCTGGGGCCCGGGGCAGATCCAGGTGAGTGATCCGGGGGAGGGCTTCCCAAGCACTTGGGGGTCATCAGGGACCCCTTTGGCAGCCTGGCTGAAGCCGGTGAACCCCGCCTCCCAAGACTGGTTCCAAACGCGCAGAATAACGTGCAATTACAAAGGAAACCAGTTATGCTGAAATAAGGTAATTTTTATCCTCATCCCCGATCAACAGACCACCCGAATGTATGCAGGGGACCCCTCAGGGGTCTGCAAAGCCACTGAGAGATGAGGGACTTGTGGGTCAGACATGGCTTCCAGGCCGGCTCTTATCTACGATACAATGTATCTCATCCCTTCCCATTTGTCTGGCCCCCCATCCAGGAGGAGCCGGTTGTTGCCTCTCGGCTGACAGAACAGCTCTCTCAGCTAGTAAGCAGTGAGCAGGGGTCCCTGGAGGGGCCCCGGGGACTTCGGCACCATTCCTGCTCCGTGGTGGGGCCCTTTGCTGTGCTGTTTGGTGGAGAAACTCTGACCAGAGCTCGAGACACAGTCTGCAATGATCTCTACATCTATGATAGTCGTGAGAGCTGTCCTCATAGTTGGGAGAAATTGGGGTGGGGGGGTGGGGAGTACAAAGAGAGGATGGTTAAGAGTCAGGTTGGGGAAATTAGCACGTTTAAGTCAACCAACAGTGGATTACCAAATACAGGAAAAGGCCAAGGGGAAGGGAGTGGACAGATAATAAATAAGGTAACTTGCCCAACTTTATATTCTAAAGTGTTTCCCTCCATCACAGGCAAATCGACCCAGCGATGGTTCCACTTTCCATGTGCAGATCGAAGCATGAAACGAGTAGGCCATCGAACCTGCCTCTGGAATGACCAGCTCTATCTAGTTGGAGGCTTTGGTGAGGATGGCAGGACAGCTAGTCCAGATGTTTATACACTGGAACTATCTTTCTGAGCCAGGGAAATTGCTTCTGCAGTTCATCCAAACACACAAAGCATTATTCTAGTAGACCTATGCAGTTGTTCATTAAATGCCAATCTAGAAGTCAGACAATGAATCTCTCCATCTTTTCTTGGGCGGGGGGGAGGGGAGGGAAAGAACATTGAAAGTCCTAGTGGTAACATTCTGAGTTTTTAGCCTATCGTAAGAGCCAGTAGCTATCTGTATAATTCATCTGAATGAGTCTTGCCTTGGTCTCTCTTGTCAGTTTTTATTAATAACACAGGAGAAAGCCTCAGAACAGAACCGAGCATTGAGACCAAACCATTTATTTAACAAAAATATTACAAGAGCAGCAACAAAGAAAAATAATAACAAAGGGTATGTTTAAGAGGCAAGGGAGAAAAACGTGATAGAGGTCTTGATTTTTAGGAGACCAGCACACCAGCTGAACTGGCCTTGGCCCCAGACCCCTCCCCATTGTCCTTGGCTGCTGGCTTCTCATCCTCACCCATTAGCCGAATATTATGTTTCTCCCTGAAGTCATTCAACTCCCTTCCCTTTGCTTGAAGCTGCTGGGTCAGTGTCTCAATGATCTTTTGAATCTGGTAGGTAAGAATTAGTGTTAGAATACCGATACTCTTCCTACCTGGTAATATGCTGTTCATAAGGAAAGTAAAAGAGAAATGTCACCTCAATGGCCACCTCTAACCAAGATTAAGAGGCCCAACTGATGAGTTCGGAAAAAGAAATGAGACCATTGTTGCCCTACTCCCTCCCACAGCCCAGCCTGGTGGCAAAGCCCATAAAAAGAATGGGCCTAACACAAAATACACTGACACTGGCTTGGACCAGATGTCCTTCCTACTCAGTGATCTCACTTTTAAGTGCCTAGCCTCCTCTGTAATCTTTCCCTCCCCTCCTTTCCCTTCTTACCTGCTCCTTGTTACCCTCCAAGGCAGGTAGCACCTCTTTGACAGTTCGCTCCACCAGAACCCCCCCAACCATTCGATAGCACTTCCGGGTTGGGTCCACTTCTCTCAGCGTATCTATCACTAGGCTAGGGTCGGAAGGAGAAGGGTCTGAGGGTACAGCCCCAACACAGCATAGACTCTCCCTCACCCCAACTCTTCCTTATTTCTTCCCCCAGACCTCTCACCTGTGCTCATTCAACTCCATTTCCAGCTCAGCTGCTTTGGATGCCAGGCCTCTCTGTTCCTGCCGAAGTCGGTTGAAGCCAGCAACCACCTAGAGGAGAAGACAGCTGAAGTGAGGGAGAACACCCTATGGAGATGGCAAGAGAACAGGCTCCTTAGGTGGTAGCCTTCATGCTGAGAAAAGCGTACAAATCAGGGGTCTCAATTTGGCCTTGTTTATCCCTGTCTGAAGTGGTCTTCTCTTGAGGGAAGACAAAATACAGGCTAATGGCCAGGATGAGTATTTAAACTGGTACATGTTAGGAGAGCAAGTACAGATAGTCTCCCCACATGTAGCTGTTCCCTGGGTTTGTGGTCTCTGTACCTACTACCTAGGGCTTAGAGTATAAACCAGAAGAGAAAGATTAGCCCAAACCCGACCTAATAATGTTAATTCAGTGCCAAATCTTCTACTCTTCCTTACAGTTTTTCTTAGCAAGACCTCCTTCCTTCTCTATTCTCACATCCCAATAGTGGAACATAGTTACTATCTTAGCCCTACAGAATTCCTTACTTCTGGTGCCTCACTCACCATGCAACAGTATCAGTATTTGCTTTGTCTCATTTAAAATCCTCCAGTGGCTTCTGCTGCTCAATAAAATGACCTAGTTGGTCACTCTACTTCGTCTCTCAACATTCCAATTCATCCTTTACACAGCTGCCAAAGAGATTTTCTAAAGCTCAAATGTGGCACACTCCTACCCTCATTCAATGAACTCCGATGCTTCCATATAAATATACCTCCTTTTAGCCCTTCATAATCTAGCCCCATCCAACCTTTCCAGCCTTACTGTACATTGTTTCCCTCCATATACTCTATGATCCAGCCAAAGTGGCATTCTTGGTGGTCATCACACGTAATACTGTTTCCTATCTCCATGTCTTTGCACTGGCTGACTCTCATGCCTGGAACACACACTACTCACTCCTCACTTTTGGAATCCATAGTTTACTTCAAGGTTCAGCTAGGGCATCACCTACTGCATAAGAGCCTTTCCTGATGCCCCTAATTCCTAGTACCTTCCCTCCTTCAGGTTTCTTATAACAACATATACAGGTGTATGCTGCCAACTTGTTAGAATATAAGTCTGAATTGTTTGAATTTTGTTGAATCTCTACCATCAGCACAGTGCCTGACACATAGTAGATGCTTGACAAATACTGACTGATCAACGTGGACGCCAACAACATCCAAGTGACTCCTGTGTGAACACAAATGATGGAACCTACTTAGGAGAAGACTCACATGAAAAGATAACATTTTCTGAGCACATGCTCAAAATGCATTACTTTGTGAAATAAAATCAATCTCCAAACCCTAAGGTTAAAACAACTAAGAGAAGTTAGATATTTAAAAAACAAAATTACTCGTTAGCTACAGACCAGAGATGATTCTAGGTTAAAGGTTAATTTTTAATCAGATGTCACACCAAAGTGAATCCATTTAAATTTGTTAGAGAATTTTAGCCATTCCTGTATAGAAAGATACTTATTAGCAGCTACCCAAAATCTTAGCTGCAAATTTTTTAAGAAACAAGATAATCCAACACTAATGGGAATGCTAAGCCCTGCTCCCAGACTTTTCCTATCCAAATGCTTATATATTACTCTCTATTTCCCTCTCCTTTACACCATTCGGTTCTCATGTTTTCTGGCATGGCCAAAGACGACCAGATCCAATGAATCTTGAAGGAAGCCTGGAAAGTTAGGAAGTAGAGATGATGAGGTGGAGCATTCCAAGTGAGGGGCAGGAGACAATGTCGTGTAAGAAGCCAACAAGAAGGCCCATGTCCCAGAAACCTAGACTCTATGGAGTAAAGTGTAACAAGAACAGAAAAGCAGGAGGGGGCCAAGTTTCACAGGGCTTTAAAATCCAAAGATAAGTTTATATTTGATACTAAAGGAAGCCAATGGGCTTTGCTGAGTAGAGAATTTGACTGACATGGTCATACTGGTGTTTAAGAAGATTTGCTTGTAAACTTTTTTTAAAAAGGGAAAGAATAAAGATTCTCCTAAAGTGCAGGTCACAAATTCTTACAATGAGTGTTCTAAGCCACTTGTGATCAAGTAAGGTACAATTCCTCTATCACGAAACAGCAGACGTTTTGGAACAGAATTCTCCCCACCCCTGGTAGGTCTTGGGTGTTAGGGTGTAGCTCCGGCTATCTCACAGGTAATCCCTTCAGACACTTCCCCGCACCACTGCAGGAGGGTGGACCTCAGAGCTCCAGGTAACGCTAAGCTCTGCCTGAGCACCAACTGTCAAAAGCCCCAGTGCGGACAATGCGAAATCTTTCCCAACAAGCTAAAAGCCAAGTTTGGGGCATCTGTCCGCGCCCTCCAAGACCACGGAACTTCCCCAGATTTGTGGATTTCAGGCCTCAGATAGCTCTTTCACAGGGAAGGGCTTGGTCCTGTCCAGGCAGCTTTGGGTCCTTTCCCAGAGTCACTGGGAACTGGGGATACCCCGGGGATCGGCCTCTTCAGGGCTCCTTGCCACGGATGGGGCTGGAGACTGCTGTCCCACGCTCCCGTCACGAGGGGCTCCCTCGCCGAGCCCACCTTCCTGGCAAAACTCACCATGAGCACAGACACCCCCCACCCCGTTTCCCAGCGCGTCCCCTGCACGCACGCACGCACGCCAGCCCTCTGCCTCCGCAGCCCGGGCTCCAATCTTGCCCCAGTCAGTGGCCTGGAGAGCACGGGCTGCGGCGGAGTGCGCCGCACGTGCTATGGGCCTCGCCCCCACGGCCCCTAACGGGAGCCCGGGTGGCCATGCGGGCGGCTAAGCTCACCTGCTCCGCCGATACCGCCCCCTTGCCTGCGCTGCCGGCGCCGCTGCCGCTACTCTTGTTAGCCCGGTTGCTGCTCTCCGCCATCTTTACCCGCCCGCTAGGTGTAGGGTCCTAGAAGTCCAATGCTCGCCTCCTTGTGCGTCACATCCGGACGACTCAATCCCAGCCTCCTCCGGATCCCGGTGCCTCGAGTGCCATCTTGGTTAGGGGCACTTCCGTTGGGGGGGGGCTGACACTTCCGCGTGCCCTATGGCCTCAAAGCTTCAAGACCTTTGGGCGGGAGGCGAGAGAAGGAGCTGCGGACAGCCCTTCCCAAGGCTCCGGCTCCATGTAGGATCCCACTGTGGGGCTTCCTCTGCTTGTACCAGAAGGCCCCTCCCCGGGAGGGACGTGGGAGGAGGGGAAGGTCGAGCTGGGGCAGGGGCAGCGCGTGTCCGGGCCAAGGGCCGGGGTCCGAGTGCAGACGTGGAACGCGGCGGGGATGGTTTTCTTGCCCTTAGGGATTCCCGGCGTCTGGAGCGAAAGGAGACTAGTCCTAGGTCAGTAAGTGACCTGCGCGCTCCGAAGAGAAGGCCGAAAGCGGGCGGCTGCGATCCGTGCCCCGCCCACCCGGGGCTTAGCAGGGACCGGGCAGGCTGGGGAGGGGCCGGAGGTCGGGGTAGCTCGCAGTCGCAGCATTCTAGAGCAGGAGAGGGGCGAATGGCCTAGAACCCTTATCTTCTCTAGGCTGAGCCCCAGCCTCTGGCTGCGAAGAACGTGCCCGTTCCTGCTGCGCTCTGTATCGAGGATTCCTGCTCTCTCCCAAGGCGGCGACCCAGCGGGCACCGGGCACGGCAGGTAAAGCCCAGTCCTTGCTTCTAATCGCCGTGGGGGCCGGGGCAAGGGAAGGTAGATCAAGAATAGCTGCTCGTCCCTTTATCTTTATATATAGTTTTTCATAGTTTACAAAGCACTTAATTAACCGAGAGCCCCACACACTCTACCATCAGCCGAGGCTCCGAAAGGATGAGTGATTTGCTTAAGGTCACTTAAGGATACTGTCAGAACAAGAACTGGAACTCTCATTGAGCCCTAATCCAAAGTGTCTGCTGGTTTTCCTGCTGAGTCAGAGACCAAAGTCAAGGGGTCAGGATTGTGTATAGAGAAGCCGCCTAATTCTCTTCCGAGCTCTCATTTTCTCCCTTTGTGGATGTCCGAATCTTCTGTTTTTCACAGGTCTGGGACCATGGCTGTCCCTTCTTCTGCACGAGGTTTGCCCCTGGTAGCAGTGTGCCAGGTGACATCAACACCAGATAAGGAACAGACCTTTGCGGCCTGTTCGGGTTTGGTTCAGGAGGCTGCCAAGTTGGGTGCCTGCCTGGCCTTCCTGCCCGAGGCCTTCGACTTCATTGCTCGCGACCCAGCGGAGACCCTTCGGCTGTCTGAGCCATTGGGGGGGGATCTTGTAAATCGGTATGCCCAACTTGCCAGGTACGGAAGGCAGCAAAGAAGGAAAACTGAGTAAGGCTCAGCTGGCTGTGATGGAGACAGGGTTCTGAGAAGGGTAGTCTCTGTTGCTTTCCCCACAGGGAATGTGGACTCTGGCTTTCTCTGGGTGGTTTTCACGAACGTGGCCAAGACTGGGAGCAGACTCGGCGCATCTATAATTGTCATGTGCTCCTGGACAGCAAGGGCAAGTCCCTAACTCTCTCTCTCTTAGCCTTCTCCTGCCCTTTTGAGTTGCATTCCTAGAATCCTGTTTTCAGCCTCCAACTTCACTCCCTCCACTTTCCTTGCCCAGAGACCTTGGAGACAATTTACTGAGCCCTCTAGGCCGTTCACCAATGGATTTCCTCTGCTCCTTCTCTCGGCCCCGCCCCCCTACCCCCACTCGGTGGACATAACATCTGTGCCTCTGATTCCTAACCACAAGTAGTTCTCTCTCTCTGGGGGCAACAAAGGAAATATAAAATCATCAGCAGAGTATTCCTCTTCTATTCCCAAGGGTCTATT
This sequence comes from Phalanger gymnotis, assembly GCA_028646595.1. NCBI lineage: Eukaryota > Metazoa > Chordata > Mammalia > Diprotodontia > Phalangeridae > Phalanger > Phalanger gymnotis. The sequence goes on along the minus strand of CM053627.1, from coordinate 73,225,021 downwards.
GTGGCTACGTATAGGAAGACACACCTCTGTGACGTGAAGCTTCCAGGACAGGGATCCATGTGTGAGAGCACTTCTACTGTACCTGGGCCCACTCTTGGGTCACCTGTCAGTACACCAGCTGGCAAGGTTGGCAGGGAGGGAAGGGAGGATGTTAAAGTGGGGCAAAGGAATGGGAATATGTTAGAGGGAGCAAAATGACAGTGAAATGGTATGAAGAGTAGCCAGTACAGCAGAGAAGCTAAATATTCTACTTCTCTTCATCTCAGGTAGGCCTGGCCATCTGCTATGACCTGCGTTTTCCAGAGCTTTCCCTTGCACTGGCCCAGGATGGGGCTGAAATTCTCACTTACCCTTCAGCCTTTGGCTCAGTCACAGGACCAGCCCACTGGGAGGTGAGGACCTACCAATATCCTACATATCCAAGTAGAAAGAAATGCTGTATTTCTTTACTGGTTCCCCATGACTCTCTTGGAACTGAGAGGGGGAATACTTGCTTCCAAATGTCACTGCTCTTCTCCTTCCTACTTCTCCCCTCCTTATGATGAAATTGATTTCATCCACCTTCATTCTCTCCCCAGGTGCTGCTCCGGGCTCGGGCCATCGAGACACAGTGCTATGTAGTTGCAGCAGCACAGTGGGGACAGCACCACGAAAAAAGAGGGAGTTATGGACACAGCATGGTGGTGGACCCCTGGGGAGTTGTAGTAGCACGCTGTTCTGAGGGGCCAGGCCTTTGCCTTGCCCATATTGACCTGGCCTACTTGCGCCAAGTACGAGAGCAAATGCCTGTGGCCCAGCACCGAAGGCCTGACCTGTATGGCAATTTGGGTCGCCCAGATCCTTGACACCTGCTGACTGAACTGGAGTCCTATTCTGGGCCAGTGAGGATCTGTGGCTTGGAGGCAGGACCACAAGTCACTGAAGAGCCTCTACTCCCTTTCCTTTGTGGAATACAGGTTCAACCTGTTGTAAATCCCAAAAATATGGTTTTTTGGGCTCAGATTTTAGTTATACATACATGGGCTCTTAAATCACAATTTTATGAAAACTAAAGCTACACTGAGGTCTAAGCATTACTGACATTGAAAAAAATACAGTCATGAAGTCCAAGTCTCGACATCTCCTTTGCGGGTAGGGGAAACAGTGTAGCATCAAACATACTAGACAGTAGTAACAAGCAGGGCCCATTTGTTAACTCTTCAAAACGAGTGCCTAAGTTAGTTTTTGTCCCAGCCCAATCCTTAAGATTAAGAGGGAATTGGGGCTATTCAGGCACTGAAGGTCAGGAAGAGAAACGCTGTATCGAGATCCACAATGCTCAAGGGGACATCCCAGCTCCGAGTCCACCCCAAGCCAGCCGACAAAAGAGATGGGAATGGGCTGCAGGATACATTTATTTTCACTTGAACATGGAAGGAAAAATGCCACACACCCCTTTCTTAGGGAGTGTATGCTCCCAGCAACCCTTCCCCCCATCCTGCACACACACACACACAGGCACTTGTGCACAGGCAAGGGGTTCTTGGGCTGCCCCAGTCCTCCCTTCTCACTGCTTCCTAGAAGAGGAGCTAATAGAGGATAAATGAAGGACACAGACTAGGAAAAGGGCCCCTAACCTCTGTCCCTGGGAGATGGGGGGGAGAGGGAGGGAAGCACCAGGGGCCAGGAGTGAGCAAGTGAGGAGGCCACACCTTTACGTGTGTTGTTCAACTTGTTACTTACAATCTCAGCAGGGTAGAGAGCATGTGGTAGTAAATCCCCACAATACAACCCTGACTCTTACCTCTCCAGCAAGCTCCCACACCACAGCCCTTTGGTTTCTCAGACAAAACAAAACAAAACTAGCCCTCATGAAGCCTGAGGGCAATTGAGAGAGCCTCCTATTGAGCCCCAAACAACTTCAGCAGCGGTTCCACAGAGCACTGAGACAAGACTGCTTCTTCCTTCCTTGCCCAGGCTGGACTCCCAGGCTTGTGGAAGTCTGGGTGGGGGAGGGGATGGGGAGACACACCACTTCCACTTTTTTGTCTTTTCCTTTAAAAAAGAAGGGGAGGGGGAGCGAAGGTGACAGGAGGGGTGTGGAGAAAACCCCAAACAGTGTGAACTCCAGAGATGGGTGCCGAGCTGAGGCCCCAGATTTGTGAAAGGTGAGAGGAGGGTCAGGGCAGTGCCTGCAACATCAAGTTCCTCAGGAGTTTCTGTCGGCCCAGCTCATAGTCCTCCTCATCCACATTCACCAGCAGCTTGATAGCCTCGTGGCCCACAGCCTGTTTAAGTGAGTCTGTGATGAAGACACCTTTGAGCGCCTCCAGGAGGGAGCCATTGATGTAGTCGCGCCAAAAGGCATCGAGGTAGGTGAGCTCAGAGAACTTGATGTCACAGATGATGGAACCCAGGTCCCGGGATTTGAGGATGGTATTGGCCTGGTTGAAACGCTCAAATTGGCGTTCAAGCGGGTCCTGCTTATTTGAGAAGACGTTGCCCTGCAGAGCTGTCTCATGCTGGCAGTACTCAGCCCTCACCCGAAGCCTGATGTCTATAGGAAAGAAAAGGTTAGTGCTTAGGCCATACCCTGTTAGAAGAGTGATGGGTGGAAGACCAAGGCACTACAGTAAGGTAGTAGTTACCCTTCTCCAGGGTAGAGTTCCCCTATGGCTTTTCTACACATATCCCATCTTGGGAATTCCCTTATATACCTCTGAATTTGTCTGAACCCATGCTTGGGCCAAGAGGAAAAGGCAGTGAAGAGAAAGTGTTCTTAGTAATGGGGCATAATAAGACCATATCGTCGCCAAATCAAACTTCATTTGGGGATGTGAGGGTGAACTCTTTCCATATGAAACAGACTGCCTCATTGCACAAACTACTTTTAGCAGGAAGAGCCTGCTTCGGAATCATTCTAAAAGGACAATAGAACCACGACGAGGCAAAAGGGCAGTGTCTCAATCCCTTTCACTGCCCCCATCCATCAGGAAAAAAAGTATGGTCTGCCTGTTGGAGAGTAATTTCACTCCCACTAGCTCCCTGATGGGGCTGTACCATAGCCTCCCTTACCGCAGGTCTGTTTCTCCTTGGGGTCTGGTGTCACAGACTTCCGGCGCTTCCGCTGACTTACAAGTGTAGCTCTCCCTCGAGTTGGCCGTTTGATGCACATCTGTTGGCCAGCATTGGGGCAGCACACCACAGGATAGTGGGGAGGCACTAGTGGGAAAAGAGGAATAAATGAAATAGAGACCCATAATCATCTATTCCACTCTCAATTTATGGGACTGCAAATAAATTGATTGTTGTTTAACTCTTTCTTTGGGAAGGAGGGGAAGAGGCAGAATTAGTGGAAAGTGACAACGAAGGGGAGAAAAGAACAGTCATCAAACATTTTAAAAATAATCCACACAACCTACAAAAACAGCAGAGAGTACACTTAGGGGCGTCCTCTTAGCTTTGTGTAGGGCTAGAAGGGGGAAGAGTCAATATCCTTTCACCTGCTTTTGGAAGTTAGGCATAGAATAAGACTAGAATCCTCTTACTTAGAGGAGCTAAAGGACATCTACATCTTTTCACCTGATTTAGGGGTTTGGGGAGGTCCCGGCTCTGGGTTACTGTGGGCTCTGGGGGTCACGTAACGGACTGACGTTTCCTCCAGGTATTTGTCTACAAGGTCTGGGCACACTGCGTGTGGGGAGAGAAGAAAAGTAAGTCATTCAGGGAAAGATGGGAGACATACACCCACACCCATCTAATCCTGTACTAGGGGCTTTAGATGCCACTCTCATCCAGACGCTTTATAGGGCAAGACTCACACCCTGGACCACGGTACCACTCCTCCCCAGTCCCTCATGAACTTCATTCACCTCCCCGTGTTCCCAGTCCCAATAACCCCCTCACCAGCCCGCCTCCTCTTGAGCGTGACATAGGGCAGCAGGTCGTGTCGAGTGATAATGCGTAGCAGCTGCAGCACCTGTCGAAAGTTACTTTCGTCACATCGGCCCTGGCGCTCCAGCGCTAACAAGAAATCTCGTCCGCTTCGAATGAGGCCACGCTCATGGTCGTCAATTACATCAACAAAAAGGAAGGAGAGGACACGCACGTCTCGGTGCGTCAGGTGGGTGCCCACGATGTCAAACATGCGGTGCAGGCTGTACAGCCCGTGCTCCTGCTCTCCCCGCTCCTCAGGCCATACTTGGCTGGCCCGCCGCTTTAGCCCTGCCATGCTGGGGGCTCAGGTGCACACTGCTCTCCAGAGCCCCCGTTCGCTTGCTACGATCCCCACTGTGCTGTAAGAACAAGAGGAACATCAATGAATCTGAGTTAGGTGCCCATCCTTACTAGGAAAAGTCCTCCCAGCTTTGAAATCCATTTAGGGATAGGCAATAGTTTACCTTCCCCAAGCTGGCATTTTCTGCCCATTTTTAGCGTCGTGTTCTTAGAAGAGATGCTGTCAAGTATCACCTTAATCATTCCCCCACCCGCATCCTAGACGACTTTTCCATCTCCCAATTCATCTCCTACCACAGAGACGGCCCTTCTCATACCAGTTCAGCCCGCCACGAAGAAGTTAAGAAAAATCTGGGTTCTAGCTCCAGCGCCTAAGATATCCCCAGCCACTGCACCAGATGTAATGAGCCACAGAACTTTAGTTATGGAAGAAACCACAAAAGTCATCATGTCTAATCTCATTTTAAAGATGAGGAAAATGAGGCTTGGAGAAGCGAACTGAATTGTGGAAGTTCGCTCGGGTAACAGTTCACAGCAGAATCTGAGCCCAAGCACAATCTATACTCTGGTAGAGAGACTCAATTGCTATTGATGACAGCGTGAGCACCCTGTACCTCTCTAGTCCAGACATCCTTTCTCCTGGCTGAAACCCCATTTGTCCTAGGGTCAGTTAGTCAACAAACATTGTAGAGATAAGCCAAAGATAGTTTCTGCTTTTAAGGGGAAAGACAACAGGATGACAGCCATGTGCAAACAAGATATATACAGGATAAATTGGAGATAACCAACAAATGTAAGGGACTAGCATTAAGGGGGCTTGAGAAAGACTTCTTGTAGGTCGGATTTTAGCTGGGACTTGAAGTGAGAAGGCAGAGATGAGGAAGGAGAGAATTCCAGCCATGAGAGACAGCTAGTGAAAATGATCCAAGTTGGGAGACTGAGCGTCTCGTGTAGGTCTAGAGGTCAAAGAATTGACTGTGTTTTCTCTAGGCTTGTTTACATCATGAACTCCTGACCTACATCATAGTTTTGAGAGGAGTACACACAAAGGTGGCTAGGATACCAGTCACAATCACTGCCTGTGAGATTACAGAGGACAAGAGATTCACTTATAAGGTAGAACTGCTTTACTTGCCTTTTTCTGAGAGAAAGATCTCCCAGCAGGAGTGACATCAGGTGGCAAAAGCTACTGTCAGAAGGCCAAGAAGACCTAGTCTCTCTGTCTCTAGCCACCTTACAACATAAGAAAGACAGATAAATGGATGGACTAGAAAGTAAAGGAAATTTCAAAGAATTTATCCAGGCAGGTCTAAACTGAGCAATCTTCAGGAATAGCACAGGAAGTTCCCAAGTTTTCAAACTTCCTCTAGTAAAGTTCCTTTTGTGAGTTCATGATCCAGGAGACCACAATAAACCAAGTAACACACTTGAAATTCAAGTCCCAACTCATAATTCAGGTTTCTGAGTATCAAACCAACCCTTTCACTAATACCCTGCCCACGATCTGGACGTAGCACCATTAATAGCCTTATCTGTTGTAGCAAAGCCAGAAATAGCCTCCTCACTAAAAGAACAGACCACTCTACTTATTTTTTACATTAACCAATTTAAGTCCTAAGACCAGTAAAGGAATTAACGAATAAGTCAGTCTTCTACCAGAGGTGCTTTACTAAGTTTTAGGGGAAAGACCATGATTAGGATACTGGTTAGCAGGACTTGGCTTGATCTTAAGTATTGTTTCAGGGAGTCTAGAAAGAAAGAGGGGCATAATGGAACTGGTCTCTTAAAAAAGAGAAGGATAAGAACCAGTAGTGAGAGAATGTGGTATTCCACTAGGACCTTTGAGAGGAATGTGGCCCATACCAAGATTTGAGAGCTTAAATGCCCCAACTCCCAAACATGCCAAGGGCCTGGGGAACCCCTGAAACAAACAGCCACAAGGAATCAAAGTCATAGATCTGGTCATAGGGATGGAAGGTCATTTAGTCTGAGCTCACTTTACAGATATGCAAATAAGCCTAGAGAAGTTAATTGTCTTACCCAGTCATACATAGGAAATAGCAGGGCTAGGAATCAAACTTAGGTACCATAACTTGAAGTTCATCATTTTTTTCTCTGTGGCCTCCACAGTGGAGCTATCTATCCCCAAGCCAGATCTTTTTCACCTTGATTTCACACCTCCAACTGTCCCCAAGACAGGGACAGCAAGAACAGTTTCTTGCTTCTAGCTGGTCAGAAAGCACAGCCATTTAAGGGTAGTCCACTTTACTTTCTAGGCCCAGCTGTTAGTTGTGAGGGTCAGAGGACAGGCAGCTAGACAGGCAAATCCCTTACTTCCAATCAATCAGAATATGCTTCCCCCAAGTGTCCCCAATTCACATAATGGCCTGCTTGAATCCTGAATTTTTCCATAAGACAGCAAATACAACACTGTCTCCCTTCTGCAACTCCCCCACCTCCCTGCCAAGAAGTACTGCAGCCACAGGAGAGTAACAATAAGGCATTTTGATGCTAATTTCCCCAAAATCCAAGAAGTAACTCAACAATACTACTAAGCCCTAGGTCAAAAGATCAACATAGATTTAGACTTGAAAGAGACCTTAGAAGTCACTTTACAGAGGAGGAAACTGAGGCCTAGAGAAGTTAACTGGCCTTATGATAAGGATCATATGGCCATTCAGCCAACAGCAGGTGTCAGCCTCACTACAATCTAGCCAGATAAGTCTGAAGAGGCTTAGTGTGAACCCTGTTCTGGGATCACAGATGAAGCCTCCTCATATTCATTTCAATCTTTATTCTAGTCTTCATTGCAGACTGGGATAGTGTGATTTCATTCTTCGTTTACTCCAGGAAGCAGATCTGGGTGGGGGTTACAAGGTTCCCAAAAATATGTCCATTGGGTTATGGTGGAAGACCAGAGAGCCTGACTTAAATCACACTTGAAATAGGCCACCACTTCCTTCACAATACAGATACCAGGAGTTGGCCCAACTTCACCACTAGCAGAATTTGTCCCTTTCTCAACCTCCATGCCACTCAGATGCCTGTATCAGTGAGGTGAAAGAAACAATGAATGAGACTCAGACCCTAGTTATATAAAAAGGAAAGAATGCTCCATTCCAAAGAGAAAGTCAAAGGGATCTCTGGGTCTTAGTATATGACAAACTGTCAAATGGCAGAAGGTGAATAATCCAGTAGCTTCCAAGACCCAAAATCTTCCTCTTACCCCAAGGCTGGGCTGGTGCCAATAAGAATCTCTGTGCATGATACCTAGAGTAGATCAAGGAGATTGACCCATCAGATACTTTGGGTTGGCCTAGAGTGAACGTTCTGTCTCCTATCTAATGAATTGACAACAACCTTAGAGTTCTCTGGACTAAGAATGATTTACGATTGGTTCAAACATTTTCAGTTACCTAGATCTGATACACCAATCAGGAAGTAAAGTACCATTTACCCCAACATCTGAAGCATTGGGTTCACCCCAAATAAGTTTCTCATTAAGACTAAAAAGCCACTATTCCCTTGCTCCTTTTCCCTCAATGGGAGCAAAATCGGTGACAGTGTTAGACCACCTATGCAAGAAGTTTTTCTTCCCCACTCTCCCTAGCAATTATGTTCAAATACAGCAGCAAAACACAAAACATTAGTCAATTCTCGATTTCTAACACACAGAAACCCAGAAACAGTCACAACCACACATGCTGTCCCAGAGACCACAGAAAGGAACCTACGGATTTTTTCACTGAAATAACCTAACCCTAAAATTAGAGACGAATGAAAGGCAAAGTTAATCTGACCTGCCAAATGCCTTCAGGCATCCCAACTGCGACTACCCCTCAACAAAACCTAACTCCAAGAATCCCCCGTATCCTCCTTGACAGACACATGGCAGAGGTTACAAGTTCAATGACTGCTGGGGAAACTGAACCTAGTGAATAATGTAAGAATGACACTTCATCTACCCCCAGATTTCCATGCTTCCCCAGTCCCTGTTTATGTTGTGAAATAAGGAAAGACTAATGTTGACAGTTTCCCACTACACCCTGCCCCCCAGGAATATGGTGGATTAAGTGGCTACATACAGCCAAAGCTGAAGATCCAGCCGTTTCCTATGTCTCTAACAAGGAGTAAGAGAACCCCTCGTTAGAGATATAGGACATGATATCTCTTGTTAGAACCTCTGTCCCTTACATGACACGCACAAGTGTTCTATTAGGGCTGCAATACTCAAATGCCAAAATGTCACTAGGCTCTCGAGAGTCCGCATTTTCTAGATGGGGAATGACTACTCCCTCCCTGACACAGCACCGTCACTAATGGGGGAGATGGAGCCCTGTGGTCCTAGCCTATGACTGTCCAGTTTTGTTTTGGGTTTTTTTCCCCCCTGTTCTCCCCCTTCCTGCAACTACCTCCTTTCCATAAAAAACAAAAACAAAAAACAACAACAAAAAAAACTCCAACCCGGCAATGACCGTTTCCTTGCTCCGCTCCTTTTTTTGTTTTTTTGACTTAAAAAATACAAAAGTACTCTTCTGCCTCCGCGTCCCACCTCCCCATTCGCCCCCCACCCCACGAGGAAAAATAAGCCCAAGAACATTAAAGTGGGGAGCTCCCAGAAAGTCCAAGAGTTGTTCACTTCGTCCCCCAGGGCTCAGCAATGCCCCAACAGCCTGGGGCACGTCCCGGGGGTACCTGAGCCGCCCACCCCATCCAGGCCAGAGGCGGCCGACGCTGCCCAACTCTTCCCGGCCCGGTCGGGCGAGCCCCGACTCTCGAGCTTCCTGGGATCTACCCGCAGTCGGCGCGTTTCCCCCGCACCCCCC
>CM053627.1:73006483-73215480 GCA_028646595.1 Phalanger gymnotis | reverse complement strand
CTCCCCTCCCCTCGGCTCCCCCGGGTTGGGCCCGTAGTCGCCACCTCCCCTTCCCCACCCCCAGGGCCCACCACCTCCCAGCCCCGCCTCTCTCCGTTTCCCCTCCCGGGCCTCACTCTCGGCTCAGACTCGGCGCCGCCATGTTGGGTCCATCAGCTCGGCTCTCCCGGGCCCAGTCTCGCGGAGCAGCATCCGGGACCTCGCCACTGCCACTGCCGCTGCCGCTGCCGCTGCCGCCGCCGCCGCCGCCGGGGGCGTGAGGAAGGGGGAGGGCACGGAGACGGGCGGGGGTGGCTTCATCCGGGAAACCGCGGCCTGTAACCTGGGCGGTTGCTGCGACTTCGGCACCATTAAGAAGAATTGGGATGGGCAGCCATGTTGAGTGAGGGCGGCCTGGCAGTGACGGGCGCCCGTGAGGCCCTGGCGTCAAAGTAAGTAAAAAGACTAGAGGCCGGTAGCCATTTTTGGTAGGGGCAGGTCGGGAATGTTGGGCGTTCCGGGTGGTTTTGGCTTCGAGACCATAGAAGGGAATGGGGAAGGGCAGCCATGTTGAGTGAGGAAAAACAGGTAGCTTCTGTGCCCGGCTCGTGCTGGCTTCAACGCTCTTGGAGAGAATAGGAAAAGGCAGCCATTGCGGATAAGGGCGGAACTGGCGCGAGAGGCTGCCGGGCCGAGATAAGGGGAAAGACAAGGCTTCGAAGACTAGCAAGAACAGGGCAGGGGGCTCCTCCTCCGTGAGTTGTGTTCAGGACCCCAAATATGAACACGTGGTCCGATAAAGACCATAAACTCCTGTCTCCCTCGATTATTGCTGTTTAGAGTTAAAACCACACACACTCTCGCTCTGTCTCTCGTCTGTTTGTCTCTCCCTCTTCGGAGGGGGTGCTATGCCTGGAATCGGGAGGACCAGAGTTCACATTCAACCTCAGACACTCAGATGCATTGTGACCTTGGGTAAGTCACTTAACCTGTTTTCCTCTGTTTCTTCAAATGTTGTTGGCTTTTTTTTTTTCTTTTAAGATTAATGACTCTCAGGTGAAATGGATATGAATGAGGCATTGTCGCACAAAGTCGTCAGCCTCACCCTTCCAGAGTTATGGAAGTCCAGTGGCAAGACCAAGCTCTGAGAGAGCTTCCCCTGCTTCAGCTGTCTTCTTGGCCCTTGAAACCAGTTGTTCTCATCTGCCCATTTCTCCAGAGAAGTCTTCATGTTTGGGGTAGACAACCTCCTAGCCCACCAAAGGGTTTGAGACCCCTTGGTTACCCTCAACCTGGGTTAGCTCTGTTGGCCCAAGATGGTTTTACTGTGGAGGCGGGGCAGCTCATAGTGCTCCAGCTTGTTGGAGCCAGCCATAGAGCTGGGTGACAAGAGGATGAACAGCCCCGAAGAAGGCTGGTTCTCTTTGAGCACCCCTACACTCCAGATGGAAGCACCACCAGTGCGTGCACACACACACATACACACACACTCTTGTTTTCATGTTAGAATATCTGAATAGAATAGCATGAACATAGCCATAGAAGCTCAGCATAGGGCACGCGATGTTGGAAGGCTTGGAGCTACAGCACAGACTATTATAAAACACAGAAGAAATAGGAGAAAGTTGCATCAGCTTCTCCAGGTTTGCCAACAGCTGGAGAATAGATAGTGGCAGTGATTGAACCGGAGTGTCCTTTAGTTGTGTGGATCCATGCTCACAATCATGCATTTCCCCTTAGCAGAGCGCTGGTAGACAAAAGCTTCCCCATGACTGTATTTGAAGCAATTGAAGAAACTACATCCTTTAAAATGAAGTTCACTTATATAATGTTGAATTTTCTGGAGATGCAGCCAGTGCAGATAATAATGGGGCAGGGAAATATCCTGATATTTCAGAGAAAATGATCAAAGGCTGTGGTTTCACTGATCAACAACTTTTTAACATGTATGAAAGTCTTACTCTGGAAAAGAATGTCTTCCAGAACTTAGATTTCTAAGAAAGAAAAAAAAAAAACTCATTGTGGGCTTTTTGTGGCAGAGAACTAGCACTTTTATTAGGAAGTAATTCAGAGAGGAATTTTAAATTGAAACCAATTCTTATGTATCCAGGCAGTGAGGTGGCACAGTGGATAGAGCGCTGGGCTTGGAATCAGGAAGACTCAACTTCCTGAGTTTAAATCTAGCCTCAGACTCATACTAGCTGTGTGACTGGGCAAGTCATTTAACCCTGTTTGCCTCTGTTTCCTCACTTGTATAATGAGCTGGAGAAGGAATCTTTGCCAAGAAAACTAAATGGGGTCAGAGTCGGATGTGACTGAAATGACTAAACAACAAACTTATTGATCAGTTTTGAAAGCCTTGCTCTCTCAAAGTCTATAGTCATTGACCATTTCCCATTGTTTGTTGGTCAAATAAGAATGCATAGATGACTAAAGCTGTTTTCAAAGACTAGTTTTCAAGTTATTTTAGCTCAGCTGTTGAAAATTATTGCAAGAACAACAATATCATATTTAAAGCATTACTGATTTTAGATACTACCCTAGGTCATCTGACTACATTTGATTCATTGTGTGTGAATTCAAGCATGTAAATTCACTGAGATGTAGATATGTATGAAGATTTAAAGAAAGAGAAAACAGTTCAATTTATAATGCTAACGTTTTAAGTGACAATATCTTTGTCACACAATATAGGCTTATCTTTAGATACAATATTCAGTAATTTTTAAAAAGCTTTGCTTGCTATAATTTATTACTTTATAATAAATCAGAAATTCGTTTTTCTTCTTTGCTGTTAAACAGATAACCTGAAAAAGAAATATATTTACCTTGTTCTTTGCTGTATATTAATAAACAGATTAAAGAAAACTGCCATAAAAATTTTTTATTGCATATTTCCACAGTTGGAATCATTCACCATATTTTAAACATAATTATAACTTCACATAGTGTAAATTTGAAAAAAAAAATGGGACCACTTCATAGGAATTTGTTATTTGAAGTAACTGGAACCTAGCTGTGATCTTTTTGAGTGTAGGCATTATTTCCCTTTTTTGGTTTTGTGTATGTATCTTGTATTCCTTTCCCTAGCGATTTAATTGGTTTAAGGAAACTCCCTCTACCATTGTAGTTCTGGCAGCTGCTGGGGCTGTTGATTTGTTAATTACATTTCTTTGTTACCTAGGAGGGTTCATTTTGGCATAGGGGAGGTGGGAAGGAAGGAGGGGTTCATTGAGAAATGACAGACATAGAAAAAGAAAGCATCAATATAACATTTATTTAAAAAGGAGAACCTGTGACAAGGAGAAGGCCAATTTAATTCAGTAACATTTAAGTGCCTACTTTGTGCTGGGCACTGTACTAGGCACGGGGAATACAAATTAAGAAAAAGAAGGTTGCTGTCCTCGAGGGACTAATAATCTAATGGGAGAAGACTACACATAAAAAGAAGCTGAAAGGGAAGGGACACCACCAGGCACCACCATCATGCCTGGGGGCATGATGTTCCGCATAGTAGATGTTGAAGGAAAATGGAGTTACCTGCAAAGTTCTGAGCCCTTCATAAAGGAAGGCTTTGAGAGTTTATTACTCCATCCTCCAGTACTCCCATCAGAGGGGAGAGAGACTGAGGAAGTTGAGGTGTTGAGTACCATCCCCGCCCCCAAAAAAAAACAACTGCTGCCTGGTGATAAGATTTCAGGTGATCATCTGCTTGTCCTGGGGGAGGCAGGATATTCCCTGGACCTGCTGATAGTCACCTTAGTCAAGTTACTCCTCTCTAACTGTGTGAGTTTGGGTCAGTCCTTTTATCCCTCTGTGCATGGTTTCCTAATCTATAACAACTGGAGAATTAGACTGGATTTTTCAAGTTCTTCCTAGCTCTGAAATCCTGTAATTTTTTTGAGGTAGAGGAACTATGCAACATTGTATTTGTTGAGCTTCTGTCCCCTCTATTCAGAGTGGTTAATAACATCCAGTCTCAGTAAAGTAAGTATGGTGGTGATATTGATGACGAAATAAACGGTCTGGCCCCATCTGGAGAGGTAGAGGCTGAGTTGAATCACATGAGCTGAGTTGGTTTTGACAAGTAGGTATGTAAATATGCCTTATCCATGTACAACTACAACAGTGGGGTGGCTGGGTGGTGCAGTGGATGGGGCACTGGATCTGGGGTCAAATGTGGCCTCTGACACTAGCCATGTGACCCAGGGAAAGTCACTTAACCCCGTTTGCCTCAGTAGCCTCATCTATAAAATGAGCTGGAGAAGGAAATGGCAAACTATTGTAGTATCTTTGTTAAGAAAACTCGAAATGGAGGCATGAGTTGGACAGGCCTGAAAACACCCAAGCAACAACAAACCTCAAGTCTTCCCTCAATATACAGATCTTATATCCAAGTCATGGGAAGAAAATTCATTCTCCCCTTTGTGCACTGTAGTTGGTTGACACCTTGCAAGCTCAGAGATAACCCCCATTTCAATTCCCACTGCATATTTGAATATTTCCATCTCCCACTCTTACTTCTCAAAACCTATATTGAAGGTTATGCTGCAGTTTTCAGACAAAGAAGTCAAAGCTATCTATAGTTATATGAAAAAATGTTCTAAATCACTACTGATTAGAGAAATAAAAATTAAAACAATTTTGAGGTACCACCTCGCACCTATTAAAGTGGCTAATATGACCAAAAAGGAAAAGATAAATATTGGAGGGGATGTGGGAGAACTGGGACACTAATGCATTGTTGGTGGACTTGTGAACTGATCTAACCGCTCTGGAGAACAATTTGGAACTATGCCCAAAGGGCTATAAAACTATGCATACCCTTTGATCCAACAATACTCCTGCTAGAAGGGACCTGTTTGTAGAAAAATATTTATAGTAGCTCTTTTTGTGGTGGCTAGGAATTGGAAATCCAGAAGATGCTCATCAGTTGGGGAATGGCTAAACGAGCTATGGTATATGATTGTAATGGAGAATCATTGTGCTGTAAGAAATGAAAAGCAGCATGATTTCAGAAAAAACCTGGAGGGACTTACATGAACTGATGCAAAATGAAGAGAGCAGAACCAAGAGAAAATTATACACAGTAACAACAGTATTGTACAATTCAGAACTGTGAATGATTTAGCTATTTTCAGCAGCACAATGATCTGATTCAATCCCAAAAGACTAATGATGAAGCATAGTATCCTCCTCCAGAGAAAAAACTGAAACTATCTGAATACAGATTGAAGCATACTATTTTTCATTTTCTTTTTCTTTTTAAATTAAATTAGAGTCTTCTTGTACAAAACTAATATGGAAATGTTTTACATGATTGTACATTTAAATTAGATTACGTACTATCTCAGGAAAGGGGGAGAGGAGCGAGGGAGGGATAGAATTTGGAACTCAAAACTTAAAAAAAAAACTTTTAAAATTGTTTTAACATGTGTCAACCTGTCAGAATTTGTTCTAAGAAAGACAAACAAAATTAGGCAGTATGTGCTTGCTTATTCCTTTCAAAGCGGGCAGACTGCATTCTAGGGAGCTCGATTAAAATGAGTTCACTTTGGGGTCAGGCTGTACAGATTATGTATCCATAGAGTAAGGGGTCTCCGTCCCCTTCCCCCTGACACAGGATGCCTATATCAGCCAAAATTATAGTTTCCATGGAACGAGAGAGTGTCCCAAGGGTGGCTGGTTTCTGTCAGCCATAAACAAGGAAATGTCACAAGAAGAGAATATCCTAAAAGAAAATGTCCGTAACACAACAACATAAGGGAAGTGCCATTAATCAAGATGGTGTCCAGTTCAAGGTGCCTAGTCCATATGCCATGGCCCATAAATAGAAGAATGCTCCCAGTCAGCTTAATTTGTGGGTTCACTCAGAAAAAATTTTTAAAAAAGAAAGTTAGGCTGACTCAGTGACCCCATTTTTTCCAGCTCTACTTGTCAATCAATCAGTGTTGAGGAAGGCTCTGTTGGGGTAGATGTCACCCAGTCTGCAGCTTTTGTTTTACTTGCTATACAGCACATAGCAGGTGGTCCCCCTACTTGCTAGCCGAAGTTTAGAAGTGCATTCCGCTTATCTCATTTCTTTATGTTGCTACTTTAGTGTAGCATTTTTAAAATAGTATTTTTAAAAATAAACTCCTTTTCTCTCTTTCCTGAATTTTGCGTCATTAATCAGGGTGAAAGTCAGAACAAAGAATTTTCCTTTTAACACCTACTACAAGATTCGTGTAATAAGAATTATCATATTAAAAGGAAGGAAAAAAAAACCAAAGAACGTGTAAGGGGGTACCCATCTATTGTGAAATAGCAAACTGTGGTATATGAATGTAATAGAATATTATGTCATAAGAAATGGTGGAAGAGATCATTACAGAGTATGAACTGATGCAGAGTGGAGTATAAACAGAATGAGAACAATTTATACAGGGATATAGAACACTTTTAAAAAAAAAACTTTGATATTCTTTATTTCATTAAATATTTTCCAATAATATTTTTTAAGAATTTTAACATTAAGACAAAAATTTAGTTCCAAATTCTCTCCCTCTCTCCTTCTTCTCCCTCTTGAGAAGACAAGCAATATGATAACTATTATACATGTGAAGCCATGCAAAGCAGTTCCATATTAGCCATGGTGTAAAAGACAACACACACATACATACATAAAAAACACCAAGAAAAATTTAAAAAGTGAAAAAACTGTGCTTCAATCTGCACTCTGATTTCATCAATTCTCTCTCTACAGGTGGACAGCATTTTTCATCATGGGTCCTTTGAGACTGCCTTGGATCATTGTCTTGATCAGAGTAGCCATTCAGTTGATCATTATTAAAATGTTGCTTTTTGTACATTAAAATGTGTACAATGTTCTTCTGGTTTTGTTCACTTTGCTTTGCATCAGTTCATATAAGTCTTCCCAGGTTTTTCTGAAACCATCCTTCTTATAGCCCAGTATTCTATCACAATCATATACCACAACTTGTTTAGCCATTCCTCAACTGATGAGCATCACCTGGATTTCCGAGTCTTTGCTACCAGAAAAAAGAGCTGCTATAAATGTTTTTGTACAAATGTGTCTTTTTCCCTTTTCTTCGATCTCTTTGGGATACCCTTTGATCCAGCAATATCATTGCTAGGTCTATATCCCAAAGGCATTAAAAAAGGGGGTGAGGGGGGAAGGACCTGTTTGTACAAAAATCTTTATAGCAGCTCTTTTTGTGGTGGCTAAGAATTGGAAATCCAGATGATGCTCATCAGTTGAGGAGTGGCTAAACAAGCTGTGGTGTAATATCATTGTGCTATAAGAAATGACAAGCAGGACGATTTCAGAAACACCTGGAGAGACTTACATGAAGTGGTGGTATTGGTAGGTCAAAGGAAATGCACAGTTTTTTTAGCCCTTTGGGCATAGTTCCAAATTGTTCTCCAGAATGGTTGGATCAGTTCACAAACCACCAACAATGCATTAGTGTCTCAATTTTTCCACATCCCTTCCAGCATTTGTCATTTTCCTTTTTTTAATTATAGCCAAACTGATAGGTATAAGGTAGTATCTCAGAGTTGTTTTAATTTGCATGTCTCTAATAATGATTTAGAACATTTTTTTGTGTGGTGATTGATAGCTTTGATTTCTTCTTCTGAAAACTGCCTGTTCATATCTTTTGATCATTTATCAGTTGGGGAATAGCTTGTATTTTTTTTTTATAAATTTGACTCAGTTCCCTATATATTTGAGAAATAAGGACTTTTATCAGAGAAACCTGTACATTTTTCTTAGTTCCCTGCTCTTCTAATTTTGGCTGCATTAGTTTTGTTTGTTTAAAATATTTTTAATTTTATGTAATCAAAATTATTCACTTTGCCTCCCATGATCCTTTCTATCTCTTGTTTGGTTATAAACTCTTCCTTTATCCATAGATGTGACAAGCAAATTTTTCCCTGCCCCCCTAATTTACTTAGGATATCACCCTTTATGTCTAAGTCATGTATTCATTTTGATTGTATGTTGTGTGAGATGTTGGTCTATACCTAGTTTCTGCTAAACTGCTTTCCAGTTTTCAATTTTTGTCAATTGGTGTGTTGTTGCCCCCCAAACTTGGATCTTTGGGTTTATCAAACACTGTGATAATTTACTGCTATGTATTTTATACTTAATCTAGTCCACTGATCCACCACTGACATACAACATTATAAAGAAAAACAACTTTGAAAGAGTAAGATCGATGCAGTGGCCAATCGTGTCTCCAGAGAGTGTAGGATGAAGCCTGTTGCCCAACTCCTAACAGAGAGGTAATAGACCCAAGATGCAGAAAGAAACATACATTTTTGGGTATGGCCATTGTATGTATTTGCTTTGCTTTTGACTATACTTATTTGTTATAAGAACTGATTTTCCCCCACTCAGTTTTTAGTTGAGAGAGAGAACGTTGGTAGAGGATAATAGCAATACCTCTTAAAAAGAGGGTGATTGAAACATTTTTCATAATGCATAGAAAGGAACAGAAGGAAGCACTGACTCGCAGGATGGTTTTGAAAGTAACATGAATTATGTATTCTTTTTTTTTTTAAAGCAAGTGGTATGAAATGGAAACTCACAGTTTCATATAAAAACCTCTTTTTTGTGTTCTATTGTATATGTAGAAATATTCTTTTTGGTGAGTTTGAAAGGAAGATAAAATTAAAAAAAAAAAAAAGAATTATTGCCAAGGAATGTCCCACTGGTGACCAGACTGTTGAACATAGCTCATTGTAGTAACAGAATCTTACATCACTACACTAGGGGAGGGGGGAATGGAAAACTGAAGAATCTGGAGAATTTGACCTCAGGAGGCCTTGTTTCCACTCCCTCTGCTGCACTGGGCCTAGAATTCTGACTTTTCTGACAAGGCTCCAAATTCCAGCAATTTTGTTAGCTTGCTATATGTAAGTCAGACTAAAGAATTTCCTCACAGTTGCAATCTGAGTAAAGATCTTTTTGAGGGGAATAAGAAGGGCAGCATTTTTTAGCCTAGCATAGGGCCCTAAGCTCATCTCTTTCCTTAAATACCTACTTGACAACTAGGAACTTGGCTATGAGGCACATTATGAGATAAGGTAGATATGGAAATGGAGTCAGGCCCAGGAAACTCTATCTGGAGGGAAGGTACCAGTTTATACCTAATACAGTAGTGGTTTCCAAATTTTTCAAGTATGAGAATACTTTTTTAATACGAAAAAAATTTCATAATATCCTTTCCCACTCCAGGTGCTAGTTAGTTGTATCCATTTACTGAGAAAATACATGATAACAAAAAGCTAGGAAGTTAGGATCTCTTTAAAGTGAATTTGCAGTAACAGCTATTGTAAAAAGTATGCTTTGGACTCGGTCTTCCTGGTCAAGGCTTGCTACATCTCCTTACAGTTCCAGGGGTACACTTGGATTGGGGTGCTGCTTCTCTAATGCTATTGGCTTGTCCCTGATGGTTTTGTTTCCCTCACTGATAGCTTCCAGTGACTAGTATTCCAGTTCCATTTAAAATCAATTAGGTTTTAGATAAGGATATTTACTCTGAAGACATAGCAAGAACAAACATACAGTCATTTCTCCCCAGCATTCTAGGGGCCTGTTCTCCCCTATCCCACCTTGGACTCTCAGGAGAGTGGTCTCATCCTTAGTTCAGATCCTACATAGCATTGGTCTCATCAAGTTCCCATTCAAAGGTACCAGATGAGTCCTTGTCTTGGCTCCCACTGGACGGTGCTGAAGGTCATCTTGTCCTTTGGGGCTTTGATACTGAGGTGGCTGCAAAACCTGGCATTGGTCCCAACTCTCAAATTCCTGGATTCTTAATGTCTTGCTCTCCTTAAGTCAGAACCTTCAGATTAATCTTTGCCCTTAGAGGGAGAGGCTTCTCTCTGTAGAGCACTGTTACCCCACTTGCATGCGGGGAAATGTGCATTAGTCACACATGCTAATATGCCCAATGGGTTTGAAAAATTGGTCATCACTTTTTTAAAAAATTCCCCCATTTGGAAAATTGGCAGGCATGGATTTTGAACACGTTCATGTCCCCAATCCAGAAGAGACCTCTGAGGTCCCGGTGAGGCATAAGCATTGTCCTTTTACCTGCTTCCTCAGCACCAGGAAGGAATTTCAAAACGATCAACATCCGTCATATACAGTCCAAAAGTATAGGTGAAAATCACAATTGTCTCCAAACAGAGTTACGGAGATTCAAAAACTATTTCACAAAGTTTACCAATGATTACCAAAGTTTACCAATTTACTACTTCCCTAGTATTCAACAAGTACCTGGCTTGGTACTCAAAATGCCATTCCCCAACACAAAGGCAATAAGGAAAAGAAAATGAGCTTTAGATCTCAGAAGAAAACCTGATCCCTACAGAACTTCTCAGACCATGTGGGGTTCTCCCCAAAGGGATTAAGGACCTGAGATCAACTAGAAGTTAGCCCCGTACTCTCAGGAGAAACTAACTGTTCTGGCTAGGATACCCTCCATAAAATTCCCAGGACATCTTCCTGGAGATCCTCCACTATTCCCTCAGTGCATAAGGCCATCCTTAGTAGTTCTGGCTAATTTATCCTAGGTCCCTATCCCAAAAGCAACCCAAAATTTCCGCCAGGGAATCCTTGCCACTATAAATGCAATCTTGTTGGAATTCTATACTCACCCAATAATAGGACAAGTAGACTCATTTAGGAAAATAGTACACAAAGTCAAATAAGCCCCAAAGACAAGTGAGGCTTGTAAGAAAAGGAATTAATCTCTGAGGGTTGATTACTTCGGGGTTTTTAGATACAAAGGCAAATCTAACCTTACAGACTTGCAGGGCATATGGATCTCATAATAAGGCAAGCAATCTAGGTCAGTTCAAATGCAAAAAGAAAATATGAACATTTTTCAACTAGGCACCAGAATTTTAATGATGCATACCTCATTGCCCCCTCGTTGGTCCAGAGGTGTGCTCAGGAATTGGGATTTCTCTTATCTAATGCTATCAGCTCAAGCCCCCACCAGTAGTGTCCCCTCACTGTTAACTACCAGTGCCTAGTGCTTCAGTTCCATTTAACCATTTATCATCAGTTAGCTTTAAGAAAGGGATATTTATATGTTGAAGATATAGCAAGAACAAAAGTACAAGCATTTCCCCCCAGTCCCTCAAAGTTACCCAGTAAAAATGTGATGGGAAGATGTAGCCAGCTTGACTTTCAAATAGTGACCCAGGACATAATTACTACACATGGGACCTTGTCTGGGATAAAAGTGACCCCTTTCCATTTGCAGGGATCAATGGAAAGATTCTCCACATTTTTACGTGTGTGAATACCCTAGGATCTTAAAGAAACTTGCAAAAAAATTTTTTCTTTGTTTTTTGCTATAGTTGTACAATTATTTTTCTAGCGTGTCTTTCCCATTCAAGTCAATTCCTTTTGAAATTATTTTTAAAAAATTTTTAAATTATTTTTAGTTTTCAACATTCATTTCCACAAACTTTTGAGCTTTAAATTTTCTCCCCCAACAGCGTGCAATCTGATATAGTGAAATTATTTTTACAAGATTCAGTAATATAGTATTAGTATTTAAACTTTCAAATGAATGAATGAAAAAACCCATTACACTAGTTCTGATATAGTTTGATGTTTACAAAGATGTTTTACATATATTATCTTACTTGATCCTATCATTATCCCTATTTTAAAGATGAGGAAAATAAGGCTGAGAGAGATTGCTCAGGGTCACACAGCTATTAAGTGTCTGAGTCAGGATTCAAATTCAGTTCTTTCTGACTCCTAGTCTAGTACACCTAGCAACCTTTATTTTAGTCATCATATTTAAAAATAGTAATATTCATGTGAGATATTTAGTCTAAAGAAAATTGGCCTTTTAATTTTTAATTTATTTTTATTGATATATTTTGTTTTTATATCACTTACATTTCCTCTGTTTGCTTTCCCTGCCCCTCCAAGAGAGGTTCTCCCTTATAACAAAGTTTTTTAAAAAGAAGAAGAAAAAGATCAAAACAGATCAGTACATTTAACAACATGTTCTTAATTATTATACTCAGTAACTCAATGTTTTACTGGAGTTAAAGATAAAAATGATAATGCTATAACATTGATGAATATCTGTTAAAATTTTTAAAATAAAATTCTGTCAAACAGAGTGCAGTAATGTATACAAGAAATCATCCATTATGGTCAAGTTGGATTTATACCAAGGATGATTCAACATTAAGAAAATAATCAATGTTATCAATAATATTAAAAACAAAATCATCCCAAACCACACGATTATCTCAATACATGCAGTATTTGAAAAAGTACAACACTCATTTATGCTAAAAACCCTACAAAGTATAGGCAGAGAATGACCTTTTTTAAAAGGTCATAAAAAGTATTTAAAACCAAAAGCAAGCATCATATGTAATGGGGATACCCTAGAACTTTTTCCAATAATTTAGGAGTAAAGCAAGAATGCCTACTTTCCCCACTGGTATAGTTCTATAAATGCTAGCAATAGCAGTAAGACAAGAGAAAGAAATTAAAGACATAAAGAATGGTAAAAAGGAGATTAAACTATCCCTATTTGCAGAAGATATGATGATTTAGTTGGAAAATCCTAAGGAATCAGAAAAGATACAATAACTTCAGAAAAGTTGCAGGTTATAAAAAACCCTCAAAAGCCAAATACATGTGAATAATAGAATGAGGATTCCAATTGCACACACTTACAAGTTCTAGAGTTTGATCTACCAAAACACAAAGAAGACTCACATAGGTTCAATTATAAATTGCTACTTAAAAAAAAAATAGCTAGCAGAATATTCAGTGTTCAAGCAAAGTTAATTTAAACTTTTAATGCTATCTCAATAGAATTATCAAAGGAATGCTTTATAGAAGCATTGACAAAATAACAACAAAATTCATTTAAAAGACAAAAGATCTAGAATATCATAGGAAATTATGAAAAGAGGTAGGAACAAAAGAATAGCCTTACAGGCCATAAACTGTTTTATAAAGCAGCAGTAATTAAAACATCTAGTATTGGGGCAGCTAGGTGGCGCAGTGAGTACAGCACCAGCCCTGGAGTCAGGAGGACCTGAGTTCAAATGTGACCTCAGACACTTGACACATGTACTAGCTGTGTGACCTTGGGCAAGTTGCTTAACCCCAATTGCCCTGCCCTTCTCCCTCCCCCCCCCCAAATCTGGTATTAATTTAAAAAGATAAAACAGTGGAACAAACTAGACAAGGGAGAATCAGAAGTAATAGAACCTGATAACCCAGCATTTGATAAACTTGAAAGCATAAATTACTTAGGAAAGAACTCCCTATTTGATTGAAAAAAACTACTGAGGAAATTGAAAAATTAGGCTTAGATCAGCACTTTACACCATATTCTACAACATATTCTAAATGGATGAGTGTCCTTAAAGATCCTGCTATTAAAAAAAAAAAATTAGAAGAGAAGCAGATCATATAATCCTAATAGCTATGAGTAGGGGTAACCAAAGATTAGAAATCATTACAAAAGATAAAGTAGGTGACTGATTAATGCACTTAGGATAAGGCTAGAAGTCAGATGGGAAAAATTTCTCTGATAAGGGTTTGGTATTCAAGATACATAAACAATAGATCAATCTAAGACCAAAAACTATTCCTCAATAGATGTGGTCAAAGGATATGAATAAACAGTTCTTAAATGAAGAATTGCACACTATTGTTGTTTGTCCTTCATTTCACCATGGGGTGAAGTCTTTATTCACGGATCTACTGGATATAAGTGAGGCAAAATTGCACAAAGTTGTCAGTTTCACTCTGTTTCAGAGTTATTGAAGTCCAGTGGCAAGACAAAAGTCAAGATGACTGGCAATGGCCCAGGATGCAGTGGATAACCTTGGCATCTTTGATCTCTAACCAAGCTGTAAGCACTCCTAAGGACCTGCTTCAGCCACCTTTGTGGCCGTTGGAACAAATTGTTCTCATCTAGCTATTCTGCTGTGGGATGTCTTCACGGCCCATTTGAGGCCAGTCATTTACCCTCGACCTGGTTTAGCCCCTCTACTGAGATGATTTACTGAGTCGTGGCCACTACTTATGCTACAGCTTCTTGGAGTCACAGGTCAGAATTCAGTTCCAGGTAGACACCAGTGGTGGATAAGCAGCCCTGAAAAGGGCTCGGTAAGACGTGCTAGTTCTCCTTGAATATCCCAGACACCTCTGCAAATTACTAACAACCATACAAAAGAATTTTCCAAATGACTAGCAATAAAAGAAATGCACATCCAAACAATCCTGAGGTTTTTATTTCATATTCTGTAACTTGGCAAAAATGACAAAATATAGGAATAGTCAACGTTAGAAGGTTTGTAGGAAGATAGGCATACTGGTGCATTGTTGGTAGGGCTGTGAATCAGCACATTTTGGAAATTAGTTTGGAATTATATAGAGTGTCTAAAATAGCCATGCCCTTTGACCCAGAGATTCTATATCTAGGTTTATACCTCATAGAATCACTGATTAAGAAGAAAATCTCAATGTACACCAAAATATTTATAGCAGCACTTTTTGTGATAGTCAAGAATTGGAAACACAGCAGATGCCCATTGATTGAATAATGACTAAGTAAAATATGGTACATGAGTGTAATGGAATATTACTATAAAAATGATGAATGTGATAAATATAAAGAAGCATGGAAAGATCTATTGATGCAGAGTGAAGTAAGCAGAGCCAAGGAAATAATATACACAATGATTACAACAATGTAAATGGAAAAAACAACAAAACAAAAATCAAAAGGGAAAGTTATAAATTATAAAGAACAGGCTCAAAAGAAGAGGTATGAGGAGACACTATCTCACCCCTCTGAAGAGGAAGGAGGTCCACAAGTGTTGCACATTGCAAATATTTTCAGACTTTTTTAATGTATTGATCTGTTGTGCTGATTTTTTACTCTTTGTCTTTAAAAATACTATTCATTACATAGGATGGCTTTTTGGGCAGGGGAAGGAGCTGGATACTGTGGAAAATGATGGTGGTATAAAAAAAAGAAAAACTGACTTAAAAATTATAATACTTGGTGCACATACAGATTCATCATATGCTTGACTTTTGAAAAATGTGGTCAGCCCTTCAGAGTTGCATTCTCTGCAGTAGAGTTTGAATGCTTGGCAGTTTGGCTCAAGGAAGGACCTCAGTGTCTGGTCCCTTTTCTTGCCAGCTGATCTTCATAATCTTTATAAGATAATTCAAATGGAAACAATTCAGTTTCCTGGCATGGAGCTGGTATAGTGTCCAGGTTTCACAAGCATACAGCAATGAGGTCAGCACAATGCCTCTGTAGATCTTCAGTTTGATGGGCAATCTAATACCTCTTCTCTCTCACATTTTCCTTCGAAGCCTCTCAAACACTGAACTAGCTCTGGCAGCGTGTGTGTCAACCTCATCATCTGTGTGTACATCCCTAGAAAGTATACTGCCAAGGTAAATGAAGCAATCTGTAGCATTCAATATTTCTCCATTTGCTGTAAGTGATGTCTATACATATGGATTGTGTGGTGCTGGCTGGTGGAGAACCTGTGTTTTCTTGGTATTCATTGTTAGGCCAAAATGAACACAGGCAGTAGAGAATAAATCCATATTTTGTTGCATCTCAGCCTCAGAGGCTGCATTGAGTGCACAATCATCTGCAAACAAAAAATCATGCACCAACACTCCTTCCACTTTAGTCTTTGCTTATAGCCTTTTCAAGTAAAATAATTTACTAGCATGGTAGCTAACCTTGATGCTGTTTTTAGCCTCATTGAAGGCACCTGACAGCATTGCTGAAAACATTGCTCTAAAAAGCATGGCAGCAAGCACACAGCCCTGCTTCACTCCATTGGTGACTGGGAAAGCTCAAGAATTTTTGTCCATTATCCAGAACCTGTGCAAGAATGCTGCCATGAAACTGACATATAATACTGATGAACTTCTCCCGGCAACTAGATTTTAACATAATTTTCCACAAGCCCTCACGACTAAGAGTATTAAAGGTCTTAGATCGACAAACATTGTGTACAGATGTCTATTCTTTTTCTGGCATTTCTCTTGGAGTTGTGAGGCAGCAAACACCATATCAACCATTCCTTGGCTCTTTCTGAATCCACATTGGCTCTCAGATAGATGACTATCTTCCAGGGCGAAGGATCAGCCTATTAAGGAAGACTCTGGCAAGAATCTTGCCAGCAATGACTAAGAGAGAGAACCCCCTGTGATTGTCACAGGACAACCTATTTCCTTTACTTTTATAGTGATGGACAATGGAGGCATCCTTGAACTCCTGGTAGATAACCTCCTCTTTCCATATAACCTGGAAAATTTCAGTCATTTGCCTCGTAAATCTCCTCTGGGATAGAATCAGCTTAGCCACACAAGAGGAGCCTAATGGCATTCAAAATCTCTTCTTCAGTTGGATGTTTGGCTAGAGAGAGATTGACTTTAACCTGAGGTATACAGTCAGTGGCTTCAGCCTTGATTGATGATGGTCTGTTGAGAACACTATGGAAGTATTCAGTCTACCTCTCCAGGAATATGTGCTTATCACTAATCAATGTGGCTCCATCAGCACTGAGTAGTTCAGATGTACCATAGGTCTTTGGCCCATAAATCTCCTTCAGGGCATCATAAAAGCTCTTTAGATTATTACTGTCAGCATAAAACTGAATTTCTTCTTACTGAGCCAAGAATCCTGTTCCTCCCTAAACTTTGCTTGCATTTTACTTCTGATGGAGTTAAATAGCCTTCTTAGAGACAGATTAACTATCCTGCTGGTAAAACCCTGTGGAGCTCTCGTTTTTCATTTAGCGGTTTCTGAATTTCCCCATCGTTTTTGTCCACCCAATCTTGATGTTTTTTGGTGTTCTGGCCAAGATGAGTAAATGTGGTGCTGTCCACCAAATCTCTGAAAGCTACCCACTACTATTCTGCTCCTCTGTTGCCAACCCAGCTTTCTTGACAAGAACAATAACTGTTCCCACTTGGAGAAGTGCTCTGATGTGTTGACAATCATCTTTGAACAAAAAGTTAATCATCTGGTAGTGGTCTTGCCTTGGAGCTGCTGCTTTTGTTGAATGAGAATATTTAGCTTTCAGTAGATAAATCTATGATCAGTCCACCACTCTGCACCACACATCACCTTCATCATTCTCATATTCTGTCTTTTTCTCCTTACAATGATACAGTCTGTTAAATGTCAATGTTTGCTGTGAAGGTGTATCCACAAAATTTTGTTGCATTTAGGTAAACAGCAGACAGTGCTGGGGATGAGAAGGTCACGAGATGAACAAGTTTCAGTAGTAAGTGACCATTGCTATTGCTGTTTCTGACTCCATTCCTCCCAAGGACTCCCTGCCATGTCTGGTAGTCTGTGCCTACTCTTACATTAAAGTCACCCAGAATTATAAGCTGGTCCTCTTTTGGTACATTGATAATAAGGGTCTCTAGGGCTTTATAAAATTTTTTTTCTTTAAACTCGTCAGGGTTAATCATGGTGGGAGCATACACACTCATGATTGATGGTGTGGTGCTTTCCTACAAATGGAAATCACATTGTCATGAGCCTGTCATTCACTCCTTTTGTTGGCATACAAGCTTGTTGACTAATTTGGATTGCAAAACCTATGCCAGCTTCTTGGTGCTCCCCTTCATTGCAGCTACTCCAGAAAAATATGTATCCAGCTCCATCTTTGTTAAAGCCAGGCTGCATTTGTTAGCCTTGTATCACTCAGGGCTTCTGTATGGTTGTGATGCCTGCTGTGTTCTCTCACAAGAGGTGTTTGTCTTTCAAGTCTATTGGATTTTGTGTTGTCCATAAGTGTGTGCACATTCAATGTGTGGAGATTCCTGCCTGCTGTGGTAAGTAGGCCAGGTTTGAGTGAAGCAGGCTCTTAAAATTTTTTATTACTACTATATTTTTATTTTATTTATTTTTCCCCAATTATATGTTAAAACACTTTTTTAACAGGGTTTTTTTAAGTTTTGAGTTCCAAATTCTATCCCTCCTTCCCTCCCTCCTCTCCCCCTTCCTTGAGACAGTAAGCAATCTGATGTAGTTTATACATGTACAATCATGTAAAACATTTCCATATTAGTGATTTTGTACAAGACTTGATTTAAAAAAAAGTAAAAAAAACAGCATGCTTCTATTTGCATTCAGACAATATCAATTCTTTCTCTGGAAGCATCACAAGTCCTTTAGGATTGTCTTGGATCATTGTATCGCTGAGAATAGCTAAGTCATTCATAGTTCTCCATCGTATAATATTGCTGTTACTTGTGTACAATGTTCTCCTAGTTCTGTTCACTTCACTTTGCGTCAGTTCATATAAATCTTTCCAGGTTTTTCTGAAATTGTCCTGCTTGTTATTTCTTATAGCACAATAATATTCTATCACAGTCATATACTATGGCTTGTTTGGTCATTCCCCAATTCCCTAAACACACCCTATACCCCAGTTTGACAGGTGAGCCTACAGGTACAACATGTCACCTCCCTGCCACCTTATGTATCCACTCCCATTCATACAGCTCTCCTCTTTAATATAGTCTTTCCCCATTAGAATTTAAGCTCCTTAAGGGTAGAGACTCTCTTGCTTTTAATTGCATCTTCAGCACTTAGTATTATTGAAAACAGATTTTTAGGAGAACATAACTGACTTGATTTTGTGCTATATTTGCTGTCTTATAAATGTACTGAATGTCTCCTTCAGCATTTCCATTCCCCCAATCACTTTACTGTTACAAAAGAAAACTCATAGGACTTTGAACAGTTCCAGGAACTCATCTCCTTCACTTTATCCTATATAATAAAGCATGTAGTAGGGGCTTAATAAAAGTTGATTAACTAACTTAAAATTACTATATTATACTATATCATTGGTTTAGTGTAATAACCCTGCTAAAGGTCACATTTCTTTCCTTTGGTAATAATTTAAGCATCCTTTTTCATTTGGTAAAAATGTACCTTTTCCTGTCTACCTGCCCTACTGGATCTTACCCTAGACTGCTCTGTAAGTCTGCCTACGTAACCTACCAGTTCTTATCCAAACTCTGGGTCATATAGCTCAGGAGGAGGGACTATGTGTGTGTATATGTGTGTGTGTATATATGTGTGTATATAGATATGTATATATATATGTACATGTCATATGTGGAATTTCAAGATATACATGTCCATCACCTACTGATGGTGTGTCACACTCTTGAGTGGATAGATAAACGACAGTGTACTTCTCTCTGTAACCTGTGCTAGATTATTCATGCAGTTGCTAGCAAGGAGCTGGAAAATTCTTCTAACAGCCCAATGCCTGACTCATAGTAAACACTTAATAAATGATTTATCTTATCATATCGCATCTATCTCAAATAAAGTATTCATAATGTTTAGACACAAGACTTCGGTGTAGTCTATTAGTCTTTGGCTTCTCTCATTCCTTAATCCTTAGCCCTATTTTCTAATATACTTTTCGTCATCCTCAGCTGTTCCCACCTTTGCATTAAAATCATGAATTATCAAACTATATAGGACAGGTATAGGGACTGGATCTATATATACAGCCTCCATCTTGAAGTTCAGCACCAACTGCCTTTTGGGTATCTCAAACTCAATATGTCCAAAACAAAATTCATTGTCTTTTCCCCCAAAACCTCCCTTATTCTCAACTTTCCTATTAATGATGAGAGCACCACCCTCCTCCCAGTCAACCACGTCTGGGTCACCCTGAACTTAATTCTCACTCACTTCACAAAATTCACAGTCAAATTTTGTTGATTCTTCCTTCACAACATCTCTTATATACATTCTCTTCTCTCAGCTCACACATCAAACACTCTAATATTCAGGCGCTCATCATTTTTCACCTACTATACTGCAAGAGTTTTCTAATGGATCTCTTTGCCTTCAGTCTCTTCTCATGCTAATCCTTCCTTGACTCAGGTGCCAAGGTGATTTTTCAAAATGTAGATCTCAAAATGTAGTTACCCCTATGCTTAATGAGCTTCAGTGGCTCTCTGTTACCTCCAAGATCAACGATAAAGTCCTCTGGCATTTAAAACTCTTCATAATGGGGTCCCTTCCTACCAGTCTTCTTACACATCTCTTCTTTCCATGAGCTCTTATGGTTCAGCTATACTCGCCTAAGTGCTTTTCCTCAAGCATATGACACACTATCTCCCATCACTGTCTGTTCCCCATGCCTGGAATGCTCTGCCTCCTCACCTCGCCTTTTTAGTTTTTCTTGGCTACCTTCAAGACTCAGTTCAAATCCTATCTTGTGCAGGAGGAGTATTACAGTCTCTCCAGCTGCTAAGATTACCTTCCATTTACCTTTGTATAAACACAGTTTTTGACATGCATCTCCTTGACGTGTTGAGCTCCTTGAGGGCAGGGGCTATGTTTTTGCCTCTTTGTGTATTCCTAGTGTGCCTAGCATCCTGGTACATAGTAAGCATTAATAACTGCTTGTTGACTGTGCTTTTATTGATTTAGGGAACGTCCAGATAAGGAAGCTTCATCTAGAAGTGCAGGTCAATACCTCTCCAACGTATTGTCTTAGAATGTTGCCTAGAGCACCAAGAGATTGCCCAAGGTCACAATCCAGTATTTATCAAAGTATATAATAATTAATTTGAAGGTATTACCTAGTTCTTCATAGAACATCTTTATCTCTTTATCCTCTGCAAGAGATGGTAATGCATTTGTTGTTGTTAAGTCCTTTCAATCATGCCCAAGTCTTTGTGACCCCATTTGAAGTTTTCTTGACAAAGATACTGGAGAGTATCCTTCTCCAGCTCATTTTACAGATAAGGAACTGAGGCAAACAGTTAAATGACTTGCCCAGGGTCACATAGCTAGTAAGCATCTGAGGCCAGATTTAAACTCAGGAAGATGAGTCTTCTGGACTTCAGGCCTAGTACTCTATCTACTGTATCACTTGTTAATGCATTAGCTACTATTATATTCTTTTAAAAATGTCAAAATTTTTTAATGATGTCTTTTGTATTTATTTAATATTAATTTTCAAATATAACCTACTCACCTCCCCCATCAAGCACACCATACCCTGTTTAAAAACAAACATAAATAAACAAAATGAAAAGAAAAGCAAAAGCATTTCAGCAAAATCACTCAACACACTGACTGCATCTGACAGTATATGCATTATTCCACACTCATATTCCCCCACCTTTTCAGTGGAGAGAAGGAGATGCTATAATTTTTTCGTGGTAGTTCTGTCACAAATGAGAGTCAGCCTTGCCATAGTGGATAGGGAGCTGACCACTGAGTCTGAAAGACCTGTGCTCAAGTCCCACCACTGACCCATACTAAGGAGGTGACTTCAAGGAACTCTCAAACTATAAATTGCAGAGCAAGTGTTGATTTGCTTCGGTAGGAGTGTCTTTAGTTCTTCCTATACCAATGACATCAAAGTCCTAGTTTCTTTATCTCCTCCCCCTACCCCCATTCTCTAACACACACACACACACACACACACACACACTTTTGCAAATACTTATCATGAACATTGCAATGTGAGATGACTAAACATTCGATGAAATTATGTTTCTATTGCCTTTAGGCACATGATAAAACCAACTCTGCCAGCTCCTTTATTTGCCCTCCAAACAAAATCTTAGCCTTCCTTCCGTTTAACTATAACATTTCTTTTTCTGATTTTATTTATAGTAAGAATATTATATGATACAATTCAAATCCTCCCTTACTATGTCCTTGGTCATTGGACAAGCTTCTCCCAGTTTGAATACAGCTATCCATACATAGAGTATATGGAAAGTCTAAAAACTGTGATTCTCAGTACCCTGTGTTCCCTTTTCTGCCACTATATTACAGAAGTGGAAAGGGGTTTCACAAGAGGTCCATTTTGTATTTTTTCTTTATTCATGGGTTGAGATGGCCAAAGAATTCATTATCAACTGGCCAGACTACCAGTCATGAGTTTCTCTAAACTTAGGTCATTCCTCAGAAGGCAGACTTATTCCCCTCCTGAGACTATACTGAAAGACATTCCAGTATTAAAGAATCATAGCTTGTATATAGCCTTCCAGAATCCAGGATCACTACCACAGCATGATGAGGCATCAGCGAAGGACTTTGTGAAAAGCTTTAAAAAGTAGATGTTTATTATTATATCATTTTCATATAATTTATATTTCCCAAGGTATCTCTACCTCCTACAGGGCATTCCTTCTAACGGTTTAAAAAAGGAAAAACCAGTTAGCAAAACTAACCAACACATTGAAAAAGTCTGATATAGATATAATATTCAAATGTTCCCACCTTTGCAAAAAAGGGGAGAAAATGTCTTTTCATGTCTCTTCTTTGGAGCTAATTTTGGTCATTATAATTTGTGAAGGCCTTTTAGTCAGTATAAAGCAATTGCTACAAAAAAGAGGCCAGAAATACCTAGAAATTTGCCTCTACTAGCAAACCTTGCCAAGCAGAGAGATGTGGTTGCAGTGAGCAACAGTCATTTAGAATGTAAACTCCTTTGCAAAATCTTTCGGGGGAGGATAATAGATAATTAGGCACAGCATCACCTCATAAAACATTGGAAAGTCATGGAGGAGAAAAATCAGTTTACAGAAAGCTTGGTGAGAGAACCAACTAAGTCAGATAATTCTCAGAACTTTTCCATTTGATGGAAAGATTATGAAAAGAGAATAATAAATGGAGAAAAATGGAAGATATGCCAAGATTTCTCTAACACACTGTTTTCTCCATAAATGTCAGTGAATAGAGGACATTTGAACATCACTGTCTCCTGTGTGCTGCATGAAGAAGTAAAAATGGTCCTCAAGCAAATGCAGACAAGAACAGCTTGATAAAATCCAACCTATTCAGAGGAGAGCTATGCTGGAGGTTCTTAAAAAATAAATGTTTATTAATATTATTTTTATATAATTTACATTTCCCAAGATATCTCTACCTCCTAGAGGTATTCCTTATAACAATTAAAAAAAAGAAAAACCAGTTAGCAAAACTAATCAACACACTGAAAAAGTCTGATATAGATACAGACCCTGAGCACATAATTTTGAGAGCTGAGGGAGCCCTTCTCAAACAATTTGAAAGAAGGGAAGATGTCAAGCAGCTGCAAAAATCACAGACATTATTAACACCAAAAAAATGATGATCAAGAGGATATCAATAACTACCCATATGCCTTTATCTCAACCAAATCTTTATATTCCAATACTCCAGTGAGTCTGTGATCTCCCCAATCAATAAATCAAATTCATCCATTAAGTTCTTCCCAGGATATGCTCATTACTTCTAATCTCATCATCATGCTACCAACTCTAGCCTTGACTGACACCATCTCCCTCAGCCTCCTCCCCCCTTCCTTTATAGAGGGCAGAAATTGCATTTTCAACTCGCTCCACTCTGCATCTGCTGACCTGCCTAGTTTCAACTCCATAGAACAAGATTCTTTTCCCCCATTCACCTACCCCCTTTTCTGCCTCCTTAAGAGCAGGGGCTGTCTTTATTAATGGCATCCCCAGCACTTAGGACAATGCCTGGCACAAAGTAGGTGTTTAATAAATGTTTATTGGATTACCATATGCTAGGTGCTAGAAGTGTTCATTAACATCTCATCCTCCAAAGATATAGACAGCAATCCATATATTCTTCCTCATCCCATAGGACTCTTGTCCGTTCCTCTATCCAATCCCGCCAAATTTCTGGGGCCCTTACTTATATTTATTTTATTTATTTAATATATCATATATATTTATTTACACTTATTTATTGCATGGATGTTCATGGATACCAGTGCATGGAAGCACGGGTTCTTGCTGTGTGGTCAGCCCATCTTTTTTCTGGTTATAAATTTCTGTTAGTATTCTTTACGTTCGTTCTCCAATTCGAAGGTATTGTAGAGAGGGTTCTGGGCCTGGAGTCAGGAAGATCCGAGTTGAAATCCAGCTTTGCTTACTCAGATCCTGCACAAATCACTTGACCCTTGAGTGCCTCAATATCTTCCACTATGAAATGAGGATAATGATAACACCGACATCACAGGGTTGTTAGGATCAATTAGAATATTTATGAAGCACTTAGTACAGTGCTTGGCACATACTAGGTGCTTAATCAATGCTTGTTCCCTGCTCTTCCCTTCTACAGCTATTTCATACTTTCTTGATATATGAGAGCCACTGAAGGAAGTTGTCTCTGGTTTTGCCTCTTTCGAGGAATCTTGTAGAATCTTGACACACGCGTGGGAATGAACTTGTTGAAAGGGAATCTTTAAAGCTACGTAGTGTTCTAGTCTACTCCCTCTTTCTCAATATCCAGTCAGTGAGCAATAAGCATTATATTGTCTGCATCTTTCCCATGATGACACATGGCTGTGAATAAGGCAATTTACAAGGACTCAAAATCTGGAGTCATCCAAGGGGCAACGGAGAGGGCAGTGGGTGTGTAGGCTGCATGCAGCAAGATGATTGGAAGTATTAGCAGACTAGGTAAGAGAGCCACCGGGGAAGGGCAGGAGCCAGGCATGGCAACATGCATAGCTAATGTCGGAGAGCAAAGACATGAACCCCGCGGAGAGGCGGCCCACTGGAAGAATGGAGGTGGTTGGGTTGTGAGCAGCACCAAAGGAGGGAGTACCTACGGGAAATCTGCAAGAAAGCCTTCCCGGTTCCCCTTAATGTTAGGGCCCTCCCCCTGTAAAGTTGGCTCGGATTCATCATCTTGGGGTGTGTAGTGATTTGCATGTCGCCGCCCCGCCCCGTTAAACTGTGAACTCCAGGAGGGCAGGGATTGTTTTTGCCTTTCTTTATATCCAAAACACTTAGCACAATGCTTGCACACTTTGTGGGCTTTTAATGAAGGCTGGCTGACTTAACAAATCCATTAAAGGAACCACGTGTACTGGTTTGGGCGCAGGGACGCTATAGGCCCGGCGCTGCCTTAATTAGGGCAACCGCCCAATTAACTTCGGTTGGTTGATTGGGTCTGCCTCCGCCCCACCCTCTGTAGGAGAGGGGCGATTTTCGGGTCGCGCATGCTCAGTCTGGACAAGGAGCCGCGTATAGCCATTTTAACGCTTTAGAATGGGGAAATGGCTCGGTAAACTTTCTCTGTGACGAATCCCGCGAGTCTTGGGTTCGAGAGACATTGTGGCACTCACACGGGGTAGGGAGATGAACTAAGATAATAGAATTGCCGTGAAGCTGCCACGTTTACACAGTGTAGGGTAGGATTTCTAGGAAGAGCTCACCGAGCATGAGCGGAAGTGGTGCGTCATTTTTGGTGACCTAAATGACAACCGGCCGTGAAAATACTTTTTTCATCTCTCTCCTTTCACTCACTGGCAAAGGAGCAAACTCACGTACACATCGGCAAAGGGTAGTGCATTCGAACGAGTATCACACTGCCCAATCGCGTTCTAGTTTCCTTTGGTAAAGATGGTGGAGGTTGAGGAAACCAATAGGAAGAATGCTTCCGGGTCGCCGTGTGCCCTGGTCTAAGATGGCGGACGAGGCCACCCGGCGTGTTGTGTCCGAGATCCCGGTGCTGAAAACGAACGCCGGGCCCCGGGATCGGGAGCTGTGGGTGCAGCGACTCAAGGAGGAGTATCAGGCTCTTATCCGGGTTGGTAACGATTCTTCCGGTCGTCTGGGTTGGGGGAAGGGAAAGGTGGAGAAATGGGTTCTTCGAAAATAGGCTCCGGGCGGAAGCTGCTTCCGGTTTTTCTTTGGCGGGGGTGGGAGGGGAGCCCTCTCCCCAGACCCGCAAGGTACCGCTATTTGAAGGAAGGGTGAGAGAGAAAGTTTTCCGTTTCCGAGCCACGGGCCTCGCGGACCTGGTCGTCGCCCCCTTAGGTGCAGAGCGCCTGCAGGAACGTGACGTGTCCCTCCTGCCCAGGGCTGTGCCCTGGGGCCCCGGATGAATCCTCCATAAGGCCAGCACCCCAGTCCGTACGCGGGGCTCAGCTCCCTATGCTCCGTTTCTCCGATTTCCTCTCGCTGAAAGACTTTCTCCCGGGGAGTGCGGCCGCCTCGGGCAGGGAGCACGGAGGGAGTGGAGGCGATGATCTGGAGCCTTCGATGAACAGATGCTCACCCTTCCCCCCACCTCGCCCCTCTCCCTGCCCCGATCCCCAGCTCCACACTTCACTGCCCTCTGGACCATTTCACCCTAGAAGCCCCTGCAGCAGAAAGGCACCGGGCATCTCAAACTGGACGCTTCCAAAACAACTCGTCCTTCCCGTTAAACCCACCCCTTCTCCAGATTTTCCTGTTTCTGTTTGAGGGCACGACCATCGCAGGTTCACAGGCTGAAAGTCTTGACTCTTCCTGCCTCTCTCCGATCCTCTCAATGTTCAGTCACTTGTGTCTGCCAACATAGCTTAAATCTGCTCCCTTTTCTAAATATGCGCGGCCACTGTGATTCAGAACCTTTCTGAATCTTGCCTGGACTACTACTGTTACGTCCTTCCGATTTCAGCCTCTGCTTCTAGTCTGTACTCCACTCAGCTAGCCAAGTTAATATTCCTAAAACACATCCAGCCAAACCGTTTCTCTCCTCAGAATCTTCAATGGTTTACTATTGCTCCAAGATAAAACACAGAGTTCTCAAGGCTGGCTTTTAGAGGTCTCTACAACTTCATGTTATTCTTTTCACACTGTAATATTTAACAGTAGTAATGATAATAATGGTTTTTGTCATAATATTTATGTTATGTAATTTTTTATATTTATATAAATGTATAATAATATTTTCATATAGCACCTACTATGTGCTAGGCACTGTACTACCACTTTAGAAATATTCTTTTAATCCTCCTAGTAACACTGGGAAATAGGTGCTGTTATTTCCATTTTTCAGTTTAGGCAAAGTCTCTGTTGAATTAAATCGAAGCTAGGCCCTTCTCTAGTAAAACAGGAAGGTAGCTGGTGTTGTGTTAAATGACTTGTCCATGGTCGCACATGTTTTCCTGACTCTAGGCCCAGTCCTTTCCTTTGGGCTACCTCAATGCTATATACCAGGGCTGTCCAACCTTAGGTTTTTATTGAAAACAATAGAAAATATATTTTGATTTGCCATTTTAGTGAGAGCTCTGTGGTAGGTCAACTTCATTTACTAAAGCATTTATGTAAATTTCTATGCGTGTATGCTAGTGTATAAATCACATTGGGGGCCTGCATGTGGTCCTCAGGCTATATACTTTACCCAAATTATTTGTGACTTGTTTTGTTTGTCCTTCTGTTTCGAAGAGGACCATGGCATCAGGGAAATGGTGACATGACTTGCAGGTGACTTTAAGTAAGGGAGGGCTGTGCAAGGTCATCAGTTTTACTTTCTCCTCCTGGATATGACCCAGGATGCGATGGGAGACCCTGGCAGACCTTTTCATGTACTCACGGGGTTTAAGGTTTTGTGAAAGAAGGAAGAAAAGAAAAAAGAAAGAGAAATATAGCCAGTAAACCCCAAGTTAAGTTGGAAGCTTCTGGCCATCAAAATTTTCCTGCCTTTGGAGAGGAGAAGGAGATAGAGAGGACAAGGATGAGCTGAGTTTCCCAACTAGCTGGGTCACCATTCAGACAGCTGAGTCTACTCACAGGTTGTGTTTGTCCTTAGTTTTTGAAGAGGACCATAGCATCTCCCTTTTTCGTTCACAGAACTTTAAACCCAGTTCTCTCTGAAGCTCATAGGTTGGACCACAATAGGTCCCTGCCCAGTCTCTTCTTAATGGCTGTATTTTGGGCCCTCCTGGGTGAATGTCAATGGTAACTGTTACTCTTTGGAACAGCAGCCTGAGGGTAGCTTGATTTTTTTGTTTTTCCTTTTTTTTCTAATTAAAGGGGCCATCCCTTGACTCACTTCTTAAAGAGGCCTATTCCCTGAATGTTATTTCACTTTTAAGTGATTGAATGAAAAGGCCAGGGTCTCCCATTGCATCCTAGGTCATCTCCAGTCATCTTGATGAATATCTGGTCACTGGATCCAGATGGCTCTGGAGGAGAAAGTGAGGCTGGTGACCTTGCACAGCCCTCCCTCACTCAAATCAAAGTCAAAGCAAGTTTGACTTACTATATAGCCTATATTTCTCTGGCTTTGCACAGGATTTTCCCCATTACTAGAAGCCACTCCACCACCACCACTTAGAACCCCTAGCTTCCTTGGACGTGCTCCTTCTTACTCAGGGTCTCTGGTTAGTGTTGTTTTCCTCCTCAAATAACTTGTAATTATTTATCTGCATAAATATTTTAAGGATATCATTCCCAATAACCTAGAAGCTCCCTGGGGGCAGAGGACTGTTTCATTTTTGTCTTTTATTCTCAGGAACTCAGTGCCATATACATAAATCATATTAAGTATCTATTGAATTAAATTGAAGCTAGGACCTTCACTAGTCAAGAAGGTAGCTGGTGTTGTGTGTAGATCACTAAACTGGAAATCAGAAAAGTTGGTTTCTGGTGTCTGCTGTGTTCCTATACAGATGTGTGGCTTCACCTTTCAGGGCCTTAATTTTGCAATAGCTTGCTGAGGGGTCTGCCTGCCACAAGTCTCTCCCCACTCTAGCCAGCCCTATACTCAGCTGTCAGAGTGATCTTCCTAAAGTATAGGTCTGACCATGTCATTTCTTGACCCCTCCCCCAAACACACACACTCAACCCCAGTAGTTCTCTATCACCTCCAGGATGAAATGTAAAATCCTCTATTTGGCATTCAAAGTCCTTTATAACCTGTTCTTCCCTGCTCCAGTCTTCTACTTTATACCCCTCCACATACTCCTCAGTTAAGTGACAGTGGCTTCCTTGTGGTTCTTCAAACAAAACATTCCATTTCCCGACTGGGCATTTTCATACTGGCTGTTTCTCTTGCATGGAATGCTCTCCTTTCTTATCTTTTTTTTTTTAATTAAGATTTTTTTATTTTTAGTTTACAACAGTTCTACATGAGTCTGAGTTCCAAATTTTCTCTCCCCCCCACCCCACCGCTTTCCCAAGACGGCACGGAATCTGATATATCTTACACATATAACTTCGAATTGAACTTATTTACACAGTAGTCAAGTTGTAAAGAAGAATTGTGACCAATGGAATGAATCATGAGAAAGAAGAAACAAAACCAAAAAAAACCAAAAGACAAAAAAAAAAAAGGAGAACAAATAGTTTTCCTCAATCTGCATTCAGGCTCCATAGTTCTTTCTCCTCTCCCTTATCTCAAACCCTCTGGCTTCCTTGAAGCTCCAGCTAAAATTCCTCCTCCTACAGGAAACCTTTCTCAATCTTTCTTAATTCTAGTGCCTTCCCTCTGTTGATTATGTTCAGTTTATGCCATATATGATTTATTTTTACTTAGGTATTTGCCTGTTGTCTACCCTGTTAGTTTGTGGAACAGTGCCTGACACATAGTAGGCCCTTAATGTTAATTGGTCTTTAGAATAGGTTTCATGAAAAGAGCCTTTTGCTATGAGAAATCTGAAAGTTTTAAGGAGATGGAGATATCCATAAATTCTTTCCTCACCTTCCCCTCCAATTCTCCAGATGAAATTTTCTGTTACAGTGAAAGTGTGGAGTAGAAATCTTGTGGATCTCTTGTGTTGTAGTTGGGGCTATGACTGGTGGAGGATGTCCCAAGCTGGCCCAGCAGAGCTAAGTTTAAATCCTAGCGTTACTTTACCTCAGGCACATCACTTAATTCCCCCCATCATCAGTTTTCTCATTTTGTAAAAAAAACAAATTATAAAATTTGGAGTACTTGCCTCACACAGTTGCCAGGAAAGTGCTTTGCAAAGCTTATCTTTTGTCATTTGCCAAATCTTCCTGCTGATATTTGTCTGGGTATATTGAAGAAAGGCCTCTTGGTTTCTTCAAAGAGGTATCTGCTTTGCCCTGCAAGGAGTACCTCTTTGATAGTACACAGCCAGGGCAAGGGAGAGAATAACTCGCATTTTTAGTACTTGTTGAACATTTTCTCATTTGTTCCTCAAAATGAAATGGTGCAGATATTATCCCCAGTGTATGAGTACGGAGTTGAGGAATCAGAGGATTATGTGACACGGTCACATAAGAAGCGCTAGGACTCATACCTAGTCTGAGTTACAGATCCCTAGTGATCTGTTCTGATAGAAAACCAATCCACATCTATTTGGAACCTCAGCCTTTGGCATAGTCAAAGGTGACCCAGGTCAAGGCCCCAGGGATTGTTAGGCTATTCTGAGAGGTCATGTGGCCACATTTCTCCGAGGTGAAAGGAGAATTCTCTTCCCTCTGAGCTGCCTCAGAGGTGTTTTCAAGTTTCCCATCACTGGAGATTTTCAAGTGAAGTCTTTATGACTACTTGTTGGTAATTTTGTAAATATCCCAACAGGGTATGGGTTGGACTAGATGACCATTGAAGTGCTTTCCAGCTTTTAAGTCTTTGATCCTATAATCCCTCTGTACTTCTAGTACGTGGAGAATAACAAGAATGCTGACAATGACTGGTTTCGACTGGAGTCCAACAAGGAAGGGACCCGGTAGGCATAGCCTCTGGGGAGGGGTGGGGCAAGGGTGCTTGGGTGGGTCAGATTGGGGGTCTGGCACTACAAGTCTCACACTAGGGGCTTTCCCTATTCCTCTTTCTTTCTAACCAACCTAGTGCTTGGCTAATGCTTCAAACACAGCTGCCAGGTTTCCATTTTCTCCCACTTCTTGCCCCAGAATGGACTTTCCAGGCCTAACCCAAGCTAAAGAGTCTGTGGAGTGTGGGTAGAAAAGAGGGGAAGAGAAGTGGATCTGAAATCTTGGAATTTATTACAGATGGTTTGGAAAATGCTGGTACATCCATGACCTACTTAAGTATGAGTTTGACCTCGAGTTTGATGTGAGTGTGGTGGGATAGAAAATATGGTGGTGGGGGAAATGGGGGAATCTTCAGCATGCAGATCACATCTTGGGCTAAGCAGAACTATCTGAAGGGATGAGACTGGGATTTGGGGAGATAAGGGCACTTTGGGGTGAGCATCGCTAACCAAGAGGCACCTCCGTGGCCAAGGTTCCCCCTGCAGGGGGAAGTTCCTGATTCTTTTATTCTTCTAGATCCCGATTACATATCCCTCTACTGCACCAGAGATTGCTGTCCCTGAACTGGATGGAAAGACGGCAAAGATGTATAGGTTGGGACTGAATTGGAGATGGGAAAATGTTGGGAGAAGGGAGCTCAATCTAATGTCTTTCATGTCAGAGGGGTTTTTAACCTACCTTTTGCCAAGGATGGGATGGGGGAAGTTGTTGGCCCTTATCTTGACTTAATTTGCCAGGCAGAGGAGGGACATTTCCTTTCCTGTTGCTATCATATCCTGTCGTTTGGGAGCCTCAAGTCTTTTCACTTTCTTTTTCTCTCTCTCAGGGGTGGCAAAATATGCCTAACTGAACACTTCAAACCTTTATGGGCTAGGAATGTACCAAAGTTTGGACTGGCTCATCTCATGGCTTTAGGGGTAAGTATGGTGGTATATGGTGATCTATATCTTATAGATACCATATGTAAAAATAGGTGTAGGGGAATGGCCAGAGATGTTATAAGAAAGGTAGCTGAGAATTACAGAGGGTTGGAAATATTGCTGGATTCCCCCAAAGAATCTCTCAAGATTGAAATTTTTGTTGGGTCAAAGTATGCAGTGAAATTTCTATGGATTCCTTATTCTGTAGCTGGGCCCTTGGCTGGCAGTAGAAATCCCAGACCTGATCCAGAAGGGGGTGATCCACCACAAAGAGAAGTAATGTTTCTGCCTGAACTTCTGATGTACTTGGCTCCTGCCTCCCTCCTTCAGCTATCACCACTTTCATCCACCCAGCTGATATAGTGGGCCTTCTCTGCCTTTTGCCTTGAAGTTGCAGTGACTGGGCTTCTGGGTTGCATTGCTGTAAATAAGCTTTGCCCCTACTCGTAGTCTGGCATCACTTGGGGACAGGGCTGAGAGCACCTGGCAGACATTGGGACCATGATTCTACCACTACCCCACTACTTGGAAAGCTGTGAGGATCCTGGAGAGATGCAGTTTGTGTCACCTCCTCTGCTGGAGGCAGTAGCTAAGTCCTCCTTGAATAAAAGCTGCTTCCCTTGCCTCCTGTGTCTCATTCATTTTTGCTTGAGGAAGGGGGAGGGCAGAGGGAAGAGGCGTCAACAATTAACAACTGGCAATGGACATGAAGTGGGCAAGTTGCAGTGGCTGCCTCTGACCTAGAACATAAAATACAAATTTTTCAGCCTGCCATTTAAGATCCTTCATTCTCCCAAACTACTTCTTTAGTCTTACTTAATACTGCATCTTTTCTCATAGTCTGTATTCCAGGCACAATAGGCTATTAGTTGTTCAGAATCATTCTGCTTTCTGCCTCCATGTGTGCAAGCCTTCCCTCATGCCTAA
Source organism: Phalanger gymnotis (assembly GCA_028646595.1). Taxonomy (NCBI): domain Eukaryota; kingdom Metazoa; phylum Chordata; class Mammalia; order Diprotodontia; family Phalangeridae; genus Phalanger; species Phalanger gymnotis. The sequence goes on along the minus strand of CM053627.1, from coordinate 73,183,068 downwards.
AACACATTTCTTTCTCTTAAAATCCTTGCGTAGAGATATTGTTCAATATCTGACAGAGAATAAAGACCCCAAAGCACGAAAATATAGAAGCTTTTTTGTGGTGGCAAACAACTGGAAACTAAGAAGTTGACCAATTGGGAAATGGCTTGACATTATAGTATATGTGTGTGTATATATAATGGAATACCATTGTGCTATATAAAGGGGATGGTTTCAGAGAAACCCAAGACATGAATGAACTGATGGAGAGTGAACAGAACATTGACAACAACACTGTAAATACAACTTTGAAAGACTTAAGAACTCTGATCAATACATTGACCAACTAGAGGACTCATCAGTGAAGTATGTTACTCATCTCCTGACTGAGAGGTTATAGACTTAGGTTACAAATTGAAACGTTTTGGCTTTTGCCAATTTGAGAATTTGTTTTGCTTGAATAAGCTTAGTTACAAGGGTATTTTTCCTTAATGTGGAGAAAGGGGGAGGAAGACAGGAGGGAGATAGATTTTTGTTGAAAAAAAATGAAGTTGAGGCTCAGTTCAGGTGCCATTGTCTTTATAAAGCCTTCCCTGATGCCCCTAGCTGAAAGCATCTGCTTCAAATTATAGAAATCATGTAAAACTAATAAGCTTTAGCATGAACAAAATCAGTGCTACTACAAAAAAGGGAAGCTGTCAAATATTCCTAGTTAAGTTCATTTCTAAAGACCTACACAACATGCACAGATACATGAGAATGACTGTTCCTAAATAAAAAACATGAACAAGCAGTTAAAAATACACATTTTATTGATGCCTTTGTCCTTACGTCACAACATTTCATTCCTTTCCTCCAATTTAAACTTTCCTTTTAGACAAATACTTGAGCAAAAACAATGATTGCAGCTGATAATGTATACCATGTGATATCCTGGTAGCCCTCTGTTTTTCTGAGAGGGTGCCATGTTTTATTTTATGCTCCTCTCTACAAGCTTTGTTGATTTTTCAGTTATTCATAATGGACAGGCAGTAGAAATGCAAGCCAGTAGCCATTTGATAGTGTTTCAAATCACTAACAAGAGAAATCCCAGTTAAACTAAGGCTTCACCTCACATCCATCATATTGGCAAAGATGACAAGTGGTGAAAATGGTAAACGTGGTTATTGCTGTGTCGATACAGACACTCCAATACCTTGTCCAACATAACAGTTCTAGAAAACAATTGGAAACTATACTAGAAAAGTCGATAGAATGTAGATATCTTTTGGCCCAGCCATCTCAACTACTAGGCATATGTACCCTAAGGAGAGCAAAGACTAAAGGAAAGATCCTATATGAACAAAAAACATTTATAGTGGCTCTGAGAAACTGGAGACAAAGCAGGTACCTATCAGGAAAAGGCCGAAGAAAATGATACTGTGTATGAAGTAATGCAAATTGTCCAGAAGCAAGGGAACAGCATTCTAGACAGCAAGGAAAGATCTCTCTGCTCAATGTAGTTACCAATCTTGACTTTGAATGACCACCTCTCCTTAGAAGTGATGGATGTCAAATGAGGCAGGAATATACTTACATGGTCAATATGTTGGCTCCTTTTGGGTACCTATACAGGCCTCTGTTACATGGGAGGGTCCTAGGGGTCTGCGTTCAAGGTGGGGTGCTATCAGAAAGGAACCAGGGAGGAAAAAGCTTCAGTAAAAATAATTGGCCTAGACCGTTCCGAATCTCTCTTCCGCCCCGTTTCAACCTTACTTTGCTGTGTTCAGTCACTTGAGTCCCTGGATTTCCCACCCCCAACTGCTCAGTCATTTTTCATCACTGCATACTGATGGAGAGCGGGATTTTGCACACTGATGAGAACTTCATAATTGAGTGAATGAGCGAATGCGCTTAGACTGTAGGACTGGCCCCTGATGCACCGCTCAGGAAAGCCCCCTTCGGGCCGGGCTGGGGTTTGCCCAGGTGGGTCAGCTCTGGGTTAGTAGCAAGTCAGAGCTGTCATCAGCCTTAGAGATAGCAGAAGGCCCGCCCCCTCCTAGTGATTGACAGCTCCCCCTACTCGAGCCTGGAAGCCTGCAGTTCCCGGTGTCAGAGAACCTGGGCCCTGTGGCCCAGCAGAGTGACGGAGAAGAAGCTGCCCGGCCAAGTTTCTAGAGACGTCCGGCTCTGGGCCCAACTACTACAGTTGGCTGCGTTTCCATGGCACCCACCGCGGGACGCAAAGGGCGGGGCGACGCCAGTGCCGTGAAGGAGGCAGTCCGAGCGAATGCTGCGCTGCGCAGGCGCCCTCGTTCCGGGTGAAGCTCGGGCCCGGGCGCCGGGCTGGAGGAACAAAGATGGCGGTGGCGCCTGCGGCGGGAGCGGCCTCGGCGGCGGCCGGGCCAGCAGCCGGGCCCGCGGGGGGGGTTCTCTGGGGCAGGAGGGGGTGGCGCTGAATTGGGGCCCGGGCCCGCCTGGCCCCCTGCCGCCTCGCTGGGGACAGGTACAGGCTGAGGTGCCACGGGAAAGGCTGGGGGATGGGGGGGGCTGATGCTGCCCTCCGGCTCCTGGGGCGCTGTCGGGGGCTGGGGGCGCGGGCCAGTGTGCCGGCGGCGTCGGGGGAGGGCCGCGTTTGCCGTGGCTGGGCTGGGGGCGGGACGCTGCCGCTGAAGTGGGAGGATGGCCGGCGGCCTGTCCTCGGCGGCCCGGGAGCCTACAGCCACCCGCAGCCAATCAGTGGCGACTATATCCTTGGCCCTGGGCCGAGGCACCTGGGGGGGAGGGGGCCGGAGGTCTTGGGCCCCTGACTGAGAGTGGGGTGGGCTCCTCGGGCCTCCCTGCGGGGTGCGGGTAGCCTTAGCTCCCTTTGCATGGACCCGGGATCCCAGAGAGGCGCGTCCCGTGGTGGGGGTAGGACCCCAGCCCCCACAGCCCGGGGCTCGTGGCTGTGCACCCCTGGGTGCTCGGTCAAGTGTGCCGGAGCAGTGGATGGGGTGAGGAGCCAGAGCTGGGGCGACGATGCCCAGCCATCAAGCCACCCTCCCGGAGGGCAGCCCAAATGTGCATGGGCACCGCCCCCGAAAGGGGTCCTGGAGCTGACCCTTTCCTCTCCTCCCAGGGCCTGCCCCGGGTCTCCACTATGCCCCAGGCCTCGGAGCACCGACTGGGCCGGGCCCGTGAACAGCCCATCAGTGTCCAGCCCCGGGTGGGAGCCAAGCTACCCATCGGCTCCCGGGCCAGGAGCAAGGAGCGCCGAAGCCCAGCGCCTGCACCGAACCCCATGCTAAGGCCGCTGCCCCCCCGGCCCGGACCCCCTGAGGAAAGGTTCAAGAAGCTGGAGCTGGGGCGGGGGAGGAACTCAGCCCCGCGGCCCAGGGGCCCTCTTCGGGCTGATCATGGAGTGCCCCTGCCTGGCTCACCACCTCCCACTGTGGCACTGCCTCTGCCGTCCCGCACTAACCTGGCTCGCTCCAAGTCTGTGAGCAGTGGGGACTTGCGGCCGGTAGGGGCTTTAGGTGGACATAGAGGCTGCGGGGAGCTGGGGGCTGCGCTGAGCCGCCTGACTCTTCGGCCTGAGCCCCCAGTGCTGAGACGAAGCACCTCTCTCCGTCGACTTGGCGGCTTCGCTGGTCCCCCTACCCTGATAACCATTCAGTCAGAGCCCCCTCCCACCCATGGCCCCTTTCTCACATCTGCCCGGCCCCTGGAGTCTGTCCACCCTGATGACAAGATGGTAAGGACTCTTTTACACAGATCAAGTCTCCATACCTCCAAACCCCATATCCCTGGGCTTCTGACTCCTTTGGGTTCCCTGACCTTGCCTCTTTCTCAGTCCCTTCCCCACTTCTTCATGGTGCTTTATGTCATATGTAAGGCAGTGCTAACTAGTATAGCCCCCTTCTTTTCTCCCTTCCCCTTCCTGTGCTCTTGAGACCCTTTTCTGGGACACCTGAGGCCCTTCAGAATCTCCTACCATATGGTCCTGCATCAGCCCCTGGGGATTCAGTTTAGCTGTTGGGGATTCTTCTTTAAGTCTCTATGCCCTTTATTCCCCAGTGACCTCCCCTCTCCACCCCCCCCATCTCTTGGCTTGTGGCTAATTAATCTCTGGGGCTAAGGTGGGGCTAGGAATATCTGAGGGAGCATGGGATAGCTAAGTAAGCTATTGCTGTGCTAGCTGAACTAAGCATAGTTAGGGCCAGCAAGGGAGTCTGCCACGGGGGCAGGAGGGGGTCACAGGGGCAGGAAGGTGGAGGCTGGGGGCAAATGGGGAGTCATGCCGGTGCTAGGGGAACTGCCCCGGGAGCTGCAGCGCCGACTGGCTGGGCAGAACCGGAATGGGCTAGGAGGTGGGACAGCAATGGCAGAGTCAGTGATGCACACAGCTGTGCTGGGGATACTCCTGCTGGCCAGTGAGGTAGGGGGACAAAGGGAGCTCTGGAGGGATTGGATGTAAAGCAGAGGATAGGAAAAGGAGACCCAGAAAGTCTTGCGGTATCTGGGAGCCCTTAGCTTAGCATTATGCCCTTTTCCTAGGCTCATCACACACTGCTCTTGGGGTCTGGCCATGTTGGTCTCCGGAACTTGGGTAATACGGTGAGTGCCCCTCAATCCCTGGCGACAAGAAAAAGGGGAGGGAACTGACAAAATAGCAGCATGCTTGCCCTTTCTGGAGGTGGGCCTGAATGGAGGACCTGGTGTGTTCCACAGTGCTTCCTGAACGCCGTATTACAGTGTCTGAGCAGCACAAGGCCACTTCGGGACTTTTGTCTTCGGAGAGACTTTCGGCAAGAGGTGCCCAGTGGGGGCCGGGCCCATCAAGAACTTACTGAAGGTAGGGGAACATACCTTGATTAATTCCCCATAACCTCATTATTTTCCTTATGTAGTAGTAATATACTTTATCTTATATGTGATTAATGTAATTAGCATTTTGTATTTGTGTGATACTTAACAGTTTATCAAATTGCATTCACATGTATTATATCATTTGATTCTCACAATATTCCTGTGAGGTAGGTAGAGCAGGTATTATCCCCATTTTGCAGATGAGGAAGCTGAGGCTCAAAGAGATTAAATGACTTTCCCAAGATTACCCAGCTAGTAAGTGGCGGAACCAGCATTAGAACATAGGTCTTATCATTCCTAGTCCAGTGGTCCCTTTGCTCATTCCATCCCAAATTCTCCAACCTTTGAAAACTACCCTTGATACCACTGCCACCTCTATCAAAAAATACATATATCTGCCCTTGCCATAATGTCCACTAATCCCAAAGAGACAACTTCTTTCCTTCAAAACCCCTTTTCCACCTTCCTCTTCAGTGGTTCATTTTTGTCCATCATTCCATAACAGCCTTTGCAGATGTGCTGGGAGCTCTGTGGCACCCCGACTCCTGTGAAGCTGTGAATCCTACACGTTTCCGAACTGTCTTCCAGAAATATGTCCCTTCCTTCTCCGGATACAGGTGGGGGTCTGGTAGGAGGAAGAACTTCCCTCTGGCCAGATTGGTGAGGGGTAGGGGTGGGACAGGGCAGGGCAGGGCAGCCCTAAGCAGAGGTAAGAGAGGATTCTTAAGATGTCCTTCATGAAACTATGGATAATCCTTATCCAGGTGTGGGATGCTGTCTGGGGAAGGGGGATGGGGAGGATAGTCAGTGTCCACCAGTCACTGTTTGGCTATAGCCAGCAGGATGCCCAGGAGTTCCTGAAGCTCCTCATGGAGCGGCTACATCTAGAGATCAACCGGAGGGGCCGCCGTGCCCCACCCATCTTGGCTGATGCCCCAGCCCCCTCCCTACCCCGACGAGGGGGGGCCCTCCTTGAAGAGACTGAGCTGAGGTAAGGGGAGAGCCTTCCTTCTTATCCTGATCCCCCTTCCTTGCAAATCTGTTAGTTTATCCATATTTTCTGTATATAAGCTTATTAGGCTCAGGAATGCAAGGTTAGAAGGGACCCTTTCTCAAGATGGGGCAGAGGCAGGGATTCAAGAATGATTCGGGAAGAAGGGAGCAGGGATGGAATGAAGTTGGGAGACGGTGAATGTTACAGAAAGGAATTCAGGGGAAAATAAGGAGTTGGCCTGGCTGAAGCTTTTAGGAATGGCAGAAGGGGCAGAGGAGAGCTAAGGACTCCCACACGTGAGAAGTGGGGTAGAAGAAATGAGAAACAGAAGAAAAGCCTTCTCTCTCTCTCTTTGTGTGTTCATGTCTTTATCTTTGTTTCATCTTCCTTGACCTATGAGACGTTCCGTAATGCCCTTACCTCCTACAAGGTTAGTGAAGAAGCAAGGAGGGAGAAAAGAGCACAAGGCTCACTTGGGGGCACTTAAGAGTGGGGCCTGTTCTAGTGAGAGAGAAGGCAGCCTGAGGCTGGTACCCTGTCTTCCTGGGGCCTCAGGGCTGTTTTCCATGCTCTGTGACAGTGATGACGAGCGAGCCAACCTAATGTGGAAAAGATACTTGGATCGAGAGGACAGCAAAATCGTGGGTATGAAGGGAGGGTGAATGGGAGAACATAATAGGGCTGAGTGGAGAAATGGGGAGGTGGGGCTGAGAAGACAGAAATAGACTATAGAGGTGAGGAAAATATGGGCAGTATAAAAAGCTGGGGGCGAATATTAGCAATGGAAGTAGAGAGGGGGCATTTTGTACTGGTGGGACTTCAGGGCTAAAACTCCTCTCCCTGATACCTTTTGTTTTCTAGACCTGTTTGTTGGCCAGTTAAAAAGTTGCCTCAAGTGCCAGGCCTGTGGGTATCGCTCCACAACCTTTGAGGTTTTTTGTGACCTGTCCCTACCCATCCCTAAGGTGAGGATTTAAGGGGATTTAGGCAATGAATAGACACAAAGTCTGTGACCTACCAGAGCCTATTCCCAGCCTGACATCTTGGGTCTTCATTTTTTTTTTCTGTCATCTATGTTAGTGATGAGTAAACATCTATCTCTCTTTGCACTTGTAGTACTATGCATGTTTAACTATGTATTCTTGGACCTTACTAAACTTAGTCTTCTAGGTTTGGGAATGAGGGAGTTGGCTGCCTGGGGGAGGGTACCTGAAGGTGATATGTAACATCTTGGGTGAGTCCTGGGTTGGAGGTGGTCAAATTGAGGTTATGTAGACACTCTTTCCCTTTTTCTCCAGAAAGGGTTTGCTGGGGGGAAGGTGTCTCTTCGGGATTGCTTCAGCCTTTTCACCAAGGAGGAAGAATTGGAGTCAGAGAATGCCCCGGTATGTAGCAGTTGGGGAGGGGAGACAGAGCCATAGTATGGAAGACTTAAAGAGTTACCATACTTAGTGAGAGGGGAATTGGGAGATGCTTCACCAGTAGCCCCGATCTTCATGGGGGCTGGTAATCATAAATGTCCCTATGTCAGGTGGGCATGAGGGACAGATTATAAGATACCAAGTGAACGGAGGACCCAGACAACTTGAACATGTTTAGGATGTGGGACACGTTACTTTCGTTTGCCGTGCAGGTGTGTGACAGATGTCGGCAGAGAACACGGAGCACCAAAAAGTTGACCGTACAGAGGTTCCCCCGGATCCTTGTGCTCCGTATCCTGCTCTTGGGGTGGCCTCTCCACTCCTGCCTTCCCCCTCACTCACTGCTCATCTGTTAGTACTCCTGTTGGCACTCTCTCCTCAGGCTCTTCCAATATTCTGTGAGGTTGCAGAGATTGCCCTAAGAGAAACAGGGTGTGAAGGGGGTCTGGTCTTCTTTGGGTGGGGGCAGTGCATGACATCCCACCAATTGCTCTCCACAGAGAGTCAGTAGCTTTAGTCTGCAAACACCCCATCTTGTTTCCCCTCCCTTCATGTTCCTTAACTGGGGCCTAGACCTGAATCGGTTTTCTGCATCTCGAGGCTCTATTAAAAAAAGCTCTGTTGGAGTTGACTTCCCCCTACAGCGACTGAGCCTAGGGGACTTTGCCAGTGATAAAGCTGGTAAGTCTGTTTGGGTGGCTCCCTGGGACGTAGAGAGGGAAAGGAGGAGGAGCAATATCAGGGGACTCTGGTGCCCAGGGGAGGCAGCCCTGGGGGAAGAAGGACTTAAATAGCTTTAACTCTACAGGGAGTCCTGTATACCAGCTGTATGCCCTTTGCAACCACTCCGGCAGTGTCCACTATGGTCACTACACAGCCCTGTGCCGGGGCCAGACTGGTTGGCATGTCTACAATGACTCTCGGTGAGGGCGACTCTCTTCTGTCATTCTTATCCCAGAACTTCCTCAACACCCATCTCTGATGCTCAAGTCCAAAAGGGAAGCCATTATGGAGAAGGGAGGGAAAGGGGAGGAGGGTATGGGTTGTAGGTGCCTGGGATTTTTCTGCCCTCCCCTGGGCCCTGGGAAACTGGACACTTGGAGGTGACTGAATCACCAACCATCTCCCTGGTCCTGTCTTCCCATTCTCCAGTGTCTCCCCTGTCAGTGAAAACCAGGTGGCCTCCAGTGAGGGCTACGTGCTGTTCTACCAGTTGATGCAGGAGCCAGCTCGGTGCCTGTGATAGCCCTCCAAGTCCCGGGACCTGTGAAGCCCTCTTGATGCCCATAAATCCCAGACCTTCCATTTACCTCAGAGACGTCTATTTTTGTGTCTTTTTAATCTGGGAGGGGCTGTCTCCCCTGTATTTTTTTTATTAAAACAGAAACAAAAACAACCCCTTAACACCTGGAGGCTTCCCCGGCCTCCCAGACCCGTGTATAGACTGCCCAACCTCCTGCCCATGTACAGCCCCCATTCCCGCTGCAGTCTCACTTTTTGTGAATAAATTTAATAGGAAAAAAAAAAAGGCAAAGTGTCTATTTATGGTCAAGACCGCGGGGAAACGCCCCTCTCTTGGATTCCTCCGGCCCGGGCGGGGAGCCTTCGTCCTGCTCCAGTGACCGCCTGGAGGGCCGTGGAGCCACGGGGGACGAGGAGAGGAGGGTCGGGGCCCGGCTGCCCCTCTCCGTGTTGACAAACACGGACTGCGTTGCCGGGCACTCTCGGTTCCCGCAGGCCCGGTCTGTTGCTAACATCAGCCTGCTGTTTATGGAGCCCTCTCCCCACGGTGCCGGCCTCCGGCGGCCCCAGCTCCTCCGCCACGCGCCCTGTCCCCGGGGTCTGTGCCCAGCTCCACTCTCCAGCAGGGTCTCTGGGCCTCTAGCTCTCCCGGGCTACCTTCTTGACCCGCAGCTACAGGGCAGCTGGGCGCTGACGGGTTAAAAAAAAAAAAAAACCGCGCCGGCAGCCGGCTCCGCCTCCTACGGAAAAGGCCCGGTGACTCGGCGTTTTTATTGGTACAGCCTACGGAGGGGTTTCTGACCGCGCCAATCCGAACCCACGAAAGTACCTCGGCCTTGGGCGAGCCTCCCGAGAGTAAGTGGACGGCGAGCCAGAAGGGGCTGCCGCGGTCCTGCGGGAAAGGGAGGCCGGGCCCGGGACTGAGGCCTCTCAGCCATGGGAGGAGGTTGGGGCCCGCCCTGCTGGGGCTGGAGTCTCCGCTCAGGCCTCCCTGGATCCTGCAGGGTCAGATAGCGTGGGGCGCGGCCCTTATCTACTCTCCAGGTCAGCTTGGGGGCGGGGTCGCCGGAACCTTGCGACTCCCCAGTTCTCCACGCCCCACCTGCCCTTGTTCATTCTGTCTCTCGGCTTCTCTAGGTGAATCTTGGGCTTGGATCTCCCCGGGGGTCCAGGGGCGGGCCGGGCCGGGAGGGGTCTCGGGGTCTCGGTGGTGAGGAATCGGGTGTCCACTGCGGGCCTGAGGGCCCCATGTGCTGCTGGCTGCCCACGTGCCCCGGGGGAGGGGGCAGCGGAGCCCCCTCTGCAGCGGCTGCCGCCCCTCCTCTCGCTCAGGTTCCCCTATGTCCCGGACTGTGGCCGTCCTGGGCGGCGGCATCAGCGGCTTGGCCGCCTGTTACCACTTGAGTCGGGCCCCTTGGCCTCCCAAGGTGAGTGCCCCGCCCCGTCCATCTTCCCCCCCCCCCCCCCGCCCCGATCTTTCGAAAAGCGCAAGCTTGGAGTCCCCAGCCCCCGCCAATGAACCGCAACTTTGATTTCGGTGGGTCTCGTACAGCCCGTGAAAAGGGGGCTGTGTCTCGTGGCCGTGGGCCTTCCCCGCTCCTCTCCCCCAGGTGATCCTGATCGAAGCCAGCCAACGCCTTGGGGGCTGGATTCGATCAGTCCGCGGGGAGGATGGAGCTGTCTTTGAACTTGGACCCCGAGGAATACGTCCTGCCGGAGAATTAGGAGCCAGGACCTTGCTCATGGTGAGGGAGCCTGAATACTGGGAGGGGTGGAAGGGTTTTCCTGCGTGATCAAGGGAAAAGCCCCTTTCAGAAAACCCCCACCCCTCGCAGTTCTCCCGGGTCGGTCTCTTCTTTTAATTTTTCTTATTTATGGGTGGGCGGGCGGGGTTTGTTGAAGGGTAGGTCTCTGAGCTTGGCTTGGACTCTGCGATTTTGCCGGTTCCCGGGAACCATCCTGCTGCTCAAAACCGCTTCCTTTATGTCGGAGGAACCCTGCACCCTCTGCCTACTGGCCTCAGGTAGGTTTCAATTCACCTTAAGTACCTTAACCCTAGCCCTTCTATTAAGAAACTGTTTTTGGCTCTCCCTACCATCCTATGCACCCACCCATCCTCCTCATTTCCAGTTTCAAGGATGCTTCTTTACCCTCAAATTTCTGGATTCCTCATACATCCATTATCTTAGTTGTAACAAATCCCGTGTTGTAGAAATAACACCCTGGGGTCGAAGAGCCTTTCCAGATGATCCCTTTCTCATTCTGGATCCTTTCTTCCTTTGGAAAACAGGGGACTATTTCTTCCAGCCCCTCCTTTCACCAAGCCCCTCTTCTGGGCTGGGCTTCGGGAACTGATTACTCCTCGGAACATGGAACCTGATGAGACTGTGCACAGTTTTGCAGAGAGGCGCCTGGGACCAGAGGTTACTCCACTATACGGCTCCCTTAAATTCTCTTTTCAAAAACTGATATCAGGACACCAACCCCCGCCGGCCCCCCCACCCCAGTCCACCATTGAGGTCCGTTGGGAACATTTCCCCTACTGCTCATCTTCACTGCACGTCTTTTCCATGGGGAACCAAAGCCTGAAACTTTCCCAGCCCTTTTCCTGTCACTGAGGGAAGGCTAGAATGCAAAGGCTGGGAGAACCAAAGGCCTGACACCTTTTTCATTCATGTCTTTTTTGGAAGGTGGCGTCCATTGCTGTGGACAGTCTTTGTCGAGGAGTATTTGCAGGAGACAGTAGAGTTCTCAGTATCCGCTCCTGTTTCCCCAGTCTCTTTCAGGCTGAGCAGAGTCATCGATCTATTCTTCTGGGGTTGCTGCTGGGTTCAGGTGAGGTGGTGCAGCCCTGAGGGGATGATTAGTGATGTGGAAGCTGAGAGCCAAAAGGGAGACTGGGAAAAACTGTGACATATGTTCCCTAACTCCTCTAGGGCAGAGGCCCCAGCTAGATTCACCTCTGATTAGTCAGGCCAGAGCTGAGCGTTGGAGCCAGTGGTCTCTTCAGGGAGGGCTGGAGACACTGCCTCAGGCCTTGGGCACCTACCTGATTCATCGTGGAGTCACTGTTCTAAAGGGTCAGGCAGTTTGTGGACTCAACTTCCAGTCAGGTCGATGGCAGGTAAAAATGGTAAAACGGTTCTGGAGATAACCTGCCCTTCAGGGCTGTCTGGCTGTGTCTGTTTCTTACTGGGTCTGACTGGTGTTTAGTGGACTAAGTAGTAGGACACATGATAGTGTGTGTTCCTGCTGACCTCAACTTCAGTATCTTTCCCTGGTTCTGACCCCTGATCCCTAAAATATCAATACCTTTTTAGTGGACTGCCCAACACTGATGTACTCTGGGATGAGGGGTGCTTGTGAGAACATTGAGCACTTGTTTCCACTAGTTTTAGTAAGGGACAGCCATCCTTTCTGCAACATACAGGGATGTGACTGTGAACATGAAAACATGATGTTTATGCGGGAAGATGAATGTGTAGGAAGGACGCCACCCTAGTGTACGGGCCTTTCTGCACCCCCCAGAATTTGAGTTGTGCCTCTGATCCACTTCCATCCATTTCCCTGTCTCTGTCTCTCTCAGGTGTCTCTGGGAGATAGCAGCCTGGAGGCTGATCACATCATTAGTGCTGTCCCTGCTGCAGGTAGTGGGGTGACAGGGTGCTCCCCCGGGTGGTGGTAGGGGCAGCATTCTGCACACCCTCTGGGGGTGGGATCGAGGAGTAAACCTTTTATCATCTCTTCTTTTATCTTTCCTGCAGGGACTTGTTGCTAGGCGGCCTTCCCTAGGGTAAGGTGCCAAATGATCATGTGTCTCTCTCCCTCCAGTGCTAAGTGAATTGCTTCCCTCTGAGGCAGCACCTCTGGCCCAGGCCCTGGCCCCTATTCGTGCAGTATCTGTGGCTGTGGTGAATCTGCAGTATCAGGGGGTTCATCTACCTGTCCAGGTGAAAGAGAACTGGGGAAGGATTTTAGAATAAGAAAACACGGGCATGTCAGAGACCCTGCCTTGCTGACATTCTTGTCCCTTCCCCAGGGCTTTGGACACCTGGTGCCGAGTTCTGAAGATCCTAGTGTTCTGGGAATTGTGTATGATTCTGTTGCCTTCCCTGAACAGGACGGGAGTCCTTCCAGCCTTAGAGTAACGGTGAGAAAGTGTCCTTACTGGGGGCTATCAGGCAGCAACAGGTATCTGAAAGACTACCTGGGAAAATGGAAGACATTAACTAGTGCTCACTTTTGCCGCTTACTTGCTGTGGGTAATTCAGTTCAGATCTGATATCTATGAAGACGGAATGATCTTTAAAAACAAACAACTTATCCAGTCATGCACCTAACCCAGATGATCTGTTGTTGGGAGTATGGGGGAGAAAGGCTACTCACTGTTATTCTGATGCCAGGTGATGCTTGGAGGAGCTTGGCTGCAAGCCCTAGAGGATGGGGGGCACGAGTTACCTGAGGAGCTATTCCAACAACAAGCCGAGGAAGCCGTTGCCACACAGTTGGGACTAAAAAAGCCACCAACTCAAGTCCTGGTCAGCCTACACAAGGTAAGTTTGGGGAGAAGGGTAAAAAGGAGAGGAAAGGGGAGAGAGCTAGGAAATCAGCCCTAACCTCTTCATCTTCTCTCCTCAGAGCTGCATTCCCCAGTATACTTTAGGTCACTGGCAGAGGCTAGGTAAGTTATGGGCAGAGGGGGCGACACAGTGATAAGGGTCAGGAAGTAAAAATTCAACTATGATACTTCCTGTCTTTTCCAGAGACAGCTGCCCAATTTCTGGCTAACCATCAACTGCCTCTGACTTTAGCTGGAGCATCTTATGAAGGTGTTTCAGTCAATGACTGCATTGAGAGTGGGCGCCGGGCTGCTGCTCAAGTCTTGAGCACTGATCCTGACCTTTGACCTACAGCCTTTTTTCTTATCCCTGCAGGCCAGGGGCTCCAGTGAAGATTAATAAAATTGTTTTAATTAGACAGTACCTGCTTGTTTTTCCTGTGATAAGCTTCCTGTCCCAGCCAAAGAGAGGCCAGGTCTTGAGAGAAGACAGGTCCAAAACCTAGGTAAACAAGTTAAAGAAGATGGGAGCAAAGGACAGACACGACAAAGTCCTTTATTAGAAAATATATAAAAATCCCAGGGTTCCCAGACAGACCTGGTGGGGAGAGAGACACCCCAGAAGAGAATCCCAAAGGGGAGGGATCATGCCCTCCCCAAATGACATATGCCCTCCCCAGAGGCCATAAATAAAATAAATATTCACAGGGGCCCAGGGAGGAGGGTCATACCTGAGCCCTCTTTTGGGAGTGGGGGGTGAGGAGGGAGTAGGAGAACCCTAGGGCCCAAACCTACTCCTACCCTAGTGGCAGGGTACTCCACAGAGGTGGAGAGTCAGCATTATGTAGAACACGTCCGTGAATCACAGTCATGTGCCCTATCTTGGGGGACTCAGAAGTAGGGCCCTCTAGGGCTGCAGGAGCCCAGCTCCAGCAGAGATAACCCCCTTAGGCAGCAGTGAAAGGGGACCAGGAGAGGATACATTCCCTCTAATCTCAAATGAAAAGAGGGATTGTCAGTGGGAACCAGTGTGGTTGGCAGGAGGCAGAGGACCAGGCCGTGCTGGAGGCCGGCGCTGTAGCATTTCATGACGAAAGGCCTGAGAGGAACCAGGTGGGAATTTGGGACCTGAGGGAGGCCGGGGGCCACGGGGATCAACCCCAATGTCTGCTGTAATGTTGGTATAAAGTGGGCCCAGTTCTCGAGCCAGCAGTCGGTATGTCAGTGAGTTCATTCCATCCTGTGTCCACGAACGTTGTGTCCGGATCAAGAGGTCAAACCTGGGGATCAGAAGTAAAGGACTAAGACAGCTGAAGGATAATGGGAAATAAAATACAAAGCTGGAACTTCTTGAAACCTCTCTAACCCTCAGCCCCTACCTGTGGGGGTTTTCTTCATTTCCCTTATCTCCTCGGTGTTTCACCATCTTGTAGTGTCCCACAGAGATGGGTGGTCGAGAGATCTTCATCCCAGCAAGACGAACCCTGGTGGAGAACATGGTATTAGGAGGGTATAGAGCTGCCAATCTATAGTGTTGTTCAGTCCTTTTTTTCAATCCTGTCAATCTATGACCTCACTTGGCATTTTCTTGGCAGAAATACTGAAGCGGTTTGCCATTTCCTTTTCCAGCTCATTTTACAGATGAGGAAACTGAGGCAAACAGGATGAAGTGACTTGCCCAAGGTCACACAGCTAGTAAGTGTCTGAGGCCAAGTGTGAACTCAGATTGTCCTGACACCAAGCCTGGTGCTCTATTCACGGCACCACTTAGCGGCCTTGCCAGTTTATATAGGTCTGCGTACAGGAAGAACAGACATCTGGGAATAGGAGAGCAGGCCAAGGAGAAGGAATGCTTATAATGGTGACTATGAAACTATTGAGTATTTCAGAGTTTTTATTTATCCTTATAAAAAAGATAAACCTATGATCATGATTAAAAAACTAGAAAAAGAAGCATGTGTTCTGAATGAATAAGAGAATGAATAAGAGGGAAGAAAATGGTCGAAGCTCCACAAATGCTGAGGTACCCTTTGGGACAGGCAGGTATTATTGCTCAACTTCTTGCCCTCATTTCTACAAGGCTCTAGGAAACCAGAGGTTGCCCTTCACTCCTGAAAAATGGCAGCTGGGAATCCAGTGTTAGGAAAAGAAAGACAAAAGCCCAGGAATTAAAGAACCAACCACAGGGCCTAAATTTTGGCATAGGTTGGAGCTATGAGGCATATCCTGACTGGTGACCTGGATAAGGGAACTTCTTGGAAGTTCAAGGGTACAGGAAAGGTGACTAGTTAATCAAATAGTGATAGAACTTTGATCTTTGTTAATTGACTGATGGGTGGCGGGAAGGAGGAATGAATCTAGGGCAGGGAGCAAATAATCCACTAATACTATGTTTGAGAAGGGAACGGAGGATGCCAGCCAAGGCTAGGGGTCAGCACAGCAATGTGATTTTAAAAATAGGCAATATGGTCTCTTTGTAAATAAAACTGTAAAACCTTTTAAATGACAAATCCCTTTAGAATGTCCATCTTTGGAATTTTCAAAACAGGCCTTATTTCAGCAAAAGGCCAGAAGGCGAGATTAAATGACCTTGAGGGTCCCTCTCTAGCTCTAGAGGGATGTGGTTCTATCACGGTTACGAAGCCAGCCAGAACTGGGAACATAAGGAGCAGAAAAAGCTGGTGAAGAAGCACAGTGGGATGCCAGGCCCAGAGGGAGTCAGGGAATGAATTGGGGAAGGGCAAGTGGGGAGAGGTGACATAGAGTCTAGGTGGACCAGAAGCAAGCCAAGGGGCATGGAGGCAGGGAGTAGTGGTCTTAGGGATGTCCAGGGGTCAGAGCCAATCTGACCTGGTAGCAATATCATCATCTTCTCCACCCCAACCCCAATACTCATTGGGGAAGCCATTCATCTTCAGGTACTGATCTGGAGTAAGAGCTGAGACCCCCCCAAAGTACTGGGGGTATGGGAGGCTAGAAGAAAACAGAGACACTCAAAACACTAAGGGAAAACATTCCTTCCCCAACCAAATCTATTCTTCTGCTTCCCTGGGCCCCCACCCCAATCCATAGCACATCTGCTGCTTCTAGACCCCCTCTCCCCTCCAAATTCTCAGTTATCATTAAAAACACATACCTATATCCAAACTTGTTCATGGCAACAGCAACATGCCTGGGACCCCCAGGGTCACAGACATAAAGATTGTGATCATTTTCAGGCAGCAAATCCACATCATGCAGAAACAAACAGTCCCACTCTTCATCACGAAGGGCCTCCCGAACCCCCACGTTCAGCAGCTTTGCCCTGTTAAATGTTCCGTTTCCGGCCTGAGAAACAACGGAAGGGCCTCATCGGGAATGGTTTCAGAGGGAGTGAAAACAGAACAAAGGAGGGCCAATGAAAGATCGTTATCCAGGAAAGAGTGATAAATGAAATGGGCCACTAGTGGACATTGAGAAGCACTGTTTAATTCTCCCATCTGAAAATTTTATCTGATTAAATTTCATTGCCCGAATATGAAATATAAAGCAGAACTAGGGGTAGGACTACAATTTGGTAAAAGAAAAAAAGTACTGGCATACCCCACCACATTGTTATTGTTTAGTCATCTTTCAATCATGTCTGACTGTGACCTCATTTGGGGTTCTCTTGGCAAAGATACTGGAGTGCTTTGCCATTTCCTTCTCCAATTCATTTTACAGATGAGGAAACTGAGGCAAACAAGGTTAAATGATTTGCCCAGGGCAGCACAGCTAGAAAGCGTCTCAGGTCAGATTTGAAATCAGGATGAGTCTTTCCTGTCTTCAGGCCTGGCACTCTATCCACTGTGCCAGCTAGCTGCCCCCAGCTGGCCAATACTATTTGACAGCATAGGGAAGTCACACTAGCAAAGCAGATAAACAACTATTCGTCAGTGTCGAGTTTCTGAAAGCTTCTTGGAGGTCCTGAGAAGTTGAAGGATGTGTGCAGGGTCACCCAGTCACTGATGTGTCAGAAGAATGATTCAAGGCATGGCCTTGATCCACTACATGACACTGCCTCTCAAATAAACACAAGAGTAAAAGTAAATACAAAACGGAAACAAAGCTACGACGTCCTTTTTAAACGTCACCCATACCTGGTGGATGACGTAGATGCCGTAGGCAAGCTGCTGACGTTGCAGAAAAGGGTGCAGGTGGTAGAGGAGCAGACGGAGGTGGGGCTCCCGAGCCCGATGGGGCACGATGACGGCAGTTCGAGAGCGAGGCTCGCAGTCCCCTGGATGGTAGCGGCCCCCAGGCTCCACTCGAGGGTTCCTCTCCAAAATCTGTGCCATCGATGGCACAGGGCTAAAGGACACTGACACAGGACCCACTGTTTGGAGGAGAAGAGTAAGGTCAGGGAGGCTACCACCTCCTCTGGCTTCGGGCCTAAAATTCCAGAAAGGTCCTAGAATCTCTGGCACCTGGAGAATCTTAAAAATAGGACAGGCCTTCATCGAGCCAGAAGTTTGGCTCTTGAACCTAGAAGTTCCTTCTAATTTCTTACTTCCTCACTTACAGGGTTCTCCTTTCTGACCAAAGGTACAGCTGATTGTGAGAGCAAGTATGAAAGCGGGTACACTACTGGACAAATACTGATACCTACACAGTTGTCATTACCTGTGAGAGGAAAACTTTCTAGCGCTGGAGATGTGGTATACCCAAGAGGTGAGAAGGAAGCGGGAAATGGAACACAATGAGTTTAACCAGGACTAAATTCAGTTTCCCATTTCTTCTTCCTATGCCACCCTCAGATCGCCTGTTGGGCCTCATCTTTCTAAATCATGCTCCCAGACCCATTTCTCCATGCTAGTCAAATATGCCTCCTCCCCATCCCACAGTGCCCTTTGCCCTACTCTGTGCCTCCTTCCCTCTCGGCTCACCTAGGAGGGGAGAGCGCTCAGGGCAGTAGGGCAAAGCCTCTGGAGCCACAGGCGCTCCGGGGGCAGGAGGGGCACCAGGCAGGCGGCTGAGGTTGGTATAGACATCATGGGGTCGTGAATAATCGAAGGTGGGGCCTGGGTCTCGACCAAACAGGGCACCAAGGCTACGGAAACCACCAAGGGAGAGGTACACCATGACAGCCAGCTGGGAGCCCACAAGCAAGGCCAACGTGCAAGGCCGATCTAGAATCCGACGAAACATCCTGGAGTGTGACTAGAAATGGGCAGAAAGAGATAAGAGTCTGAGAAGAGGCAAAGAGGGGCAAAGGCAGAGGAAACTGTGGGAAACCAGGTGGGTCAAGAGGAAAAGTAACAGAGACAAAGTCAGTGTCTGGGGGACAAGAAGCAGAGAATCAGGTTCGGGACAGTCAAATGGGCATATGGCAGGTAGAAAGAGGTAGTCAGAATAACAGAAATGGGAGCTATGGTGAGGAGGGAGAATCCAGGTAAGGACAGAACCAGACCTCCATCCCTACTGAGTATCAATTCCAGAATGCTTAAGAGATTAGAGTCATTCACAATTTGATGGAGAGCAAAGGACTCACCTGGACTCAGGCTGTGGCTTGAAGGGAAGTAGGGGGTCCAGGGGGCTCTGGAGGGGTAGGTCTGTGAGGCATCATCTAAAGTTGGGAATGTTGGAAAGAGGAGAAAGGAAAGTTCTCTCCATCTGTAGAGAGACAGTTTGGTGTCCTAAAATGAACCGCGGACTTGGAGTAAGACCTGACTTCAAATCCTGGCTCAGATGCTTACTACCTGTTTGACCCTCAGCTAGTCACTTACTTAAGGCCCCGGTTTCCTGACTTGTAATATGGGAATAATACTGACCCTACCTATTTCAGAGTTGTTGTGCAGAAGCCTGAAAGTACTATATAAATGTGAACTATTATTAACATTAGGATCCCAAGGGACAACTGGATTCTGCTTGAGAGAAAAAAAAAACACAGGTCTTTAGCTTTAGGATTAAGGAAATAAGATTCCCAGTAGTGGGGGGAAGACACTGGCCTGGGAACCAGTTCTTGTAGTTAAGGAAAACCTGTTTTCCAGGAGGTGAACGTAGTGAAAGGTCAACTGGGGGGAGGAGGGTCAGGGAGAGATCCTGGACATCTTCGGGAATTCGAGTCAGGGTGGAATGTCTCCTCGCCCTTTTAGGTTGGGACCCCGAGAAGAGTTCCTAAATCCCTTTCCATCCCCACCCCCAACAGGACGGAGCACCCGAGGGCTTGGAGGACCATTGGGTGAACTTGTGCCCTTAGGGAAAGTACCCCGCGGGAAGGAGGGGGTTGGGGACGTGGCTGAACCAGAGCCCTGGAAAGGAACGGTCCAAAGGAGCAGGGCAGCATCAGCGTCCCCTCCTCCTCCTGCCCCTTCTCTCTCTCCCTCCCCAGCTTGGCAGGTGCCACCTGGGAACCGGAGAGTGATCGTGAGCCCGCTAGGTGGGAGCAGTGCGGGACGACTGTCACCCCGACCCACACGGAGGCTGGAGACGGAGAGCCATTTCGGGGAAAAGGGGTGCGGTGGGGGGGGGAAAGATGGGGGCCCCAGCATCCGGGAGAAAGCGCCAGCTCACCTGGAGGGGGCGGACCCAGAGCGCGGTGGCATCGGGGACTACCGCGAGCCTCTCCCCCACCCTCCCCCGCCGCTCTCCCCAACGCTCCTCTTCCTCTCCATGACCCTTGCGGGCCCCCGTCAGTCTGGGAACAGCTGAAGACGCCCCCGCCTCCGTCCCCTCCATCTCCCAGTCCCACGCTACCTTCCCATCCCCCCCCCGCCCCTCCGACTTTAGAGGCTTCCGCACCCTCCGCTCCCCACCTCGAACCTGGGCCCAGGTCCCCTTCCTCGGAGCCACCAATCCCCGATACCTGGCCTTCTTTCATATCCCCTTTCACCGCCGCCCTAAGAGCCAGGAAAGACCAGCCACCGCCATCTTGAAAAAGGGCTGGGATTGCGGGGGGGCGGAGCTCGCCTTCCGGGGACCTGAGGCAGGGTGGGGCGGAGCCTGGGAGAGAGGCTTGGCCGGGGAGAGCAGGGCCTCGGTAGGGGCGTGGCCTTGAAGAGGCGGAGCCTGGGAGATGGGCAGGAGCCAGGGAGAGCGGGTCCAAAGGAGGGGCGTGGCCTTGAAGAGGCGGAGCCTGGGAGATGGGCAGGAGCCAGGGAGAGCAGGGCCTCAGGAGGGGCGGCGCCGGGAGACGGGGACTGAGCCTTGCTAGGTTAAACAAGAGTGGTCGGCTCCTTTAGAAGTTCCCAGGAAGGGGAATCCAGGAGTAAGAATTCCTTTGGAGAACATCATTCCATGAGAAAAAAAAAAAGCGAAGGGCAAACTCTCTCCTTGTGGACGACTGGCAGAATTGTAGATTCAGAAAGCTCTAGCTTTGAAAGGAATTTGGGAATAAACATTTCTTTAGCACCAATGATGAGTCACTGGGTTAAGTACCTTAAAAATTCTATTCACTTCTTTAACTTCTTGTTTATTTCGTGATTAGATGTATCTAGTTCTGAGAGGAGGAGGAGGTTGAGGTCCCCCGCTAGTATAGTTTTACTATTTCCTCCTATAACTCATTTGACTTACCCTTTAGAAACTTGGATGCTATACCATTGTGTTGGTAAGCAAAATGGGCTCCTTAGCACTTAGTTCAACAAGTGCCCTTGAAGAGTTTGGCTTTTGTTTGCTTTGAGTAATTCAGCTATTTCATTGAATCTTACTGAGTGCTAAGCCCCAGGCCCAAACCCCTATTAGATGTAAAACCTATGTGGGTGTGGATTGATGACTGAGGTGGGGCCCAAGGTGGGGCTAGCTCCAGGGAGGGCCTAGTTTACATGTCTGGGACAGCAGAGGCTTTTAGACCACGTGGGTTTAAGTCTGCCTCTTTGTGCAGATTCTAGGTCATGTGGGTGAGTCTCATGTGTGACTCACCTCTGATGCTAAAAAAGATATAAAACTAGGGCTTGGCCTCCTCTTCCTTGGAGCTCTTTGCCGCAGCAGTGGTGGGCTCCTGACTCTGGGCCAGCCCTTGTTCTGAGCTCCCGGGCTGAACCTAGATGTTGGTAACTATGAATTGTATTGGGTCTGTCTGTTGATGTTTGTAATTTGTTTGTATTTTGTTCTGAAGTTCACTGTGCTGGTCTTTTTAACCTGAGCTAAGTGAATGATATTTGTATGCTGAATTAAAGTAAGCTTGTCAACACCTTCACCTTGCTTTCCTTAGTTAAGCAGATCAAAAGAACTTGTGCTTTCTGGGTGCTGGCAGTATTCTGGGTGCTGGTTGTTGGTGGATCTTGCACCCCCACAGAAGCTGCTAGCTGGATTGTGGAAACAACCATTGGCGCATATGTGTTTCTCTCTCTCTCCTTTCACCCTGTCCCTCCTTACCAGTGTTTTTGCTTTTGACCACCACCTCCCTCATTCTGTCCTCTCTTCTATCAGCCCTTTTCCTCTGTTCTTTTCTCCTTCCCCTCCTACTTCCCTAGAATGTAAAATAGATTTCTATACCCAACCGAGTGTGTATGTTATTCCCTCTTTGAGCCAAATCTGATGAGTGTAAGGTTTGAACAATGCCATCCCTCTCCTTTTTTCCTTCTACTACAATAGGTCTTTCACACCTCTTCATGCATTATAATTTACTCTATTCTGCTTCCCCCTTTTCTCTTCTCCCAGTAGAATCCTTTTTTTCACTCCTTAATTTTTTTTTATATCAAAGTCAACTTATACCCACATCCTCTCTCTATGTATATTCCTTTTAACTGCTGTAACAGAGATACGTTTCTTAAGAGTTACAATACCATCTTTCTATGGATGGATAGAAACAGTTTAACCTTATTGAATAGCATGTTTTTTTTTTCTTTCCTGTTGACTTTTTATGCTTCTCTTAAGTCTTGTATTTGAAGATCAAGTTTTCTGTTCAGCTCTGGTCTTTTCATCAAGAAAGTTTGAAAGTTCCCTATTTCCCCTGTCTCCCCCTACTCCCCCTCCCAAACAAGCAGTTTTTAAAGGATGAAATCCAAGCTCTCAAAAGCCATATTTTAAAAATGTTCCAAATGACTAATAATTAGAAAACAGTAAATTAAAACAACTCTGAAGTTCTACCTTTTACCTAACAGATTGACAAAGGTGATTAAAAAATAAAAAAGACAAATGTTTGAGGGAAAAATACACATTATTACACTGAAGGTGGAACTATGAATTGGTCTAGCCATTATGGAAAACAATTTGGAATTGAGTCCAAAAACTTCGACCTGGCATACTACTTCTAGGCCTATACCCCAAAGAGATCAAAGAAAGGAGCAAAGGTCCTATGTATACAAAAAATATTTATAGCAACTCTTTTTGTGGTGGCAAACAACTGGAAACTAAGCTGATACTTTTTAATTGGGGAATGGCTGAAGAAATTATGGGATATGAATATAATGGAATATTATTATGCTGTAAGAAATTGTATGATTCAGTGGTTTTTCAGTCATGTCTGACTCTTCCATTTGGGGATCTTCTTGGCAGATACTGGAATGATTTGCCATTTGTTTCTTCAGCTCATTTTTTTTGTTGTTTAGTCATTCATTTGTGTCCACATGACCTCATGGACCATAACACACCAGGCCAGGGGTGGGGAACCTGTGGCCTTGAGGCCACATATGGCCCCCTAGATCCTCAAGTGGGGCCCTTGGACTGAATCCAAACTTCATAGAACAAATAGTCAAATAAAAGGATTTGTTGCAAAACTTGGATTCAGTCAAAAGGCTATACCAGAAGACCTAGAAGACCATATGTGGCCTCAAGGCCACAGGTTCCTCACGCCTGCACCAGGTCCTTCTATTCTCCATTATCTCTCGAAGTCTGTCCAAGTTCATGTTCATTGTTTCCAGGACACTATCGATCCATTTCATCCTCACCTGTCCCCTTCTTCTTTTGTCTTCAGTCTTTCCCAACATGAGGGTCTTTTCCAATAAGTCCTGTCTTCTCATTATGTAAGCTTCAGTTTCAGTATCTGACCTTTCAGTGAATAGCCTGAATGAATTTCTTTAAGTATTGACTGATTTGATCTCCTTGCTGTCCAAGGGACTCTCAAAAGTCTTCTCTAGTACCACAATTCAAAGGTGTTGATTCTGAGGCACTCAGCTTTCCTTAAAACCCAATTCTCATAGCCACACAAATTGTGATTGTGTTGTTGTGATTTGTCCTTTGTTCTGGAAGAGGACCGTGACATCAGGGAGATGATGACATGATTTGCAATTGATTTGGAGAGGGGAGGTGCTGAGTTGTCTAACTCGAACTGGCCAGCTGGGCTGCCTTAAAACGGCAGCTCAAACTACTCACAGGTTGTGGTTTGTCCATGTTTTTGAAGAGAATCATAACATCAGGGAGATGATGGCATCTCCTCTCCCAGCCCCCTCCTTCCCCTCCACTTCCCCCTCCTTTCCTCCGCCTTTCCCTGAGGGTGTTCTGCCCAAAGGAGGGTAAATTTGGATGGTGGAAAGCTGACTAGTTGACTTTGGGTTTACTGGCTAGATTTCTTTCTCAAAGACCAAACCTTAAATCCAATTCGCTCCGGATCTCAGGGATCAGACCACAACAAGGTCCCTACCCAAGCACCACTTAATGTTTGTTTTTTGGGCCCTCTTGGCTCAGAGTGAATGTAAATAGTAACTCTTCCTCTTTTGGTCAGCAACCCTGAAGGTCTTCTCCTCCCAGTTTGATTTTTTTTTTTATTACTAAAGGGGCCATCCTTTGACTCACTTCTTAAAGAGGCCTATTCACTCTCCTGTGGTCCTGATCGATATCTGGCTACTGAACCCAGATGGTTCTGTAGGGGAAAGTGAGGCTGGTGACTTTACACAGCCCTCTCTCCAATCAAAGTCAATTGCAAGTCATGTCATCATCTCCCTGATGTCATGGTCTTCTTCAAGAATAAAGGACAAACCACAACCACATAGCTATACATTGCTATTGCAAAAACCATAACTTTGTCTATACAGACTTTTGTCGGCAAGGTGATGTCTCTACTTTTTAGTATGCTGACCAGATTTGCAATAGCTTTTTTTCCAAAGAGGAAGCATCTTTTAATTTCATAGCTGCGGTTGCCATCCACAGTAATCTTTGAGCCCAAGAATATAAAATGTGACACTGCTTCCATTTCTTCTCCCTCTATTTGCCAGGAAATGATGGGCCCAGTTGCCATTTTTAATGTTAAGCTTCAAGCCAGCTTTAAGTCTCTCCCTTTCACCCTTGCCAAGAGGCTTCTTATTTCCTCCTCGGCCTCTGCCATCACAGTGGTGTGTCTGAGACTGTTGATATTTCTCCTGGCAACCTTAATTCTAGCTTTTGATTCATCCAGCCTGGCCTTTCTCAATGACGTAGTTTACATGTAAGTTAAATAAATAAGGTGACAATATACGGCCTTATTGTACTCCTTTTCCAATCTTGAAGTTTGCTTTAAATCCCTTAAATCTTGCTAGTTGTTATTTGTTCAGTTCTAATTGTTCCTTTTTGGCCTGCATACAGTTTCCTCAGGTGACAGGTAAAATGATCTGGTACTCCCATGTCTTTGAGGACTCACCGTATTTTCTCGTGATCCGCACAGTCAAGGGCTTTAGTGTAGTCAGTGAAGCAGAAGTAGCTGTTTTTCAGGAACTCCCTTGCTTTCTCCATAATCTAGCAAAGGTTGGTGATTTGATCTCTAGTTCCTCAGCCTGCTTTTCTGGTAATTCTCAGTTCCCATGTTGCCAACCCCTAGCTTGAAGAATCACAAGCATGACATTTCTGGCATGTGAAATGAGTGCCGTTGTTCGGTAATTTGGACATTCTTTAGTATCGCTCTTCTTTAGGACTGGACTATAAAGTACCATTTTCAGTCCAGCGGCCACTGATGAGTCTTCCAAATTTGTTGGCATATTGAATATAGCTTTCTAATAGCATCATCTTTTAGGGTTTTAAATAGTTCAGCTGGAATTCCATCACCTCCACTAGCCTTGATGTTAGCATCCTGGGGCCCACTTTACTTCATTCTCCAGGATGTCTAGGTCTAGATCAGTAGCCACACCACTGCAATTATTGATTATGTTGAGATCTTTCTTATATAGTTCTTTTGTATATTCTTGCCACCTCTTCTTAATCTTTTCTGCTTCTATTAAATCCCTACCATTTTTTACTCTTTTATGCCCGTTTTTGCATGAAACTTACCTTTGATATCTCTAATTTTCTTGAAGAAAATTCTAATTGTTTTCTTCTGCTTATTTGCATTGCTCATTTAAGAAAACCTTCTAATCTCCCCCTGCTATTCTCTGGAATTCTGTTGGGTATATATATTTCTACTTCTTTTACCACTTGTTTTCCTTCTGTCCTCAGCTATTTGTGAAACCTCCTCAGACAGCCCTTTTGCTTTCTTGCTCTTCTTTTTCTTTGGAATGTTTTTTGTTGCTGCCTCCTATACAATATTGTGAACCTCTGTTCATAGTTCTTCATGCGCTCTGTCTACCAGGTCTAATTCCTTAAATCTATTCATTGCCATTACTTCATATTCATAAGAGATGTCATTTAGGTCATACCCATATGGTCTGATGATTTTCCATACTTTCTGAATTTTGCAATAAGAAGTTCATGATCTGAGCCCATAGTCAGCTCCAGATCTTGTTTTAACTGACTGTATAGAGCATCTCCACCTTTGTCTGCAAAATACATAATCAATCTGATTTTTATATTGACCATCTGGTGATGTACATATGTAGAGTCACTTTTAGGTTGTTGAAAAAGAATGTTTGCATGGCCAGCAAATTATCTTGACAAAATTTTATTAGTCTCTGCCCTACTTCATTTTGTACTCCAAGGACAAACTTGCCTGTTATTCCAATTATCTTTTGATTTCCTACTTTAGCATTCTAATCCCCCATGATGAATGTGACATCTTGGGGGAGGGGGGTGGAGAGGGGAGGAAACTGAGGCAAACAGGGTAAAGTGTATTGCCCATTTGTGTTTGATAAACCCAAAGATCCAAGCTTTTGGGTAAATTTGACAAAATTTATTATTTGACAAAAACTTCTGGGGGAACTGAAAAGCAGTATGTCAGAAACTGAGCATAGACCAATATCTCACATTGTATACCAAGATAAGCTCACAATGGGTATACGATTTAGACATAAAGGGTAATATCCTAAGTAAATTAGAGAAGCTTGGAAAAAAAAATTACCTGTCAGATCTATGGATAAGGGAAAAGCTCATCACCTACCAAGAGATAGAGAGGATCATGGGAGGTAAAATGGATAATATTTATTATATTAAATTAGAAAAGCTTTGCACAAACAAAAACCAATGCAGCCAAAATTAGAAGGAAAACAGGAAGCTGGGGAGGGAGGGATTTTTTAATAGGAAGTTTCCCTAATAAAGGTTTCATTTCTCAAATATATAGGGAAGTGAGCCCAATTTCTAAAAATAAGAGCCATCCCCCTATTGATAAAATGGTAAAAGGATATGAACAGGTAGTTTTCAGAAGTTCAAGGTATCAAAGGTCAAGTGAAAGATATGCTCTAAATCACTATTGATTAGAGAAATGCAAATTAAAATAATTCTGAGGCACTACCTCACACCTATCAGATTGGTTAACATGATAGAAAAGGAAAATGATGGAGGGGGTGTGGAATAATAGGTGCATTAATGCACTGTTGGTGGAAGAGTGAACTGGTTTGATCATTGTTACATTGTTGGTGGAATTATGAACTGGTCCAGCCATTCTGGAGAACAATTTGTAACTATGCCCAAAGGGCTATGAAACTCTGCATACCCATAGATCCAGCAATACCACTGCTAGGTCTATACCCCAAAGATATCAAAGAAAAATGGAAAAGACCCAACACTACAAAAATACAGCTCTTTTTGTGGTGGCAAAGAATTGGAAACTAAGGAGATGCCCATCAACTGGGGAATGATTGAACAAACTGTGGTTTATGATTGTGATAGAATACTATTGTTCTGTAAGAAATGAAGGGGATTAGTTCAGAAAATCCTGTGACTTACATGAACTGATACAAAGTGAAGTGAGCAGAACTACATTATACATGGTAACATCAAAATTGTAGTGATAATCAACTGTGAAAGATTTAGCTACTCTGACCCATGACAGTTCCAAAGGACTTATGATGAAAAATGCTCCTCCACCTCCAGAGAGAAAACTGATGAACTCAGCGTAGATTGAAACATATTTTTTTCACTTCCTTTTTCTTGTTTGTTTGCAACATGGTTGATGAGGAAATGTGTTTTGCATGACTTTATATGTATGATGGGTCTGGTATTTCTTGCCTTGTTGATGGATGGGAGAAGGTGGAGGAAAGGAGAAAATTTGGAACTAAAATTAAAAAAAAAATTTAAATCAAGCAATCTACTTGCAAAGAGCACATGTTATGATGAGGGAGACAGTACGTACAAATATAAAAGTATACAGCATAAAAAGTAAATAAATACAAATGTATATAAAGTAGCTAAATACAAAGTACTTTGGGAGGGAGGGCACTAGCAGTTGGGGCTGGGGGATGAGGAAAGGATTTATACAGAAGATAATTCCTGAGCTTCCTCTTGAGGGAAGAAAACTATCTTTTATAGTCTGGGATACCACTTTCATCAGATGTTTTTTTTTTTCCCCATGATACCTCTTGATTTCTTGTCTTTTTGTTTTCCATATAAAATTTCATTATACTGTTACATAATTCTATCAAATTTCTTGGAGTTTTGATTGGTATCTCGTTAACTATGCAAATTTATCTGAGGAAGATTGTCATTTTTGCCATGCCAATCTAATGTTGGTAAGGTCTTATTTTATTTGAGTTATTAACATTTTAAAGTTGCCTTTAAGTAGAAGGGGTTTCGTTGCTATTGCAAATGAGATTTTTGATGTCATCTTGGTCATGATTGTTAGTAAATAAGAATGTGACTTATTTTGTGGATTTATATCACATCCATCCTGCAGCTTTGCTAAACTCATTTATTGTTTCCATTAATTTTCTGGTTGAAACAGTTAGATTTTCTTTAAAATTTTTTTCATGACATATGAAAATAATGTCACCAGCATTTCCAATGCTATTCAGACTAATAGCTTTTTCCTGTCTCATTGCAATTATTAGAATTTCCTGCACTGCTCCAAATAAAAGTGATGCAAGTGGTCATTGTTGTTATTTACTAGTTTTTTAATGGGAATGCTTCTAATATTTCTACATTGCATGTTATTTTGGCTCTTAAGGTTGTTGTTCAGTCGTGTCTGACTCTTCCTGACCTCATTTGGGGTTTTCTTGGCAAAGATACTGGAGTGGTTTTGACATTTCCTTCTCCAGCTCATTTTACAAATGAAGAAACTAAGGCAAACAGCATTAAATGAGTTGCCCAAAGTCACAGAGCTAGTAAGTATCTAAGGTCACATTTGAACTCAGGAAGATAAATCTTGCTGACTCTAGGCCCGGCACTCTATTAAGTGCACCACCTAGCTGCCCTTGATTTAAGGTACATGTTTTAAATTATGTGTTTTTTCTAAATCTCCCTATTTCTATCTTCTTTTTTATTCCATTAAGAAGTGATGGATTTTATCAAAGGCTTTGTCTACATCTATTAATAAAATAATGACATTTTCTGAAAAACAAAAAAAACAAACCAGCCTCTCCACCCCACCCCTAGCCCCATCTGCAAAGCTGGTCAGGTTGGTTTTCTGAATCCTGAGAGGTTTTTCCTTTCTCAAGGCACAGAGGGGTAGGAAAGGACAAATGAGCGTGCCTCTGAGGGATTTCCCCTCTGTCCAGACTGTAGATGGTACTAAAGAGTAAGGCAGCCTTTCTTTAGTGGTCTTTTCAAACAGTCCAGTCATTCTAATGAATTGCAGGGCCTATGGGTCTCTAGCTGGGTGTTCTTAGCTCGAGGCTGCTGTTGCCACTGCTAACTTTGCCTTTCTCCCCTCTGTTTCTCTGCTTCTGTTAATGAATAATTCTCACCTCTGTCTGCTTCTGTCTTCTGATTTCTGTATGCAGCTTCTAATGCTGCTGACCACCTTCTAATTCCACAGGTCCTCCATCTCTCCTACCTTCAATCAGGACCTCTAATTTAGGTTAAGAAACCCCACATCTACTTTTCTGTCAGATTTGATACAAATAGTCAATATACAATTGCCCCATCATTCCTAAACTGTTGTTTGAGTCTGAGTTTCCAGGGATTAAACTTTAAAGTACTAAAAAAATGTCATATGTAATTAGATGTTAGTGCATTGTATAGTCAGTCAATAAACATGAAGTACCTCCATACTATGTTCCAGGCAATGTGCTAAGAGCTAGGGATAAAAAGACAGTCCCTGCTCTAAAGGAGCTCACATTCAAATGGGGGAGATTAGATGTAAAAATTTATGAACAAACAAGCTATTTACAGAATAAGTTAGAACAGAAGAAAGGCACTAGAAATAGGGATGATGGGAAAGGCTCCCTGTATGTAACTAGGCTTATCTGGGCATGCCCAGATCTCTTACCATGGGGTCTTTGGATCGCTCCCACTGTGCATCTCCTGCTATGTGGATGTGAGGGGGTGGTGAGACTCCAAAAGGCAAAGATCATGTCTCTGGAAGCAACCCCGAATCTCAGCAAGGCCCCCACCCCTACCCCTATAAGAAAATCTCTCTGTTGCACACACACACAGACACACACAGACACACACACAGAGTTGACCCTGTATTCCTCAGATAAAGGCTATGATTGCAGGACCATGCTCTCTGGCAAACCTTCTGTCTCGTCCCTTCAACAAAGCTATCTCTGCTGACTCCCTTAGTTTTCCCACACATTCCAGCAACCCAGCACTCAGAATATTTGCATATGCTGACTATTCCCTAATCCCACCCCCTGCATCACTTAATTAGCATACTTGGCACACCATTCACTGTACTTTTTCTATATAAGCTTTAGATTCAGCCCCACTTAAGTTGCAAGTTCCCTCAGGAACTTCCCCCACTTTTATCGGTGTCACAATAAGCTTTGCTACCTAACAGGAAGACAGTTTGAGTTCGTGAATTCATTCCAGGCAATGCTGCCCTGTACCCTGATATTTTGGGGTCCAGCCCCACTGAACAGTGTCAGCAACCCTAAACCATGTCATATGGGACTGAGACAGTCTCTTTTCTTTCACTCTCTCTGTTGTTGCACACAGAGGGTAAAGATCACGGTTCGTCCACAGCTTGGGCACCATCAACTGAACTCATGAGATGGGAAGGACTTCCTTTTCCTGTTCACCTTCTCTTTTACCCTGGCTCTAAAAAAACTGGGTCTGGGAGTATTTGTTTCTGTTCTGTGTCATTGGTCAGTGATCTCTACCAACCTGGGTTGTTTGAGTCATGGCAACCTCAGAGCCAGGATTGAAGGAGCAATGTTGCAACCAGCCAACCTAGCAGGGAATTATGGAGAAGCCTACATACTTGGGACTTGAGCCAGAGGTGGAGCTTGGGCTTGGAATTTGGGACTGTGCACTATAGGAACTGAGCTAAGCAACAAATCTAATCTCCTTCTCTCCCCAGAAGCAAGACTTGGCTGGGGCGGGGAGGTGTTGGGGGGAATTATGCCTCCCACTGTGATGGGAGACTGTACATTTGTGATTATACCCTTTGAAGTAAATATTCCTTTGTAAAAGCCAATTTGACTGTTAGTGGCTAAATGTAACTGGAGTGCAGGAGACCTACCCAACATTGGAGGGGAACACCATAGGAGGAGGATGGAGCCATTTTCAGAGAGCCTAGACACCCCAAAACCCCTTAATAGTACTGGAGAACCCTAAAGAGAGGTAAAAAGTAATCTACCTGGTCTTTAGTCAGTGGGGGCCCAGGGTAGTCAATATTACATGGCGGATTTTAGCTGGGACTTGAAGGAAGCCAGGAGGCAGAGATGACGAAGGAGAATATACCAGACATGGGGGGCAGCCAGTTGGGAGATGGAATGGCTGGAGTTGGTAGATGAAGCATCCTATCTGAGGAATAACAAGAAGGCCAGGGTCACCAGTTTGAAGGGAATAGGATTTGGGTAGAGGCAGGGAGTAAGATATGACTGGAAATGTAAGGGGGCAGGTTTTGAAGAGCTTTGAACACCAAACAAAGGGTTTTACATTTGATCCTACAGGTGATAGGGAGCCACCAGAGTCTATTGAGTACGGGGATGATGTGATCAGACCTTCAATTCAATTCAATTCAATTCAAAGGAAGATCACTTTGCTAGTTGCATGGAGGATGGTCTGGAGCAGGCTATTGCAATAGTTCAGTCATGAGATAATGGGGGCCTGTGTCAAGATGGTGGCAGTATCAGAGGAGAGAAGGTGGCATAATCATCTTTACCATCAGTCCATGCATTTACTTCCCAGGGGTTACTTTTGCTCAAATCCTCTTAGAACTTTCTAGGAATCTAGAGATTCCTTTTCTCTCCAGTCTTCCCATCACTGCATTTCTCCTCAAGCTGCTTTTTGAAGTGTTTTTCACACAAATGTCTTTTTTTTTTGGTGTCCTTTAAGTTAAAGGCCACATAAGAAAGGGATGTTATTTTACAAGTGTATGGATATATGAAGCCATGAGGGTTGTTTACATTATCAGGCATCTCCACTATCAGTTGCTTTACCTAATGTGTGATTTAACAGTAATATTGGAACTTCTGGCTAAGGTGACTGCCTGAAGTGAGACAGACAGACAAGTGAGCTCCCCCACACCAATTGCAGCAAAACCCTAAAAGTCACACCAGACTAAATAATAATCAAGAAATTAAATGAGGAACTATAGCAAGTAACATCTTCCACCCTAAAACTGCACAAAAAAGTCAGCCAAAAGCCAAATGGTAATAGGAACAGGGACCCACAAGCAAAATCAGCCCTAGAATTGGCAAACACTCCAGCAGTCTCCCAGTGTGATCAGGGACAGACCAGACACCTATGTAGCCTGTTAGAGCTCTGTATCCATAAGGAACAAAAGTTCCAAGAAATCCCTGAGTGGCTGGAATCCACAGTGGGGACCTCAGAAATCCTCTGTAGCAGTATGGTATGGCTGTATTTAGACCAGGACATGCCAGGGACCTCAGGTCCCTTGCACTATGTCCAGTGGCATCATAGAGGGTCCTGAAGATCCATAGCTTTGAACCCCAAGAAGCCAGGAGGGTATAACCCCACGAGGTAGAATTCAGTGCAAGAACCCATGTAAATCAGATTAAGACCAAGCAGGGCCAACCACAATGATGGGTGCTCATGCTTGGACCCTAATTCTAACAGCCTCTGCTTGGGTGCCTGTGCCTGAACCCCAATTCCAAAACACATCCAATTCTCATAACATACTCTGTCCCAGGCAGTCTCTCTCTAACAAAACGGCAGTGTGCCCCAACTTATCTCTGCTCCTTCCTCAGTAAGCAGCTGTGCCTATCTATAGATTGATTTCTGGATGCTGATAATGAACTGTACACTAAGTCGTAACCATATTTACTATTTACTGACCTTTCTAATATGTATCCTAAACATAGTATTTTGTCTAACAAGACATTAGATAAGAAACTACATAGAGATTCCCCTTTAGTCCTGACCCACAGGTAACCCCTCTGTGGGCTATTTCCTAGAGAACTCTGGGTAATAGGCCTGTACAGTAGATACTAAATGTGCCTGTTCCTTTAAGAACTAAGCACTCCTTAACCATGCCTTAACCACTCCCTAATCCCACCCCAAAACACCTAACTGACATGTTCCCCCCCCCCGTAGGACCCCATAAAATCCTTTTATAAAAACTCCCCCTGCACCCCTGAAAGGTTGAAGGTTCCCTAAGAACCCTTGCCCGCTGTGAAGTGTGAAAATAAACTTTTGCCAACTTGACTTAAAGATTGCTTGGGTCCATGAATTCATTCCAAGCGACCTTGCCCTAGGAACTTTGGTTTGGGATTCCTGAATCCCTGGGTTTTTCCTGCTCAACAACTCCAATCAAAAACATAGCAGGGGTTGGAGCCTAGCCCTGGCACAGCCCTAGTTATGAACAAATTTGGAGTGATGAGTAAATCAAGGATACCAACCACTCTAAAGAATTATTATAGATCTACAGATCCCCCAAAATCTAGCCTAGCAGGGGAGAATAACTCCATAATAAGGGCAAGAAGGTACTCAAAGGGGGAGCCAAGGTGGCAGATTAGAAGCAACCAGTTGAATTCTCTCAACATTCCCCTCCAAATAACTTTGAAATAATGCCTGAAATAAAATTCTGGAGTGGCAGAGCCAATAAAAGGTCAGAGTGAGGCATTTTTTTCCAGCCTAAGAAAACTTAGGTCAGCAGGAGAAGTTTGTGGAGGCCTGTCTAGAGGACCTCTGCCCCGCCCCCCCATACACACACACACACACACACACACACACACACAGAGTGGCAGCAATAGTGGCTGCAGCAGCTTTGGGAGTCATACAGCTAGTCAGAAAGAGATCACAGGGGATCCCTTGCTGGCGCTGGCTATAGTTGGCACTAACAACTCTGTTGTCCAAATGCCATTCTGGGTCATAGTTTCAAGGCAGAGAGGAGTGGTGGGGGTCAGTCACAAAGGAGCAGGGGCCCTCATCAAAGTTCCAAGGCAAAGAGAATCACTAGTGCTTGTAAGTGTAGGGGACATTTCTGTCTAACCAAATCACAATATATAGTTACTAGGAAAGCATTGACATCTGGGTTTTCAAACCCTGGGGGAGGGGGGGGGTGCTGCTTCAATGGCTTACCCAGAGTCTTCTCACTAACACTCTTTCAATGAGTGTGCCCCCAAATGCAAAATGCCAACCTCAGATCTTATATACACCTCTCAGGGTCAAGGGTCCTCACAGGCATGGGACTCAAACTCATGTGAACTAGGCCTTCCCTTGACATAAACAGGTCAGCAAAAACTCCCAATTCAATCAAAGATTCCTTAGTTCAGAAAAGCGCTTCCAAAACAAAGACAACAAAAAGTTCACTTTGCTTGCCATTACATTTGAAAGGCAACACTCATCAAAGGTACTTGATTACCTCAGCATTCCAAAAGAGAAAACAGTAAAAGAGTCCCACTTTAATCACCATAACACTACAATGGCGAGGAAGACCAAGACACAAACTCCTAAGAAGACAACAGTGTGAAAACAGGTACAAACAAAGCCTCAAAGAAAAGTGCTAATTGGACCCAAATCTAACAGTGATTCTTGGAAGAGTTAAAGAAAGAGATAATATTGGTAGAGGAAAAATTGGGAAAATAAATGAGAGTGATGCAAGAAAATTCTGAAAAGAGAATTAACAGCTTGGTAAAAGAGGCACAAAAAAAGACTGAAGAAAATAAGAACTTAAAAAAAAACAAACCCAGAATTGGCCTAATGGTAAAAGAGGCACAAAAATTCACCAAGAAAAGAACTCCTTAAAAAGCAAAGTAGGCCAAATGGAAAAGGAGGTGTGACAATTCACTGAAGAAAAGAACTTAATAAACAGAATTTGCCATATGGAAAAAATAGCTCAAAAT
Organism: Phalanger gymnotis; assembly: GCA_028646595.1. NCBI lineage: Eukaryota > Metazoa > Chordata > Mammalia > Diprotodontia > Phalangeridae > Phalanger > Phalanger gymnotis. Next base: position 73,148,619 of record CM053627.1, on the reverse strand, counting down.
CCTCCCTCTCATAGCCTTGTGACCCTGGGTAAATAATTTAATCTCTCTATACCAGTTTCCTCATTCCTAAAATGAGGAGGCTGGACTTAATGACCACTAAAGTCCTTCTATTTCTAGCTCTATGATCTATTGTAGCATTAAGGAATTGCTGCTGGGCTCATAGGAATTAGAATACCACACCCACTCCTTTTTCTTAAGGGGTTTATCTGCCCCCAACCCAGGCACATGGTCCAAACTGGGCTCAGTACTGGGGGTCCTGGCCCATAATGATAGGGTGGCTAGGTTTCCTTTTCTCAAATTCTTTGGCTCATTAATCCTCTAACCCTGAACTTCAATTTAAGGTTTAGATATTCACTCCTATATAGGCCCTCCCAAAAGTAGGGAGTAGAAATGTATCATGTGAATAAGGTATAGGGCAGATATTTTATTCTTATGTACAAAAGAAATGCTAACCATAAAAGACAGCATGCATTGACAAAACAGGATTTGATAACTCATAATTATAGTTATCATCTGTTGGGAAGCTAGTATTTAAACCTTATCAGACCATAAATCAGTTTGCAGGACTGTTGGTTAGGCATTTTTCATTTCACTTCAGCTCCGCACTGTCTCCCTCAAAGTTCTTATCTTCAGGCAAACCCAGGCCAGGTTCTTGGTCTTACCTTGTTGGTGATCATCTTCTCAAATGAAGAAACTAACCTTCTTCAACTTTTCTCAAGAGATTCAGGAGCTTTAGACCTCTCAGATGCACAAAGTCACCTCTAAGCCTGGATTCATCCAACCTCAAGGCTGATGCTCTGTCACCTACTCAAGGGAAACATAAAATGGAGAAAGTAGCCAGGGGCACAAGCATAAGCCTACCCAGTGAGTTCCCCTATTTTAATTGCCTCAGGAGAACCATCGCCATGATGCTGGGATTGGAAAGGGTTATCTCATTCTTCACTCCACACTAGAAGGCCCTGAGTTAAATGATGTCAGTTGGAGGATTGAATAAAAAACGAACCAGTTGCAAGTTTTCTCTCCTTTTAATTGATGCAGTACACTACCCCACTGCCATTGTTGTAAGTGAACAAAAGGATCACGTCATTGTATCAGAACGGTTCCTTTGAGTGTTGGGTTACCACATAGCCAGAAGCAGCCCAGGAAGTCTGTTATCCTTAAAAGGCCCAATTCTCTGGCCTGACCCTTATATAACAATTCATAAATCAATGATACCATGAAGAGTTTCTATAAACAATGGTGACCAGGATGGGTGAAAGAGATATCTGAGAACAACTAATCTAGTTATGTTTTGTGAGTTTCAATAAAGCCTGAAGAGAGTCCAATTAGGTAGTTGCAATAATAGAAGCATGAAAAGACGAGGGCTTGGAATAGGATGAATATAATATATAAGAATATAACATAATATGAATATAATATAAGGGAATATATCTGAAAATAACGTATAAGGGAAGATTTATAGGATCTAGTGGTGGTTATAAGGAATAACAGGGAGGGAGAAACAAAATAACTCCAAAGAATTGAATCTGGGGTACCATTGATAGAAATGGGGAATTGGAGAAGAAGACCTGGTTGGGGGTGGTGAGAAATGATGAATACATGAAATAATACTTACTAGTTCTGCTGCCTAGGTTCACTTTCATTTTTTTTTTGTTCGTTTGTTTGTTTTTGGCAGGGCAATTGGGGTTAAATCACTTGCCCAAGGTCACACAGCTAGTACATGTGTCAAGTGTCTAAGGTCAGATTTGTACTCAGGTCCTCCTGACTTCAGGGCCAGTGCTCTGCTCACTGCGCCACCTAGTTGCCCCCAGGTTCACTTTCAATGTTGAAGGTGGGAATAACTCTAGAGAAAGGGATAGCCTGAGAATTATCAAGCATGAGTCTGATTTCCTGAGGAATTAATTTGCTGGAGTACAGGAGGTCAGAAGTATTCCGTCATCCTTACATGATTCACTTCTGGTGATTAGTGTGGGGACAAAAATATTGCTGTTAGAAGACTGAAAAGAGACCCTAGGGACCAAGAAGTTCTGGGAATAAGCTCAAGGATTTTGGGGCACGATTGTGGTTTTGTCATTTCTTCCAATTAAAGGTTGGGATTTTTTAAGAGAAAGGAGGATACGGGAAGTGAGCTGATTTAGAGTGTTGAAGAAGTGATTAGATTTTTTTTTGGACCATGGCTAAGACACTGGAATAATGGACTCTTTGCCAGGAACAGAATACATGTAATAAAGTTAGAAAAATATATTTGCTTGAAGATTCTCTAATGTATCTGATCCAAGAAGGCTTCAAACTGAAAATAGAGACAAAAGAAAAAATTCTCAGACATAACTATTTTAAATTTAAATTTAATTTGAACTTAAACACCAAAAAAAGAAGTGTATTTCTGTATATACACAGCAGACCAAAAGGAGGACTGCATATGAAACTAAATCTCCATTTTATATCACATATTCACATATATTCACACACACATACGTATGTGTGTATATATATGTATGTATTTCAACATATTACTTTCAAAATTGTCTTTTCGTCTGTGTTTTCTTTCTTCAGAACTTTCTTCTGTCTTCTATTCATTTAGCATATGTTTCCATAGCTCTCTTTTTGGGGAGAGGCATCATTATTGCTGTTCCTTTCCTCCCAAATCTCTCCAATTAAAAACCAGAGAAAAACAACCCTTTTAACAAATAAGTGTAAAGAGAAACAAATCCACACAGTGTTCCTGTCTCAAAATGTATGGTTCTTTGTGCACCTTGAGTCCATCATTTTTTGTGGGTAATGTGCTTCACATAATAGGTCCTCTGGACCAACCAGGTTGGCTATTTTTTTGATCAGAGTACTTAAGTCTTTCAGAAATGTTTTTCTTTACAAAGTTGTTGTTAACATATAAATTGTTCTTCTAGTTCTTCTCACTTCACTCTGTATCAGTTTCTACTTCCTAGGATTCTCTGAAATTGTCTCTTTCACAATTTCTTATGGCACAATAATATCCCATTCCATTCATATGCCATCTATCCCCAGTTGATGGGTTCACCACCCCCCATTAAGTCCTAATTTTTGTTATCTTGTCTTTTTTTCCTTTTTATCCCCCCTTCAGGATCAGGAAGGTTGCTTTTGACTATTCCTTCTCCAATTTTATATTCCCTTTTTCCTCCACTCCACCCCCCCATCTCACTTTTTTCCTATCGACTATGCATGTATGTGTGTGTATATATGTGTTCAATCATCTTTTGTCTGTTCCATATAAGAGAGAGGTTCATCTGATACTTCCTTCACCCACCCCTCCCTCCATTTTGGTGTACTTTTATCTTCTTCTTTTGTTATTCAGTCATTTTTCATTTGTGTCCAATTCTTCATAACCCTATTTGGGGTGGTAGTTTGCCATTTTCTTCTCCAGCTCATTTTACTGATGAAGAAACAGAGGCAAACAGGGTTAAATGACTTGCTCAGGGTCACGCAGCTAGTCTCAGGAAGAGGAGTCTTTCTGACTCTAGGACTGGTACTCTATCCACTTTATCACCTAGCTAGTTCTTCTCACATACACCCAATTATGAGATGTAGCAAATTCTATCCTCTTCTTCCTTCTTTCCAAACTAGTATATTGCTTTTACTTTCCCTTCTCTTTCCCCTCAAAACCCTCAAAACAGCACTAATCAATTCCCAGGTCATCTGTTTTTCTTTTTTAACTTCCTCAGTATACTTGGAAGATATCAAGATTTTGAACGAACACTTGTTTCTTCTTTCCCTTACAGAATGTTAATGCTATATCATCACACAGCTCTATCAACTCAAATACATTTACCTTTTCAGTTTTCTCCTGATTCTTGTGTTTGCATTTCAAAGAATGCCTACTCAGCTCTAATCTTTTTTTTTTATCAGAAATGCAAGAAAATCCTCTTTTCCATTATATGTTTATTTTTCTCTCTGTATAATTATATTCAGCTTTACAGGGTGAGTCATTCTCAGTCATATATCTGCTTCTTTTGCATTTTGGAATGTCATGCTCCAAGCCCTCCTCACATGCATAATGGAAGCTGCCAGGTCTTGTGTGGCTTCTTGGTTTTTTGAACTCCTTTCTGGATACTTTTTTTTTTTGACAAGAGAATTCCAATTTTTTATTTCTTTCGATTCTTTCTTCTAGATCCTTTATTTCATTTGCTATCTCTTGTTTTATTTCTTCTAGGTATTCAAATAGTCCCTGTGGAAAAATCCATTTTTTCTCTTTGAATCTCTGCTTGCAGCTGTTATAATGATATTCTTTCCTAGGTCAGATTTTTAAGCCTCTCTGGATCTGTAGTAATTCTTTATAGTAGTTGGTTTTCAATTTCCCTAGGACTTTCTTGTAGGAAGACTCCTTTTCGATGCCTCCAAACACATAGCTTTGTGGGCTACATTTGTCTCTGGCTTGTCTTTGGTTGAGCTGGACAGCTACTAGCTGTTTGCCAGCCAACAGCTGGCCCTGGTTTTGTTGTGGATCTCCTTTCCTATCGTCTATGGACTTTTGGCTGACTTTTTTTAATGCAGTTCTGGAGTGGAAGAAACCACTTACTATAGTTTCTCATTGAACTTTTTTTTTTTTTATCCTTTATTTGGTCTGAAGTGAATTTCAGGGTTTTTTGCTTGTTTTTGCTGGAGTATGTATATAATAGTTCAATGGTCTGCCTCTGTTCAGGCAGCCATATGAACCAGAAATTTCATATTTGTCCCCTTTTTGCATTTAAAGAACTTCACAACCTAGCTCTGACCTATATTCCAGGATATAGGAGCAATATTTACTCCATATAGCCTTGGCTAGTTTTCCCCTAAAAGGCAAACTGTCCTCAACATTTAATTGATCTAGGCAACAAAATCTTGAACCATGGACTTGATATCCTGGTCCCTTAAGTGAGAAAGACCAGTGCCAGGCAAGAGTCTAGAATTCTTCAGGCTTCATACACCCTTTTGACAGCAAGCACCACCGTGGTAAATGGAAAGGCAAGGGCAGGCTGTGCCCAATTCAATCAATACTGTGTCTTTGCTGAATCCATGCTATTGTTAAGAGAAATTCTTTTGTTAAATGTTATATGACCTATGAGTATCTCATTTCATTCTAATATGGAGCCTGAACCACTGGTTTGAGTCCTGCCTGGCCAAATACACATTCACATACTTCACATACTCTATAGTCCTAACAGCTTGGTTTAAATGAGGTTCCTCACACATGCTACTTTAACAGCCCTGTATATCTGGAATGTACTCTCTTCTCCTCTTAGAAGCTTCTTTTCCTCCTTCCAAACTCAACTCAGATGTCACCTTCTAATGAGGCCTTTCCTGCCTCTCCCAAGCTGTTAGTGCTTCCTCCTTAAAAACTACCTTATATTTTTGGTCTGGATCTTGTGTATACTTTTATATATCCTTTTTGTATATCTTTTGTATAGACTTTTATATCTACTCCTATACAAGTTCCCTGAGATCAGGGACCGATTCATTTTTTACTTTATATCTCCAGTATCTCTTTGTACCTCTCTCTCTCTCTCTCTCTCTCTCTCTCTCTCTTTCTCTCTCTTACACACACACACACACACACACACACACACACACACACACACACACACACGGTGCTTAATTCTTGTTGATTGACTGATCTGATTAATCAGGCTTTTGATTAAAAATGCAGTAAGAGATTAAATTGCCCAGGTAAGACTGCTCATTGGAGGGATTAGGCTTGTTCTGTTTGGTCTCAGAAGGGAAAACTAGGGGCAATGGGAGAAGTTATAGGGAAGTAGATTTAAGGACTTCAGACAGCTAGTCATTCCCCAAAGGAATGGGCTTACCTCCTGAAGAGTTCTCTGTCACTGGAAATGTTTGTGCAGAGGAATGGATTAGTGTGGATTTATCCATGGAGCCCTAGCTAACCTTCAAACTCTCAATTTAAGGATTCTGTGGTCTTCTGATTTATTTACAACACAAATTATGTATTTACAAAATCAACACTAGAGGTCGCTAATCTTCCTTAGGAGAGCAAGTTCACAAACAAAAACATGTTTTTAGATTTTTATTTTTTGTTATTCTGAACTTGATAAACACCAGCAAACATTAATATATTTCCACATACAAAGAAGAGAGAAAGAAGATTGTACATGAAACCTCAAACCACAATTACATGCAGCTTGGTTTCAAAAAAAGGATTTAATAAATCCAACATGTTAGCCCCTGCCTGTGTCTCCCCTGAACTCGCTTTGTTTTCTTCTGTGCGTTTTAAAAAAAAAAGGCTCTATTTTTTCTGCTTCTTTTCTGGAATCACTATTGATTCATAGGTGAACAAATGAATCATTGGCCCTCCCTTCCTCAATTCTCACACCCCTTGTTTTTTTAAACTCTTTTCTTATAACAAAGATTATTATAAAGCAAAACAAACCTACACAGTGTCCATATCTGAAAATGTATATATCATTCTCCACTTCTAGTCCATCTCTGTCAGAAAGTGAGAGTCGTGCTTCGTCATCAGTCCTCTGGAGTCAGAGTTGGTCATTCCATTGATAAGGGTTCTTTCTTAGGTGTTTTAGAATTGCTTTTCTTTATGGCGTGGTTATTACACAAATTGTTCTCATGATTCTACTCAGTTTGGATCGTACAAGTCTGCTCGGGTTTCTCTGAATAATCTCTTACAATGCCTTAATGATGGGGTGATGGGACCTGGAGCCCTAAAAGGAAAAGACCATGTCTTTGAAAGCAACCCAGTCTCTGAATTTTCCCACACATTTTAGCAGTGAGGATTAAAGGTGCCTATGCCCAAGGCAACTGGCCACCTCCAGCCCACCTAGATCACCTAATTAGCTTACTTGACATTCCTTTCACTCTCTTTCTAGGCCTACCTCAGACTACTTGCATATTATACCATCACTCCTTAATCCCATCTAGATTACCTAATTAGTTTACCTGATAATTTCACTGTTGCATCTGGCCCACCCCAGACTATTTACCACTAACTCTTTAATCCATCTACATTCTTTTCACTGTCTTTTTTTTGAATATAAACATAAGTCTCATGCCTACCCCCACCCCCATTAAGTTGCAGGTTCTCTAGGAACCTTGCCCCCTTCTATTACAATAAACCTTGTCATTTGACTGGAAGATTTCAATGTTCCGATTCATTCTAGGCAGATGCTGCCCTGAACCCTGACATTTTGGGGTTCCCAGCAACCCTAAACCATATCAATAACTTCATTACATTCCTATACCATGTTTTATTCATCCACTCCCCCGTTTTTTCATACCTCATCTTACATTCCAATTCTTTGCTACAACAAAAAATACCAATATGAATATTTTTATTTTTATACATATATGTCCTATCGCTCTTTCTTTGGATATTTCACATTGAAATAACATTTTACAATTTACAAATGGCACTCCTGTGAGTTAAGGAGCACTGCTATCATCCCCATTTTGAATGAAGAAACTGATTGGGGAGGTATGTTTTCCCTGGGGCCTCTAGACTTACTTCTGAGGGGTGTTAAGCCCCAGACACCAACCACTTCTAAGGGCTGTATTTTGAATCAGGAGTATCCATTGTAAAAGCCAGCCTTGAGCTCTGTGCATCTGGGGCTAGGAATGAACCAGTAAAATTGGCATGAAAGCCAGCATAAGTGCTGTTACCAGTCATTGTCCAATTAAACTACACTTTGTGACCCTCCTCCCCACCCCAGATTACTCCTACCATCTCCTAGTTTGCCCCTCAGGGAGTCAAACAGAACACATTTAATCCCTCCAATTAACAGTTATATGTAGGCACTTACTTTATTCTCTCTACCTGTATTTTCAATTGAAAAACTTCTTAATGATATTAGAAAATCAGAAACATCATGACTTAAACCAAGGTTTTCTGACACTAAGTTTAGTGCTCTTTCAATTCAATAATTCAAGCCAATGTGACAGTCATTTATTAAGCACAGTATTAAGCACACTGCTTGAGGCTAGACATAAAGACAAAAAAAAAAAAGAGAAGTCTCTTCAAAGAGCTTATATTTCCTTTCTACTCTACCATGTTATAACTTTTTGCCTAGAATTTTCTTTATTTATTTGTTCTCCATTTGTTCTTTTTTTTTTTTGGTGGGGAGAAAGGAGGCAATCAGGGTTAAGTGATTTGCTCAGGGTCACAGAGCTAGTAAGTATCTGAGGTCAGGTTTGAACTCAGGGCCTATGATCAACAGCCCCTAATATTTATTTCTGTGATGCAGATGTAGGCTGGGTGTGTATATGATAGGTATCCTGGATGACACTTGAGACACTGCAATAGTGAGTCTGCAAGAGACAAGTTGTGACTTATTAGATCATTCAACAAGAGAGTGTAGTTTATAATTTTGCTCATTAGGTGGTGCTCTACTCCATTCACCAGCCCAGTTGTTCTGTCAAAATCTCTAAGCCTTAACGTCAAACTCAGAGCTCAAATAGAAATGAGGCCACTAAACTGTACATAAGGATCCCTGTAAGTCTCATCTTGACTTAGTTTTAAAATGTAATGTCATCTATATTTTATTGTATTTGTATTTATTTTCCTAAATATTTCCCAATTGCATTTTAATCTGTTTCTGCCACACTTGGAATCATTACAGACTGAATGCGGCACATAACCTGTGTATTTGATGACTCTGTGCTGAAGATTCTCACTGTAGCTAGTGTGTTTTGGCTCTCTCTCCAGGATCCAGGCACTTAGAGTTCTAGGGTCCACCAAGGGGCTTGGGGGTGGCTTTTTCTCTATTGCCGTTAGCCTGAGCCCACACTCTCTCTGTTCTCCCTCATTATTAGAGGTACAGTGACTAGCATCTCCAGTTCTATTTAGCCTCTTACCATCAGGTACCTTTACAAAGGAATATTTACTTCAAGGATATAGCAAGAATAAATGTATTCCCCCAATACCCCCTTGACCTCTGTGGGAGGAGGCTCAAAACTTAGTTCACAAAGCTACAAAGCATTGGTCCCTCCTCACCTTTTCGATTTCCTTTGATATGTTGTCTTTCCTTGTTAAAATGTAAGCTTCTTCTCTCAGCTTGTATTTGCATTTACAGGACTTAGCACAGTACTTGGCATGGGGTAAGCTCTTAATAAATGTTTGAGGCCTTGTTGACATGGTCCCACCAAGTTCATGGCCAGATGCAGCATGAGTATTAGATGAGTCCTTCCTTTGGAATTGAATCCTGAAAAAAGTTCCTGATAATGGCTCCATGTTCCTGGGGCACCAATGTTGCACTGGCTGAGAAACCCAGCCTCAACTTGGACCCCCCAGTTTCTTGTGGCTTGTAAAGCTCCCAAATTTGTTCCCTTCATCGGATTCCATGAGTGAAGGAGTCATCCAGACCATGAAGAAATGAATAAGGCAAAGAAACCATCGTTAAAATTTATAGGCCTTTTTGAATGCCTCCATAGCCAATCAAAGAACTTTTCAACACTTGCTTAGCCAACTGGAACCAGTTACAGAATATCTAAACAGGTTCTAGTCTTCCAGTGGTGGGATTCAAATGAATTAACAACCAGTTCTCCACAGAACCAAGGTGAGGCGCTGCTGCTGACCCTGCCCCCGCTAACAACAGATTCACCCAACTCAACCTAAAATTAGGTACTGGTTCTACCAAACTGGTGCAAATGGGCTGAATCCCACCACTGCAGTCTTCCCTGAGCACTTCCCTTATGCACCATCACAATTCTCCTAGAAGCATCTCCCTAGTGTCTTTCACAGGAAGAGCTATCACCTTATGTAATCTAGGCATGTGTCAGACCCCCATTGTATCTCCATGCCAATGGACATATTCAGTCTAGCCAACCTGTCCCTTCGAAGAGCTGGGCAAAGATAAACTTGTGCTGATCAGGTTCTGAATTTCCACTAGGACACGAAAAATAAAATATCGCCTTCGGATATTAGTATAGAATCTATGGCTCTTTCCTTCTGCCATGTCTCTGCAAAATACTTTGCTCTTTGTTGACTATCGACTACATTTACAAGGCTCTGGCAAAAAACATTTAGTGGCTATTGAGTTTACTTAACATATCAAAAATATGAGAGAAGAGTTTCAATGTGTGCCTATATTAGCGTCCTTCTTGAACTTCCTCCTCCACTCTAAGTCACAGAAAAGGGAATAAGGAGGTCAATGCTGGGGCCCCAGGCTTCTCACTGGGTGCTTAAATGGAACAATAAAAGACTGAAAAGGGGAACAGTTGGGGCTTACAAAGTACAAGGGCTTGCACTGGAATATTTTAATCACCAGCATCTGAGATTTTTAAAATTTGTTCTGGTTCTCCACCCAGTCCAGACACAGTTCCCCTTACACTAGTCCCCCTAATGACTGTTTTGTCACCTGAATGACTGTTCTCCCAGTCCAATCTGTCTCTCTTGATGTCATTCCAAGAACGTAGGTCCCAGAAGCTGTATTGTTGTGGTCTAGGGGTGCTGAGAATCCTGAGATGCATAATGGATGAGACCCTCCCCATCCCAGCTACTGAAACTTTCTCACCTCCTTCTCCCAAATAGCTTCTTAGGAAGTGCGTGGGGCAGCAGCTGCACCAGCCACTTAATCCAGCGGTTTCAATTCCCTTAATCAGTTGCTGCTATCCTGCCTGGCAGTCAGCCACCCTGGCTTTGCCCAGTTGTAGCCAAGTGCTACCATACCCTGTATGACTCAGGATAGAAGAGCTGGAATATCCAGGGCAAATGGGAAGAAGGGAAAGGCATCCAATCAAGAATACCCATGTACTTTTTTTGTCACTGCTTTGTACTCTCACATAGCCTCCTGTTCTTAAAAGTGCATACTCCTTCCAACCTCTGAGAAGGGACTAGGGAGTAGTTCTACATTTCAGGTCATAATATATAAAATGACAATTCAGAAATCTCCCACTGTCCTTATCTCAGTTTCCCAGCTGCCATCATTCCTCAGACTCCAAGTGACAGATTGGCAATCCAGAAAATATTAGGGAGTCTGGTTTGGGCACCCTGTTCAAACATTGGTTACATATCTAAATAATACCATATTCATTGTGTATGTCCTATATGTAGGTGTCCTAGGTTTTGGAACTTTGTCGTTCAGTCATTTTCAGTTGTGTTTGACTCTTTGTGACCCCATTTGTGGTTTTCTTGGCAGAGATACTGGAGTGGTTTGCCATTTCCTTCTCCAGTTCATTTTACAGATGAGGAAACTGAGGCAAACAGTTAAGTGACTTAGGTTCATACAGTTAGTAAATGTCTGAGGTCAAATTTGAACTCAGGTCTTCCTAACTCCAGGCCTGGCACTCTATCCATTGCACCGCCTAGCTGCCTTAGGACGGAGATCATGTAATCTAGGTGTACTTAACCTGGGTCCATATTTTTCCCAAGGGATCCATGGATAGATTTCAGAAAGTCTGTAAATTGTATGCGGAAAACAATTACATATTATCTCTAACTTCTAACTGAAATCTGTTTCCTTTAATTATGAATTGATTAATAATTAATTATGAATTTCATAATGGATTTTCTTAAAAAATTATTCTGAGAAGGGGCCCACAGGTTTCACCAGATCACTAAAGGAGTTCATGACACACACAAAAATTAAGAACCCCCAGTCTAATCCAACCCCTTCATTTTATAGAAGAGAATACTTGGACTTGTCCAGTAACCCAGGTCTTCCGATTCCCAAATCTAGTGTTTTTGCCACTCTATCATGTTATATCTTTATGTGTGAGGAGGCAGTATGTGTGTAGGTAATGCTGTGTTGTACTGCACAATGGGTGTATGGTCTGTTACTAGTTTTCAATAGAGCTGAGGGGCCTTCCTTACTCCTTACTTCCTCTCTTCCTCAAGCTCCCTTGAATTCTCTGCCCTGTCCCCATATAAGGTCTTCTCTGGGGAAGTTGTTTAGTACTGTTTGTTCATCTTTTTTTTTCTTTCTGTTTTAGAACAGTGGTTTCCCTAAGCCCTCTCAGCTGGTTATTCCTCACTGCCCTGTTCTGCCTCAGGTCTTGGCCTTTCCCCAACCACGTCTAAGAAGGACGTTGCAATCATCTGTTTGGAAGCATTTCTGAGCCAGTCAGATGTCATCCTAGAGATTTTCTCCAGACCAGTGGAAAGCCTATATGTCATTGATGGACAACATTGGTATTATAGAGGGAAAGAAAAAAAAGATCGTATTTGTACCAATGGAGGATGAGAGTGGGCCTAGAAAAGGTGTGGAAATAGAACTAGAAATGGAAGCACTCCCGTAGAACATCTCTGAACATCTCATATAAAGTGCCACGCACCCATTTATCTACTTCTCTCCCCACCATTGGATAATGACAAAATTTCCTCTGCAGGGTCCTACTCAGCTACTCCCACAAATCTCCATCCCTTCATTGTTCTATCAGTTGGAGCTCTATGGGGATAGTATTGCTAGAACAGCCTAGCCCTCCTACCTTCTTGATGTTGATGTTTCCACTGCCTCTCCCAGGCTTCCTCACAAGCCAGTTCATCCCTCCCTGAGTCTGAGAGATGAGTAGCACTGAGCTTGGGGTAGGGTCATCCTGATTAGACCTAGCTGTGGGTAGAGGGGCCCTGGCTAGACATTTAGCACAAGGTAAAAGGCAAAAGTTTTACACTGGCTCTGGCCCAGGAAGAGGAGTGAGAAGCAAGATTGAAGATACTTCCAGAGGAGAGACTTGCTTTCTTTGGAGAACTTCTATGACTATTGCTTGATAGGGTGCTTTCTATGGAGAACTTCTATGACTATTGCTTGATAGGGTACCAGCATCATGTCCTGATATTCTTTCCTCATCTCCTTGTTTCACTTGGCTGCTTCTGGAGTTCTATCCAAAGAAGTTCCTTTTCCTAAAGGCTGTTTCCAGGACTGGCCTTCATCTCCTTTCCTGGATACCCTCTTCTTTTCCTACTTAAATTCTTCTAATCTTCAAGACAAGTTCAAGACTTATTTCTTCTAAGAAGCTTTTTCTGACTGCACTAGCCTACAGTGATCTTGCCCTGCTTTCTGAATTCCATTATTTATTTAATCCACATTTGTCGAGGACCCATTATGTGCAAGGGACTGTGTTGGATGCTGTGGCTGGCATGAGAGTAATACAATATAGTCTCTGCCTTTATGGACCTTATAGATCTGGGATAAAACATGTGTACAAATATAATACAATGTATCGTGTGATAATTGATTGAGAGATATACAAGGTGCTATGAAAAGCAGGATCATCTGTCATGTAGTATGAGTCATTTGGACAGTCATCAATCTTTCAGGTGCTTACTATGTATCAGAGACCAGGCTAAGTGCCGGGGATACAAAGAAATGCCAAAAAAAAAATAGTTACTACCTTTGGGGAATGTACATTCTCATGGGGGAGACAACACGTAAATAGCTAGGTATGCACATGATCTATGTAGAATAGATGAAACATAATCTGAAGAGGGAAGGCATTAACAGCTAGGAGGAATGGGAAAGGGCTCCTGCAGCAGGTGGACTTTGGGCTGAGGCTTAAAGTCTGGGAAACTAAGAGCTGGAGATGGGGGTGGGGGTGGGGCAGAGCATTCCAGGCATGTGGGAGAGCCAGTGGAAAGTCATGGAGACATGTCTGGATCATAGAGTGTGTGGAGGGGAGGAAAGTAGAAAGTGGACTAAAAAGATAAGGAAAGAGGGCACATGACCCTACTACCTACATGGTGTAATCATAAGAAAAGCAAACCTCATACTGTAAGTTGTGATTATTACAATATTAGTAATTATCTTTGTATACGTACATTATATCACCTCTCTATAGCTTCCTTGCAGGGGTGGGGGACCTGTGGCCCTCTAGGTCCTCAAGGGTAGCCTTTTGATTGAATCCAAACTTCACAGAACAAATCTTAATAAAAGGATTTGTTATAAAACTTGGTACTCAGTCAAAAGGCTGCACCTAAGGATCTACAAGGCCACCTTTTTTCTCTCTCTTTCCCACACCAACCCCGGCACCTGCACAAGTGTTCAACCAATCTATATTCCTACTCATCAAGGGGTCTCACATTGCATATATTTCTATTGTCCTGTTTCTGTTTGTGTTTCTGGCTCTGCTTGTATCAGACAGCAAGGGAAGGTGGTGAGGAGTGGGGTGTTGTTCAGAGAGAAGGGACCCGAGTAGAACTGACTGGCCGATTGAAATGGGTTGGCCAGCCCTAGTTCCAGCCATCTAGAGGGAGCAGTAGCTGTTATGTGCTAAGATTGAACACTGGTACAAGGCAACAGCCTGCTACTAGGCTAGGCTAACTCTACCCAGCTGCCTATGAGACAATTTTCTTTTCCTTTTCCTTCTGAAACCTCTCCAGTCACCCTTCCCCACCCTCACCTCCACAGCATAACATGAATTGCCAACACTGCCTCATTCCCCTAGGACATAAAGTCTTAATCTTTGGTGTATCGTGGGCCCCTTCAGCAGTCTGGGGGACCCTGTGGACTTCTCAGAACAGCATTTTAAAATGTACAAAATAAAATACATACATTACAAAGGAAATCAGTTATATTGAAATACAGTTATCAAAATATTAAAATAAAAACAAAACAAGTTCACAGATCCCAGGTTAAGAATCCCTGCCCTAGAATCATAGTCTGAGTACTACTAAGCCATTTCTTTCACTCTACACATTCTGAACTTAATCGCATCCTGGCCAGTTTCTTCCCCATCCCCATGTCATCCTCTCCTCTCTATTCCCACCACTGTCTCCTGAGTGCTGGCTTTTCTTACTTCATGCTTATAAATTACTGAGGAAACCTTCTTCCAACTCCCCTGAGTCAAGTCTTTTTTAACCCCTGTGTGGATCTTCGTATTGGTGTCAATTTTTATAACATTTGACAGTCATTTCTCATCAATTATGTTAATCACCAGGTATTTGTGCTAAGTATTGAGTTCTTTCCAGCTCTAAACCTAGATACAGATTCTGCTCCCTCTGGATTCCCCCTCAGCACCCAGGGTAGGGCTTTGCCTGCAAGAGGAGCTGGGCATTAGCAGGGATGGGGTAGTTAGTGGTAACTGAAAAGGAGTATGGTTGAACGCTAGTATCTGGTGTCCTGTGGTCCCCTGGGAGGGGAGGAGGACAAGAAAGGGGCCAGATGCCTAGATCTTACCAACCTTAAGTCCCAGACTCCATGCATTCCAGACATAATAGGGGAAGGGGTGGTAGCCTTCAACTCCCAAAAGGAGCACATAGTTGCGGCCCAGTGAATAAATAATGAAGTTAAATTTATTAGAAAACACGATAATTCATGCCACACACTCCTGTCATCCCCTTTAGCAGATAGGGGTCATGGTTCAGGAACACACACAAACACACACAGACACACAGACACAGACACACACTAACACACCTCTCATGCCTGTCACCACTAACACTTGATGCCCTCGCTAGGGCAAATGCTATGTGTAGAGGGACAAATTTCTACCTTCCCTCCCTACCCTTTCTTGGTGCTGACCCCTCACAAATCAATGAATAAATATCAAATAAATACAATTGGGGCCCACCCTCCAATTTCCCACCTCCTATGACCAGCTTTGGAGAGGGAATGGGTGGGTACTGAGGGACTCTCCCCCATCTTAGACTTACTAGCCTCCAGTCACATAGTAGCCAGGCTGCCTCTCTCAGTCAGGCAGCCCAGGGCAGGGCCAGCCTGCAAGATGGGGGAAAGCGATAGGTCCTGCCTTTATTACCACTTCCCTATTGTGCCCTATAGCAGCTCCTCAGAGCCCCCTCCTCGCAGTCATTTGTGTGCCCCCACAGTGCCCAGGGCTGCTCCCCTGGGAGGGTGAGGTTATTTTTTGCCCACCCAATGGCGCCGCCGGAGAATCTCCAGGATTTGTGCACGCTGTCGGAGCCAGTCCTTTGGGGTGGGTCGAGGGGCTGGAGGGGCAGGCCGAGGTACAAAGAAGCTATAGCGGAGGCGAGGATTCTGAGGATTACCCACCACCAGGGCCTGCAAGGTCAGGGGCTGGGACAATGGCCCATGGCCTGTTAGGGTCTCTGAGGTTGCAGTAGCACCACTGTATCGAAGGCTGGCACCTCCAGGCAGAACCACATCACTTGCAGATGGGAGCAGTGTGTAGTCACCATTGAGGGCATAGGAGCCATCTTGAAGCTTCAGCGCCAGGTAAATGCTATGGGGGCCAGAATCCCCCTGTTGCCGCACTAGAATGTGAGTAGCACCTGAAGGGATGGTGACCACATCATTGTATCCATACCTGGGGAAGGATGCAAGAGGACAGAGTCAGGGAAGGGGGAGGACAAGAAAAAGAGGCCTCCCTTTTACTGTTGCCTCATCCCACCTCCATATTATGAGGTCTATCACTGGGGTTGGGGTAGAGAAGGCATATTCCCATACCTGAACTTCTTGAAGGAGCCAGACTGCTTGCTGCAGCCCGAGCCATCACCGCCACATTCCATGCACTTGTCGAACTTTTTCTTAGAGCCAATAATCCGGTCACAGCCAGCATGGATACAGCGGCCCTGAACACAGACTGAGGTGCTGTCCAATGAGCAGGGGGTCCCATCTACCACCTGAGGAGCAGAAAGGGAATGAGGTGACAGAAGTAGAGGCTTGTGGGGATGAGAAAAGAACAGGAGCCTCATTACTTCAGGGAGAAACTGTTAAAGGTCTTGGCAATTCGGGCAGGAGCCCAACATGCCAACTAAGTGATAATAATAATAGCTAACATTTGTATAGTACCTGCTATGTGCCAGGCACTGTGCTAAGAGCTTTATAAATATTATCTCATTTGATCTTCACAACAATCCTGGAAAGTAGGTGCTATCATTTTGAAGAAACTGAGGCAAACAGCAGTTAAGTGATTGGCTCAGGGTTGTACAGCTAGTAATTGTCTAAGGCTGGATTGGGCTTCTTCCTGACTCTAGGTTCAGTGCTCTATCCACTGAGCCACCTAGCTATCTTTGAGATAACTTTAGTGCTGAAGGTAGGGTAGAGCTTAATGGGTGCCCTACTTTGCTTGGCACCAACAACACTAAAGTAGCCCTGAGGCCAGCTGCCCATATTGTGGAGGCTG
Source organism: Phalanger gymnotis (assembly GCA_028646595.1). NCBI lineage: Eukaryota > Metazoa > Chordata > Mammalia > Diprotodontia > Phalangeridae > Phalanger > Phalanger gymnotis. The sequence goes on along the minus strand of CM053627.1, from coordinate 73,131,609 downwards.
GCTGGAGGAAGACAGAAGAAGGAAAAGGAAAGATGAGATCCTGGGTCAAGGGCTGGGGCTACAAAGACTCCAACAGTCAGATATATGTGAGCAGCAATTTTCAGCACTTGTTTTATACCTCCAAGCAGCTATAAGTAGATATTGCAGGTGAGATGGTACCGCTTCATACAAATGGCATGCCTATGACATTGATTTTTATTTCTTAATTTTCAGAAAAGAGGGCAGGATAGGATCTGTCAGGGTAGGGTGGAAAGTCAAGATCTTGAGGCTCCCCGCTTTCACCACTCCTCCCCGCTCCCAGCCCTGCCCCTGCCATTGTCCTCACCCGAGGCTCCAGGACATAGTAGTAGCCAAGGGCCCGGGCCTGACAGGTAAGCTTGCACTGATCCTGGGGAGCCACACCACTGTACCGTGGGACCCAATCCATGGGCCCTGGGAAGTTCTTGAAGAGATCAGAGCGGAGGTTATAGGCAGCACACTGCTCTTCACGGAAGGTCAAAGCTGTAGCATACCAAGACAGGACAAAGAATTAGGACTCAGAGTTCTAGCCCCATCCCCAGCCTATATCCATCTCCCCAGCTCAACCTGCCATCTGCTTTCCCAATACGATTTCCAACCCCACCCCTACTTTCACCACCCATAAACTGCCAGGGATACATTGTGCCTGAGACTCAATGGCCTTCTGCAGTCAGAATCACTAGAACCCACGGCATAGGCATGAGGGCTCCCTCTTCCCCCCAAGGGCCTATCCTGTGTAGCTTCCCCTATTCCCCTCAGAACTACTGTAGGGGGATACTCCTACGTATGGTAGTCCTACTGCCAATCCCCACAGAACCATCCCGACCCCAAGCTCTAGAGTCCACAGGACAGTTCTTTGAGCAGTAGGCACACCTCTCCATTGTCCCTCCCCACTTACCTGTGCCTGTGGGGCAGTCCTGGGTATGGCAGGAGCGGAAGCGTGTACGGCGGCCTTCACAGTATTTGCCACCATTTCGGGGAACAGGACTAGTACAGTCACGGGAGGAGAATTGGACACCACCTCCACAGGTCCGAGAGCAGTCCCCCCAGGGACCCCAAGAGCCCCAGCCTCCTGCCTGTGGGGTCTGCAGAAGCATCAGATTGGAGAAACAAGGATCAACACACCTTCTTCCACCACACACCCTCAGACTGCCCCACCCCAGCCTCGTATCCCTCACTTTGGATTCCCACTCTCTCCATCCCCTTTCCTCCCAGTCTCTCCTTCCCTGGTCAATAGTCATTTCTCTAACCACCAACCCCACTCCCACATCTCCTGATCCTTACATTGAAATCCTGGAGCTGAGCACTCTGGAGGCAGCGGCCACTCATGCAGGCCTGGTTGGGTCCACAGGGGGTGCCATCAGCCCAGGGAGAGTGCTTAGTTTGGCACATGGCATGGCCATTGAGGCGGCCAGAGCACCAGAGGGCAGCACAGGGTGGGGGAAGCTGGGGACAGTGTCTTGAGTCAGGCCCAAAGGTCAGCTGACATTGGCGGTCAGCATCATAGTCCCTGCCAGGGAAAGTCACAGGCAGGCGCAGAGGAGCTGAGGGCTTGTCTAAGAGACAGTGTCCTGGGGAAAGAAAAGGAGGAAAGAGAAAAATTATTGGGGGCAAGAAGGGGTGGGTCCTGATGCTGGGACTAGAAGGTTGGGGATATTCCAGCTTCTTAGAGTCTGCTGCATAGGACAAGTGCAAGAAACAGGAGCTCATATGGACAGTTGTGCTTTCCGCTCCCTTCCCACCTTTCGGATAGAAGGTACTTTGGGGAGCAAAGCTGGAAAGGAGTGGGAGTCTTTCAAGAAGCACAGATTAAACTTAGGAGGGGCCAAGAGAAAGTATGGGGGCAGAGGACACAAATTTTCACCCATGGAGGTCAAGGTGCACTGTGGGGTTCTGACCATGGCCATTGTCCAGGAAGTCAGTGATGAAGCGGGCACTGCAGGGGGACCAGGGCTCCTCAGGGTCCACGTGTGCCATAACTGGTGCCATGACATGACGAGAGGAGCTCCCAGGACCATTCAGACTCACACATGGCTTGGAGTTGTCATGAAGCATGTTAAAGACATGGCCTGTGGGGACAGAGATATTGCTAGAGACCTGGTTCCATCTATCCCCTTCCGCATCCATCCCAGGGTGGATTGGATACTGATGCCATGACAATGAAGCATCTATCAGTTTGCAAACTGGACTCCATCATTCTCTAAGCCCAGTTTGCCACCCTACAGTGTCTCTAGGTTACACTCTTGCTGCCCCACCCCTCCCAACACACAGCCCTTTTACCTGTAACTTTTATATCTTCAGTTCACATCCTTTTAAATATTTATGGAGTAGGGTGTAATGAAAAGTACACAGACTAGGGTCAAATCTTGGCTCTTCTAACTACCCAGTGGACAAATTACTCCACCTTTCTGGGCCTCAGTTTCTTCAAAGGTAGGATCATAGATTCAGTACTGGAAGGGGTCTTGGTGGTCATCTAGGCCAGTGGATTCTAAATGTGGTCTGGGACCCTGGATGTCCCTGAGATTCTTTGTGGGGGGGTCTTTGAAGTCAAAACTATTTTCATAATAATACTAAGATCTTTACATTTCTCCAATACTAAATATCCACATACATAACCCACATAAATGAAAATTCTTGGAGGTGAGGAGTTAAGAGGTCCTGGGACCAAAAAGTTTGAGAATTGCTGATCCAATCGAGCCCCCTCATTTTACAAAGCAGTCAATCAGAAAGTGTTTATTAGGCTCTTATTATGTGCCATGCCCTGTGCAGGTGGCTTGGTATATACAGACACAAAAGAAACAGTCCCTTGCATTTTTTTCAGGGGATATAGCATGTATACACACCCAGTTATATACAAAATCTAAACAAGGTAATCATTTTGGAGGGAAGAACTAGCAGCTAGAGGAGAAGATCAGGAAAGGATTTGCGTAGCAAGCGGCATTTTGGTTGAACTTTAAAGGGCAGGAAGGATTCTAAAAGGGGGTGGTGAGGAGGGAGTGCACTCCAGGCATGAGGTACAATCAGTGCAAAAGCACAGAGATGAGAAATGGGATATCGTGTGTGAAGGATAGCAAATAAGCCAACGATGCTGGAGCGAAGAGAATGTGGAAGGAAGGATGGTGTGTAGGAAGACTGGAAAGGTAGGAAGGAGTCAGGCTGTGAAGGGCCCTCAGAAGGAGCTTATATAGGTAACAGGAGTTTATGGAGTAGGGAGAGATGAAGCAGGGACGCTATTATACTATAACCCGGGGAGACAAGAACCTGAACTGGGGCAGGGGCTGTACGAAAGAAGAGAAGGGGACAAAAGCACGGATGCGAGCGATGACAGTGAAGAGATCGAAATGACAAGATCTAGCTGCTGATTAGATTCACGGTTGGCAAGTGAGATGACTGCGAATCTGGGTGACTGGACACATCATGGTCGCCTAGACAGTAACAAGGAAGTCTGAAAGAGGGGTGGGTTTGGGGGGACAGAGAAAGTTGTTTTCAACATGCTGTACTTGAGAAGCCTATGGTATAATTTGAAATATCCATTAGGCAAGCTGATGATGTTAGAGTGGAGCTCAGGAAAGACAGCAGCTAGGATTTAGCTGCTTGGTGGTCATTGAAACCATGAGAACTGACAGGGTCATCAAGGAAGCAAGTGCAGAAAGCCTAAAAGGCTACACCCATAGGTAGTGTCTCTTACCTAGCTCATGAGCAGCAGTGAAGGCCGACTGGAGTCCATCATCTTCCACAATGGCACAACTTCTGGCTGGGTCACACACTGTGCCCACATCAGCCATGCCAAGTGTGTCACATGTAGAGACACCACACAGATCCTGGGGGAGTACAGAAGATGCATTAGGAGCCAGGAAACCAAGCTCCCTAAGGTGGGGCACTCTAGAACTTTAGGGGACCTGGGTGCTGGAGGCTTGGAGGTATAAAGAGGTCTAGATAAAAGTATAGGAGAGTTTGGGGAAATGGGAAGTTGGTTGGGGCCTCACCTGTCGGGTAAACAGAATGGCTGTATCAAAGTGGTCAGGGTGGCTGTCCTCAGGAATGTTGAGTCCCTGCTGCCAGGTACAGAAGCTGCGCAGGGTCTGAGCGGCACTGGGGCCCACCTGAGGCCCTTCCTCACCAGGCCCAAGCACAACCAGTCGGGTTACCACCAGACTGACCGGGTTACGAAGACTTGGGTGGCGGAAAGCCTTGGCGGCAGCTGCCATGACAGTCAGGAGGTATCTCTTCAGCCCGGCCCCATGAAATGCTGCCATCTTGTCATCTGCTACTACCAGGGTCTCCACAAATCGACTTACTGAGGCAAAGCGCTGGGAGGAAGAGCAGAGCAAAGGAGGGTTTAATCTTGAGCCACTAGTATTTCTTCCCTCCCCCTCACCTCATCCCTACCCCTTTTCCTCTAGGGACTGAAGTTTAACAGAACTGGATAGAGACCCATATGACCCCATTGGGTTCCTGATCTTATCTTGGTTATCTCCTTCCTCCCTTCTTCGCCCCAACTCCAAGGGGCTCCTGTGATTACTCAGAGACATCAGCTGTCGGTTTAGGGAAGGGGAGGGGAAGGGGGTGCCACGTCCCCTGCCACGTGGGCCTCAGGGGGAAAGAACAGCTGAGAGTGCCTGAGAGAGGAGATGTGGGGGGGGCTCCCCCCGTTTGTGAGAGGGGCCTGAAAGCAGTGGAGTAGAAGGTTGAGCTGCAACGTGTCTGTGCTATGTGGTGGTGGGGGAACAAGTCTGTCAGCAGCCAGGGCTGGGGCCAGATATCCGGCAGTGGCTGGGTTTAGAGGGAGCGTCTGGTCTGGATTAGAAGGAGAAAGAGAGGGAGAGAGGGAGGGAGGGAGGGAGGGAATTGGGTAGTTAGGAAGAAAAGAAGGGAAGAAGGAGAAGAAAGACAGACCAACTGTCTACCAGGTTGAGAAAAGGTCAGCCTAAAGAAAGATTGTGGATGTCCTCCCAGTTTCTGAAGTGGGGTTTGGACTAAAGGGCCTTTCTCAGATCCATCTTTTTCAGTACAAGCAAAGAAACCACAAAGTGCCAGGACAGGGATAGGGGGGCTGAAGTGTGACTGCCTCATCTCAAGGCATTCCATTTGGGGCTCCCTGCTAGAGAGAGGGGCCCTGAGGGCCGGTTATAGGGAAGTGTGGTCACTTTCCAGCCCTAGTTTCCATGACTGCTGCAAATTCACCGGCTGGACTCAGCCTTCTAGCCAAGAAAGAGTCTGGGGAAGCTTGGAGGCGAGGCAAATTAGCAGACTGACGTGGAAAGAACACCAAGAGTCCTCACCCAGGGCTTAGCTGGCAAAGTGAATGACTGGTGACCCCTAAGACAGAGGCATGTAGAAGTAAAAAGAAAGAGGAGAAATGGAGCAGGCAGGGTGGAGGTGGGTGGGGAAAGGATGAATGGAGGTCAGTGGGACAGTTATGGTGGAGCGGATGCAGCAGGGACTCTGACGCTCCCTACCTTGGCTCTTCGAGGGCTGGGACCCGGGCTCCCAAGCGGGGCCCCAACGTTGCACATGGGGCCCTGGTCTCTGGTGGGGCTCTTTCGCCGTAGGATGTGGGCCCCTTTCCCCCCAGCAGAATTAGGAGCACCCTCTTCTAGGGGCTGAAGGTGGAGCTCTGTCCCTCGGTACTGTAGGACGCCCAGCAGGGCTCCCCCATCCCAATGCAGAGATGCCACAGACTCAGGATCCCCGTTGATGGTGCCCGTCAGGTACGTGCCCACTTCAGCCCCACCTAGCATCGAAGGTGCCTGGCCCAGGTACTGTACAGTCAATCCCTCAACCCGGACACCGGGGTCTTGCTCCAGCTCCAGAAGCAGCGTCTCCCCAAAGGCTGGCAGCCGATACAACAGGAGCCCCTGGGAGCCGGGCCCAGGAAAGATGCTGCCATTGAGTCTCTCAGGAAACACGATCTCCTCCTCCTGAGTGGGGAGGCCCACCAGCTGGGCAAGAGACAAGCAGGAATCTAGTAGCAGTAGCATCACAAGTAGCAGCCCTGAAAGTGGCTGGGATGGAGTGGGAAGCAGAGGGCTGGTCTGAGTTCCCCCTAAGTCCCTCCTGGGACCTATGTCTGCTTGGGACATGGCACAGCAGCAGTAGCTAGAAGGATGTGGGGTGTTCGAGACTCCAGTTACTCCCCCTGCTTGGTTCTTGGAGGATCCTCTCAGCAGGAATCCCCTGTGGGTTCTGACCTGTGCCAGAGGAGGATGCAGTGTTGGCACAGGGACTAGGGAGCTTCCAAAGAAATAAAGAAAATACCGCACCCCCCAGAGTTGAGAGGTAAGTCTGAGAGTCACCTCCCCAAACACACACACCCCTCACCCAGTGGAGTAAGTGACTCCTCTGAGGTGTCTCCTGTTCAAGCTTCTTCAAGTCTCCCTCCTTCTGTCTCCCCTCTGCCCTTCCCTATCTCTATGCCTCGGATTCCCTGTGTGTCTCTGTCTCCTTTGTTTCTATGCCTTTTTCTGTCCTCTCTTCCTCTGTTTGACTTTCTGCATTACTTTCTGACTGTGTGGATCTCCCTAGCTCCCTATACCTCTCTCTAGGTCTTTGTCTCTTTCTGTGTCTCTCTTCGATTCCGTGTCTGTATCCGTGTCTCTGTCTCTATCTCTGTGTCTCCCCAGCCCTCTCCCAGTTGGATTCTCCTTAGCGGGCTCTCCCCGCCAGCGCCTTTAAGTACAGTGAAGAGCAGGGATTGGCTGAGCTGGCGGAGCCACTCAGACTAGAGCTTGAGGTCTTTGGTGGGAAGGCAGATGGGGTGTCTCATTACTTCCAAAAATTCAGGTTTTCAAAGGAAATTGGGGGTGGGGTGGGGGGAGGGGAATCCCCAGCAGTCAGATCCCAGGCACTTGGCCAGCTGATGACACAGCTCTTTTCCTAAATTTGACTCCAACTCTCAGCTGTTTCTTTCCTTTTCTGGGAGTTTATCACAGCCCTGGCTGGGGGTGGGGGGAAGCGGAGCTGGGGGATAACACCACCCCCAGCTCTAGTATGAACAAAATAACAACCAAAGCCGAGAGAAGAACTACTCTCCCTCCCCCCTTCTAAATCTCTTATTCCTAACCCTGGAGGGGATGGAGGACTCCCTAAAGATGACTCCAGGAGCTGGGTCTTGGTGTTGAGGGAGATGAATGAGTGAAGAAAGAGGAACAAAAGAAATAGCTCAAGGAGGAACACACAAGTAGTCCCAGTGAGTTTAGGGCAAGAAAGTTTTAAGTTTAGGGATGCTGAATGGTCCACCTGGGACAGTGGAGAGGATGAATAAGATGGGAGTGGGGTGGGGAGGACGGGATGGGTCGAGGGAGTTTATAATTTGAAGGTAGGGCAATTCTGCCTGGAGCCAGGGTTGGGGATAGAGGGCATTAGGAGAGGAGTTAATGACTTTTCCTTTTGTACGAGGAGGATCCAGCCTGGGCCAGGGCAGGAGTTCCTGTGCCAGAAACCACCTCCTCTCCCTTACCATCCCCCCCCCAGGCTCCCCTTTCCTTAGCTTCCCTCCTCCCCTCAACACATACCCGGAACAGCCATTCCGCCTCCATTCTCCCCCAGGGCTCCCCCTCCTCAATTCACGTCCTCCCCCCTACTTCCTGGCTCCCCCTTTTCTTGGCCCAGCTCCCAGTCAATTACCCTAGGGCTCCTGGCCCCACTCCTACTCTCTCCCAGAAGCATGGTCCCTGTCCTACCCTCCCCCAGAGACTTTCTTTCTCATCTTTCTCTCCCTCCTTGCCCCTCCAAGTCTGATCCCTCTCTAGTTTGCTTCTCCCCTAACAGAATTAGAGTCCATCAGGACCTTAGAGATCACAATCTAAGGCCCTGAGAGGATGTGATTTACCTAAGGTCACACAGCTGCTAAGTATCAGAGCAGGGACTCCAACCCAACCTGAGTCTAACATGACCCCAAGTCCAATATTCTTTCCATATTGCCTTTCTCAGCCATCCCTCAAGAGGTCTCTATTCTCATATATCCTCGACGTGGTAAGACTCTGCTTCTAACATTTCCATCCTCCCACCCTTACCCTGGGAACTCATGGCCTCATAATCATCATTGGCTCCTTTCTTACTCTCCAGGGGACGTCTCCATTGTACATATGGGGAAATTGACACACAGAGAAAGACAGGAACTTTGTGTGTGTAACGGTGGTAGTGAGGGGATGGAGGGCTTGGGGGAGGGGACAAGTACCAGAGACGGCTCCTTCTGACCTAGGGGCAGGGTGGGCAGGAGTCAGGACTCGGGGCAATTCCTGCTCTCACCCCCACCCTACGGCCACTCCTTTCCCCAGGAAATCCCCAGGAAGGACTGAGTTGCCAACTGATCCCTCCCCCTTCCCAGGATCAAGACACTCTCCTCCCTCCCATTCATACCCCTAATTCACTCTTCCCAGTCATCTCCTGCTCCTCACCTCACTTCCTGCCTTGCCATTTCCTTTCCCCTTTTCCCCTTACACCCTAGGGGCCACCAGTACCTGCCCATCATGCCTACCACCTCCTGCACCACCCAGCCCTACGTCACTGCTGAGCCATATTTTCCTCTCTTTACCTAATACACCAAACCCTGGTGGTATTGGGAACGTGAGACTCTCTGGGGCAAAAGCAGGGGCAAGGAGGGAGCCTGGGCTGGGACAAGGCTAGGGTCTGAGGCAGGAAGGGGCTGGAGCAAGTGGAGCTATCCCCAGAGGGCACCCCCACCCCCACCCCTTTAACACAAGAGGAGGACAAAGGGGGTGACAAAGCAGCTGAAGACAAAGGGCCTCAGAATGGCAGGGGGGGCGGGTGGTGGCAGCCTGGGTAGGGCACAAAAGATTCAGTGTCCTGGGCAGCCCTCCTAGGACCCCTGCCCCCGCCTGAGCTCAATCCACCCTCCGGGGCTAGTAAGCACAGATGCTAACCCCCATCTCTCCTAAGCCTAGTGAGGGCAAGAGACAGAACAATCTCTTTATCTGTAACCCCCCCCCCCCCCCATACTGTTTCTCTTCCCTGTGCCTATCCCTCCTATTTTAAAGAGTAAAATTTCCTCTGGAAAGTGCTGGGGGTCTCAGAGAGGGCCTCAGATCAGAGATCATGGCAGCTCATCTCTCCTCACTCTGGCTCTGTGGGAGCCAACCCTCCCAGCTCTGATCCAAACCCGGGCCATTTCCCATAGCCACAGGCTCTGGCCCCACCCTTTGGAACATTTCCTATTAGGTCAGTTCCCAGGCAATAGTAGTCTGGCCTCTCCCTGGCGTCCACCCTTTTCCCCCACTCACACAATTCTGGAACTTAGTGGCTACCTGACAATACTTTGAGCCCTTCCTTTGAGCCTTCACCTCCCACATGTCCCTTTGGGCTCACTACTGCCTTGGTTTCTCCCCACCACCCACCCCAAGTCTTCTGCGCTGCTGGTGGGCTACATCCCAGGGTCCCTGTCGGAGTAAACCTCATCTTTCCACTCTCACACTCACATGGTGGCTGGGGATGGAGTTCCAGACTTAAGGGGTGGCCCAGCTCTAGCTGGGGGGCTTGAAGGGAGAGGGCGAGGGTGTGGCCTCCACGAGTGGTTAGGAGGGGTGTTCCTCTTTTTCTTCAGAACCAGGATCAGGATTAGAACTGGGCCAGCAGAGGTGAAGCTGTGGGGCTACAGCACCGCCAGAAACACAAGAACGAGATAGGGCCTGGGCTAGGAGAGAAAACGGTGGAAGCGGAGGGGCAGTGCCCAGACCGAGGGTCAGCGGGAAGGCTGTCTGCCCCTCCCCCAACCTCTCCTTTCCCATGCTGGGTGTAGCTGCTGTCTCAGCCCCAGGTCCCCCCTTCCTCCCAATGCTGGTGGCCTTGGCTCGCGCTACTGTTTTGATTTGTGTTTGGCGGGAGCCCCCAGCCCCTCCCCATTTGGGTTCCCCCATCCCTATTCAGAACATCTGGGAATTGGGTTGGGGAGGGAGCTTCCCAGGCTCCTGCTGCCTCCGACCCGGCGATGGGGGAGGGGATGGGGAGTGCCTAGGGCTCCCCCGAATGGGGCCCAGATGTGCAAGAGCTCAGACGCATTTGGGCAGCAGGCCCTCAGCGGGGAAAGCAGCCAGATGCAGAAAAGCCTGGGCGGGGGAAGCTTCTGACAACCGTCCGAGATGGAGTTCCGCCTCCCCAGCAGCTGTGGCCTAGTAGCAGAGGAGGGCTCCTCCAGCATCCGCGTCTACATCATCCTACGGTACCTATATGCTAAAGATGCTCCCCCCTTCCGCCCTCCTGGCCTTGACTTATAGAGATAGCGCGCTCGCTCGAACACCAGGGGGCGTATTTCAGCAAAGACACAAGATTCTTGCCCACAGTTAAAATGGAAGGTGTCCGTAGCGCACTCAAGCAATGAAGCCAAGCCCCGGGACCCGGATGTCGTCGAGCCACTCTCAGAAGCCCCTGCCAGCTTTCAAGATGGCGTCCCCACCGTATCCAGCCGTAACAAGAAGCCAAGAGAGTGACGCGTAGCGTCTGCTTCCGCCCGGTTCTCCTTCCCACGGGCCTGCCCCGGCAGCAAGATGGCTACGCTGAGGGCTCTGGGGAAGCTCCGTACCGTCGTGGCCCCCGTGCTGCGGCCTGGCTCTGGGGTCCGGCTGACGCTTCAGCCCAGCAGGTGAGGAGGAGGCGGGGAACCTTGGTTCTGCTCCCCCCCCCAACCCCCGGAGGCTGGGGACATTGCCCTAGGCCCTTTGACCCTCCCTCCCCCCCACAGAGTGAATGACCCAGGCTTATGACCTCGTCTCTCCCTGCTCCTTCCTCCAGTCTCCCATAAGGCCCTGGACTGGGTGATTCCCCCAATTTTAGGGTGGTGGTGAGGGGGTATGCTTGGTGGCCTGCGTGGACTCCCCATTCCTTGCTCCCTTTTCATCTGTGGACTTGAGATCCCACCCCGCCCCCCAGTCTTGGAGCGGGGCAGTGCAGCTGCATGGTTATCCCCGCTTTAGCCCAGGGAAGGCAGCGCCGGGGTCTTCCATCCCCCCAGGCCGGGATGCTCCCCCTGTTCAGCCGGGAGGCTTGGGTCTGTCCCCCGAGTGACCTTGGACAGCTTCTTCAGGAAGAGCAGAGCTGGGCACTCTTTAACCTTCCCTGGCCAAGGAGTCACGTGCGAGCTGTCCGTAGAAATTAATTATTAATCAGGATCAAATGAGGCTACGCACCTAGCACGGCCTTTCCAAACTTCTCGGTACCAGGCTATTATTATTATTGAGGCCACACTGATCTCTTGTTATTGACTTGGGAGTGGGAGGTGGGGGAGGGGTAAAATACCCTTCCACCTGCAAACAGAGGTGGTCTGTCCCTAGACAGGCTCATTCAGTTCAGTTCTGCATACACTTACTAACCATCGATGTGCAAGGCACTAGCGATACAAAAATGACAGAGGAAAAAAAAATGAAGCAGTCCCTGCCCTCAGAGAGCATGTAGTTTGACCCTTTGTCACTGCCTGACCTGCTTTCTGATCCCCAGAGGTGCTCGGCAGTGGCAGCCAGATGTGGAATGGGCAGAACAGTTTGGGGGGGCTGTCATGTACCCAAATAAAGAAACTGCCCTCTGGAAGCCTGCACCCTGGAATGGTGAGTCTGAAGATCCATATGCCCCTAGTCCCACCAACTTTGTCACTGACCCAGAACTGTTTCCCTTGTGTTTGTGTCTCAGTTGATATCTCATTAATGATGAGTTAGTCTCCTTTGAACTGTCCAGTCCTTCTCTCGAGCATATTTCAGCCCCCAGTTCTTTAGATATTCCCTCTCAGAGATCTATTTCCATACTGTCAACTAGCTTGGGTTTGTTGATTGAATGCCTCTTAAAACTTTAATAATAACCTCCATCTTGACCTCCAGTCTTTCAAGTCCAGCTGCCTGCTTAATACTGCTAATTGTATGTCGTGCTGTCGTCAGATTCAGTTTATTTTCCTCCTACCAACACTAGCACGCTTTCCATTTTTCTTTTTCCTGTTAGTAGTACAGCCCTTCTAATCATTCAGTTTCAAAACTCTGAGCCCCCTCTCTCCATGTCCAGTAAATTATTAAGTCCTCCTCCCTCACATTTAGCTCTCCTACTTCATTCCTATTGTACCAGCCTAATTTAGGCTCTAATCACATCTTGTTTGTATTATTGTAGTAGCCTCCTAACTGGCTTAACTGCCTTGAGTCTGTATTCCCTTGAGCCTATCTTACCCATTGCCACTACACTGATCTTCTGAAAATACCATTTTCACCATGTCATTACTACTCAGAAACTTTTAGAGGTTCACCGTTGCCCATGGGACAAAGTCTGGCCTCTCATTCAAAGCCCTTCACCAGCTGGACCAACCTATCTTTCTAACTTAATCTTCTACCATTCTGCCGCATGACTTCTGTTCCAACCAAGCTGCCATATTCATTGTCCACCTTTCACATTTGTGCTTGCCTTTCTTCTGCCAAGTATCCTGTCTAAAGCCTTCCCAACCTTCAAAGCCCAGTTAAAAAATTCTCTCTTCCATGAAGCCTCCTTTGACACTTCAGCCCACAATGCCCTCTCTCTCATTTGACTTCCTTTAGCATTCATTTGTCACTTAAATATTTCCTTGTGTTACTCATTTTCACAGTAATGTTTCTGATACCTCTAAATAGATTATAAAATTTGAGCAGGTGTTATGTGCTCAACGTTGCCTTAGACTCTATGAGGAATTAGGAAAAGTAAGATTTGGGGTCCCTGCCCTCAAGGAACCCAAACAGTGTTCCACACTTCTCCTTTCCTTTGACCATAGAGCATTTTAAGAGTATAGGAGGAAAGCAGTAAAATTGGCGCGCTAGGGGACTAATATGGGACGGGAGCTCTCAGTCATAGGTTAACTCGTTTGATCCTTGGGACAATCCCAGAGGAGTCACCATCCAGCCCTAAGCCTCCTCTTCTTCCTCCTTCCCCCACCTCCAGATGTGGACCCTCCAGCAGACACAAAGGTGTCCAATGTGACCCTAAACTTTGGGCCCCAGCACCCAGCAGCTCATGGAGTCCTTCGACTGGTGATGGAACTAAGTGGAGAAATGGTGCGGAAGTGTGATCCTCACATTGGCCTGCTTCACCGGGGCACTGAAAAGCTCATCGAATACAAAACTTACTTGCAGGTCTGGGGAATTAATAAGAGATGGGGATGTGGGGTCATCTCAGCTCCGAGATTTGTCCTTTTGGCCATTCCCAGGACTCTAGGAGGCTACAGGGGAGTGGGGAAGCATGATGGCTATCCTTTGTACCTTTTTCCTGTTATAAGGCAGTCCTGGGACAGATGAGAAGGGTTGGGGGCAGTGGAAAGCTCTGCCATGGTTGATTGTGCCTGGATTCAGCAGTGGAAGCCATGTTTCCTAGCTTCTCTTGCTAAGTCTCCCATCATTTTCTTGATCAACTTTTGGCTGCCCCTCTTTACCCTGTGCCTCGGTTTCTCTGACGTCATATCAAGTCCAGCTAGTGCGTTACAGTTTGTTTCCCAGGGCAGGGGACAAAGCGAGAGACGTCATCTTTTTTTGTTTGGACATCCCTCTATCTTCCAGCTGCCTGTGTTTCCTTTTGAAATCTTCAGTGAGTCAGAATGACTGGGATAGAGAGGTTATGGCTGCTGCTGGCTTGTGGGATAGAGGAGGGGGGTAAGTGGGAACTATGACAACCAAGTGGTGAGAATCAGGATTGCAGCATTGTTAGGGTTTGTGTTTGAGGCAGGAGTCAGTTTTTTATTTATTTATAGCCTATGAGAAGGGATAGAGGAAAGAGTCGTAAAGTGAAAGGTTGTGAAACTGAAACTTAGTGGCCCGGGAAAGGGGTCAAACATAGTGACTGTGAGATTGCCCAAGAGACCTGAGAATGATGGTTTCTGACCGTTGGGTCCATGGAGTTAAAAACTCTTCAGCCTAGCTCCACGTCACAGCGATGGCCAAGAAAGAACAGACTGTCCTGATGGGATCAGCCCAAGCCCCACCCCTTTCCTGGAAGCTACGGCTTGGACAGAGCACTTATGAGAACCTCAGGCAAAGGCTACTCTGATCAAGAACAAATCCTGCCCTTCTCAGTGCTGAAGGGCCCTATTCCCTTTAGACCCTTATTCTTGACAATTCCTGTGAGCCATCTTCCCCGCCCCACTTCTAGCTTCTTTAATTCCTTTTCTTCTGTTAGACTTGGGGGAAAAATAATGACTTGGAAGTTAAAGATATCGTGCTGTTGTCTCCTCGTCTGGGAGGCTATTGGAATAGCTTAAATTTTACTGGGAGGTGAAGGACTTGGCAGATGAGTCCTGGCTCCTGGAGCCAGTTTAGAAGAGTGTTTGCACCTGTCAGAGAGGAAATCCGTAGCAGGGTACGAGATGCGGTAAAGTTTCTCTTAGTGTCTGTCTTCTTTTGTAGGCCCTTCCATACTTTGACCGGCTGGATTATGTGTCCATGATGTGTAACGAACAATGCTATTCCTTGGCTGTAGAGAAGCTGCTTAACATTCGGCCTCCCCCCCGGGCACAGTGGATCCGAGGTTTGTGTCAGTCTCCTCGGTGCCCACTCTGGGTGTGATGTATCTGAGGCCTGTTCCCCTGTCTCTCCTGGAGAGCCGTGAATAGAAGAGGGACATCAGCCCTTTTTGATGTTCGTCGTTCTTGAGCATCTTAGGCTGGAGTGGACCCCGCTGGCTTTTCTGAGATAGTTCGGACTCCCTGGTTCTCAGATATTTTTCTGCTCCCTTTTCCCTCCCTCTCCACAGTGCTATTTGGAGAGATCACACGGCTGCTGAACCACATTATGGCAGTGACTACACACGCCCTGGACATTGGGGCCATGACTCCTCTCTTTTGGATGTTTGAAGAAAGGGAGAAGGTATGGCTGGGAACAGAGATTAGGAGTGGTTTGGACAAAGTACAGAAAAGGGAGGTATTAAAGGGCTTTGGGTGTGAGGTTGGGAGGTTGGGAGCTGACGCACAGAGTAACGGCCAGGGGACCAGCTTCTTGGAAGTTAATCTTGATTCTTTTTTGGTGGTGGAGTGCCGAAGGTGGTGATACAAAGAGTGTTCCGCGGTGTTCTTGGGGGGTCAAGGGCTTTGTCTCTGATTTTCTGTGTGTCCCCTCTAGATGTTTGAGTTTTATGAACGAGTATCAGGGGCACGAATGCATGCAGCATACGTACGTCCAGGAGGGGTGCACCAGGTAAGAAGAGCCCCTTCCACACTTCTTCCATCCTCTTGTCCCTTCATTCCTCACCTCTGTTCTCTCTGGCTACAGTATTTTAGGATTCTCTGACTAGGGAAAATGAGAAGTTAGATGTAGTCCCAATATTCCACCGGGTTAGGGATGGAGAAATTTGGAATTTTGTTTCTCCGATGTGCCAATGTCCCTTTCCCTAACTTGCTTCCACTTGGCTCCTCAGGACCTGCCCCTTGGGCTCATGGATGACATCTATGAATTTGCCAAGAACTTCTCTGTTCGGATCGATGAACTTGAAGAAGTAAGATAAAAGGGAATGAGAAAACCTCCCTGGGTACTCCCAGGAATTACTCAAGGTGGGATAGGGAGATACTAGCCTTTGGGTCTAAAAGAATTAGCTGCCCTAGTGTGAGGTGATACATTGGCACTTCTTTCCTTGGGGTGGCAGATGCTGACCAACAACCGGATTTGGCGAAATCGAACAGTTGACATTGGAGTGGTAACTGCAGAAGAGGCTCTTAACTATGGCTTCAGGTCAGTACCTGGGCAAGGCAGGGCCTTGGACCCCTTGGGCAAGGCCCATGTTATGCCCAGAAGTGAAGAAACTGGTCCTTTTGTATGGGAGACCAGTCCATCTCTGGCTCCCCTTAAGTGTGGACTTGAATATGCCCAGAGGAAGCGTGAAAGAGAGCATTGGTGTCTTTCTTGATTGTACAAAATGTAACCTCCTCTCTCCCCCTTCCCTCTAATAGTGGGGTGCTGCTTCGAGGCTCTGGGATTCAGTGGGACCTGCGGAAAACTCAGCCCTATGATGTATATGACCAAGTAGAGTTTGATGTCCCCATTGGTTCTAGAGGCGACTGCTATGACAGGTAGGATGGAGCCACCTTCCAACTCCTGCCCTTCCCCCATCTGCTCCTGTGGTAACTGCTATTTGTATTGAATTTTGTGCTCACTGAAGTGCTTTTACATAGACATTCGCATTTGACTCAGAATCTTTTATTTCATTGGGGGAGAAAATCTTGATATGGGAGCGGTCTCTACTTGCACAGCTCATAAACTGTCCTGGATTTAAATAAATGCTAGGGCGTTGCTTATAAGACACATAGAAGTCATGACTTGCCTGGAGTCAGCCAGTAAGTGTCAGAGTTGGGATTTGAACCCAGGTCTGACTTCAAGCATAGCACTCTATCCACCCTATCGCACTTCCTCTCTTATCATTTTACCTTCATGATGACCTTGTAGGTCTGGCTGGTGGAATTTCATTTTACCTTTGAGAAAACTAATGAAGAGATTTGGTTGCCCTTCTCAAGATTATGTTAATGGTAACTAAGCAAGGGCAAGGGTCTCATTCTTCTTACTTCAAGCCCACTGAGCTTTGGTTTCCAGAGTACTCTCTCATGCGCGTATTCATTTTCTGAGAGGTCCGGTAAGCCTTCATTTTACAAATGGGGAAACAGACCCAGAGAAGTTGTGGCTTCCCCACAGCTGATACAGAGGGGTCAATGTTACAGAACCCCCTGCTGCTGTCTCTTACTTCCATCTTTTTTTCCCTCTGTCATATGGTCCCGTTCAGTTGCCATTGCCTTTCTCCATCGTAGGAAGGGCCATTGGGTCAAGGGCTGGCCGGAGAATCAGGAAGGCCTTGGGTCTGTGTGCCGTCTCCCAGCCTTCCAACCCTGTTTTATCTTCTGCCGTCTGAGACCATCATTAGGTGACTCCAGGGGGATTTGGCAAGTGCTTACTTTGTTCCTGCCTCCAGGAAGCTTACTGCTGAACTTGGAGTCCAGAGGGCCTGAGTGTGAATCTGCCCTCAGACACTTAGTAACGGCAGGTCCAGGCCAAGACATTTACCTCCCTTTGCCTCTAATTAGCAGCTACCTGGATGAGTAGTTGTGTGAGGGTCACATGAGATAATATGTGTGAAAGAGTACCATATAACTGTTGTCATAGTGTTCTTGCTGTTTGTCCTTCATTCTTGAAGAGGACTGTGACATTGGCAAGGTGATGTCATGACTTGCAAGCGAATTGGATTTAAGTGGGGGGGGAGGGGGTCGCGAGCTGTACAAAGTCACCAGTCTTACTCTCTCCTCCAGAGTCATCTGGGTCCAATGGCCAAATGTAGGTCAGGGCTACTGGAGGTATAATGTGATGCCACCATGTAAGCATCAGTTATTTGGTGGAGTGGGAGGAACAACTTCCCTAGGGCGTAACCAAAAGAAACAGAGAGAAGACTGCTGGGAGGGGTCTTACAGGCCTATTGGAGTATGCTTCGGGCTCAGGTGAGGCAGAATATCAGAGGTGGAGAGGTCTGGTATATGGGAGTAGCCAACGGGTGGAATTTAGCAGGTTTTGCCCCACTAGACCTGGGCAGGGCAGGACCCTAACTCTGACCTTCCTTGTCTCTCTGTTTGACCACCTTCTAGGTACTTGTGTCGGGTAGAAGAGATGCGTCAGTCTCTCCGCATCATGCTACAGTGTCTTAACAAGATGCCTTCCGGGGAGATCAAAGTTGATGATGCCAAAGTGTCTCCACCAAAGCGGGCAGAGATGAAGGTTGGGAAGGGGGAGTGGTCTAGGAGAGGAACTGAGGACAGAGAAAGGATAGAAAGGAGGAAAGCGATCAGAGCTGAGCTTCACTCCCTTTCAGATTGTCTTTGTCAGGCTAACACACTTTGGTCCTCTCTTCTTTGTTTATATCTCATCTGCAAACTTTATTATCGATATTTACACTTGCATTTTGATTTCATGTGGGTATTGACTATCCTGTTAGGTCATGGTGTATGGCTTCTTTCTTTCAATAGGTCCTAAGCAGAGGTCTCTCTTCTCATAGAGGGTACTCAGGTCTTTGATTATGACCAACTGAGTTTTTCACTGCACGTTCTTCCTTCTCTAGACATCCATGGAGTCACTAATCCATCACTTCAAACTCTATACTGAGGGCTACCAAGTTCCACCAGGTGCTACATACACTGCTGTCGAGGCACCAAAGGTGAGGAATGGCCACAGTGGGAGAAGATACAGTGATGTGCACCTAGTTGGCATTTGATGGATGAATGTTGGATTATATTGGAAAAGAAACATGAGGATTGACAGAGGTCATAGAAATAGGCAGGAATTGGCTTTCTTTTTGGGGAATCAGGGATGTGACATCTCCCTTGCACCCTTTGCACAGGGAGAGTTTGGAGTGTACCTGGTTTCTGATGGCAGTAGCCGTCCCTATCGATGCAAGATCAAAGCACCTGGCTTCGCCCACTTGGTGAGAACAACAAACCCCAGTTATTCCCAGATCCCAAGGCCTACAAGGACCTACAAACCCTCAGCGCTCTTTCTCTCCTTCTTCTGTTCCACCCCAGTATTGATCTTCTGGTGTTCTCTTGTTTTCTCACATCCCCAGGCTGGTTTGGACAAGATGTCTAAGGGGCACATGCTGGCGGATGTAGTGGCAATCATAGGTATGGTTGCCTTTGGGTGGGTGGGTGTAATGTCCTACATGGGCTTGAGGACTGAGATCAAGCACAAGGAATGAAAATAACTTGTATGCCCCTTGCAGACACTTGCTTCTTTCTTCTGTCCACCAGGTACCCAGGACATCGTGTTTGGAGAGGTAGATCGGTGAGCAGGAAAACAGCAACTTATTTCTGCTATCTCCTCACTGATTACCGTCTCCTGAAGGAAGTAGAAGGGAAAGACAGAGAGAGAAAGAGTGTGTGCATGCGTGTGTGTGTGTGTGTGTGTGTGTGTGTGTGTGTGTGTGTGTGTATGCTTTCACATGCACCCCGAGTGGGCTGTGCTTCTGCTAAGAAAAAGGAAATAACAATAAATTAGCCGCTCTGCGGTCCTTGTGTCTAGCTTCCCTTTCTTTCCTTCTGTCCAGCCTTCCCATTACTTTACTTGCCTGTGAAATGCGTAAGTTTTTCCAGATTCTCTAGTAGGAAGGGCAGAGGGAGGGGCAGTTAAACCCCCCTTGCTTCCCCATCACCAGACTCAGACTGCAGCTCTTTTACCACCCTTGCCACTCCCACATGATCTTTCCACTTCTCCTTTCCCTGTTTCCTTTTCTCCCCTGTTTCCCCCGTCCTTGCAGAGCTGCTTTGGCTTCACGCTGTTAATTCCGGTTCTCGTAACCCCCATACCCTCCACCTTGGGTAGAGGCAGGAAACTACAGGGAGAAGGAATGAGGTAGACACTTGGGGATCACCTCCAATCCAAGGGCTGTCCCTGTCCTGTCCAGCACAGAATTCTTCTGATGCTCTGCTGAAGTGGACAGTGGAAGCTGGGGTCAACCTTTTCTCAGTGGTTGAGGGAGCTCCCTCAGAATTAGAGAGTTTGGGTTCTTGGATCTTAGGTCTACAATTGGCCCACACTTGGGCATCCTTTCTGTCTGATGTGGCCCTTCCGGGAGCTGGCCAGCCTATACTGCAGGAAGGGGAAGGGGCCAAAGCTGGTGGGGGAGGCGGGGCAGGAAGGGGGGAAATTGTGGTCAGGGAGTTGTTGAGCAGTACTTGAGGAGCCAGCTAACCAACTGAGTGTCCGGATCTCAGCCTCTGGTCCCCAAACCCCTGCCTGAGATGATCCCATTGGTGGTCTTGCTGTTGCTGCTTCTCATTCAAGAAGCAGGTGAGTTGAAGGCTCATGGGGAATGCTGAGGGGAAAGGGTATGGGCCTTTGAAGCCTGGGGAAAACAGTTTGATTCACAGAGGGTAGGCATAGGCATAGGACAGAGGACAAACTAATGGATATGACCTTCGTGGAGGAATACTTGATGGCAGGTTTTGGTTTTTTTTTTTTTTTGGTTTACCTTGTTTTAGTCTCTTCTGTCACATCTCAAATGCTTACCTGGTTTCTGTGACAGACAGCCATATCAGCCTCCTCTTCCTTTCTCCTCTTTTTAATTTAATATATTTAGTTCTCCTTTTTTAACCCCATTCTTCCCTCCCTCTGGATTTCATGAGACTAAAAGGGGACCAAGGGTAATAGTGCCTCTCTCTGTTGCCCTGCCTTCTTTGCTTCTGTCTTAATGTCTAACAGGAGGTGACTGCTGCGACAGGTATCTGTGACGGAGAATTACTGGTGTAGTTAGGGTCGTGGTGGTCCATGGCCTTGGACTTGGCATTGAGATGAGAAGCTGACAGTAAAAAGTGATTCTTATCTCCTGTAGCCACTGGTTCACATGGTAGTATGGTGATAACCGTGGGGTAAGGCTGGGAGACAGTCAAGCCCGTTCCCTCTTGTTAAAGGTTCTTAAGTGTTTGTGGGGAACCTAGGGTGGGAAGTACCTTTAGCAAGATCTCCAAGACTTGAGACTTTCCTGGCTCAGGGACCTTGAAGGTCCTTTATGTCTTAACTATCACTGAGATGTTTTAGAGGGGTAGTGGTGGGCAAGGAATTATGGGCAAATGGACCCACCAGCCTCTGCTTTGATGAGGAAATGAGAAAACCTAGGTGGATACTTAGATGATGACTTTCTTTTACACTGAGGAGAGGTGAGAATGATGGGAGCAGTAAGGAAGAAGCTCAGGCCATTACTGTAGCCTGGTGTGTGTCAGCAGGTGGTTGTCCAGATATCTGGCCTAGCTTTCCCTCTCAGGGTCGGTGGAGGCCAGAGCAGCTGGGGAGATGGGAACCTTACCTTCCATTGCTTTGGAAACTAACATATTGTATAACACTGAGGACGTTGCAACAGAGTATTATTGCATGTAAGTGAGGAAGATGGGTTAAAATCCTGGGGATTTGTGACCTAGGATGAGTTACTTACATTCTTAACCTGCTTCCTCACCTGTAAAATGGGTATAACATAAGAACCATAGTACTTTGCTCACAGGTTGGTTTTGAGGTTCAAACCAGATAGTTTATGTATTTTGCAAACTTTAAGACACTATAAAGTGTCAGTTATTGTTATTACAATGACACATTTCTCTGGGTCCTGGTTCTATCCCTCCCATGTTCCATCCATTCTAGTATTGAGAGATTTGGGGATCCCCAGGGATTTGAAAACCAGGAAATTGTTTTTTGTTCCCAGTTATGATCCCTATTTAGAGGGAAGTGATGGGGCCAAGGCTAAGAGATGAACAATAATAGACAAATTGCTCCCTCCCTAGCCCCAATATACATATCCTTCCTGTCCGGCCACATCAGCCACAGGTCACAGGACTTCATAAGAAACGCTCCTGTGGTTTCTAAGCTGAAGCTGTCACTGCCTCTCTCTTGCCCTACCCTTCCGAGCTGAGGTTTTGGGTCTCAGCCCAGTGAACATTGATGAGCCCCTTGGGGAGAATTATGCTCAATGATGCCTTAGAATTTCACCATTTGTAAGAAGGAAAAGATCCAGGGGAAAGCCTGGGGATTCAGGATGAAACTTTAGTTTCCCCTCCCCGCCCCCACCCCACTATATTACTTGTGTTATCAAATTTGACAGAAATGGTTTTAGGCTTATTTTTTCCCCTAGTGGGTAGAGAAAATAAATTTAGAAAGTAAAATGGCTATAAAATACTGATAACAGCCCACAAGCAGGAGGCAGAGAGATTACGTATTTCCAAAGCCATGACTGAGGTTCCCAAACTACCCAACCTGGCTATCAGGCAACGGGCATTTATTAAAGACCCGTATGTGCTAAGTACAGTGTATAAAGTGAAACAATCTCTGTCCTCGGTAGCTTACATTCTATCAGAGTATTACTATGTATTATTTGCGAATTTTACCAAGCAAGTTTTGAGGGGAGGGCCCTAACATCAGGGTAAGGGTTGGAAATCAGGAAAGGCTTGTAGGCGGTCTCATTTGAGACGAATCTTGAAGGAAAACCAGGGATTCCAAGAAGTGGAAGTGATGAGTGCATTCCTGGCAATGGGGACAGCTCAGTGCCAAAGCACAAGAGATGCAAGATGGACCAGTCATGCGTGAGGAAGAATCAAAAACCTAGTCTGGCTGGAACAAAGAGTGTGTAAAGGGGAATAATGTGTAAGAAGGCTAGAAACAGGTTGGAGGCAGATTGTGAAAGGCTTTAAATGGCAGACAGGAGTTCAAATTTGATCCTAGATATAATTAAGAGCCTCTGGGACATATTGAGATGGGGAGTCACACAGTCAGTCCATGCTTTAGGAAAGTCTGTTTAGTGGCTGTGTGGAAGATAAGATTGGAGTGGGGAAACCCAAAACGGGGAGCACGATTAGGAAGTCATTGTAGTAGTTGGGATGATAAGGGCCTAAATTGTGTTAGGAGAAGGGGATGAGAAATGTGCTGGCAGACGTAAGATTGATGCTCAACTGGGCATTCGGATTGAGAGAGTGAAGAGTCAGAGATGATGCTGAGGATGTGCACATAGGGGACTGGAAGGAATAGTAGTGCCCTAAACAGAAATAGAAAAAGGCTAATTTGTGGGAAAAGGTAAGTTTAGCTTTAGATAATGTTGTATGAGATGCCTAAAGGACATCCAATTTGAAATGTTTAATAAGCAGCTAGTGATGTGGAATTGAAGCTCAGAAAAAGAGACCAGAACTAGATAAATGGAAATACTCATTTTATTTGGAGTTTTAAGTTCAGAATAAAAGGCGATTTTAAAAAAAAAAAACGGGCATGATTCAGAAGCAGCTTGTATCAGTGGATTAGAGTTCAGGCTTTGGCATATCCTAGCTTTGTGACCACAGGCAAGTCAACTTCTCAGTGATCCAGGAAACTCCCTTAAGACCATATGTTACACAGGAATTACTGACTTATGTTAGTGGGAAAAGTTTTCCACATTGATAAAATCACAGATCTTAACAAAATCAAATCAAATCCCTGCTTTACCTACCTTAGATGATGTATATAAAAGTGCCTTGAAATATAATTCAAAACACTGTATAAATATGTGAAAGCAAAGTACGTTAACAATTAATGATAAATGACATAATGCAGTACACACAGAATTCGAATGTATACATTTATATAATCACAGAATTTGAGAGTTAGGAGGGATCTTAGTAATCCATCTGGTCCACCTCACCCCCAAAAGAAACCCCAATCATGAAATACCCTCCAAGTCTCTGCTGGAAGACCATCGAGGAAGGGGAACTGTCACTTCTAGAGAAAGACCACTCCACTTCTGCACAACTCTAATTGTGAAGTATTTCCTCCTGTCAAGTCTAAATTGGCTTCTTTGTAACTTAGACCCATTGCTCCTGCCTCTGCCTTCCCTAATTAAGCCCAGTCCCTTTGGTACATGGCAGCTCTTCAGATTCTTGAACACTGCTCTCATGTTCCCCCTGAGTCTTCTCTCAAGGTTAACATGCCCAGTTCCTTCACCACATCTCATGTACTCAAGGTTGTTTGTGGCTACCTTCTGAACCCTCTCCAGTGCTCATAACTGAACGCAGTACTCCATATGAAATCTGATGAAGGCAGAGCACAGTGAAACTATCACAGTCCTCTTTCTGGAAGAGGAACCTGGAAGTTCCTCGGTGCAGCACAATATTGCACTGGCCTTTTTTTTGACTGCCTCATCGCACTGTTGATTTATATTAAATTGCAGTCCACTGAAACCCCTAGATCTCAGGTCTTCTCCCATCTTAAACTTGTGAAGTTGATTTTTTTTGTACCCAAGTTGCAAGACTTTGCATTTATCCCTATTGAATTTAATTTTGTTAAATCCAGCCCAATGCTTGAGCCTATCAAGATCCTTTTTGGATACCAACTCTGGGTCGGCCAGTGTGTTAGCTCTCCCTCTCAGATTTGTCACTTGCAAATTTGATGAACCACCTATATGCTGTTATCCACATCGTT
Source organism: Phalanger gymnotis (assembly GCA_028646595.1). Classification (NCBI taxonomy): domain Eukaryota; kingdom Metazoa; phylum Chordata; class Mammalia; order Diprotodontia; family Phalangeridae; genus Phalanger; species Phalanger gymnotis. The sequence goes on along the minus strand of CM053627.1, from coordinate 73,107,700 downwards.
GATAAAAATGTTAAACAGCACAGGACCAAGCATGAATCCCTGGGGAGCACCACTGGATACCTCCTGTAATGTGGATGTGGAATAATTAGTAACCACATTTTTACTTCTGCTACCCAGCCAGGTGTGAATCCAACTGATCATATTATCAGCTAATCTGTATCTCTCCATCTTCTTCAAAAGGGTAAATGAGATACTTTATCAAAAACTTTGCTAAAATCTAGGAGAACAGTATTTCTTTCATCTACCTGTCTGAAAAGTTGAAGTCCCCTATCACTACCATCACATGTCTCTCAACCAAGCCTGTGATCTTGTTTTCCCAACTCTCTATTTCTTCTTTCTAAGGGATCTGTAGTATACTTCAGTGACATCATTTCTGTTTCTCTGCCCCTTGACCTTCATCCAAATATTCTGAGTCATGTTTCCCATCTCTGGTTCTTGAGTTTCCTCATGAGTATATGTAATTAACATACAATTTTACCTCATTCCCCTCCTGCCCCCATGATAGTCCTATTTCTTTGAGTAAGGTATACACATCTATTCTAGGATTGAGATTATGCTGATAATATTGATGATAAGTGATAACAATAATGAGGACTAATGTTAATAGCAGGTTGTAGATGGCTAGGGTCTGACTACACTCACACTAGCTGGGGTCATCCAACCTTATCCTGAAGTTTGACTGATTGCTTTATATTTAATTTGTCAATCCTGAGCTCTATAGAAATTTAATGATCATTAGATTTGTTGGCTAGTTCTCTTTAATAAATTTGAAATCTCCTCTCACTATTTAATTAGTTTGAGCTCTTCATTCCAATTCATTAAATATTAATTATTCAATGAACTAGAGAAATCTCCTTTCCCTGGGCAATTATGCTTATTCATTCATATATTTAAATACATACTGAAGTATGTTTTTATTCATTCATAGATTTAAATATATATATATATGAAAATATATAAATATATAATTTGTTGAGGAATGGAATTGATAATAAGTGTAAACACATGTATAACTATACACAACTATACATATACATGCATGCAACATTAGCATACACAACTACACATATACATGTAGGTGTGCGTATACGTGTATAGGTATATATGTGTATGGACATGTTGCCAATATTTTATAATATACATATATAGAATATATCATATACTTATGTAATAAATCAAATAATTATATAATTAAAACAATATATTTATATTCATAACATAACTATACTACAATATATGCATTGTATCATATATTTAATTATTTAATTATGTACAGCATATTATAATATATGGCATATATTGTACTAATAAAAACGAAATAATATGCTAATATATTTTATTAACACATTATATAATCTACTATACTATATATTATATATTGTCTTAAATATATTATATATAAAGTTATATATTATGTTAATATATACACCCTCCAGAGAGTCACTTCAAACTCTCAAAATATTAGTAGTTGACTCCTCTTTTCTGGAAACTTAGTCTTGCTTTACTCAGGGTTTCTCAAGATATGTATTAAGTAAAGTTTCTTCTCTTAAATCCTTTTCGTGAGCTAAAGTTTTAAACTGCTTCTTCATGAAAGATCTCTTCATATCTTTCTTCCTGGTTGTATCTTCTTCAACTTCACTCCAGCAATAACAAGAAACATCTCTCCAACTGCTGTCCTCATATGCTCTCCATAGTTTATCAAGGAGATCCTTCTAGATAAAAAGTTAAAAACAAAAACCACACATGCTATCTCCCTGACTCCCACAGAACAAATACTGCAAAGATCTCAGGGATCGTAGGTAAACATATACCTCTCTGACTCCATATGCAGGGGGCTTCATGTTAACCACTTCTCGGCTGTCACTTCCACCCACTAATGTCTTTTTTTTCCTCAATATTGCATTTGTTTCTACATTCTCAAAGAGAAAACAACAATCTCCACAAGCTCTAGAGAGGAAGCTTTCAAAGCAGGAGTTAGAAAAGGCAGATCACTACATGGCCAAAAGGAAAGGTCCAGAAAGGGTTCTAAGTGAATTTGAGGAGGGTTAGAGATCATCGTCATCAGGGAAGATGAAGGAAGGTTTCCTATAAAAGTTGGACCATAGAGAGAGTTTTTTTAAAATTTGTTTAATTTATTTAATATATTAAGTTTTCAGCATTGGTTTTCACAAGAGTTTGAATTATAAATTTTCTCCCCATTTCAACCCTCCCGCCCACTCCAAGATGGTATATATTCTGGTTGCCCCGTTCCCCAGTCAGCTGTCCCTTCTGTCGCCCCACTCCCCTCCCATCCCCTTTTCCCTTACTTTCTTGTAGGGCAAGATAAATTCATAGGGAGAGAGTTTGACAGGAAGACAGTGAAGTTTAGTATTTAATTTTTAAAGTAAAGAAAAGCTTAAAATTACGTGTGAAACCTGCGTCTGACACCTGTTTGATGTCTGCCCTAGGGGCAAGTCACTTAATCTTTTATGTTTCAGTTTCTTCATCTGTAAAATGGAGATAGTAATACCTGTAGCTTCTACCTCGTAAAGATTGATGTGAGGAGCAAATGAGATAATGTGTGTACAATGCTTTGTAAACTTTTAAAGTGCTTCATAAATAGCTCCTATTAATGGTCAAAGATGAGAAGAGAGCACATTGTCATCAGGAACAGAATGAAGTACACAGAGAGAGAAGGATACAATATCAGAGTGAGGGAAGTATTTGAAATAAGGCTGGAAAGGAAGGTAGGAGCCAGGTTATGGAGGCCCTCAAATACCAGGCTTACATTTCACTGGGTGGGCTAAAGGGGCGGGGGGAGCTTTTGAAATGGAAGAGTAATATGTTTGAACTGAAATATCTGAATGTTTATTTTGGCACATTTGTGAAAGATGGACTGGGAAGGGGAAAGCCTAGGGAAAGGGAGACCACTCACAAAGTTGCTAGTGTAGCAAAGGGGAGAGGTAATGAGAGCTTGGCTTGAATGAAGGTAGCAACGGTATAATTGAAGTGGAGGAAATGACTATGGAAGGTAATCTCCCTTCTGTATGTGGATATTTTGGTGTTGAAAGAGGCATATAAAGAACAGTTGTGTGAGGAAAACCAATCAAACCAGCTTGAGAAGAAACATGGCCTCTCAGATAAAATGCTGAGGAAAGAACTGATGGGTTGGGTTTTTGGTTTTTTTGGGGGGGCCAGTTCCAGAGAACTCTCTAGTACAGGCCCTTATCACCTCATGCCTTGATTTTTGCATAGCCTGCTATGGGTCAGCCTGCCTCAAATGTTTCCCTACAGCAATCCATCCTCCATTCAGCTACTACAGTGATTTTTCCTAAAACACAGTCTGATCATCTCAACCTCCTACTCAATAAACTCCATTGTCTTCCTGTTGCCTCCAGGAGTAAATATAAAATGCTCTGCTTGGCATTCAAAGCCCTTCATAACCTAATCCCCTCCTACCTTTCCAGTCTTCTTACACCTTACTCCCCAACTCATCCTCTTTGATCCAGTGACACTGGTCTGGCTGACCGAATAACAAGATATTCCATCTCTTGACTCAGAGGCATATTCTTTGGCTGTCCCGAATGCCTGGAAAGATCATTCTCTTCAACTCTGACTACTGACCTCAATGGCTTCCTTTAAGTCCTAACTAAAATCTTACTTTCTATAGGAAACCTTACACAACCTCTCTTAATTCCAGTGCCTTACCTCCTTTAATTATTTGCTACTTATCCTGCATTTAGCTCACTCTCTATATATTTGTTTGCTTTGTGTCGCCATCATTAGAGTGTAAGATCTTTGAGGATAAGGACTATCTTTTGCCACTTTGTATACCCAGTGCTTACCACAGTGCTACTAGTACATAGTAGGCGCTTAATAAATGTTTATTGATTGATCGACCCATGAGGAAACATGCTACCCACCTTCTGAAAGACATGATAGACTCAAGATGCAGAATGAGACATACATTTTTTTACATGAACAATAGTGTTCTTTTAAAAATATGTATACTATAAATTTATTTTTAACATTTTTTTCTTTTAAAATTTTGAGTTCCAAATTCTTTCCCTCCCACCAACTGAGAAGGCGAGAGATGTCATATCAATTATACAGGTGAAATTATACAAAACATATCTCCATAGAAGCCATATTTTTTTAAAGCAAGAAAAATTTTAAAAATGAGAAAATTATACTTCAATATGCACTCAGAGTTCATCAGTTCTCTCTCTGGAGGTAAGTAGTAATTTTTTCACCATGAGTCCTTTGAGATTGTCTGGGATCATCGTATTGATCAGAGTAACCAAGTCTTTTACAATTGATCATCATTACATTGTTGTTAACATACACAGTGATCTTCTGGTTCTTCTCACTTCAGTTTTCATCAGTTCATTTAAGTCTTTCCATGTATTTCTGAAACCGCCCCTCTTGTCATTTCTTATGGCACAATAGTACTCCATCACAATCATAGACTACAACTCGTTCAGCCATTCCTCTATTGATGAACACTCCCTCATTTTCCAATTCTTTGCCACCACAAAAAGAGCTGCTATAAATATTTTTGTATGTATAGGTCCTTTTCCTTTGATCTCTTTGGGATACAGACCTAGTAGTGGTATTATTAGATCAAAGAGTATGCACAGTTTGATAGCCCTTCGGGCCTAGTTCCAAAAATATTCTCCAGAATGGTTGGACCAGTTCACTGTTGGTGGACAACAGTTCATGAGTGTATTTTTTTCCCTCCTCCCCTTCAGCATTTGTCAAAGCTATAGATAGCTTTGATTCCTTCTTTTGAGAACTGTCCTTATATCCTTTTCCATTTATCAATTGGGGAATGGATCTTATTTTTAGAAATTTGGCTCAGTTCTATATTCAGTGTATATTTGAGAAACTAGGCCTTTATCAGAGAAACTTACTTTAAAAATTTTTAATATTACTTCATTGTCAATGGTATTATGTAACAAAATATGGTTTACCTGATTATCTCTTTTAATTAGGCCTATTTTTGCTTTTGCTTTATCTGAACCATATTAGCTTCTGTTCTAGCCCTTTATTTTAACTCTGTGGTGTCTTTCTATTTCAAGCATGTCTCTACTAACTAACATGTTGTTGTATTATGGTTTCTAATCCATTCTGCTATCTGCTTCCATTTTATGGGTGAGTTTATCCCATTCACATTCACAGTTGTAATTACTGTATATTTTCCCTCCAACCCATTTTCTTCTTTTTCTTCCTCTTCCTCTCTTTTTATCCTGTCTCTCAAGTCAATTTTCCTTATAACTATCTCCTTTAATTTATCCTCCCTTTTATCACCCATCTCCTTTTTCTTATCCTTTTGCCTTCCCATTTCCCTACTGGGTAAGCTAAAATTGAGGGAATTGAGGGGATTAGGACAGTAAGTAGTTAATTGTGGGAATTAAGTGAACTACACTGACTCCATCTTGTGACTTAATTCTGGAACTAGCTCACTTCCCTTTCTATTCTATTGTGGATCTAGTTCAAATTCTGTCTTGTGAGAAAACTTTATTCAATTGTGGGAATTGAGAGAAAATCTTATTGCATTGTTTGAACCTACCCCTGTGTGGCTAGGAAACCAGACTACCCCTACCTGCTGTTTAGAGACCCTTGACTAAGGACCTAGGTATGCTGACCAGAAATCTAGTCAAAGATTAATTCAAGGCATTTTCTCATAATTGTACATCTCAAGCAACAGATTGGTTATCATTTCTATGTTCCTTTGATTGTTTACAGATACTTTTTTTTTTTCTGAATTCAAGGAATTGGACCTGTTTGTCCTCTCCCTCCCAACTTGGAAGTCCCTAATCTAAATTAGAAATCAATTATCTAATGTTCTATTGTTTCCTTTTAATTAATTGGACTTATTCGATTAATGTATAAAAATCTGTCTTCCCCTGTATTGCATTTCAGGTCTAAGCTGAGGAGGTCTGATACTGCTTTGTTAGGCAATTGGCCTGTCTTGCATAATACATTGATATGCTCAGAAGATCAAACCTTTGTTTTCTCAGTCTTTTCATCTTTCACCTGCCACAAGGCTTTTTCTTTTAAACAGCTGTTTTCATAGTTTCTTCTTTTGAGTTTATGTCTTGGTCTTCCCTGCTACCATAATAGTTTTTAATGGTCAAATTCTTTTGTTGTTGTTGTTTGCTCATTTTTCCCACCTATCTCTTGACTTTGAACTCTATTTTAAGGTTGGGCTCTGTTCACCAGGGAGTGAGGAGGCACTGTGCCAAGCTTCAGGTTTTTTGTGCTGCTATTTTCAGAGCTAGAACTGGGGGATTGGAAATTTTCGGGTGCTTCCAAAGTGGTGTGATCGTGGGAGAGGTGTGGTCACTGTTCTTTACCCAGAAAGAGCACCTGGTCCCCAGTAGCCACAAGTGCTACTCTTCCTCTTTGTTTTGGAACTGTGACCTGACCGGGGCCTCTGCTCCTTCTTGACCAACTCCTAACACTCCTCTTTGCCCTGGAACTTGCAACTCAGAACTGTGCATGAACAATACAGTTGCCAGTCAGCACCAGCAAAGGGTTCCCATAATCTCTTTCTGACCAGTTGTCCAAACCCCTTACCATCTGAGCTGAGTTCTCCTGAAGCTGCCGCCACCACCACCACCACTTGTGTGGGTTCTGGACAGGCCTCCATCTAAGCGTCACAGAATTCTTCTGCCAAAATCTTCAGTTTTCTTAGACCAGAAAAATCTCTCACTTCCACCTTTTGTTGACTGTGCCACTCCAAAATTTTATTTGAGCTGTTATTTTAAAGTTGCTTGGAGGGGAATGTTGGGAGAGTTAGCTGGGTGGCTAATCCACTGTCTTGGCTCCCCTCAGACTGTTCTGAAGAGACCTGAGCAAGGATTGCTCTTCAGATAAATGCACTGAGGATCTGTTTGAAGACAGAGTGTAGACTGAGGAAATGATGACTTCAGGCCGTTGTGTTCCATCAGCTTCTTTGCATATAATTATTTCCCGAGTCTCAAAGGTTATAGCTGATAAACTATAACTCAAATAGCTGTTTGAGGACTTTGGGAAAATTATTGTTGAGCTCATGCCTGACAGAAAGCTAGATTGAGTTTCATACCATAAGTTAGAGAAGGTCACAGCTCGTGAGGAGGCCTGATTTGAAGACAAGAAGAGCAGAATATGGAAGGAACGAATGGCCTGATAAAGACAGAAGTAGGAAAAAGCAAGAACAGGAAAAGTCATAACATCTACACAATAGATGATGAAAGGATAATAATAACACATGCTCAATAGAAAGCAAAAGCAGTATAGCAGAATGAAGAGGTGGGGAGACTCAGGTGTGGCTCAGAAGGAGGCAGAAGAGACATCTCTAGCCTCTTCTCCCCCTACCCTTCTCCAAGGGAGACTTTCATTCCTGTCAGGAGGGAAAGCAGGAAGTTGGGGCCAGAGGCCAGTGCTCTGCTCTCTTAAGAGAGAGGGGGTGCCAGACTAGAAGTATATCTATCTGCTCCCTTAAATATTATTTGTCTAGGAGGTGTGATTAAGTTTAAGCTAACTTTTGATCACTCTGTCATTTTATGGGGAAAGAGGGAACCCAAGCTCTATATCCAAGGCTTGACTCCTTTCCCACCCAATACCAGTTCCACAACAAACAATTAACAAATGACAAAGGTAACCATTTATCCAACGCTTAGCAGAATAGGAATAAGGGAAGGTATATACAGGAGAATATATACCAGACAACATAAAGTGAAAGAGCTCTTTCATTTAGACCTAGGTAACTCAACCAAGCTCAACTAAGAAAGAGGGTCCTAGATTTCACTCAAGGAAAAATTCCCCAAATTCTCTGGTATACCAGACAGGAAATGGGGAATGATTAAAAACTCCTGGCTGCTTATGTCTTCCCACAGTCTTTCCCTTCAGCAACCTGAAGTGGAGTTGGCTTCTTCCATCTTCTCTCTCTAAACTGGAAGCCAGGAACATCTGAAGTGACTCAATGCTAGAAAAAGAATCGAAGCCTGATGAGTCCCTTGTTGGGTCCGCAAAGGGGAAAATCTCCTTTGAAAAGTCTTGAAGGTAGACTCAATGAGGACTCTTTCTTGGAGAATTCAAAAGGGCTTCTTCCTGAGAAGCTTTTACCTCTTACCAACTCTGCTCTGCCCCTCTTATAGGAAAGTGCCTCCATCTCCACCAATAAGGAGAAAGCCTTATACTAATGGGATTTGGGACAGGGATTAGAGCAGGAGTTATCAAAACAGAATAGTTCATCCATGAATCTGGGTCCCACACATGGAGGGACATGCATATGTGGGGGAAATGGGCATCTACTTATAGAAACCTAGGAGGGAGGCACAGGAGTAGGAAAATCCATGTGCCCAGGGGCAACTTATAATTCTGGACATTGGGATTTAATATCCAGGGTCTTTCAGGGAACAATTTACACCATGAATCACTTGCTGAGCAAAGCTATTTCTTTTCTACTCTCAAGTTGCTGAAGCAGCAAGAAGCACTTTTAGCAAACAGCCATCCTTGGCAGGGTGCAAAGAAAGCATTAAGTTCTTCCAGTAACTAGTAGTTAGTTCCCTTAAGATAGAGAACTACCACACTTCTCTTAGATCTGGGGTTCTGTGGCATTTCTAACTCTCAAACTATAGACAATGATAAAAGCATGCAGCCTCCCCCCCCCCACTCGCCAGCCAGCTCTTCAAATAGCAAGGTATTATATTTTGTCCAAGTAGACCTCAATAAAACCATGCCTCTTCTCATAACAAAGCAGATGCAAAGCTTGTCTTTCTCCCTCTGTTTTTCCTGTTCAAGATAGAGCAGTAAAGGGTAACACAAGCAAACCTTTGAGAGGTTTCTACTCTGTTGAGCTGTAAATGGTGCTAGGGGACAATTTTGCCTTCCTCCAGCCAATCAGCTCTCAGTAAAGCAAATAATGCTACTTTTCTAATTAGCATGGTTTCTGAATCCTGTCAGCTTTGATAGGTTCCTATATTCTGTCTTCTGTAAGCAGCTCCTCTCATTGCCACCTATGCCTTCTGTCTCAGATTCTTCTTATGGTCAAGTTCTTCCCTTTCTTCTTTCTTCAACCAGTCATGTCTCACTTCTTCGATCTTCTGCTCTTCTAACACCTCAAACAAGGGTCTCCTCATAAGCAGAGAACGTTTCTAAGTTATATCATGAATCTCAAAAAATTCCATCTTCCTGTTAACAATCCATATGTAATCTTCTTGTAGTCCCCAAACAGTTATTTGATTTATAATTTATCAGTTACATCATTCAAGACTGAAAACAAAAGCATGCTAGTGAGCATCATCCATCAGGACCACAGTGCCCAGTGGCCATTGTTTCCTCAGTCAGTGTTCTGCCTTCAAACAGGTCCTTTCAGTATATTTTGTCAAAGAGAGGTACAGACACATGTCTGGGGGGGCATGGCTAATGTATAAATTTGCAAATTTGTTACAAGGATTTTGTTTTTATTTTTGTTTCTCTCACTGGGAGGGAGGGAGAGAGGGAGGAGGGAATGAAAATAGATTTCTGTTTAGAAAAAAATTTCAAAACCATTTTCTTCTCAAGCTGATTTCCTGTACAAATGTTATCTGCTCCTTTCAGCAACCAAAAGGGGAAATACCTTGCAGATACAAGTATAAGGCTGAGTCAAAATCTCCTCAACCCACTTAGCTCTGTTATATTTCAGTCAGTCAGTAAACATTTATCAAGGGCCTACTGTGTGCCAGACACTGTGCTAAGCACTGGGGATGCAAAAAAAGCAAAAGAAAAGCCCTGCCCTCAAGAAGCTCACAATCTAAAAAGGTCAGAGCACATCTTGATTGTTTATTAGGTATGAATAAGGTCTAGACACATCCCTAGACACATGACAGGAAATATTCAAATTGGTTAATGGACTTGGCTATGTTCTGGGGCAGGGGCAGGGGTATAAAACCAGGAGCTAGTTCAGAATTCAAGGTATTTGGGTGAGCCACTAGCAAGAAGATGTTCTAGCCAAACCTGTGAGAAGGAATCATTTGGGGGCAGAAGATCATCTTGGCCTCAGCTTCCTCCCTTCAACTCCCACCCCCTTTGATGAGAGGAAGACCTTTGTAACTTGAAGGACTGAAGGATTTGAATTTTTCATTGGCATCCTAGGAATGTCCTTCAAACAGCTGATAGTTATGTTTATATCAGGAACTAGGGACATACTGGAAGAGCTGAGGAAAGCAGATTTAAGGTTCTACAAAGAGTCCAGAAGAAAATCTATGCCACACCTAAGGGGAATATCTTGATTACTCCATCAAAGGGACTTCTAGGACCTATGCCATTGCCTTGCTACATCTTGCTCTCTAGCTTGAGCACACTTTCTCTTGGATTTCACATGTACTGGTGGGAGAGTGTCACAGATTTGGGGGGAATGTTTTGTACTAACTATTGTCTCATGGGGAATGCATATTTCTAAAAGCTAATTGAGTCTGTCTGACTGATATCAACTGACAATCATGATGAGGGTATTAGAAAGACACCCCCATCCCACGAGGTTACCCTTGCTGTGGGGACCCAACCCTGAGGAAACAAGTATGAGACAAGTCTTACTGAGGGGAACCCAACCTTCCAGTGTGAATGGAAGTTTGGGATAGAAGCCCTAGAGCACATACTCATATGCTACATGTAGAATATACTACAATGGGATAAACATTGAGCCCTTCACGTTTGTAGAGACCTTCCTCTTCCTTCTCAGGGATCTGGGAGAAATACTATCTCCTCTCTCAATTCTCATCTAAATCTTCATTTTCCACTAGCTAAATGGCTTTAAATGGACCCAAGAAGACATAAGTTACTCTTCATACCTCATAAATATGTTTTGACCTGAGAAATGTACCAGGGCTCAGTGGGTTGGCATCATTGTGACCTTCCCCTTATGAAAGAAGTATTATGGAAATAGAACCAATACCATTTGGTAATTGAGACATAATGTCCATAAGTTCATAGATTTAGAGCTGGAAGAAACTCAGAGGACACCTAGAAGAGAGAAAGAAGAGTTAAAGATGACTCAGGTTTTGAGTCTGATTGACTGGAAGGATAATGCTGTCATCAACAGAAATAGGGAAGTTAGGAGGGAGGGCAAATTTGGGGGAAGAAAGCAGTGAGTTCAGTTTTGGGCATATAGAGTTTGAAGTGCCGGAAGAACGTCTGTATAGAGATGTCCAGCGTTATCTTAGAAAAGTACAATTAGAATTTAAGAGAGAAATTGGGGTAGATATGTATCTTGAAAGCAACAACTTAAGCAGGTGTTCTCAAAATGAAGAACCAATTCAAATTCTGTCTTTTCAACCTCTTCACAAACTGGCTTCCTTACAATACTCAAGGTGCTTTAAAGATACACGATTCCCTTCAAAACATAATTCAGTTATACAGAAGACAGTCCTCACACTTAAATTTTACACATTGCAAACAAGTGACTATACACACACCAACATACATGGCTTGTTGTCAAAAGTCACTGAGAATAAAAGAGATTGAGCATTTAATGTTCTAAAATGAAAGAAATTCTACCATAGAACAATACAACCAACAAATATTTATTACGGTAACTAAAAAGTTGTATTACATTTAGATATGGGAGTCATCTACATAGTGGTAATAAAAGGCTCATACCCTAAAGAGTTCAGAGTCAGAAAGAAAACACACACACACACACACACCCACACACACACACACACACACACACATTTGTAGCTGCCCTTTTCATGGTAGCAAAAAAAAAAAAACACCTCAGCAACTAGAAACAAAAGGGGATGCCCATCAATTGGGGACAGCTGAACAAAGGGTAGTCTACAATTGTAATGGAAGACATGAATATAAGGAATTCAGACAAATATGGGAAGATAAGTATGAACTGATGCAGAGCGAAGTAAGTAAACCAAAAATAACAATGTACATAATGACAAAGATATCGAACTCTAATTTTTAAATTAGAGTTCACTAATCTTGAGGTAGAGAACAGATGGGGCACCTTATCTTTCCTCTGAGGGTATAGGATATTGCACATCCTGTCTGTCAAACGAAATCACAGATTTAGATCTGGAAGAGGCTCCATAAGTCATCTAGAAGGCCTCTTTATTTTACAGAGGAGGAAACTGAAACCCAGAGAGGTTAAGTAATTTGCCAAAGATCATAGAAGTGTTAAATTATCAGAGCTAGGATTTGAATTTAAGTCCAAAGCCATCACTCTTTCTGCTTAATTGATCTTGCTGAATTGTTTTATTTTGTTGTTACAAGGGAAGGCCAATGGGGTGACCATTATATTGGAAAATAATTATAGAAAAGACGTAAAAATCTTCAAGAAAATGTTTCTACAATAATGCAGTGGGAATAAATAAGACTACTAAAGGAGAAAGGCAGCTAGGTGGTGCCTAAAGTACTGGGCCTTGGGCAGCTAGGTGATGCAGTGAGTATAACACTGGCCCTGGAGTCAGGAGGACCTGAGTTCAAATCCCACCTCAGACACTTGACACAGTTACTAGCTGTGTGACCTTGGGCAAGTCACTTTACCCCAATTGCCCAGCCTTCCCCCTCTCAAAAAAACCCCAAAACAATAAAGTGCTGGGCCCGAAGTCAGAAAGATCTGAGTTTGAATCCAGCCTCAGACACTTATTAGCTGTGTGATCCTGGGCAAGTCACTTTAAAAAAATTAATTTATTTATCTTTATCTTCATTTCCATAAGTTTCAAATTTTCTCTGTCTTCCTCCCCTCCCCCCTCCCTAAGACAGCCTGAAATCTGATAAAGGCTCTACATAAACATTCTTATTAAACATTTCTTCACATTAGTCTTGTGTATAGAAGAATTAGAATGTATGGAAGGAACCATGAGAAAGAAAAAACAAAACAAAATAAAAAAAGAGAGCAAAGAGTCTGCTTCGATATGCATTCAGACTCCGTATTTCATTCTCTGGACGTGATAGCATTTTCTATCATGAGTCTTTTGGAGTTGTTTTAGGTCCTTGCATTGCTGAGAAGAGCTAAGTCTATCAAAGTCAGTTATCGCATAATGTGGCTATTACTGTGTACAGTGTTCTCCTGGTTCTGCTCACTTCACTCAGCATCAGTTCATATAAGTCTTCCCAGGTTTTTCTGAAGTCTTCCTGCTCATCATTTCCTGTAGCACAATAGTATCCCATTACATTCATATAGCACAACTTGCTCAAACATTCCCCCTTTGATAGGCATCCCCTCAATTTCCAGTTCTTGGCCACCATGAAAAGAGCTGCTATAAATATTTTTGTACATGTGAGTCCTTTCCCCATTTTTATGATCTCTTTGGGATACAGCTGGGCAAGTCACTTAACCCTGTTTGCCTCAGTGGGTAAAATGAGCTGGAGAAGGAAACTGCAAATCACTACAGTATCTTTGCCAAGAAAACCCTATGAATGGTGTTGGTGTTCTAGGGTCCACACAATGTCATGAAGAATTGGACCTGACTGAACAAAAACACCAACGCGGACAGAGAAACAAAAAGGTAATGGTAATGATAATAGCTTACTAAGCACCAAGCACAAAAAAGCCCAGAACAGAGCCTGAGGAAGCATTCACACCCAGGGTATGGGAGGACAGTTAATTACCAAAGGTGTATTTAGATAGAAGAAGAAGCCAAGAACAGAGAGTACAGAAGGCTCTGTACTCGACCATGTCGAAGGCTCAGTCTCCTCCCTGCACCCCAACCCATCCTGAAGAATTGGAGAAATTGATAGTGAGGCCTATTCACTATCAGAGAAGGAGAAAGCCTCCCTTCTCTTCTCTTCCCTTTGCTCCTCCCCTCAAGACCCGGGCTACCGTCCCTCTGGCCCCTGAAGCTCTCTGACTTTGGAACTTTCCTTTTTCAGAGGCTCTGTCTGAGCCCCAGCTCTGTTACATTCTGGATGCTGTGCTGTTCACCTATGGCATCGTCCTTACTCTGCTCTACTGCCGCCTCAAGGTACTGGGGAACCTAAGAGAGGGGTAGGAGTGCTGGAGTGGGCAGGGATCACGTAAGGGAAAAGGGGAAAGGAAATCCATTTTGCCCATGAGGAGGTTAGGTGGCTATGTGGAAAAGGGCATTGTTGTTTTTTTCTTTTTTACACTAATGGCTTTCTTTTTCCTCCCCTTGCCTCAGATCCAGGTGCGAAAGGCAGCTGCTAGATTTGAGGTATGGACCAACTCCACAGTCCTCCACCCCTCAATACTCAGGAATTATCATTGGCTTTGCTAATCATTAGGTCCAGTGAAGCTGGAAGCCTTAGAGCTTGAAGACTCAAAACAGAGGATGCTTAAAGATCTTGGTAGAAAAAAGTATCCATAGGTACTGGGACCACAATATCACTTGTAGCTCCTGACATTCTCAAGACCAGTAATCAGATGTGGCAAATAAGCTCGAGGTGGAAGTGGTCGTACTTGTTTGAGGAAGACATCCTCATGGGTCTCAATGATTGTGTGTGTGTGTGTGTACTTTAGGGTTAGGCATTTGCTGAGCAATCCCATGTCCATCTACCCAAGCTGTGATCTTTGAATGCTTCCCAATCACAAAGTAAGGTCTGTGTACCCTAAAGCCTTAAGTCTTTTTTCAGTCATGGCTGACTCTTTATGATCTCACTTGGGGTTTTCTTGGCAAGATACTAGAGTGGTTTGCCATTTCCTTCTCTAGTTCATTTTACAGATGAGGAACTCATTTTCTCAAGGTTAAGCAATTTGCCCAGAGTTATGCAGCTAGTAAGTGTTTGAGGCCAGATTTGAATTCACAAAGATGAGTCTTCTTGGCTTCAGGCCCAGCACTTCATCCACTGTGCCACCTAGCTGACCCTTGTCCTGGTTATCACCTTAGTAAAAGGAGCTGGGAGCTCCCTGTGAGCTGGAGAATCCTCCATACCAAGATCTCAAATTTATCCATAGGCCATAAAGGGGTGGGAATGAGTACTGGGTAGATTCCTAGGATTCTGGATCTCTTATACACTATGTCCTTTCTTTTCACAGAAATCTGAGGAAGTCTACACAGTAAGTGACGCTTAGTGGCCCTTGCCATTATCGTTTACCATAGGAATGGGTTAAAGAGCTCATCTCCTTTAAGAAATTGAGACTCTAGAAAATGATCAAGAAAGAGTAAGAGTCAGGGGAGGGTATGGTTAAAGGTGCCTGACTGGCAGGTTATTGGGAGGGCTATGGTCATTATGGAGGTAGGGGGATTGGGGAGTGGGAAGTTCACCTGGGGTTGGAATGATGGTCTTGGTCCCCTGATGAACCTCTTACTCACTGTCCTAGGGCCTGAGTACTCGGACCCAGGAGACTTACGAGACACTGAAATATGAAAAACAGCCACAGTAGAAGAGGAACTAAGGAGAGAGGCCCCATGGTCACAGCAGTCTCTCTGTCCCAGCTCCCTCTACCACCTGAGTGCCCTTCTTTGCCCCCAACCTCTGCCCATTAAAATCAACACATGAAGGGTCCCTATCATCCTCATTAATATGATGGAACTTCACTTCTCTGATAATCAGCTGGCTATGCCCCTTTATTAACACATAATCCCACCTGCTCACTTTAATATCCCTGCTCTTCATTAATATGCAAAGATATCATTGGCACACACCCCCTTACCATTCACATACTGACCCTTGACCAACCGATGTTATTAAAGGGTCTCCTACACCTTGCCCTATGTCATCTCCATCCCTGCCCTACCTTTCCTCTGTTGATTGTGGGCTTTCTGTGGGTAGGGCTCATCCCTCAATAAAGCTGCCATTGACTGGAGTTTTCTGTTTAACTGGACATTGAATACTAACCTTGACCAGGATCTACAAAGTCTATCATCAAACCGTAAACCTGATTGGAGAGTAGGGCTGTGGAGTTGGGTAGTATGATATTAGGTCATTTAGGAGTCATAAATACCATCCTGAGTCAGGCTCATGATCACCCACAGCATTCTGTCTCTGTCAGTGGACTGGGCAACGAGTTTTGGAAAGCCTCGTTTATTCCCCCTGGCAACCACACTCAATGCTCAGGGACCTATAAGAGGAAGCATGGTGTAGTGAAGAGAGTACAGGACTTAGAGGTGGGAAGCCTGGATTCTGTTCCTGACTGACCCTAACTAGTTGTGTGTTCCTGGACAAGTGGGTTAATCGCTCTGTGCCTTAATTTCCTCTCTGTAAGATGGGTGTAAAAATCCACTGCTGTCTCACCAGCTTGTTGCAAGGAAAATCTGAGTTCAAATTCAGCCTCAAATACTTACTAGCTGTGCAAATTTGTACAAGTCACTTAACTTTTGTTTGCCTCAGTTTCCTTAGCTGCGAAACAGGAATAATAATACCTCCCGGGGTTGTTGTGAGGATCAAATTTGTAAAGCAATTTGCCTAGTGAATGACACATAGTAGGTGCCATATAAATACCATATATAAACATATGTTATATGTGTACATATATGTATGCATATCCATATGTATGTATATATGCATACACATATTCTATCTATATATACACGTATCTATGTATGTATAGATATATAAAACTTGCCCAGGGTTAGACAGCTAGTATCTGAGGCTAGATTTGAATTCACGTCTTCCTGACTCCAGGCCCAGCATTCTATCCACAGTGCCACCTAGAGCTCCTTGAGTCCTTCATGCCTCTTGCGCTTACAGTACTGTATGTCAAATACATACTCCTCAGGCCTTCGATGAACTCTCATTCTGTACCATGAAGTATGTATGGTAAGGACTTTAATTTTGTAAATGAGGAAGCCAAAGTATGAAGCAATGGACTTCTCTTTACAAAGAGGTCAAGTGATTTCCCCTAAAGTCACCCAGTTTCTAATAGATTCAGAATGAGAATACAAGGCACCAACCCAGGCACCCAGAATCCTATTTTTTTTTATTATCTTCCCCTCCTCCTGATAAGAAATGGGTAAAAGGTGAACTTAGCTGGTGAAGGGTCTTGAAAGCCACATAGAGGAGGTTGAGCCTTGTTATCCAAAAGATAGTAAGATTACTGAGCAGAAGAGGCAAGGTTATTAGATAAAAATGGAGGTACTGGAAATATTTGTTTTAAAGGTAAATTGGGGTTGTTTCTAGGAAAAAAAAACACTCATTCTCTCTTGCCCCACATCCCAGGATTTAAAATCTCATCAACTCTGTATTAGGTCCCAAGACAGCTGCCACCAATGGCCCTTGGATAGTAATGGGGTAGAGTTTGACCTTCCCTAGGAAAGGGGTCTGGTTAGTAGGTGGTGATGGATCTGAATGGAGGGGTTAAAGGATTGGGTGAGGATGGATGAATGAAAGGGAAGAAGCATGAAGAGGAAATATCAGGGTATTTTTTGTGGGGAGGGATTCTGGAGGTTGTGTAGGTTCTGGGATCTTTAGGAACTATTACTTAGACATTTATTCATGGGTAATTTGTGTGTCTCCCCCTGCCCCCATTCTAGAGAGCTCCTCAAATAAATACTCTTATGTAGGCCTCCAAGTGAGCTCCTACCCCTCACCATGACATTTACTTTCCTCTCGCAGAGGGATTTCTTGAGTGTGGACTCCCTAATTTTGTCTTCCCACTTTACTCTTTTATCCCTGAACACGTCTCATTAGATTAGGCACCCCCCCCCACTTCCTCCCAAGTCAGATCATTAGTTGAATGGAAAAAACAACCCTTTATCCTAAACACCAAACCCCAATGCTCCATTTCTTTTTGAAAGTACTCCTACCTGCCTTGTCCCTGTGACCCTCTCCCCTCCCCTGTTGCACGGCCCCCTGCCAATTTGAGATCTCAAAAATGCACCAGACACACAGCATGGCTCATGCAGCATTTATTGTAGAAAATCGGGGATGTTCAGAGAGTGCGAAGGAAAGGCCAGCTTGAAGACTGGTCTGAAAGGGGTTTGGGGAGGGTGGGTTAAAGTTATATAATATGTATGTTCAAAGGCAAGCTGGAGATAGGAAGAATCCTATGGGCTGGTAGCTTTCTTGCCTGACTCCACAAGAGAGCTGAAAAAGGCCATCGTGTCTGTGAAGGCCTTCTTGGCCAGTGGGATCACTTGCTCATGTGACTTCTCAAAATAAGCCCTAAGAATAGATGAAGACAAAAGTCAATAAGGATGGGTGATAGGAACTGGCTGGGGGGAGAAAGATCAGTGAGGGAGGAATGTCTGAATGTGGCAGGGCAGATTGATCCAAGTCACAAAATTCTAGTCTATCTTTGGCTAGGGGAAGAGGAGAGAGAGGGAAGCCTTTCAGAAATACATTGATGAACTCCAGGGTCCTTATTGCTGCTGCTTTTCCCTATGGCCAAGAGGTGCCTGGATGGCAATAGGAGTCACTAAAGGATATTTTCCTGCCCCAGGTCCCCAGGTCTGTCAACCTTCGCCACATAATCCCCACTCCCAGGTCTTCCATCCCTACCCACTTACCGATGCCCATTTCCCTTTCCCATGCTTACTGGACTTGGGACTGCACCTCTGGGGTCTTGGCCTTCTCTACTAAGTCTTTGCCGAAATCAGCCAGCTTCTGGTAGTACTCAGATAAGATGCCCACCGCCCTGGGCTGTTCTGCCTCTCTTCTAACCAGGGCTCCTGGACAGACACACATACCAAGCTCAGTCTCAACTCAAATGTCTAGCTCAAAGTCTTCTTCCCCATGTCCAAAACCCAGGCATCTGGTTCCTTGATTCTTTAAAGAACCGAATTTCTGAGTTAGGCAGAAGGGGGAAGGATCCAGGGAACCTCCCTTCTTGGAACCTT
This sequence comes from Phalanger gymnotis, assembly GCA_028646595.1. Classification (NCBI taxonomy): domain Eukaryota; kingdom Metazoa; phylum Chordata; class Mammalia; order Diprotodontia; family Phalangeridae; genus Phalanger; species Phalanger gymnotis. Next base: position 73,089,005 of record CM053627.1, on the reverse strand, counting down.
TAACTGGCCAAGTCTGTATAGGAGAACAGGCCACTGGGTGGTCTGCCCCTTCGGGACCCTTTTGCCCTTGTCCCCAGCACATACCTTCCAGGTGGCAGATGGTCAGGATCAGCACAGTCACGGTGAGCAGCTTCATGGTGATGGCAAGTCAGTGTTGAACTGTCTAGGAACAAAAGGGATGGGGAGGAAATTGAATGGGAATAGTCCACCCCTTTTGGGTCTCTTTCCAAAACTCTCTCCAGCCCTCCAGCCCATTTCATCCCCTTACTTTCCCAGGATCATACCCCAAATGCCCCCATAGACATTGCCCCTCAGATTTCACCCTACCTTGTCTAGGTCAGGTCGTTGGCTGTGTGAATCTGTCCAGGGAGATAAGGGGTTATATACCTATCTACTTCCCTCCCCCCATCAGGTGACCAAGTTTGTGGCAAGACCCAAAGGGTCAGGGATCATGGTTAGGGTAAACAGATGACACTGATAGGAGAGGTGAGGAGGGAGAATCAGGAGCTCAAAGTGATGGTAAAGAGAGACTGATCTGGATCTATCCTCAAAGGAGTTAAGGGTCCTGGCGAAGAGACACAGAGGACCAATATCAATCAATCAATATGAATTTATTAAGTACTTACATTTGCCATATTACATGGGCACTGTGCTAAGAGCTGAGGATATGAAGAAAGAAAGGAAGGAAGAAAGAGAGGGAGGGAGGGAAGAAGGAAGGAAGGAAAGAAGGAAGGAAGGAAGGAAAGAAGGAAGGAAGGAAGGAAGGAAGGAAGGAAGGAAGGAAGGAAGGAAGGAAGGAAGGAAGGAAGGAAGGAAGGAAAAACAGTGCCTGTTCTTAAGGATGTCACATTCTAATGGGCGGGATAGTGTGTGAGTATGAGTGTGTGTGTATGTGCATTCAGGACTAATAGAAGGTAACCTGAAGAGATGGCACTAGCAGATGCTAGGAACAAGAAAGTCCTCCTAGAGGAAATGAACTGAGTCTTATAAAAAGCCAGGGATTCTAAGAGTCCCATGTTGGGAAGGAGAATTCCAGGCATGGGGAACAACAGTCAGTGCAAAGGTTATCATAGAGTATTTAGAGCGCAGCAGAATGTAAGAAGATTGGAAAGGTAGAAAGGACCCAATACTCCCGAATTCTCCTCTGGAAAGCCTTTCATATGTTCCACCAAGTCTCTGGGTCTCAGTTTTGTCATCTCTTGTTGAGGGAACCCTTTCTCTCCCCTAAACTGTAATTTGGGGGAAATCCTTAAAGACAGGGGGGTGAGGGTTAAAGAGGGGATCTATAGGCTGAGGCATGAAAATGAGGACTGGAGGATGGGGATATTTGAGCTTTGAGGTCAAAGGGTAAAGATTGTTGTTTTTGTCTTTTCCCCAGGTTAATATGTAATGGAATTTGGAAGGCCAGAATGTGTGTCCTTCTAGGGGATGGATAATCAGTGACAAAATAATTAAGGTTGCCATACTACCCCCGCCAAGTGAATGGCTCTGAAGGGAGAGACTGGGAGAAAGATTGCTGAGTGCTAGAAAGGTTAAAGGTCTTCCAGTCACTTGATTATCTAATCTGCTGCAAATTATAGCTGGTCTGCAGAGCCTGAGTCAGCAGGTTTCACAGAACTGACCATGGAGTGAGAGATTGTGCTCAGGGCCTAGGGTCTAGTAGCTGACTGGGGATCAGAATTGTTTTGGGGTATAGAGGTTCATTTGTTCTGATCCCAGCATATAATCCTGCAGGTATATGGCATTTAATGGGAAAAGCAACTAAGGATCTAGGCAATCTATCCCTACTGTCATGATCTCCCAGACAAGTTGGCTGGAAGTCACCTTTACTGGCCCTAACAGGCTTGTGGGTGGAGGAATAGAGAAGAGAATTGGGATTCTGTTACCCTGCTTTTCTTACGGGTTCTTCTTTGGAGGAAGGGTTGAGCTGCTAAATGGAATGCCATTCTTCCAAAGGAAGTTCCCATATTTTTCTAACCACTCCTATATTCCTTTTGCATCTAACCTCATTCTACCTCACTTCGCACAAATAAGAGAAATAAGTTGACTTTTATGCATTCTGGAAATAGCCCTGCCCTATACTAGCTGTGACCCTGGACAAGTTACTTAACCCTATTTTTCTCAGTTTCCTCATCTGTAAAATGAGCTGGAGAAGGAAATGCCAAATCATTGCAGTACTTTTGCCAAGAAAACCATAAATGGGTTCAGGAAGAGTTGCACAGGACTGAAAATGACTGAACAAAAGCAACAGCTATACACTTGAGACCTTGAGTAGGACCTGATGCTGTCACCATTTATTGTACAAGACACTCCAACTCTCACATCTCTGGATCTTCGTTGTCTGTCCCACATGCTTGGAATTCTATCCTTCTTTATCTCCATCTCCTGGCTTTCTTCAAGTCCCAACTAAACTGGCACCTTCTGTAAGAAGCCTTTCTTGATATGCCTTAATGTGTGTGCCTTCCTTTGTTGATTGCCTCCAAATTAGCCTATATATTTTGTTTGTATGTAATTGCATGTTGTCTCCCCTATTAGACTGTAAGCTCCAGAGACTGTCTCCCCTCTGTCCCCTCCCTTTTCTTGGTATCCTTAACGTCTGGCAGTATCTGGCATAAAGTACCCGCTTGATAAATACTTGTTGCAGGTCTATAGTGTGTGAAGTCTAGAGTTGTCTTGAATTGGTGCTATCTATGGGCAATGGTGGGATTCAAATAAATTAATAATCGGTTCTCCGAGGAACCACTGACTTGGTGGGTATAGGCCCCACCCTAGCTAACAACCGGTCCTCTGAACTCAACCTAAAATTAGGTACTGGTTCTGCCCAACCAGCACAAACCGGCTGATTTTGCCACCACTGTCTAGGGGGTTTGGATAAAGGGTCTATAGAAGCCTGAAAGATGCAGGTTCAAATGCTGCCCTAGAACACAACCAGGGTCAAATCATTCCAACCTCTTGGAGCGCCAGACAACTCTAATTTAGAGAGGAGTTGCCAGTGTGCATCGGCCGAAAGTGTTTCTAGATAGGGGATTCAATGTACCCTCATTAAAAAAAAAAAAAAAGAGGGAATGATGCCCCTGTGACACATGCAAATTCCTGGAGAACCATGGCACATTCTGCACTGTGGCAGTGGTGTAGAAGGAGAGGCAGTGACCTTTCCTGAAGCTTCTTCTTAGTGGGCTGGCATTCTTGGGATTCTCCCTGCAGCTTTGAAGGATTAAGTCCCTGGGTTTCAGCATGAACCAATTCCCAGATCCCTGTCAAGATCACTGTAGAAGAATCTCCCGCCTCTCAGCCCTCCACGCCACGATGAACTTTCTTCTCATTGGCCTCTGAAACACAGAGATCTCTTTCCTCATTGGTGAGATAGAGACAGGGGCGGTACCTGATGGGCAGGTGGCGAGGGGTGGGTTTTTTTCCTCCCCTCTCTGCCAGGGTCCAAGATGGCGCTCGCGGCCCCGCTAGGAGGGTGCTGTGAAGCCGCGGCTCTGCCCTCACTCAAGATGGCTGCCCCCATCAAGATGACCGGGGTGTGCCGGGGATAGAAGGGTGGCGCGGTGGCCTGAGCAGGTAAGGGCCGTGGATGCAGAGCCAGATTGGATTTGGGGTCATCTGGACGCAGCGGAGCGAGCAAAGGAGGATGGAGGAGTGGGCTTTAAGACTGCAGGGTCCGGGGGCGGCGGGCGGGGCAAGTGAACCCCTTGGAGGGCAGGTGATGGGGCTGGGCACGGCTTTGGGGCGACAGGTGGGGTAGGGAAGGGGTGAGTGGCTCGTGTGTCCCACTGATATCTCTCTCTTCCTCCACTCCCCTCCTCCGTTCCAGCTGCAGGGTCCGAGCATGTCGAGGCACCCTGGGTTGGGGTGCTGGGTAGCGGGGGGTGGGGTCGGCGGGGGCTGGGGAGGTCAGTAGCGACCCCTCTCCTGGACCCCACCCCCACCCTCCCCCAGGCTGAGATGGGGAACATGTTGGGCCTGGCTCCTCTGGGAGCTCTGCCCCGCCGAGGCGCCCGCCGCGAGGAGCCACTGCCCAACCCGGGGAGTTTCGATGAGTTGCACCGGCTCTGCAAAGGTGGGGATCCTGGCAGAAAACCTAAGGCTCGGAACTCAATTAGTCACTGATTGAGCGCCAATTGTTTGCAAAGCCCTGCACTTTTTGGCCGAGAGGGATACTAGTAATTTCTATATAGTTTGGGAATAAGGAACACACCCAGGTAACCTATTAAATAATAACCTCTTACTGTATTCAGGGCGCTGATCGAAGTGCTGGGGATTCAAAAGAAAAAAGGCAAACACAGTCCCTGACTTCAGACAGCTTACGTTGTAATTGTGTCAATGACGTGCAAACAAATGTAATGGAAAGTACTCTTAGAGGGGGGGGGGGTCCTACTGGGAAAGTTCCCCTGCGGAAGGTGGGAATTGAGCTGAATCTGGAAGGAGCCAGCAAGTGGAGGTGAGGAGGGAAAGTCTTCTAGGCATGGGGGACAGGAGAGGTGGGCAAGAGAAAACAAATAGATACCCATAGCTGTATTGTAGGGTTTCTGAAGAGGTGTAAAGTGTATGAAGACTATAATGTAATATTACCTGTTAAATACATCAGAGAGGTGTAAAGTGTATATGAGGTCTGAAGGGGAAAGGATAGCTGGAGAAGGTGGAATTTGAATTAGGCTTTTAAGGATAAAGGAAGGGGAGACATTTCAGATATATGGAACTGCATGACCCTAGGCATGGAAGTTAGGAAGGTTAGGGTGTATTCTGGGGACAGAGTAGTTTAGTTTGGTTAAAGTCTAGACCACATGAAAGGGATTGGCATGAAATAAAATGACACTAGATTGTGGAGCGCTTTAAATGCCAGGCATTTATTCAAGCAATGGGGAGTCACAGAAAAGGTTTAGAAGAAGAGCATATGAAAGAATATTCTGGTTGTGGCATGAAGGATATATTGGAGTGGAAGAGGGGCTAGAAATAGGAAACATCTGTTAGGAAGCTATGATGATAGTTTCGATGAATCATAATGAGAGACCCTATGAGGAACCGAGGAGTGGACAGATGAGAACTATATGACAGAGGTAAAACTGCTAAGATAGTTTCCCAAGGTCTGGGTGACCAGACCCAGGAGTCATGGTTAGATGGGGGGGTGGGGGGGAGGGGAGTAATTCCCTTCAGGAATCAATCCTTTCTCTTTGGGAGGAGGTTTCCTTGGGATTAGAGCGCCCCTGTCTAAACTTAGCCTTTCTTTTGTTCCTGTATTTTAGATGTGTTCCCGGTACAGATGGAAGGAGTAAAGTTCATTGTCAACAAGGTTCTGAGCAGCCACTTCCAGGTGCTCTCATTTTCCAGTAGAAATCTCCTGGGCCTGATTCCTTCCACCCAGAGCACCACTCCCTTATTCCGACCTATTCTTGAACCCCTCCATCCCGCCATCTATTGTTTCCAGCCTCTAGCTAGGCTGTATGACTCAAAATGGGAGGAAGAAAACCTGTTCCTCATGTGTTCTTTTACTTCTCAGCCCAGTGGGGAGGGAGGAGGGGATGGAGAATGACTGGGATTGCAAATCAGGGTGACCCTCATATATGTGTTATGTTTGGGGGTCCCTTGAATGGCAACAAAGAGAGGAGTTCCTTGCTAACCTACACTCCTATAACCCTTTCTTCCTCAGGTGACCCACACTGTGCACATGAGTGCCCTGGGCCTGTCAGGCTATCACCTCCATGCCGCTTTTGTTGGTGACCAACAGCTCAGTCCTACTGAGGTAAGGGATCAAAAGTTGGTTTATCCCACCAGAAACCTAAGTGAATACTGTGAAGATGAGGTTGAAAAGGTTTTCTTCTTGCAGCACCTGAGTCTGGGAAAGTCTGATAAAGGTTGTGGGGTACTTCTTGGGGAATAACCATTCTCTCTCCATCCCACTAAGTTTCTCCACCCAAGTTTCCAATCAGTCATTCAAAAAAAATTTATTAAATGCCTACCACGTGCCAAGCACTGTGCTAAATGCTTACAAAAAGAGGCAAAAAATAGTTCTCAAGGAGCTTATAGTCTAATATATAGGATTCAGTTTTTTTTTTTCTGTCAGTTTACATTGTTGTCATTACTGTATATATTATTTTACTGGTTCTGCTCACTTCACCCTGCCACAGTTCATATAAGTTTTCTCATGCTTCTCTGAATTCTTCATATCCTTTATTTCTTATAATCTATTAATATTTTATTACATCCCCATACTATAACTTGTTTAGCTTTTCCCTGGTGGATAGGCATCTGTTTTGTTTTCAGTTTCTTATCATCACAAAAAGTACTACCATGAATATTTTGGAATATATGGGACCTTTCTGTCTTTGACATCGCTGGGTAGAAGTCTGGTACTAAGATCTCTAAAAGGGTGTGAACATTTTAAGTCACTTTTTTAAAATCACAATTTCAAATTGTTTAATGGAATGGTTGGACCAATTCACAATTCCACCCACAGTGTCTTCATAGACATGTTTATGCCTGTCTTCATAGGTGTGTTTCTTAGATGGCATTTTTTTTTCTTTTTTTGGAGGAGGGAAGGCAAGGCAATTGGAGTTAAGTGACTTGGCCACAGTCACACAGTTAGGAAGTGTAAAATGTCTGAGGTCACATTTGAACTCAGGTCCTCTTGACTCTAGGTCTGGTACTCTGTTTTAGATGGCATTTCTAAGATCCTTTGTAGCTTTTATGTGTCTGGGTAGGTAGAAAAGACCATCCATCCCCTTTTCTCCTTGTGGGTTGTGTCCATCCTTATGGCTCCATTAGAGGGTGCTGGATACAATTGTGAAAGTTCTACCATTGGCTTTTGCAATGGGATGTTGGTACCAGCTGAGTGCCTCTCATCAAGCCACCTTCTCCTACAGGTGTTCCCTACTGTTGTGGGGGATATGGACAGCAGTGGGAGCCTCAATGCCCAGGTCCTGCTTCTCGTGGCAGAGCGGCTCCGAGCCAAGGCAGTCTTCCAGGTGACCCACCAGTACTGACCCCCATATCACACTGCCTTCTTCCAACCAAGGGTATCCCCATTCTAAAGAGAGGGAGAGAAGTGCCATTTGGGGTGGTGGGTTGTCAGGGTCTGCAAATGTGAAAGGGGTTGTGAATTTTCTGGGGAGTTGGCATGAGATTGGAGAGGTTGAGGCTCACTGCTTTTCCATCTAGACCCAGCAGGCCAAATTCCTGACATGGCAGTTTGATGGGGAGTATCGGGGGGATGACTGCACCGCCACTCTGACACTGGGGAACCCTGACCTGATTGGGGAATCAGGTGAGGGACTGGGACAGGGAGTTGGAGGGGAGCAAGGGTGGAAACCTTCCCTTTCTAACCTCAGCTGTTCGGTGTTGTGGATTGCTTCTCTTTTTCTGTCCCTTTTTTGTCTATATGCTTTAAGGGTGGAATTGAGGGACAGGCTCCTCACTATAACGGTACTGCTTTGAGGGATGTGTAGTTGGGGAAGCTCCTGGTTGGGGTATTGGTCCTGGGCAAAGGGGGTTCCTTGATTATTCCCTGACCCCATGTTTCCCCGCCTCCCACCTCCCCCCACACAGTGATCATGGTCGCTCACTTCCTGCAGAGCCTTACTCAACGTCTGGTGCTGGGGGGAGAGCTTGTATATCACCGACGCCCAGGAGAGGAGGGGGCTATCCTGACACTGGCTGGGAAGTACTCTGGTATGAAATGAGACAGGATGGGGATGAGGTTGGGATGATTCTGGTCTGCTCTGGGGTCTGTGGCCTGTATTCTATTAATAACCATTAGTGACCACCGCCCCCTTTTGGTTCTTTCAGCTCTGCACTGGGTGGCTACACTGAATGTGGGGTCAGGTGGGGCCCATGCAAGTTATTACCACAAGGCAAATGAGCAGGTGAGGCCCCCTCCCAAGCCAGACTCAAAGACTCTTTCCATCACATCTACTTGCCCAGGTCATGCCTGATCCTCACTCTAAGCCCAGCTGACCCTTATAATGTTCTCTTGATGGACCTCACTAACCCTATTTATTCTTCCATTCCTGCCCTTGGGGGCTCAGGTTCAGGTTGGAGTGGAGTTTGAGGCAAATACTCGGTTGCAGGATACTACCTTCTCCTTTGGATACCACTTGACACTACCCCAAGCCAACATGGCGTTCAGAGGTGAGGGAAGTATAGGGGTTGGGCAGAGGCTCCTGGTGGAGCAGAGTCATGACCAGAAGGACATCATTTAGCACAGGGCCTGGTACATAGCATATATATGTATAGATATACATATATATCTATACATATCTATATCTATATCTACACCTATGTATATAGATATGTATATATACATATATATATATATATATACACATATGTGTGTATTTATCGACTGACTTAAGGATGCTTATCTATTATGCTTTCCCTCCCACCCCCAAGGTATGGTGTTGGCTCCCTCTTCTGATAGTCTGTGTTATTTTTTGCAGGCCTCGTGGATAGCAACTGGTGTGTTGCTGCTGTGTTAGAGAAGAAGATGCCCCCTCTGCCTGTCACGCTGGCACTTGGAGCCTTCCTCAATCACTGGCGTAACAGATTTCACTGTGGCTTCAGCATCACTGTGGGATGAGAAAGTTGGAGATGGCTCCCCTGACCACTTGAAGCCATCAGAGATAGAGAGAGAGAGAGCGCCAGGGTCTGGGTCTGTCCCCAGAGACCAGTTTGCTCAGTGTGACTCCATTGGATGAGTGGGGACCTGGACAGAGCCCCCCTGCTAAGTGGAGCTATCAAAATGGGCAGGATGGGAGGCTCTCCTGTCTATCCCCCAGAACTCTAGCCTGACTGCTTTCCTCTCCAAGCCCTTGAGTCTGGCAGGCTCTGGACTGAGGGGGAGGGCTGTGATTATGTCTGATTGCTTTCTTCCATCCCTGTGTATTAAAGCCAGTCCTTCTCCTCACTGACCTTCAGCAGAGCTAAGAAACCTAGGTGGGTACAATTCCCATCCTACTCATCAGCTCTGGGTCTAGTGCTGGAGTGGGAAACAGGGCTGTGGCTGCTTCAGCCTGTATCCAGTGGGCACTGCTTCACTTGTGAAACCAGCTCTGACCCCTTCCCTGTGCAGACTAGAGAATGAATGAATGAATATATGGCCCTTCCTCGACAGCAGCATGAAGAAATGGTGTTGCCTTAGTCGTTCATTGTTCACCTTGGGTAGGGTGTGTGGCCCCTGGACCTCTTTCTTACTACTGGTCTTGACTTTGGATCTGGACCCAAATACCTCCATGGCCCTGTAGGAACCATGCAGAGGTGAAGGCAGGGCTAGTTGCTGCTATTGCTAGAGTAGATGTATGGGCAGTCTCCCTGGCGGGTGGGTAGGGACAGATTGTTGGGTGAGGACGTGCTGGGGGGTGGGGGTGGACAGCATCTCAGCTGCAGATTTCCTGCAGCAGAGGCATCATGGCGAACAGCTCATGAATATGCTGCAGCTGGCGCTCGTATTCCATGTTGAGACTTCGAAGTTCTGCCAGTACCCCAAGCATCTTTGCATACAAGAACCTGCAGGGTTGAAAATCACTGACTGGGTCACCTACTCCAAACTTCTGGGGGCCCCCTCATCCTCCCTGGGGAAGAAAAAGCAAAGAAAAGTGGGCCTTCATATCTCATAGATTTGAAGGTTTGGCCCTGGGCCCCTGAGTCTTCTCCACCAAGCAGCTGTGAAAATGAAGCCCAGGCCTGTAAAACTAAGGAAAACCAGCCAGCAGGCCCAGAATACATTGACTTAGTGGCCTGTTGGGGTCTGACTCCTCTGGTCTACATACACACAGTGTGTACTGTTGACAGGAGCAGGGGTCTCTAAACCCTGCGTCCTGTGAAGGCTGGAGGTGGGAGAAGGGGCAGGGCTCTGTTAAGGTAATGGCAAGCCCTTTTAAAGAGGCTAAGCCTTTAGTCCAGTTATCTGAGGCTGGGTTGAAAATAGGTTCTAAGAGCTCATGCTGTTTGGTTGAGAAGGAAAGCAAGTCATGGTCAGTTCTGACCTTTTCTTAAGGTGGTTTTTCAGAGTACAGGAAGAGCAAGGGAGGAAACCCTAAGATCGGGGAAGAATAGATTGAGAATGGCCCGAACATTGGCCAGGTATGGGTCTTGGGGCCAGTTTTCATCCTGACATTCAAAAGGAAATGAGAGCCAGGGAAAGTTAATGAATAAATTAGGGGAGGACTGGAAAAAGAATATAAGGAGGAAAAGTGGAAAGGGTTAGGTTTCTTTAGAGAAACAAAGATTGGGATTGTTGAATGGCAGGGTTGGTTATTTTAAGCCTTGGAAGAACCATAATATAGAACACAGGGTTCAGCTATTTTCTGTCACTAATGAATAAAGAACTAGGAAAAAAATAGAATTAAATTGCAGCAGGAGGGATTTAGCTATGAGACATGTGAGGTATAAGGACCATTTTTGTCCAAGGAGAAAGACTCAATGACCCCTGGAGAACCTGGTCCACAAAAGGAAAGGGATATTGAAAGGCATTCAGCCTGAACCTGAATGTTAGGCTCCTACCATATGGAAGGTGCAATGCTTGGCCTTGAGACACAGGTGTTTTTCTAAAGAAACACTTCCAAGCCTCAAAGAGTTACATTTTGAAGACAAGTAAATGCAATGTCATTCTAAGAGAGGAGACTGCAGTAACAAGGGGGATCCAAGAAAGGACAAACACAGGAGTCATCCCAAAGCTAAGATTTGAAAGAATAACACTCCCCTGGAGCTTCTTAACCTTTCTGTCATTTAATGCTCAGAAGAGCCCTGGGATCAGAGTACTAGAGAGGTGTGAACCCCACTTTTTCAAATGGGAAACATTCAGAAAGAGAGGTATTCCCCTGGGGTTCAAGGAAGGATTTAAATATGAGTTTTGCTGACTCCAAATGCAATCACTGTTTTCTTTGTTACCCCACACTTCCTTTTGAAGGTAGGGATTCTAAGGGGAGTAAGGAGAGAATACATTCTAGGCTTGAGGGGACATTCTGTGTAAGGGCCTGGAGAAGGAGAGGCTATGAAGCATTAGTAACATGAAATATATCTGGAAAGGAAGGTGGGGGGAACAGATCAAGGCCTTTGAGCCCCCAAGGCCGAGGAGTTTGTGGTTTATTTTAGAAGTAACAGGATGTTGATGTTGCTGAAGAATTTTTTAGCAGAGGAGTGGGCAGACCTGTAGAGTAATAGTTTGGTAGCTCTGAAAGATGGAAAGGGGTAAGGTGGAGAGAGATTAGAACCTGGGAACCAGTTAGGAGTCTATCGCAAGAGTCCATGATGAGGATCTGAATTGGGGGCGGGGGCGGGGTGGGAGGGGAATGCCAACCAGTCAATGAAGCACATGCCTACTGTGTGCCAGGCACTGCTAGTTGCTAGGGACACAAATACAAAGAATGAGTGGATACCAGGGATATAGTGAGGACAACATCAACAAGGCATGGCCACCAATTTCCTATGGAAGGTGAAAGAGAAGAGTCAGAGAAGATTCCAAGGTTGCGAACCAAAGTGACTGGGAAAGTGGCAGTGCTCTCAGCAGTAATAGAGATGTTTGAAGAGGGATGGGCTGAGGGCTGAGTGAAGTGCTAATGTCCATCCAGGGGAGATGTCTAGCAGGCATTTGGCAATGTAGGGCTAGAGCTCCAGGGAGAGATTAGAACTGAATACATAGATTTAGGATTCCTGTGCAAAAGTGATCATTGAACCCATGGGAGCTGATATCACAAGAAAGTGAGAAGAGCCACCCTACCACATGACAACCCCTGCCAAAGAGGCAAAAAATGATAAAGAAACTGAGGAATGGGCAAAAGAAGAAATAAATAGGAGAAAAATTCATGTGGTTGTAAGCCCAGGGAAGGGATGGTTGGCCATATTCAAGGCGTCAGAGATCAAAATGAGGATTGAGAAAAGGCTGCTGGATTTGGTAATTGGCATCCTTATTAACTTTGTGCAAAGTACTTTCATTTGATCGGTGGGGTGGGGAGCCAAATTGTAAGGGGTTAAGAAGTGAATGTAAGGTGAGGACACAGAGGCAGAGACGGTAGATGACTTTCCCTGGGAGTTTAAGTCAGGAAAGGGAGAAGAACTCTAAGAGGAGGGACTAAGCCCTGAGATCCCTCCCAATTCCCCACATCTGTGATTCTGGATAGTGTGAGGTGATGACAGGATCAGCTGCAACTTTTTAAAGTTTGTTCCAAGACAGGAGGAGCTAGTGGACAAGGAGAGGTTGAAGAAGAAAGAAAGGGGTTTGGTGGAAACAAGGCTGGGAGTAGAAGGGTGGACCTTGGCACAAAGAAGGACCATCTCTTCTTTGGAGACTGCGGCAAAGGAGCGGCTGGGACATGATGTAAAGTGGTATGGGAGTGGAACAGGAGAGGACGCCCAGAATGGGTGCCCTCTATTTTCTCAGTAAAGCAGGAGGGGAGCTCCCTCGCTCAGAGAATGTAGTTAGGAGCTTGTTCCTACCGTCCTTTGGGCCGAGCTTGCTGGCCCCTGATGTAGCTCTGAAGTGTTAGCGCCATTTCCTCTTGCACCTGGTCAATCTGCTCCCGTTGGGTCACGCCAGGTCGGTCTGGGGTGGGGGTGGGGGGACAGGACAGAGAAATGGTCGTGGTAGAGTTGCCTCAGGTCTAGCCAAGGGGTGGGATGTGGAGAGCGACTGGCACTCAGGGGGCTGAATGGAAGCAGAGCTTTGGGGACTTTGGGGGCTTCTCACCTGGAGAGAAGAGGGCCAAGGCCGACATAAGCGCGTACTCGGGTTCCCGCAGCTGCATTCGCCTCAGTGTCATGTGGAAACGAAACATCTCCTCCAGAAACTGCTCCTGGAAGCCCACTGAAGGACACAGTGGGTTCAAGGGCAAGACCGTAGCTTGCTGAGCTGCTTCCCAAGCCCTCCCTGCCACCTTCTATCGGGGAGTGCATGGGAAGTCGTGCCCCCTCACCGTGTGCCGCATCCCGGAGGGTATAGCGGAGAGGCCCGCACAGGAAAGTGCGGCTGTAGGGGCAGAAAGTGGTGTTGAGCTCGATGTGGCAGATTTCCAGGGCTGCGCCCTTCAGTAAGGATATCTGATCTTCCATGGGCAGAGACCTGTACACAGGATAGGAGAACAGCAGAGGAGCTGAGCTAGATGGCTGAGGGACTCTCTGTTGAAGAGCAGAGTGGGCGGAGGCTGGGTGAGAGTTCTCTGCCCTAGAGAGGCTGGGAGCTGGAGAGTTAGAGAGGGGCAGGAAGGGGTCCTTTACCAGACTGCTCAGGGGCGGGAGGACTCACTGACCGGAAATGGGGCAGGTCCTTGGTAAACTTGATCACTTGCTGTACCATGAAGGTGCTGATGTCTGCCAGGTGTATAAGCAATGGCAGGACAGGTGGCTGGAGGGGCGCGGGCTGGTTGTGGAAGAACAGGTGGGCCGGGGGCTAGAAGAATGGAGAGTCAGAGGCCTTGGCTCAAACATCGACTTGACGCTTTCACCTCTCCCAGGGAGAGGGCCTAGGCTAAAGGGGCTAATCGCCATTCTTTGGCCATTAAGCAGTTATGCCTCCTGGAGCTGGCATGCCATCCGAGCTTTCAAACCTCTTCCATGGGTCGGCCTTCCCTGGGTTTTCTGGCTCTAGTATCCCTCCCTCTTCCTTTTCTGGTGCTCTTTGCATCTTGAACCCAGCAGTTACTCACCCGGAACTGCACAAACTGGTCAAATAATATGGTGCCCACATGGCGGGCATGAGCCCCCAGCAACACCTGGACTAATGCCTCCTGCTTCTGACTCAGTGGCGCAGGTTCCTGTTCTGCCCGCTTTTGTGCCTGCTTTGCCCGCCTCTGTGCCAGGACTTCTGCTGACAGGATCACTGTGTTCCAGAAGAGACAGAAGAGATGCTGAGAGAGGTAGAATCTGACTATACCAGACCCCCTGCCTCAGGAGCTCCTCCAGGCCCAAAACTGAGTTCTGCCATGGCTATAAAGTTGCCTGAGGCTTTTCCTCAGTGGTTTCAGGGGTCTCAAAGGTTTTCAGGGTTCCACAGGTAAGGATGATTTGCAGGGCTCTCTAGCCTATTTTGATAGAATATCTAGGTTGCTGCTCTAGGGAAGAGCTCAGAGTGGGAGAGTGTTGGAAAGGTTTGTGATACCAGGGCCTCTCATACATGCCCTGGCAAAAAGAAAAAGGTTGTTCTATGGGTGTAAAAGTGATGTGAGAGGATGGGGCCCACAGGCGCGGAGGTGCAAGGGAAGGCAACAATTCATGGTCTCCGGGTCTTAATACCTAGGGAAAGAAAATGGAAAGTTGGGTCGGGGAAAGTAAGATGGCCCTACATGACCAGTAGTGGCAAAATTTGAATCCAGGACTAGCAAGTCCAATGTTTTCCCCAGTATAACACCTTTCCCAGGGGATAGGTTGGGGCTGACTCACTGTCCTTCCTCATGCCTGCATCGAGGCATTTCTGTAGCCTGCAAGCTGGGCAGTGGCGCCGCTGGTTTTTGCTGACCTCACAACATTGTTCAAAAGGACAGGTAAGTCCCATGCCCTTCTTGACAGTTCTCCTGGGAGACACAGAAAGGTGGTTGAGGTCTAATAAGGCGTAGGAAGGGGCCAAAGAGAAATGAAAATCTGTATGGCCTGGTCTGAGGAGGGTCTTTAGGGGAATGTGTGTGGAGTGTACAGCACGGGCCAATCTGAATCATATACCTAGGGTAGATGGAAAATCTCAGATAATTAAGTGCTTTGCAGGAAGTGCCTATTATCATAGTCAATTAGAAATAAATTATGTCCAAGCCCACTTGAGAGAGGTCTAGAGGGACCTCGATCCCAACTTTTCTAAAGGTTTTCTATAGGACTTCACATTATATAATGGAGTCATGATACTCATACAATAACCTGACTTTAGTCCTTTTCATATCAAATTTAGTAATATAGTTAAGTGTTGTTTGGCACATGGTAAATGTTTACTGCTAGGAGCAGATAAGTTGGCAGTAAATCTGAGACAAAAGTTCAGGGTTCTATCTATGCTTTCTACTTGTTTGTATAATGTTAGGGTTGGCAGGACTGTGAGTGCTGGCTATGGGGTCATGGGCTGCAGAACATGGAAACGGGGACCCATGATCAAGTCTATGTTCTCTTGGGGCCTAGGGGCAGAGTGATCAACTTTTCGAAGGCTCATTCATATGGGTGTCTAGATGGGGAAACAGACCTCACCTGAAGAACCCTTTACAACCCTCACAGGTCAAGGCATGGAAGTGATAGCCAGTGGCCCTGTCCCCGCATACAGCACAGCTCCGAAGTTCATCTTCTCTGCTTGCCATTGGTCTTGGGACTTCAGATGGGCCCCAACCCACTGAGAATGAGGAAAGGGAAGCATTTGGTCCTTGGCAGTCTTTAGACATTCCTAGTTCCTCCCTCCTGCAGGACCCATATTCAGACTTTTGTCAAGGGCCCGAGCCTTGTGTAATTTTGCCCCCTTTTGTCTCAGTTGCCAAGGGTCCTTGGTTTCCCAGATATTCCACTTCCTATGATCTGGAGTTATCTGTGCTTTCCTGCCCCTTCCCAAAATTCCTGTTCTGTCTCTCACCCTGCTCAGTCCACTCAAGCCGTCACTCTTGTCACACTCACCTGTATGGCCTTCGGCTTCCACATGGGAGTCATCAGCCTCCCCCACCTCACCCCAACTTGACACTTAGTTCTTGCCCTACCTCGGACTCCGTCCTTAGTGTTAAGGATTGTGGACCTCAGTACCTGAGAGGGGGCGATGGAGCCCAGTGGTGTGAAGCCTCCAGCCGTTCTCAGTGCCTTAGCTTAAGGTAGACTTTGGACCTAGATTGGAGGCCAAGATGGGTGGTTTTCCCAGCATGCCCAAAGAGTTGGCATTGGGAGCATGGAGGAGGAGCTTAGCGGGAGTGAGACCTAGGGACTCACTAACAGTGGTTTCTGTCCTCTCTCACACCTCTCACAGGTCAGGTTTGCCGGCTGTTGTCAGGGTGAAAGTATCTGTGGCAAATTTTAAGAATGCCAATGTCTGTGTCCCATCTGTGACAGGATGGAATAATCTGGCTTTATTAAAGGGAATTCCTCCTGTTAGAAGGAAAAACTGGATAGACAGGACAAAGTGTAGGAATCTGACACATTAATAACTATGTATATTAATAGAGTAGGTGTAGGAGGGTAGAGACTATTGTGGTATTAACATGTTATTGCTTTGTTCTCTGAGCCCCAAGATAAAGCAGCTGATGATTTCTGATAATAAATTTTAAGATTAGACCAGGGTCAACTCCCTTTCTCCCCTCCCCTACACAGTTCTCCACAGGGAAGTAGTGGACTGCTGGTATGGAATGAGACATATGTTTTCAGAGGTGGTCAGTATGTTGATATGTCTTGCTTGTTTGAACTTATTTTGTTGTAGGAAAGGTCGTATGGTGGGGTAGAGCAGGGGTAGGGAACCTGTGGCCTCGAGGCCGCATGTGGCCTTCTAAGTCCTCAGGTGTGGCCTTTTGATTGAATCCAAGTTTTACAGAAGAAATCCTTTTATTAAGGGGATTTGTTCTGTGAAGCTTGGATTCAGTCAAAGGGCTGCACTTGAAGACCTAGAGGGCCATGTGTGGCGTCGAGGCCCCCAGGGTAGAGAGTCATTGGGAAGTGGTGGTGTTCAATTCTTTCATTCATGTTGGACTCTCTGTGACCCCATTTGGGGGTTTTCTTGGCAAAGGCACTACAATGGTTTGCCATTTCCTTCTCCAGTTCATTTTACAGATGAGGAAACTGAGGCATACAATGTTAAATGACTTGCCCAGAATTACACAGCCAGTGAGTATCTGAGGCCAGATTTGAACTCAGAAAGATGAGTCTTCCTGACTCCAGGCCTGGCACTCTATCCACTGTGACACCTACCTGCCCCCAATATGGGGGGAAGTGATGGTGATATTAAAATTTTTTTAAAAAGACAAGCAAAAGAATATCATTATTTTAAAAGAAAACAGGAAAATTCAAGGGACTATAGTCTTCAGGATAATTCTTCAGTATACCCTTCACTGATGCATATCATAGATCATAGCCCTTCTACACGTTACTAGTTGTATTACTAGTGGTTTAAAAAAATGTTTTATTTGGTGATGAACTTAGCTTGGTTGGTCCTGGGACAACAGACAGCTGATGGGAGCCATGTTCTCAAAGCCTTTCCAGCTTAGTAAGACCCACCAGAGCTTGCGAATACATGGACATCTCCATGTGTGATGACCTATCAGAGTAAGCCTGAGTGGAGGCGATGTCCAATCTTCACTGGTAACATTGGTAAGTAGCATACCTGCACTCTATAGGGATGTACCTAGCTGTGTCTCTCTGTGCATAGGCCTTTCTTTGCATTCCTCAGTAAGATTGTGCTTTTCTTCATTATTCCCAAGTGAGTCACTGACCCACAAAGCCACATCATTGGGAGGCTCTGCCTTCTTCTTCCTAGGTCTCCCAACTCCAAGGACAACTCTATAAGGTTCTCTCTTTATTCTCAAGTGCTTTGGGGAGGTACAAAAGAAGATGCTCCTGGGTGAGTCACTTTACTCTTAATCATTTGAACTGAAGAATCTCTAAGCCTCCTTCTGACACTAATATTCTGTGACTGAGATTTGGTCTCCACTCTCAAAGAATTCAAACTATAGAGATGAGACATATATGCATAAAACCAGATAATGCCCAAGACAATAAATAATAAAGCATGAGATAATAGCTGACAATAACAATAGGTGACATTTATGTAGTTCAGGGGCATTACAATTATCATCTCATTTGATCCTCACCACAACCCTGGGAGGTAGATGCTATTATCCCCATTTCACAAGGGAGGTAAACTGAGGCAGAGATTTAATAGCTTGTCTGGGGTTGTACAGCTAGTTAAGTATCTAAGGTCAGATTTAGAACTCAGGTCTTTTTGACTCTAGACCAAGGATGAGGACCTTTGGCTTCAAGGCCACATGTGGCCCCCTAGGTCCTCAAATGCAGCCCTTTGACTGAATCCAAACTTCCCAGAAAAAAATCCCTTTAATCAAAGGATTTGTTCTGTAAAACTTGGACTCAGTCAAAAGGCTGCATCTGAGGACCTAGGAGGCCACCCGGGTTCTATCCCCTACACCACTTAGCTGCCTGTCATGTATAGTAAAGTGTTTAGTCCTTAAATTTAAGAGATAAACTAAGGCTTGAACTTTGAAAGAGATGTTAAGATTCAATCATTCATTCATTCGAAAAGCATTTATTGAGCACCTACTATATGTACCTCCTCATTAAGAGGTATGTAGCATATTCTCCATTTATGTATGCTGTATTTACCTGGACTGTATTTTGTACCCATACTGTATAATTTTGATGTTTCAAAGGTCTCTACTGAAGTGACTGTAAATCAATCAGTAATCCTTTACTAAGTGCTTAGTATGTGCCCGGCACTGCACAAGGGGCTGAAGACAAGAGAAGACAGATGCAAGAGGTCCTGCCCTCAAGAAGCTCACATTTTATGGGAATTGCTGGGGAGAGAAGAAAACATGCACCAATAAGTATGTAGAGAGTATATACAAAGTAAACACAAGTTAATTTAGGGAGGGTGGGCTCTAGCAGCTGAGTGTGTATGGGTGTGTGGAGAAAGAATCCAGAAAGACTTCCTGTAGAAGAAGATTGCTTGAGTTCAGTTTCAAAAGAGTTCCAAGAGTAGGGGCGGGGAGTGGGGAAGAGGGAGAACGTTCTTGACATGGTGGAGATGGCAACACCTTCCTCCTTCCTCATCCCATGTAATTCTTGTCTGTGTCTTCCATGAAATCCTCCACTGAAGAGCTGCCCACTGGAGACCTTCTTCTGGTCCTTTGAATATTTTATGGAAACGAATGCAGCACTCTGGCTATCTATCTGTTATCCCTTGCTCTAAACGAGTGACAGGCACATCTCCTTTTCTGTGTCATGGGTGCCCTTGAAAAGTGACAGAAAAGATGTCATCAAGGGTAGGCCATTTTTGGCAATATGGCGCAGCCTACTTATATCCACGCTCTGTGCTTTTCCATTGCTTTAGGTCACCTGCTATTTTGAAGTGCCTGTGATCGTGGTGTTTCATGATTCACAGTCACATAGCATGGTTGGAAGAATATGGATGTCAGGAAGATGGGTTTTTGGAACAGCTTGGGATCACTGAAAGTGTTAATAACTGCTGCATTCCCCAGATCCAATCCAATCCAGTCAAGAAGCAGCATGCAATAAATGAAATTAAAAAAGTGCTGGAGGTGGGGGACCCAATGCCTCCAAAGCCTCTTCTGGCTTTAAATCTGTCATCTTATGACCATTTCTCACCAGGCTGGGCTCCTCTGGGGTTCTCCATCCATGCCAGGGACCTCTTCATCCTGGAAGATCACTTCAACCCCCTCACACTCCACCCCTACCTCACTGGTACCTTCTGTCCCTGGGGCCCTTTTCTCTCACTGTAGGGTGAAGAGGTCTTCCAAGACAGTACACCTAAGGTGCCCAGGCACCTACACCCCTTTGGAGATTTTAACACCTGAGGTAAGACAGGTAAAATCTTTGCAAACCTTGAAGTGCTGTATAAATGTCAACTGTTATTGTTAACAAGCACTTTTTAAAATGTGCCCACTATGTGCCAGACATGGAATTCATGTCTCCTTGCTATGCTAATACCTTCCAGTCTCCTCCTCACTCTGATCCACCCCAATCCACCCCACTTCAGTTACCTTTTCTTTGTGGTCTTCCCCATTAGAATGGAAGCTCCTTGAGGGCAGGGGCTATCTTTTGCCTTTGTATCCCCAGTGCTTAGCATGGTGCCTGGTACATAGTAGGTGCTTAATAAATGTTTATTGACTGACAATATACATACACATAAGATATGAAAGAAATGATTATTTCTCATATTAATAATCAATTATTGAATTAAGACCAGCATTTTTTCTGAAGCCTGTAGGTCGTTCAGTCTCTAAAGGACGTTGCTGATAATGACATTGAATTAACTTTGTCTTCAATCTTGTTCGGACTCTACCCTGGTGGGGAAGCCCATTGTGTTCTATTCAGGTTTGAGTGGGATAAATTCTTTGATTAGATTGGCCAAGGCTGGGCAATTTAGAAGTAAATCAAAGTCACATGCCCCCAGCCCCTCATTAGACTAGGTCCACCTCTCATTGTAGTATTCATTCTTCTCACCGTTGACCAATCAGAGTTGTTTGCCAGCCTGAGGAACTCCCAGTCTTCCAAGGGCTTATGCTGCCGTGATTCTCTTTGGCATGTGAGAGTATCACTGACCCATTTTATTGGTAATATGCTAACATTATTAATAAAATGATTATCCAGAAACTATGTCTCACAGATATGATACGAGCCTGTGCCTCCTATCCACAAAATCACCTGCCCAGCATGTGGCTGGCTCTAATGCTTCCTAAATTGTACTTATTTTCCCTAGGCCCATCATTCAGTGTGGCCTGATGCCCCATGGCCATTGGTAATGTTGTTAGGTAACCCCCCAAAGTAACCTGTCTTCCTGGGCCCCTGAGACATGGCCCCAAGGAATGTGAAAAGGGCTTTTGCTCCATGCAACTTGCTTTGAGGTCCCTAGGGATTAATTCAGTCTATTCCCAATACTGGGTCCTGTGCTGTCTACCTTGGTGACTAGTCCGCAGGTTTCTTCCTTACTGAGGGAACATCGCAGAAATATATTTATTTCATTTAAGTTGCTGTGGGCCACAGCCTCCCCCCAACTAAAGCACCCCAAAGGTTGGTAAAGATGCCCCATATCTTCCCATTGGTGAGGGGGGTGGAGGAGAAGCTTTCAACAATCAATCAACAAGACAGCTAGGGGGCAAAGTAGCGAGAGTACTAGACTTGGATTCAGGAAGAGCTGAGTTTGAATCTTGCTCTGCTGTGTGACTCTGGGCAAGTCACTTAATTTCTCTCAGCCTCAGTTTCCCCATCTGCAAAATGGAGATAATAATAGCACCTACCTTCCTGGGGTGTGAGGATCGAATGAGGCAACACAGGTAACTCTCTTTTCAGACTTTAAAGCGCTCAAGCTACTATTATTAACAAGCATTTATTAAGTGCCTATTATGTGCCGGAAGTGGTGCTGGAGGTATAAATACCAAGAAGGAAGTGATCCCTCCTTCTTGAGGAGCTTACATTCTGGAGGGGGAGCCAATAAGGACCACAAATGTGAAGCAAAGACAAAATAGTTTGGGAGGAAGGGCGTTGGTGACTGGGGGGACTCAGGAAAGGGGTCAGGTAGCAGTAGTTGGCATTGTTATATTCCTTTAAGATTTTCAAAGCACTTTACCCGTCACATCTAATTGGATCCTCACCAGTTCCAAGAGGTAGGTATTGTTATTATCTTCATTTTGCAGATGAGGTCGAGTGTCCTGCTCAGGATCACACAGCGAATGCGGCAGGATTGCTAACCCTACCCACTGCACCATCAAGTTGAGTGGCCTTAAGAAAGGCTGCCTCATTATCAGACTGAGCAGAGAGTGAGAGATGATGTCAAGGGGTTTTGAAGTGATGAGCAGGTGTAAAGAGGGAAGCTTGAGGCAAATGGCTTTGATATTTTAAGGAAAGGGGCAAAACCCTCAGTTAAGAGGATGAAGAGAAGGAAATATGAGAAGTGTGAGGAAAGAAATTGGGACTAACTTTGGCTAAAGTATCAATTAGGGCAGAATAAAAGAATTGTCTTGCTGCAATGAGGGTCCGATTGAGGCTAGATAACATGAATTTTTAGCATGTTCAGCTAGCTGGGTTGTATGACTTCCTTGGGCTCTATTCAGCAACACATGGATAGGTGTGGAAGAGGCAGATGGTGAGAACAATCCAGGGCTGGAGTTTCACAAGGGATGAGTGGTGATCCGGCTCTGGAGAGGGACCCAGAAAGGCTTTGTGTAGGAAGCGACGTCTAAACTGAGCCTTGAAGGGCTCTGGGGATTCTCAGAGATGGAGTTGAGGAGGGGCAACATTGCAGGCATGGATGGGAGTCAGCCTGTGCAAAGGTGTGGGCTGGAGGCTTCCTGCCTGCCTGCCTGCAGCCTCTGCTGGGGCCCACAGCAAGAAGACTTATTTGACTGGAATTTACAGGGTGTTCCTAAAGTCTGGACACATAGACAAAAATGCATATTTTTAAGAAATGAAATTTTCAACAACATTTTATTGAATTGGAATATTAACAAATAACATCTTCAATATGATTTCCATCATTTGTGACGCAAAGGTTGATGTGCTTTCAAGATTCACATGGACTCTATGCGATAACTCCACATGGCCGTCAATTTTAGCACATTCACTCTTTATGCGTTCAATCAAGTGTGTTGCATCTGTGCAACCTTCTCCTTTAGCATGCCCCAGAAAAAGAGGTCAAGTGGGCTAAGGTCTGTTAATATTCCAAATATTTCAAAATATGCATTTTTGCCCATGTGTCCAGACTTTAGGGACACCCTGTAGTGTGCCTGAACGGGAGCAGTAAGATTGTGAAAGGTTTTAAATACCAAAGTGGTTTGTATTTTACCTTAGAGGAAATCGGGAGCTACTGAAGATTCGTGAGCAAGGCAGTTAGTGGACATACTTTTGTTTTAGGATTCTCAGTCGTGTGGAGATTGGGTTAGAGAGAAGAAAAAAAAAAACACCTTAAGAAAGCATAGAGAACAATAGGGAGGCTAGTTAAGGCTAGAGGTAATGACTCTTTAAACTGGTGGCTACTGTGAGTGGAGCGAAGAGGTCAAATGTGAGAGATGTCCTAGCCTAGAACTCCTTAATAAAAGGATTGTTTCTGTGAAGTTTGGATCCAGTCAAAGGACTGAGGACCTTGAGAGCCACATGTGGCCTTGAGGCTAAAGGTTCCCCAAGGGGCTAATTAGACAAGACTTGGAAATTGATTAGATATAGAGGGGTAGGGGGTGAGGGGGTGGGTGATGAAGACTAATGGGTCAAGGATAACTCCAAGGTTGGGAACCTGTGTTCTGGGAAGAATGGTGATGCCCTTGACAAGTATAAGTTAGGAAGAGGGGTGGGTTTAGGGGGAAAATAATGAAAATAATGTTGAGTTATCCAGACTAAACATCCCCTGTTCCATTTATATGCCATGAGTTTGAGGTCCTTCCCATTGTGGGTGGGTAAATATTCAACAACTGACTCTACCACCCAATAAGAAAAAAAAAATATCTATAGACCATACACTTTTAAGTTTAATCTGCCTTTTAAATAATTTCTCCATTATTTTCTTAAGTCTAGACAGACAACAAAATATTATGTCAAACCCTGATTTGCACCATTTGCCGATTTCTCAGGTGTAAATGCTCACAATGAAAATTTAACAATTGGCTCTCAGGACCCTTAAGACTTACTTGAGCACACCCTCGCCTTCATTATCCTGGTTATCCTCCCCAGGATGCTTTCAAGCTTATGTGTCTTTCTTAAAATGTGGATCACCAGAACTGAACCCAAGACTTCAGATGTCTGACCAGGTCAGTATACAGTATAGCTAGCATCTACTGGATGCTAGGCCTCTCTTCATGTGGCCCAAGACTGTATTAGCCTTCCCCCTCCCCCCCAGCCTCCCATTTTATCACTAATTGACACTGAATGCAAAGTGGTGTATTGGGTAGAGCTCTGGACCTGGCAGCAGGAGGACCTAGGTTTAAATCATACCTTGAAACTATGTGACCCTGAATGAGTCAACTTAATTTCTCTAACTCTCAGTTGTCCTCATCTATAAAATGGGAATAATAACGCTGCCTACTTCACCAATGGTTAGGAGAATCAATTGAGATATATTCAGGGGTGGAGACCCCTGTGCAGGCCTTGAGGCCAAATGGTCTTCTAGGTCTTGGCTGTCCAAAATGCAGTGCAATTTACGCGGCCCACCTACAAGCATAGAAATTTACATAAGTGCTTTAGTAAATGAAGCTGAGCCATTGCAGAGCTCTCGCTAAAATGGCAAATCAAAATATATTTGTCTATTGTTTCAATAAAAACCTAAGGTTGGACAGCCCGGTTCTAGGTCCTCAAATGTGGTCCTTTGACTAAATCCAAACTTCATAGAACAAATTACCTTAATAGAAAGGATTTGTTCTGTAAAACTTGGGCTCAGTGGAAAGGCCACACCCAAGGACCTAGGAGGCTAACATGTGGCCTCAAGGTTGCAGGTTCCCCACCCTTGATTATATAATGCTTTGCAGACCTTAAAGCAATAGTCTTTAAAACCTTCCATTTTTTCTCAGGCCAACAGCTATGACACTGACTTTGTGCGTCAGTCAATCAACTAGACTTTATTTTCAACTACTCTGTGTCAAGCCCTTTTCTGGGGCACGAAGCCAAAAGTGAAACAATTCCTGCTCTCAAGAAGCTTTCATTCTATTGAGAGAGAGAATGCACACATTTATGAGTCTATGTAATTTGGGGAAAGGAAGCACTAGCAGCTAGGGGTACTGTGTAAAAGGAAGGGGTGCTTGAGCTTGAGGGAAGCTAGGCATTTGAAGAGGTGGGAGGTGAGGAGGGCATGGGGGAACCCATGTACAAGACTTTTTATTTATCTTGAGTAAGTTTTATCTTGTTAGACTTGGTCCCATGTTCTAACTCCTCAACTATTTTCCTGATGTGTTATCTTTGTTTCCCAGCTTGATGTCACTGGCAAATTTGATAAGCAAGCATCTATATTTTTATCTAAGTCACTGGAAAAAAAAAAGTTGAACCTCATAGGATCAAGAACAAATCTTTGTGGCCCTTCACTAGAGACTTTCTTACAAGAATCTACCTGAATGCACCATCATCTAACCCAAGGGTGGGGAAGCTGTGGCCTTGTTGCCTTCTAGGTCCTCAGGTGTGGCATTTTGTTTTACAGAACAAATCCTTTTATTAAGGGGATTTATTCTGTGAAGTTTGGATTCACTCAAAGGACCGCACTTAAGGACCTAGAGAACCACATTTGGCCTCAAGGCTGCAGGGTCTCCACCCCTGAATATATCTCAATTGATTCTTCTAGCCATTAACCTCTCACTGCTCCATTTTATCCACAGTAGCGTGGAAGATGTCAAGTGGTTTGCTAAAATCCAGATAAACTGTGTCTGCAGCTTTCATTCCTCTAATCTTTCAGCCCAGAAACTCTGTCAAAAAAGGAAATGAACTTAATCTGGTGTGGAACTTGTTCTTGATAAAGCTGCCTCTGAGTCTTTGTGACTGCCTCTCAATTTTCACTAACCATCCCTTTCATTGAATATCATCTAGAGTTTCGCTAGGAATCGAAGGTAAAATGGCCTATATTTTGCAGATGCCATTCTCTTCCCATGTTTTGGGAAACTGGAACACCATGGGCCTCTCTATTTCGGCAGAACCTCTCCCAATATATGTTTTTTTTTTTCCCCAAAACCACCCTACCCTTTGACAGGTATTTCCTCCTTTTAACAATCTTCTCCTTCTCCTACTCTCAAAATCAAATCCTCAGCATGTGGATCTCAGCCCTTCCTACTATCTCATTCGTTCCGATATTCCTTCCTTCCTTCCATAATAACATAATTGACTTCTCAACTGGCTCCTTCCTTTCTGTCCAATTCTTCCTAACCTTGGAAACCATTCATCTGATGTTGTAACCTTCCCATATTCTCTTCCTTTGTGACCTTTCTCTAGCTGTTATGGTTGTTTGTTGTGTCCCATTTGGGGTTTTCCTGGCAAAGGAAAAAATAGAGATTAAATTACTTGCCTAAAGTCACACAAGTAAGTATCTGAGGCCAGATTTGAACTCAGGAAGATGATTCTTATTCTTCCTGGTTCCAAGCCCACTGCATTACCTAGCTGCCCCTGACTTATGTCCATTTGGCACCACTTGGGGGCTCAGACCTGCTTACATTCATTCTGGCCCTGGGCAGAAAATCATTCATCCATTCACTCATTTACTCTCAACAAACATCAGCTGAGTGCCTTCCAGATGTAGGAGGCACTCAGCTCTGAGTATGTCTGTTCAGCTCCAGGAGGGCTTCGCCTCACACCATCTTAAGCTCCAGGCTGGCTGGTGCCCACCCCCTTTTGCAGCCCAGACCTTCTGCCTTGGGGAGGTGGCCTTTTGTTTTTACTGGTTTACTCGCCTGAGTTCTTTCTCCCTGCTCAGCCCTATGGTACTTGACTGCTTCTTCCAGTCTGGTGATTTCTTTGAATTTGCTTCCTGACCTGCCTAATTCAGAATGGCTTTCCAGATGCCCCTCCTTTGGGGCCAGACTCCAATCCTTGTTCCTCTTCTCTGCATCCCCCCCACCTCCCACCCCAGCCCATGCCACCCAAGTCTTGGCATGACAATTTTGTGCTCAAACATCTTTTGAAAGGAGGATTAGTCAATACCTGCCACTTCTTTTTTGACCTCTCGCTGTCAGGCTTTTATCCTATGTTCAACCCCTTTAGGTCAAATAGAGCAGATTTCTCTCTGTCTGCCCCCTCCTTCCCTTTTCAACCTCTCTACTGCATGTAAGGCTCTCAACAACCTACTTTCCCCTGAAATTCGATGGCTCCTTGGCTTCTGTGACTGTGCCCTTGTATTTCTCAGAGCTCAAATGAGAAATTCTGGCCCAAAACTCGTTTGTCCCAGTGTGTTGGGGGCAAGGAGGATCAGTGGTAGGGGCAGCAACACATAGAACAGTCTGAGAGGGAGGCAGAAGCGGGGAGCAGAAAAGTCAACCCAACTTTAGGTGCAATTACACCTGGAAAAGGGGTAACCAGAATTGTATTTTATGAGAGGTGGTGAGGGAAGGCAGGCCCTGGCAGAGGGGCCCCACAGTGATAGGACCCTGGGAGAGGGGCTGAATGTACAGTGCAGGTCGGTGGAGGACCTCAAGGTGCTCAAAGAGGGAAACTGAATCCCTCTACTGGTTGTGTTTTGGGCATATTGTTCTTCTCCTTTCTTAGGCTTATCTCATTCTCTTCCTGTTGGATATTCTTCTTTTCTGGAATTCTTTCCCCTCAAATCACCATGTCCTGGCTTCCTTCAAGTTGTACCTAAGATCACGCTATTGTCATGAAGCCTTTTCCTATGCTCCTCAATGCTGGTGCCTTCTGAGATCATCTCAAATTTATCCAAATATTCATTGGGACAGATGGATGGTTCTACCAACAGTGTATTAGTGTGCCTGTCTTCCTGCAACTGTTCCAACATTCTGCACGTATCACGTTTGTACGTAATTGTTTGCATGCTGTCTTCTCCTTAGCCTGGGAATTCTTTGAGGGAAGGGACTGTTTTTTGCCTTTGTTTGTAGCCTTAGCGCACTCTAGGTGCCTAATAAATGCTTGACTGATTGACTTTTCCTTTGTCCTGTCAACTGTGTTTGCACAAGGCTCAGGCTTAATTAGCCTGCTATTTTCTCTAATAGGTACTCTTTTAGGGTAGAGCCCATCTCTTTATATAGCAATAGATTAACATCTATATTTGAAACACTGTCATCCATAACTTCATTCTTATATCCTTTTTTGTCTTGGGTATATCTATATTTCCTTTGAGGGGGGAAGGCAGGGCAGTTGGGGTTAAGTGACTTGCCCGAGGTCACACAGCTAGTAAGTGTGTCAAGTGTCTGAGGCCGGATTTAAACTCAGGTCCTCCTGACTCCAGGGCCTGTGCTCTACTCACTCACTGCGCCACCTAGCTGCCCCTGCATCTATATTTCTTCCAGTGGCTCCTTCGTTCTCAGTCATTTATCTTGAAACCTTGGAGTAATCTTTCACTTCTTTCGTTCATTCCCTGTACCAGTTAATCAACAAGCCCTCTCAACAATTACTTTCCAACAGTCTTTGAGGGGAAAAAAATCATGCTATTAATGCCTCTTGTTTTTGTGTTACGATCAAATTATTTTAAGAGAAAAAAATTAAAAAGCCTCCACCTTCAATCAAATCGGCTTCTTTGACAAATAAAATAATTAACCAGAAATATCTAGTTTAGTGACTGCGCCTGATAATTTCTACAACATTCTGCACTCGTAGAATCCTTCCTCAACACTCTCCACCCCCGCCCCAACCTTTGAGGGAGGAGGAATGCTTTGCCCTCTAATCTCCTAGTCCATCAATGGCTTTCCATTTGCTCAGAGTTCAGCTTCCTGCTGGTGATACTTTTGTTGTTCTCATCACATGTATCTTGTTCTTTTGGTTCTGCTGATTTCGCTCTGCATCAGTTAAGAGCTCTCCATGTTTCCCTGAATTCCTCCTATTAATCATTTCTTACTATGCAATAATATCCCATCAAATCGATATCCCATAGTTTTTGTTTTCCAGCTATTTCTCTATAGATGGACACCCACTTTTTTCTAGTTCTTTTCTACCCATAAAGGGTGCTACTACAAATATTTTGGTATATGTCAGGCCTTTGTTTCTACATTTGAACTGCTTGGAGTATCAGCCGGGTGGTAGGATCACAAAGTGACTCCAAATCAATATCCAGATGGATATCTAAATATCCATTGGGACAGATGGATGGTTCCACAAAGAGTGTATTAATATGCCTGTCTTCCCACAACTGTTCCAACATTAACTGTTCTTATTTTTGGTCATCTTTGCCAATTTACATGGTGTAAGGTAAAACCTCAGAGCTGTTTTAATTTGTATTTCTCTATTAGGGACTTAAAGTATGTTTTTCAATGGTCATTTGTACTATGAAATCCTTTTGAAAACTGTTCATAGCCTTTGACCACTTGTCTATTAAGGAATAGAACTCTTGTTATTATATGTTGTTAGCCAGCCAATATGGGCAGCTAGGTGGCATAGTGGATAGAGTGCCATGCCTGGAGTCAGGAACACCCAAGTTTAAATCTGACCTCAGACACCTACTAGCTGTGTGACCCGGGGCAAGTCGCTTAACCCTGTTTGCCTCAGTTTTCCCATCTATAAGATGAGCTGGAGAAGGAAATGGCAAACCACTACAGTGTCTGCCAGAAAAACCTGAAACAGGGTCACAAAAAGTCTGAAATGACTGAACGACATCAATAAGCATTTATTAAATGCTTACTAAGTGCAGGCACTGTGCTAAGATCTGTAATACAAAAAAAGAGGTGCATATAGGGAAGGGAAAAAAGCATTTACACAGCACCTACTGTATGCCAAACACAAATCATTTGATCC
Organism: Phalanger gymnotis; assembly: GCA_028646595.1. NCBI lineage: Eukaryota > Metazoa > Chordata > Mammalia > Diprotodontia > Phalangeridae > Phalanger > Phalanger gymnotis. The sequence goes on along the minus strand of CM053627.1, from coordinate 73,059,968 downwards.
TTACAACGACCTTGTAAGGTAGATGCTATTATTGCTCCACTTGATAGTCGAGAAAATTGAGGTTAAGTGACTTGCCAGAGTCAAATAACTAATAAGCGTCCGAGGTCAAATCCGCACTCAGGTTGACTTCAGGCCTAGTGCTCTATCCAGTGCACCATTGACCTCATGGCTGGGGAGACAATAAGAGGACAGATATGTACAAACGAGGTATATACAGGATAAATAGTAGGTAATTAATAGAGGGATTAGAATTAAGAGGCATTAGGAAGGTTTCCTATAGAAGGTAGGATTTTAGTCAGAACTAAGGAAGCCAGGAGGCAGAGATGACAAGGGTTCCAGGCGTGGGAGACAGCCAGAAAAAAACACCTGGAGCCAAAAGGCAAGTGTCTTATTTGCGGAACGGCCAAGGAGACCGGCGTCACTGGATGAAAGAATTTGTGGCAGGGAGTAAGGTGTAAGAAGACCAGAAAGGTGGGTGGGAAGAGAGGTTATTAAGGACTTTGAATGTCTAAGAGAGGACTTCATATTTGCTTCTGGAGGCAATTAGGGAGTCACTGGAGTTTGGGGGTAGGGGGGAAGTGTGACATGATCAATCCTGCACTACAGGAAAATGTAGGATGGAGTGGGGAGAGACTTGAGGCAGGCAGACCTGCCAGCAGGCCATTGCAATAGTCCAGGTTCAAGGTGAGGAGAGCCTGTGCCAAGGGGGTGGACCCGGTGGCAGAGGAGAGATACTGCAAAGGGGTCAATTCTTTATATATCTTGGCTTTCCGATTTTTACTGGTGACATTAGATGGAGCTATTTTTTCCCCCACTTTACAGTTTCTCTTATTTTATTTTCCTTGACCTTATTCTTCTCTTCTTTTCCACTGTCACTACATTATGTCTGGCTACATTATTAATTCAGCCTCTGTGATATATGTGGTGAGCATTTCAAATCAGCTCATGTCCTGCTTTCCTTAAGCCTACATGAAAGTAGTGACTTTCTCTATTAGTTATCCAGGGAGGCAGCATAGTATCTGAGCTGCCCATGAAGCGGTACTCCACTAGAGAAACCAGACCAGTGGTCTCTTCAGTCTCTCTAGTTTATGGAGGAGTATAGTCTCCCTAAGGGGAAGCAGGGTGAGGGGAGGGTGGCAGTTAGGTGGTACAGTGGATGGAATACTAAGCACTGAGCACCAGGCCTAGAGTCAGGAAGGTCTGAGTTCAAATTTGGCCTCAGACACTTACCAGCTGTGTGACCCTGGGCAAGGCATTTAACTTTTTTGAGTCTTTTTCCTCAGTTCCTCATCTGTAAAATGGGGACACATTGGAGAAGGAAATGGAAACCACTTCAGTATCTTTGCCAAGAAAACTCCATGGACTTTTCCATAGGGTCCCATAGAGTCAGACACAACTGGACAATAGCCTTCCTAAAATGTTGCAGTATTACTACTCTCCACCAGAGGGTGCTCAGCCTGCATATTTTTGTTATTCAGTTGTGAGATCCATCCACCCACCTCCTACCCTTGAGGGTAGGTTCAGAATTTAATTCAGTGGATGACATGGAATATTACTCAAAATATTAAAATATGGAATCTACAGTCAATACACAATTCTGGGGGCCTTAGATGTGGATTTGTCTGTCTATACTCTGTTCCCCCTGGTCATAGTTCCACTCACATCCACAGAACTCATCCTCAACAGGCTGTGATTATGTATTTTATTGAATATATATATATTTTTTAAAGTGAGGTAGGGAAAGAAATTGGTTAGTACTCTTATATGGAGCTACCCACCTCCAACCATCTCATGAATCTCTTCCCTTTTATTTTCCCAGATCTTCAGGGGGAAAATTTTTGGAATCGCTGACTCCCATAATTTATAGAAAAGAGAGAGGCAAAAGGGATGTGTGTGTGTGTGTGTATGTGTGTGTGTGTGCGCGTGTGTGTGTGTGTGTCCATTCGTGTGCACATGTGGTACAGCCTTTTCCTCCATACTCATCAGCTGACAGAATTCTTAAATGGCCGCCATTGGTCCAGGACCTAGATTTATACCACAGTCCGGTCTCTGGCAGTTTTACCCCATCTTCTCAAGTCTACAATAGCTTCAGTCTTACAACTTATAGCCTTAAAGAGAGTTAACTGGGACACTAAGAGGTTAAATGATTTGTCTAGTATCATTTAGCAACATGTGGCAAAGCCAGATGTTGAACCTATGAGCTAATATTGGAGCAGCAACAGCTAGAATTCAGTGGTAATGCCAGTAGATAATGATAGTTGGTATTTATCTATCTATCATCTAACTGTCTATTGCTGTACGTTATTTCATATACATCACCATATACAACACCAACAGCTGACTAGGGCAGCCAAAGGCAAGCCAGCTTAGCTAAAGCAGAAAGGCTTCCTGAGGAAGAGACAGAAGGTGGCTTGTAATATGTGGGTCAAACCATTGCGACCTCTCAGTGGAGACTGCTCAGGACACTTTTCAGCTAAGGGCCACTTCCACTTCTACCCCCCAGACTACAAGCCCACTGCATGTAGCCAACCAACATCCAGGGGAGCAACCTTTGTGTAGATGCTGCAGTCCCAACAACCTCAGTAGCCAGCACTACCAAAGACCCGGAATGGAAAGTTCTCGCCACCAGATTCCTTGGCACACTAAGATGGTTGATTGAATAAGGTTTTATCAATGTCATTAAAGAAGAAGCATTATCATCTTTGCCACAGCATGCTAAGAACCTTTCCATTTGACTTGTAGCCAAAACTTCTTATATTTGTTATATCCCCCAGTTAGAATATGAACTCCTTTGGAGAAAGAACTGTCTTGTTTTTCTATTTGTATCCTCAGCACTTAGTACATAGTAAGTGCTTAATAAATGTTTTTTTCATTCATTCATTCATTCATTTGTTCATTCATATGGTCCCATGGCAGCAGAGAGCAGCCCAATAAAGAACAACTCAATGGAGAAGCCAGCAGAGAGCAGTGTGGTGAAGAAGGCAGATCATTAGAGGACCCCAGCTCAGCAGAAAAAGTGGATCACAGCCCACTAACAATACCAGTGGATATTGATAACTCAGGAGGTAAGCAAGTAGCAACTACAGAGGCAGAAAAGATTTCCAACAGGAACTGACTCTAGTCCTAGTCATTCATGTTCCCTAACCATATGTATTCTCCAGCTACATGTGTATGTAAATGCCCTTATGGGTGGATTCCCCCAATGAGTACCACTGACCCTACTTCTAGCACACCCTCAAAGCCTTCATGGAGATGTGACCTATTTCCTCAGCAGGTTCTGTAGCCTCCCCCACCTCTTCAATAGCCCTTCTCGATGTGCCACACTTGTTCCAAGTAGGTATCCTGTCTCCCATTGGTGGTGTGGTCACCTGAGAGTATAGCCCCGTATGTGTTGGGGTGGTAGGAGCTGTTTTGTTACTTATTTCATTTAATTAAACATCCTATGCTTTGAACTAATGTATCTTCCAGTTGACTTAGTAAAAGAGACAAATTGAGGGTGGTGATACTGGGGGAGGGCGTGAGTGTGGCTCATAAGTTGCGGGTTTTCAGAATGTGCTGATCCATGACATGCTTTGAATTTAGAATAACTTTTCAGGGTTCCTTCTGTGAAAGGGGAAGTGGAGCTGCTGAAAATCTGAGAAGACAGAGAAAACTGACATTTAAGGGAATCAGAAAAAAACTTGACGGGGGGTGGGGTGGGGGAGACCCGAGTAGAGACCTGAAGGGAGCCAGGGATTCTAAGAAGCAGAGAAGAGGGAATCTCCCAAGATCATTCTGGTATCCTAGATCCGAGCCGGAAGGCACCTCCAGAGAGGATCTTGTCCAGCCCCCTCATGTTACAAATAAGGAAAGGGAGTCCCAGAGAGCTTCACTTCCTTCCCCAAGGGCATACATACAGCTGGCAATACTTTCTAGCTTAGATCTTCTGATTCTAACTCTAGAGTTCTTCCCAGAAGTCTGGGCTAACTATGTAAGTGGAGGGAAGGCAATGGGTGCTAGGAAGGTGGAGTTGACAAGACTTGGCAGCTGATTACATACGAGGGGATGAGGGAGAGGAGTGATTCAAGAATAACACGTTGTAAACCTGGACGGACTAGGATGAGAATGCTCGCAACATAAATTGAAAAGTTTGGAGGAGGAATAATGAATGAAGAAGCATTTAAGTACTTCCTATGTGCAAAGCGTCGTGCTAAGTATAAGGATTCCGAGAAGAGTGAGACTGTCCCTGCTCTCAGGGAGCTCACATTCTAAATAATCCAAGTAGGTGGTCTTGGCTGCAAGTCAGATGGAAGACCCGAAGGCCCTTAGAGAGCAGCGGCAAGACAGTAAACATTGTTCTTCAAGGTCATTTTCATTACAAAAACCATATTAGTTTCTGATTTGGCAGTGTCCAGGATACTGGTGGTAAAAGTTTTCTTTTTGGGGTCTTCTGGAGTTTGGGCTATTGAAGAGGTGGGGGATACAGCACCTGCTGAAGAAATAGCCAGGTCACATGTCTATGATGGCTTTGGGGGTGGGGCTAGAAGTAGGGTCAGTGGTATTCGTTGGGGGAGGGGTACTGCTGTTCCCAGAGCTCTTGGGGTTGCTTACCTATCCCTAGCAGCTGGTTAGCAGTTGGTGTTGGGTTAAGGGGGAAGGTAAGACGTTTTTGACAAGATGGCTTTGAGATACTAACAAGAGGGAGTACTAGCAATTAGGTTGTATGCTGCATTGTTTTCTGTTTGTGAGGTCACCAAGTGGTGTAAAAGATGCTGTTCAGAAAAAGAGGTGGGCTATTTATGTAGTGAGAAAGGGAGTGCTACCACAGCCTGATGAAGTGGAGAGGTGTGCCCCTTTAAGACTTTTGTCCATTTGTACTTTTGAAAAGAGTGCCCTGACATCTTAAAATCTCTGTCACCTGCCTCCTGTATCTGTATGAACTGGGAGGATTCAAATGATTAAGGCAGGCCTTCATTGATCACTTACTACACATGGAATATTAAGCAACTTAAAGAAATCTGGGTAGAACCTTCTAAGGGAGGACATGGGCAGCGACAAGCAGAAAGTATGGACAGGTTTGGATCTGCGTGTGCCATGGAAGGAGTGCTCTCCTTGATGGGATCGTGGATCCTTTGAAATAGCTGAAACATTGAGATAGCCATTATATAACTATTTAAAAACTGCTGGAAGGCTTTCTTTAATAAAGAGAAAAAATTTTTTTCCAATGCTAATTAGCCACTCATTAAAAAGGGAAAAAGGAAAGGAGGTAGTAACATAGAAAAAAGTTGGAACTGCCCTAGTTAGCAACTTAGTAACCCAGGCTACTATATCCTTGTTGAAAGGTGAGTCATGGAATCTTAGGCATATGGGAATGTAGGGAGCACAGAGATCTATTACTGGGGGGTGAGAAGGGATGGGGTGGGGTGAGTGGAAAGAAGGACCAAGGTTTCCAGCGCCACAATGTGGAGATTTGGTTAGAGGCGGGCAAGATAGGCTGGTGCTGGGAGGGAAATAGGGAGAAGGTCATCAGTTCCTATTGCAGAGGTCATTTGCATAGATTTTCAGGCTTTCCACCAGTAGCACTGAGGAGGTTAAAATGAAACTGCTCACCACAGTCCCAGACAGGCCTTTTCAGTCCTCTCCTAAGACAACCTATAGAGACTCAGGCTGGGGCTAGGAGTATGGTCGTAGTTAAAAGGAGTTTTCTGACCATGATTCAATTAAGAGTTTAAATACAGTCTAAGTGGTGGCAGAGGAGTATAGTTTAAAAGAGAGCTTCTTTAGTTAGCTGGTTGTATGCAGCTGTCTAGGGTCTGAAAGCACATAAACTGTTGAATTGGCCCCTGTGGCTAAGCTAATGAAAGTCTTCCCTTTTGGGGGAAAAACACTGAACAGCAAGTGAAAATCAACATATAGCAGTTCAGTGGAAATGTCAGGAGAGGGTAATAAAGAGCAACCAGTTATCGAGAATAACTGCAGAAGACTCTGGTCCAAAAGAGAAAGCATCTTACAGACCACCATCTTCACCAGGAGACAACAGGGAAATAAGCAGCAGCTAGAATTTTAGTGGGGATGCAACCTTAGGTGGATGAATTGCACTGGCTGTGTGGAGTGTTCCCTAGCTAGGTGTTCTTTGTATATAGTTCCTTCCCCTGGTGATAGGGTAACCTATGGGAGAGTGTACTTTTGGTGTTTATTGGGGAAATCTTTTTTTTTTTCCATTTATTTTGTTTTGAACTGTGTCCTCTGGTTTAGCCTAGGAAATGAAACACACAGGTGGGGGACTTGTGTGCTATGGTTTGGAGTGGATACAGATTCTCAAAGTGTTTTGGCGCTAGGGACAATATAAGGGGACCCATATGTGAGAGATATTTGGGGACAAAGAAGAATGGCAAGATCCTGGAAAAAAAAAAAGATGAAGAACTAGTGATTAGAGGAGAAAAGTTTGAGACCTTGCCTGAAAGTTAAGGAAAGCTAAGCAACAGCTAGGAGGGACGTGAGCCTTTGCCATCAATGAGAATAGTAGGGGAAAAGCATCTAAAGGCTTTTAATACTAAAACTGCAAATGGTCGGCATTGCCTGGGGTATTTTTCTAGAAAGTCTCAGAGTATCTTAAGTGACAGGCTTCAAAGACTAATGAAATGAAAGGCAGAGGTTTTGATAAGCAATGATTGATAATAGTTGAAACTTAGTTAAGGTATAGGACTTGTGAAAAGCAACATGGACTAATGGTTAGAGGGCTATATCTGAAGCCAGGAAGGCCTGGGTTCAAGCTCTATCTTGAATTGTTATTGTTGGGTCATTTCAGTAGTGTCCAGCTCTTTGTGACCCCATTTGGGGTTTTCCTGGAAAGATACTTGAGTGGTTTGCCCTTTCCTTCTCCAGCTCATGTCACCAATGAGGAAACGGAGGTAAACAGGGTTAAGTGACTTACTTAGGGTCACACAGCTAGTAAGTGTCTGAGGCCAGATTTGAACTCAGGAAAATGAGTCTTCCTGACTCCAGGCTCAGCACTCTATTCACTTCAACACCTAGCTGCCCAGACATTTCAAACTCACTATGAAACTGTGAGCAAGTCATTTAATTTCTCAATGCTCTAGATAAGTCTCTGGGATGATATTGAAGTGATAGTTCTGACTTCCATTAGAAGACGAAGCTTTCTTACCTGGGAGTTTCCCATATCAATGAAATTATAGGTCTAGCCCCTTATTCTTACCTATGTGACTTGTACCTAAATGTTCTCTTTTAAATTTTGAATTAATTGCCTCCCCACCCCCAGCCCCCCACTCCAAATCATAAATATTGATCGTAATTAGAAAATAGCATCATTGTGAGCATAGTGGAAAGAGGTCCTGATTAGGAATTCAAGAGACCTGGCTCATTGTTCAGCCTTGCAAAGGTCACAGTCCATTTCCCAGATTTAGTTTCCCCTTCTGCAAAATGAGGAGCTTAAACATGAAGCATTGTATCCGTGTCTGTAGGTATACGACACAGATTGGATTAGCTGCATTTTCATCCATATCTCTCCATCAGCTAGTCTCCTTATCTAAAGGTATTCCAGTTGCTCGGTGCTTAGTAACCAAACTCCAGGCACTGTGCTTTGGGAGGAACTGACCAGACTCTATTCAGAGGGCGTGCTCTGCCAAGCCAAACAGCTTCAAACCAGAAATGTGTCTTATGTGTTTAATCTCCAGGGTGAGAATGTAGGCTCCCTGAGAGCAAGAGACCACGCTTCAAATTTCTTTGTAGCCTCTACAGCACCCAGGGTGGTGGCAAATATGTTCTCGGCATGTTGTCCTTGGAGGGGAGGGTGAAAATGGACAAGTTATGATCATAACAGTCAAGCTCTTGGTCTCAATTTTCTCCATTATCTTACACATATCTTATCACTTTGGAGTGATCATGGCTTCTCTTTCTTCTTTGCCCCCTACCTATATACATCAGTAGCAATCGGTAAGTGGTTCTAAGTGACATCTGTTGGATCTTCCCTTTCCAATCCATGGTCTCTCTTTACTTCCCATCACCCCTTGCTATTTCCCTCCCAACTTTTCGCTCCTGGTTTATTTCTCAAACAAGCACTCCCCGTCTTCATCCCCCCCCCCCATCTCCCCCTCCCTCCCGCTCGCTTGTCTATCTTACCCTAGTTTGGAAATGCTGCAAACCACTGAGCCTTCTGCCATTGGCTGGGGCCGACTGTCAGTCTGCCGGAATAAGGCATCTCCATTGGCCAAGCCGGAGGTTGGTCCCGGGAGCTGGATATAAAACGCGGGGCGGGCATCACCGAGCCGCTTTGAGAGAACAGGTCGGAAAGGGATAACGGGCTGAGAGCGAAAGGGCTGCGAAGCTGGGGTGCTGAGTGCCCAGCAGCGGGGGGTCCGTCTGCATTCCTTCCGCTTGTGTGCCCAGTCCCGCGCACCCCGTTCTCGGGCAGCCGGCTGAGACAACCGCCGACGGCCAACTGCTCCCCGAGACAACCACCGCCCCAGCTAGCCCCTTCACCTGCGGGTGCCGCTCCCCCAAAGAGCCCCGTCCTGCCGCCATGAGCGAGGTGAGCCCGCTCGCCGGGGGCCGCCCCCTGACCCTGCCCTGCCCCGCCTCGGGGAGGGAGGGGGAGTGAAGGGGGGGGACTGCTGCGGGAGGGGGTTCAAAAGCGACGCGTTGCGGGGTCACCCGTGAATGGGGGGGAGCACGGAACCCTGAGGTAGCCCCCCCCACCTGCCCACCTCGAGGAAGCCCTGAGCTGTGAGGAAGAGGGTGGTGGACCCCTTAGGTCGCTGGGATGTGAGCTTACTGCCAAGGGCGGGCAGGAGCTTTAGGGGTGATTGGAATGCTACGGGCTGGGTGGAGGGATGGATTGGAGCTCAGAGTGGCAGCCTTACTACCCACCTCTCCCCGCCCCACATCCCCTCAAGATTCTCCCACTCTGCAGCTCTGGCTGCCTGGTGCCTGGGGCTATTCCTGGGCACCCCAGGTGCATTCCTTCCCCCTCCGATCTAAGGATTCATCCCTCTTTTATTATTTATGCACTTCTCTGACAACCCTCCGCCCTCCTCCCTTCCTCCTCCCTCCACCCTTTCCTCAGCTCAGGAGACTTTTCCTTCTTTAGGAAAGAAAATGGGGTGGGGGCAGCCCTCTGCTGGGGGGCAAACTGGAGTCTAGGGAAGAGCTATTTTATCATCTTCAATAATATACCTTGGTGGGTAGTTTCCATAGTCTCATATTCGAATATCTATCTTGTGTGTGTGTGTGGGGGGGGGAGTAGATTGAAGGTGGAGAAGTACCCTTAAGTAGTATACATCTCTCCCTCTGCAGTGTCTGTCAAGCTGTATGGCTGCCAGGGAAAACCTCATTGGAAATGAGGGTGGCTAGTCTCAATACAGTCATCTTATGGCATTCTGGTCTCAGACTGTATCCATGGGGGAGGGCAGATCACTGCCCCCAGTCGTCTGCTTGGGCTAACTTGCTAACGGTCCCAGACCCAGAAATCAACATTCTATTGCTAAAGTATAGCTATCTTGGGTACTGACAGCTCCAGCTTGCTTCCTGAGGCTATTTTCTTCTCAGAGGGTAGTTCTCCCTCTGTGCCCTTAGTGACTTGGGATCATCAGGAAGATTTGTAGAATTTGTTTCTGGGCATGGGTTAACCCCAACTTCTCAGCTTGGTGCCAGAGCCTTCTGTTTCTCCTTTCTAGTTTAGAGATATTGGAAGTGGGCAGGGGAGAGAAATAGTACAAATATTCCCAAGGTCACCTGTTTAGAAACAGGGCCTTGGAGTTCTGATTCCCACTTGAAGGCTCAGGCTACACAATTTCTCGACTCCTTCTTGCTGAGCCATCCAGGGTGCTAATTAGTTCCAACCCCAAAGTTTTCTTTGGTTGCTATGCCCACTAAGTTTATCTTAATAAATTCAGTTAGTCTAGGGGCCACTAGATGAATGGAAATGGCTCCAGCCCCTCAGCTGATTGCAACCATGACCAAAGGGAGCCTTTCAGAGAGGGAGCAGGAAATGGACCAAGACTACCTTCTTCCTTTACCCCCAGCTTTGTTACTGAGTACTAGTGTGAGAGCTGAGGTGATCTTAACATTTACCTGGTCCAACCCTCCTCCCCCCTTCTGTAATTGGCAGATGAGGAAATCGAGTCCCAGAAAGATGGAGTCACTTTCCCAGAGTCGCCACAGCTTTAAAAAAAAAAAAGCAAATCTAGGCCTTGAACCCTGGCCTTCTGACTCGATTACATCATGCTTCCACCTTTAATGTGGATGCAAAGATTTTCTTTCTCCCTTCACTGAGGTCTAGGGATGATCCCTCTTGGCTATTTCTAAATTTGAAAGTTGCAACTCAAGCTGCCCCTGAGAGTCTAAGCACTAAGAACTGTGGCTGCATGGAGCTGATGAGGTTAGCCTCTTCTGTTGTAGTGAGGGCACCACTCCTCTGTGGGACACTGCTCTAGGAGATGGTGTTCCCTTTAGGATTCTGGAAAAACGATTTCACCGGAAGGAAAAACAATTTGATGTCTTAAGGGCATATAGGTCCTGGTGTGTGTGTGTGTGGGGGGGCCTGACTCAGTAGCTGAGTATGATCTCAATCTGGTGGGTAGGGTAGTGGAGTGGTAGGGGGTAGAATCTCAAGATAGAGGATTAGCCATCACTGTTCAGTGCTGGGTGTTCCCAGTCTATCAGAATGAACTGGATCTAAATAACAATTTGGCTATTGAAACTGTCCTCCTTAGCACGTAATTGAGCCCAGCACTAGAGATGGATATTTATAAAAATCTAACTGCAAAAATGAACCACCTGGGTGGCTACAGGGACCAGCTGACTCTGGAACTGTTCCCCAAGGGGTCCCTGCTTCCCAGGGGGCTCAGGCCCAGCCTGTTTTCTTCCTCTCGTCAAGACTGTTGTGAAAATCGGAAGTGCTGGTTGAAGGTCCGGAGCTCTGGGGAGACTCCAAAGTGCCTCAGTCTTTTTAGCCCATCCCTCCAGGCAGAAGTGCCCAGCTTGGGGAAGCCCTGGGTACCCTGCATCTTACGCAAGCTTTGCCTCCTCTTGTCCCTGTCCTTACTCCAGAGAAGCTGTAGGAAAGGGGAAGGTTTGGAATTCCCTTAGGAGATCCCCATTTCACCTGGAGAACCAGTACTTGGGGGAATCCCTTGGGCTTTACCGAACTGAAGCTAGAGGGGCTTAAGGATGGAGGCGGGGAGCAGATACCGTGGGGACAGCAGTCTGCTTCTGTTCGATTTTCCTGGCTCTCATCATTCAGTACTGCAGCAATGGATTTCCCTCTGAGCGTGTTTGTGTCTACATGCGCACAGGGAGCTGTTAGGGACTAGCTCATGCACATTTATAGGTTCAAGTAGGGTTTGGTGGCTATGTGGGGATGGCTGGGCCTAGGGAGTCTGGTTTACTAGCAGGAGAGGGAACTCAGTATGTCTTGTGTGGTCCTATAGCTTCTATTTCAAGAAGCGATGGGGACGTGGTTTACCCAAGGACCCTGGTTCCTTTCTGTAACCCCACTGTCATGTAGTGAATCTGGCTGCTTGAAGCATAATTTGGGCTCCTTTCCTCCTCTTCTTACTCTGCCACATTCCTGACCTGATGGAAGTCCCTCACTGGTGTCCCTCACTCCAGTAGGCTTTCTGTTGAAATGGGGCATATGGGTGTTTAGGTGGCTACTCAGATGGGTCTATGCTGCATTGCCACTTGGCAAGGGCTGGAGTGGTTGGCAATTCACTAGCAGCATTCTGGGGGAATTCAGAAACACTGTCTTCTTTACTATATTACTATTTTCCTTGGGCATGGTATATACCCAACTTGGAGCGCATGCTGTTATCTTGGCACATCTGGGCATATATATATCAGCATCTGGTTCCTGCCCTCCTCTTACTTGGCTGCATTCCTGACTTGACCAAAGCATAGCTGCAGTCCCTTACCCCAGTTGGCTTTCTGTTGAAAAGGGGCATATGGATATCTAGGACTTCTCAGATGGGTCAGGGCAACCCTTCCCATAACGGAATCTCTATCAAGGTAACACAATTCTGTTGTGACTTCTCTAAACCAGTAGGCTGGAAACCTGGTATGGACCTGGAATGACCCCATGTTTCTTAATAAATACTTGTTAATTGATTTTTCTCCCTTTAATTGGCAGTTCCATCCTTTTTGTGGAATTCTTACATAAAACACAAGAGCTGCTTAGCATTAGAATACTTACATATATGAAATAACCCAATGTTCACCACTCGTGAATGGATAAGGAGAGAAAATAAGGCCTAGCTAGGTATTAAGTTATGCAACGTTTTAGAAGATTCAAGACTAAAGACTGGAAGAACCTGGTTCAGCACAGTTTCTTAAGATTAGTGTGACAGGCTGTTCCTCTGGTCCAGGAGAAATGGTCCTATGGCCTAAAAAGATGTCTCTTATCTTTCCAGCAAGAATAGCAGTCCATGGACTCTTGGAATTGGAGTAGGCCGAGTATGAGGGAGTCTGTACTGAGGCTCTTATGGGTAAAGCAATCACGTGTCAGATGGCCAATCAGGAGCCAAAATTGATGAATCTTGCACTTGTAGCCAAGGAGTGAGCTCTAGGTATTTACTAGTGTAGTTAGGGGTGTTGGTGTTTGGGGGGAATCTAGTAAAAAAGATGAGTCAGGAGATTGTTTCCTCTATCACTATTCATGTCCATTGGGAGAAGCAGGTGCAAGGCTATCCTGGAACACAGAAATGTAGCTATGTACTGTCTTAAGAAAACCCCATTTAAAATCTGAACTAAAACATAAATTCAGAAGTAATTTTATTTTATAATGATGTGACATAGGGTTCTTTTAAATCACTTGTTTCACCAGTGCATTTAAACTGAATTGATTTATATGCATTTTTTTCAGGAAAATACTTTTATGTCCTTCACTGAAGTCTTACTTTCATGTTCCATAGTGACCCTGGGTTCTTGAAGGCCATACCAGTGAAGTGTAAGCTCTGGCAGGTCCTGCCAAGACGGAAAGGCTCCGAGTACATGCTTGGCAATGAAACATAGATCTCTCGTCCAAGGGCCGGTCTAGCTAATAGTTGAGAGGCTTATTGCCAGAAAGTTGTATGTATCAGGTGATACATTTTTTTGGCCCCAGCACTTCAAGAAGCCTACTAAGATGTTGATGGTTATCTGCTAAGGTTGATGGAACTCCCACACTGACAAAATCATGGATCTTTTGTTGTAACTACTATGTACAATTAAGTATGAAACACAGAGACCGTGACTTAAAAATTAGGCCATATAGAGAGTGAGGGAAAGAAGTTTATCGTGGGTCAAAATGTGACAAGAAAAATTTGCGGGGGCAGGGACGTGCAGTTTAAATTCACCTCTGTCCACTTTCAAATACAAAGCATCTAGTCATTTTAGCGATAAGCCATGCTGGTTGACAGATGCAATGCAAGTATGGAGGTAGTTGACTGGGAGAAAAGCATTTTCATGTCTCTTTGTATTATGGTGATTTCTATAACAATGCTTACCACATGTGGGTGTGAGGATCAAATAGGCTACTAGGTATGAAGAGGTCTTTTCCATTTTAAAACACTAAATGATTGCAAGGTGTTCATTGTTACTGGTACTACCACCACCACCACCTTAGCCCCCAGAGCTTATCAGAAACAGCTGCTACTACTGCATTGCAGAGAGGATTGATAGTATGAATTTCTTAAGACATTGCTGGCTGCTCTTAGTCCTGAGCAACTGCTGGGTTCACTGGATGTTGGGGATAGGACTGGTGGCTCAGGTTTGGGTATTTAGTTCTTGACTCAAAGGCATATTATTTCTAAGTCAACTTCACAAAAACCATGGGAGGAGAAATGGTTGGTGATCATATGCAAAGACCCAGAGATCACCAGATCTTAAGTATGTGGTTTCCAGCATCCATGCTTCTGTCCTACTCCTTAAACTGGGGGGGATTTTACCCATTCCTCGGGGGAGGTAAATAGAGATTTCTCCTTTTCATTAGTTGCCTATGAAATCTTAAGGAAATCTTAAATGACTTTCCCTAGAGCACCAAGGCTTAGACTCTCCCATTTGGTTTTCCTAGGGGCTGGGTAGGAGCCTTTGTAAGCAAATCATTAGAAAATCATGTGGATGCCACATTTCTGTTTCCCACTAGGGCGACTCTAGAGGTGATGCCCACCTAGGTTTCCTGGTCCTCTGTCTAGTGAAAGGAGATATTAGGACTGATTATGCCCACTTACCACCATTGTCCATGACACCTTTCTCCTCCCACACTAACCCCTCCTGCCGCATGCTTGCTTGTTAGGCTGTGAGGGGATTAATACGTTTATTTTGAGTCATTAGCACCATGGGTGGGATGCACACTGAAGATTATAGTAATAAATGGTGCCTTGGCACTACTCTTCCCCCCAGTGTGAGGTGAAGGCACAGCCCTGAGCTATGTGCAGTGTGCTGCAAATAACCACTCATTAAACTGGTGCAGCCCAAGCTGGTGGAAATGGGGCTGGGGCTGTTGATTCACTGCATTCGGTGAGCCGGCTCAGTCAACCAGTGCTGCCTTTGGCTCTGGGTGGGGGTGGGCAGGAGGAGGAGGGTACCATGCCCTGCTATTCCAGGATTTAGAGGGAGGGATTGCTGGATGGGGGACCTGGGTTGGCTGGAAATCAAGATTATGAAGTCTCCCTTCCCTGTCTTGGAGGGGCCTGGGAAATATGGTTTCTGGCATTCTTTGAAGGGTTTGTGATGAATAAGGATGAGGGATACCTGAGTTCTTTTTCCGACTATTATTATCTCAAGGGGTGACCTTGAGCAAGTATTTCTTGTTCTAGCTGTGTGAGGGCTGCAGCTGGATCCTATTCTGAAGTGACTGTAGTTCCAACAATCTCTCCAAAACAGAAGTATGGAAGAGCCTGCCAAGGGCACTTGGGAGTCATAGAAAACTTTCCCTCCTTTGGCAGTGCCTAGTAATTGACATCAGGACACAGAACATAGCCAGGGAGGGGCTAGTATTGGGGCTGAAGCCCCAACTTACCCCATGAACTTGGAACCTAGGCCCATTAACTCTGTGTCTCCCTCTAGTCCTTGTACTTTTAGGTTGGGGAGCTTATCAAATCTTGGTCTTTTAAAAGGAAGAAGCCCCTTTTAGGATTCCCTGCCACTCATTTGCTGACACATGTTCATGTTAACGAGCACTGGGTTTGGTATCATGTGCATGCAGCTATGTGTGCATTCAGGCTGTGTTTGTGTACGGCCATATTGAGGAGCAGCACGTAGCTTCCTAGACAGAAGAGGTCTGTCTTTTGTTCCTGATGGCTGGTGCCCAGGACATCCTGCTGATTTTTCTTTAAAGGGGGCCAGTGAGATGGGAACCGTGGAGTGAACTGTGAAGTTCACCCCTCCTGAGATGAGTTCCAACTTGCTGTTTGGAGCAGAGAGGGTGACACTATCTTGCCTGTTCTGGTGGCAGTGGTTGCTGTGGCAACACCATTAAAAATGAAAGGGAGATGAAGGAGGAAGAAGGGGAGGGGCTTGAGGAAGGGGAGGGCTGAGTCTGAGGCTAGGAGCTGGCATCTGGGGTTATCCACAGCAACTAGAAAACCACCCCCAAGTTTCTCATGCCTTGGATTTCCCTAGAGCTGTGACCTGCTTCCTTTTGAGGAAAGGTGTGAAAGCAAGGATGTGGTGCTTTGCCCAAAGTCCTAGCTTTCCAGATGTCTCTGCCCAACCAGGAGAAATATCCAACCCCCAAATTGTGCGACTTTGCTTCTACACCAACACTGTCCTCACTAAATGACTTAAACTCTTGGATGTCCAAAGCCTGACTTCCGTTCTGGTCCTACTGCCTTCCGCCCCAAACCTCTACCTCTTCCACAAAGTGCTGTGCTTTCTTGGGCAGGGAGAGCCACCATCAGGCCCCACACCCCCATCACAGCCGAATTGTCATTTCTCTCTTGAATCCTGACGCTCTGGCTTGCAGCATACACACTTTGGGTTGGGTCCAAGAAGTTCCAGAGAGGCATGCAAGCCTGAAGACTTGCTGTAGGGGGCATGCCCCCTGCCTAAGACTGTTATACTCCCCTGCCCTGGAGAGCTGGAACCATTCTGGAGATTTTCCAGTTAAAAAACTCGGGGTGGAGATGATTTGGAACTTCTGAATATCTGTGACATCTGAGAAATCATGATTTCTAGGACTAGTCTATACTAGAAGAGACTCCTCTGGGTATTCCTGTAGCGTAGAAGAGGTCCCCTGGTCTCCAACTCCCCACCTCTCCTCCTAATTCAGAAGGGGGGGTTCTCTCCTGCCATTTAGCCCAAGTTGGGGATATTCTATGGCAACTTGGACTCTTTGACCAAGAGCACCCTACTAGCTTGTCCTCACCTGCTGCTCACCAAATTATTAGAGCACCCCATATACCTGTGGCTTTAGAACCTACTTAAGTGAGTAAGGGAAGACACTAGAAAACAATGTTCACTCTTCTTTTGGTTTTCTTCCTTTTTCAAAGTCATACATAGAAGCGAAGGGAACCATTCTTTTGGTTTTCCTTCTCCCCATCCTAACAGCTTTAGAACTGATAACAGAATGAGGTCTCCCACTCCTCAGAAAGCAGATTCTGTGTCAGACATTCAACTCAGGTGGGCTGACTGAGGAGATAGGGGTAAACTGGCACCTCCTTTCACATGAGAAGCTAGAATATTTTAATGAACTAGTTAACTGATATTTACTATGCTAAGAAGATACAAAGGGAAGAAATATGTGGCCATTTTCAGTTGTTGGGAGGTAGGGAAGAAATAGAGACATCAATTTTGGTGAAAGCAGGAACTGGGATGAGGGTGGGGCTGTGGGGAGAGGGAGGTTGTTGCTCCCATTTTGTCCCTGTGTGAAATATTCTGAGCCAGGATATTTGAATAGGTTAGCAGAGACAGCACCTGAGACAGTATACCAGCCCTTTCCCTTCCTTTGCTTCTGCTCCTTGTTTGGCCACATTCTCATGTGAGAGTCCATGCGAGCAGAGGAAAATAAAGTGTGCCCATAGGGAATTGGCAGCTAGAGCTTGGCTGATGGAATGGAACATGGTAGCATGCTAGGCCCCAAGTTGAGGAAGACAGGAAGGCAGGAAGCCTAGGAGAGGAGACATGGTCTCCATCGGGAGATGGCTGGCTGGGACTGATGGCTCTCCAGGGTGGAGGTTCTGTTGCTAATAAGTAAGTAGGTATGAGGGGTGGGGCGAGAGGAAGGATGGCGAATGAATAGCATTTGGTTCTCTGTGGGCAGGGAGGCTCTTCTCAAACAAGCTTTGGGCTCACTGCCCACCAGGTAACACTTTCACTACTGTGAAACCTTGGGGTAGAAGGCTGGGAGCTAGGAGATAAGCAAGAGATTTAAGCTGAAAGGGAGAACAGCTCAAGAGGCCAGGGCCCTGGGCTGCCCTGAGAGATGAGCTGCTTGCTGGATGGTCTACGAGAACCGAAGCTTGAGGGAGGATCCAAACCAGACTTCAAGTAAGGGTTCAAGCATTGTAGAACTCAGGGTGCAGGCTTTGGTTGGGACCCCATTCCCAAATCTTTAGCTTTTTGCTCTAGCCCTGACCAGATAGACCTCCCTGATGCACATGTTGCTTATGTACTCCCAGTTGGATATAGAGGAACAACTGAGCTATGGAATAGGTCTTGGTAAAAACTGTTTAGCCATTTGTTGGTGAGGGGTGGGTGGTAGAGATGAAATCCCTAGGACTTTCCCATTCAGGGCTTTGCCCTTCCTTGGGGTAGGAGTATTTAATCAAGTAGTTGAGTGTGACAACCTTCCCCCCCAACACATACACACACAGACACACACACACACACACACACACTCACACTCAGGGGTTGTGGGATGCTTTTCTGTATTTCTTCCTAGTTTTCTGTGCCCGAGAAGAGAATACCCTAACCATTAGCTGTTATTATTATTATTACTATTATTATTATCATTATTTCTGGCTATGGGACAACTTGGTATTAGGGGTCAGAACATGTGGGGCAAATCTTGGGGGGTTTGGAAAGAAAATATATAACCTCTCTATGGCTAGAAGGGTAGGGAATTAGGCATAGATTGTAGGAAATAAATACATAGGCCATTGCCCTAGTGGCTTTGTATTGGTGTGTGGTATAGCCAAGGGGTGTGGGGCCTCTCAAGCTCCTGTAGAGGTCCTTCTGTGCCTCCTTCATTTTGTTTGGCAACAGAGAAATGGACAAATAAATGCTTTGCATACCCCCTACCACCTGCTATAGCTGAGAAGTACGTGTATCAGAGGATGAAGCAATCTGTTCCAAAGTTTTAATGGGAACCCCAAATAGAGTAGGAAAAAGCAACAAGAAGAAAAAGTGTATACTCAGTGCAGGTCCTGATAATCATAGCATGACTAGAGGACCAGGATAGGTAGAATAATAGTATAAGGAGTGTGTTGGGGAAGGGTGGGACTGGGGTTGTTCCTAAGGCCTTATTCTCTTGGGGGTGGCTAAACATCCTGTCATTTTAGCTCCACTGGATTTTGGGGGAGGAGAAAGGGAAGAGAGCCTTGTTTATCTTAGGTGAATATTCTGGGCTTTTGGAAAATAGAGGTTAGGTGCCAGGGGATGCCTGGGTAGCTGTTGGGTTGGTAGTGAATACCAGAAAGAGGGTGGGAGCTGGCAGCTCCTGACCCTAAAAAACCTAACAAAAACAAATAAAAACACAAAGAACTAAATTGAGAACAAGAGTGGCTATTCTGAGAGCTAAGTGCTGGGGGGTGGGGAGAGGGATAGGAAGCAAGAACCATAGCATGACTGGAGTCATTTGGATCCAGCAGGAGGTGCTGCAGGGGCTAGGACGAGTTCCAGGGATCTTCTGTGGGGAAGGGGAGGACTATCAAATGTTATTCCCCACTCAGCCTCCCAGTAGAGCCCCTGACTATCTGTTTTTTACACTGTAGTTCTTTACAATTTCAGCCAAATTGGAGCTGGGAGCCCCCATGAAGCCAGACGGCTGTTGAGCTGTGGCTTCATTCCAGAGGCAGTAATCTCAGGAGAGATTCAGGCAGGGAGGGGAGGAGGAGGGAAGGAGGGGTCCTATATAGCTCAGTCCTGACATACATCCGTGTTTAGAGAACCCTCAAGGACAACTGATATAAAGTAAAGAAAGAGAGAGAGGGATGAAAGTGGGCCACATCACAATGAGCTCCTTTTCGGCGCCCCGGGCTGGGGTTCAGGTTATTGTCACAAGTTGGAGCTAGGGTGAGAGAAGGGAGTGGCAGTGGTGGAGGGATTATGGGGAGCAGGCTCAGCAGCAGATAATTGGATAATGGCCGAAGCAAGGATCAGGGCTGGGGGATTTACTGGCAACAGGGAAAATGGCATATGAAGAGTCAGCGCATAGGAATTTTTTCTTCTTAGTTCTCTCATTCTGCTCATCTAGGGGTGCTTGGTGGCTGTGTTCCTGTTGCCCCTTTACCTTATCCATGTCAGGCTCTGGCTGCGTGCGCAGCCCCTAGCACTGGCCGCATGCCAGAGTGGGGAGCATTGCCAGAACTTGGCTATTGTTAGCCTTCTGGATTGGTGATATATAAAAGCAATTTGCTTCAAGGGATGAATATAGGGACCCAGAGTGGGGAGGGGATGGAGAAGAAGTGCTAAACACAGAGGTAGAGGACCGGTGTTCAAATTCTAATTCAGCTACTCAACCCTCTGGGACTTATTTTCCTTTCTGAAAGATAAGAGGGTTAAAAAAAAAAAAGACTTCAAAGGCCCCTTCCCCCTCTAAATCTATGATAATCCCATGAAATTTTGGCTCTACTTCCTTAGGGGATAGTCTTGAATATACATTTACCTGTTTGGTTTCCCCTTTAGAAAAGGAAAGGAAGAAATCCCGTGTGACCCCAAACATCACAGTGTAGAAATTGAGGGCTACTATGGAGGATTTTTGAGTTGGGAGGGCCCCTGAACCATTCTTGTGGAGAGTGTTGGGAGTGGAGGGAGGGAATAAAGGCTTTAGCTCCTGCTTTAGGTTGTGGTGGACGAGTGGGTAAATTAACTTTCTGGCATGAGAGGTGGAGAAGAGGATCACACAAGGGACCTTAGAAATCATTGAGTCTAAGCCTCTTCATTTGACAGATATCAGACGCTTAAGCCTAGAAAGGTTAAATGATTTGCCTAAGGCTTCACAGTTGAGTAGCAGATCCAGATTCAAGTTCAGGTCCTCTGACTCCAGATTCTGTGCAGACTTGGGTTCAAATTCCAACTCTGAAACCAATTGACTGTATGACCCTAGGCTAATCACTTAACTTCTTTAATTGGGGACATTATATGCAGCACTCCACATCCATAGACTACCCCCTGTCCTAAAAAAAGGATGGAGGGGTATTTCCTCATTTCTTCTGGGGGATGGGGTAGGGCAAGATTGGTTATTTTAAGTACATAATATAATATTAATTTTTGTTTTATTATTGTTTTTGTTTACGTTGTTGTAGTTAGTGGTCAAAAGATATGAATAAACAAATAGTTCTCAAACGAATGATTAACCATATCAAAGACTGTTCCAAATGATAAGAGAGATGTAAAATTAATACAATTCTGAAGTTTGACTTTGCTAACACCAAATTGGCAAAGTTGAAATGAGATGGAAATAGTCAATGCTGGAGAGAAGACAAATACACTGTTGAAATGGTCCATTCTGGAAAATAATCTGAAAGTATACATTATATGTATATGTTCATACCCTTTAATCCAAAAAATCCCACTGTTGGGCATATGCTTCAGGGAGGCCAAAGACAAAAATCATCTATACTTCAATATTTCTAGCAGCTCTTTTTGCCAACTAGCTGGAAATAAAGAGGGTGACTGTTGACAGAGGAATGGACAGACATTCTCACTTTATAGAGGAGAAATCTGAAGCCCAGGGAAGGCAAGTGACTTGTCCTTAGTCACTGAACAAGTAGCAAAGCCAGCATTCAGATACATAGCTTGCTCTTTTTTTTTTCTTTTAACAAACAGCCATTAGTTCATTTTAAAAGTTTTTCTGTTAAAAAGTGTAACTTCGCTAAATTTTATTTCCCTTTTTGTAAAAGAAACTTTAAAAAAAGACAAAAACACTTAACTATGCACATGATGTGACCAGATCATCTTGAAAGTATTCTTCTTAGCAGAAACTCTTTGTTTCTAAGTCTTGGTAAGGTCAGAATTGACTATTACCATACCTGCTTAAAATTTTCCTTTGAGTTCTTGTGACTTATTAAGGCTGTATTGAATGAAGTTAACATTAACACGCTGTCCTAAGTGCCACAAAAATGTCTAAAAGGAGACAATACTGCAGAGTTATGTATTATAGCTCTTCCAAAGCCAGGATACTTGAGGCAATCATAGCTGGAGGAAGGAGAGCTAGCAAGGATGGTGGGCTAAGGGCAGGCTGCTTCTCACCTCCACTTGTGCATTCTTTTCTAAGGAGCTGTTTCATTCTTGTTTTTTTCTCCTCAGCTCAGCACCAATGAGTCTCCAAAAGCCAACCAGGCATCCAGTCCAGAAGAAAAGGGTGAGTAGGATCGGACTAAGCAGTTTGTAGGGCAGTGGGATCAAAAGAATCTGTATTGTTAGTGTAGAAACTCCTTAAAACAGCAGGGCACAGTGTCATAGGATGGGTTAGGATCAGGATCTGGCTACACCAGTGGCATCACTGGTCTGAACCAAATATGAGCAGGATTTGCATGAGCAAAAGGACTTTCTAGGCCAGAGTAGTTAACCACTCAACTTTTCTACTTTCTCAAGCTGTGTTTCCAACCAAGACCCAAGGGAGGAAAATTCTTTACCTTTTAACTTTGAAGACTTGTTTTGGGATTAAGTCAGGGATGGAGCCAGAACTGTCAGGAGGAATAGATTGTTGTATTTCTGCCTCATCCATCAGTGCAGGAACTTGAAGGGCATTCATTCGAAGAGGGAGGAGTCAGAAGATAAGGATGGCACTTTTGGCCTTGCAGAAACTGAGAGTCTGTAATGTTCCTGAAGCCCCTTATCTTGGTCTTGATGTAGAGAGGCTCCTCCTGGCACAGGCACATCATGGACAGTCCCCAAACAAGTACCTTGTTTAAATTCATAATGTACTATCACTCAGGAAACTCTAGGTGTGGGAGGGGTAGGGAACCCTGGAGCCCAGCAAAATAGGGAATTTTAATAGTCTATTGGTTTCTGGAAGGGAAAAGGAAATGGCGCTGGTAAACTTACCCAGGGGTCCTCCTTACTGTCCGCAGAGAAAACGGATGCCAAGAAGGGTGAGGAAGAAGAAATTGATATTGATCTGACTGCGCCCGAGACAGAGAAAGCCGCACTTGCCATTCAGGGCAAGTTCCGCCGGTTCCAGAAAAGGAAAAAAGATCCTAGCTCCTGAGCCACCAGCCTGAACCTTTGTCCTAGTTCCCCTCTTCCCTCACACCCTTTTCCATAGGCCCTGATTCTTCTGTGTTCTTCTGCTCCTATTTTCTCCACCCTGTCCCTGAGGCAGTATCAACCTTCAGAATTGCCCCTGCCTCAGCCATCAGGGTGGCATAGCTATAAGGGACTGAGAGAAGGAAAAGAATCCATTTAGCAGCCACTTAGACCTAAGAGTGAGCCAATCTCTCCCTGGAGATAGTGATCCCCCCCGCTTGGTGTCTAGGCCTTATGTTAAAGACTAGGGGTGGCTCTTGTGGGAAACAAGAGCCTCGAGGCTGAGTAACGGACCCCCCTGTCCGCAGGGAATGTCACCGTCAACCCTGAAGAAATTGGTATTGATATGACGGCACCTGAGACAGAGAAAGCTGCAATTGCCATCCAGGACAGGTTTCGGAGTTACCAGAAAAAAAAAAAAAGTTCCTCCTAAGCTGCCAGCCCTGCCTTTGCCTATCACCACCTCCTCCACAGACCTTGATCCCATGTATCCTGGTTTCTCTCCCCTGCTAATCTATCTGTGAGGCATAACCGTAAACCCTTGTAATGTCCCCTCTCCCCATCATCAGAGTAGCAAAGCTCTAAGGAACCTGAGGAAGCCAATCTCTCCAGTGTGAATAGTGCTCCACGGCAAGTTCTCATGCTGGGGACTAGCAGTGGTTTGCATGGAAGCAGGGCAGGAGATGATAGACCCTTGGGCAGTTGAAGCAGAGCCAGAGCTTCAGAGAAGGGTGTTTGGAGGAGAGGGGGACACTTTTCCTTTCTATCACATGCTAAGCTTAGAATGTAGGTATCATGTATTGTCTTACAGCTCTCTATGTACCTATTCCCAATTTCCTCTTATGAGCTGAGCCACAGCAGGTACTGGAGCCTCCCCTTTCCACATCCTCACTTCAAACTAAAGAGCTTCTCACAATAGTGCATGCTGGGTAGATTAGAATTTCAGGGGAGGAAGACTGGGAGTAGTAGAGGCAAAGAATTTTCTCCCATTTCCCACTACCTCTCCCACCTTACCATTCTTCTAAGGCCAGGAAAATGAGAGGGGAGTTCAAGAAGCTCAAAGATGAGGGGCAGGCAGGAAAGCTGGGGTTGGGACAGACTGAGGGTAGAAGGATATTGAGAGGCAGGAATGAGAAGCAGTGAGGGTTTCCTGAAGCCTTGAGGTAATGCCCAGGTGAGTGTCCGCTATGAAAACTATCCTTGGGCTCTGGCTAGCCTCCCTGCCTCTGTGCCCTCCCTTTGGCCTCCTGAGAGCAGTGTCTTCACCTTTCCCCCAATCTCCACCTGCCCTGTGGAGGCAGGGCAGAAATTAACAGTCCTTCTCCCAAGGTTTTAGCATGTTTAATAAAAACCTCAAGTGAGTTTGTTTTTGTCTCTGCTTTATCTGGGGGTAGAGTATGGAACTTGGGCCACAATGGCCACAGGGTGGCCTTGGGTAGAGTGTTGCTGTCCACAAGGAATCCAGGTGAGTGGTTTTCTATTGCTCAACTCCCAAATGTGGATTCTGACAGGCAAAATTGCTTCATTTGTTTTCAGCGAGACCCTAATTCTTCTTTAAATCTCCTCCCACCTCTACCATCCCACCCACCAACTTTGCCCTCACCTTGATTAACCTCCCTAAGTTTCTTTGTCTGCTACTGTCACCTCCCCCGCCAGGCACCTGTATTGTCCTCCCATCCCCCTTCCTTCCTCTGAGCTCAGAAGTGAGTGCGTACTCCTCTCTGAGAACAAACCCCAAATCAATTGTCCCTCTACTCCTCCTCGCTTGTTATTTTAAATTGAGGGGGAAATGACATTACCAGGAGGTCAGAGGCAAAGAGAAGTCACACTGCAAATTTATTAGGATTCTATACAACAATTATAATAGCTCTCCATTTAGCTTATGGTTGCTGATTAGTGATGTACGGTGTGAGAAATCCAAAGCCCTGTTTAGGGAACCCTGGCTCAGAGAACGAGCTGATCATTCCATTCTCCTGATCTGTGATGGGAGTGAATGGTCCTGGCTACTGTGACTAACCTGTAAGAGATTGGCTTCTTTCCCTAGACTAGGCCTTGTCCTCCTGGGATTGACTCCAATCAGCATACTTTACTGGGTCCTCAATTAAGGGGTAGGGAAGCCCCATATTCCAGCATGTAGAAATTGTAGGGATATGTGGCAAATGGGAACAGAGTTCCTATAATCCATGGCCAAAGGTTTACCTCTGTATCCTAGTACTGCAGGTAATTCCACGATCCAGGACCAACAAATGACCCATACCTTCAGGTACTGCCAGGGAAGAAGAGGAGGTAACAGATCTAGAGGGGACTTGGCTGGTGGGATGGTGGGAGCTCCGCTCTGTGTGCCACTGAAAGTGTTGTATTTGTTGCTGGCCTTCACGTTCTCCTTGAGGGTGCACCGCAAGCTAGATATGACACTTGGAGGGCACGGTGGTAAAGCGAGTGTTGCTTGCTCCTAGCATTCTAGACAGAAGGATAAAAGCCCTGTCCTTGTCATACCTGTCCCCATTCCTATTGTCATCTCAGTGCCCCCTTCAATCATTCGGGGGGGTTGGTCACTGTGGTACCCCCTGTTTCTGGCCCAGCTGACAGGAGATGGAGCCTGGAGGTTGGTTATCCCTATGCCTCCTATTCAGGCACTGAAGTAAATGTGATGCTCCTTGCTTCCTGGAGGTCTCCTTTCACAAGTGCTATGCCTGAAGGATGCTTGTTTGTTTGTTCTTTACCTTGCTGCTCAGGGGCACTCTGGCAAAGTTATCTGTCCCAGGGACCATTTCCAGCTTCTCTTGGAAACAAACCCTCAAGGGGCCACCCTTAAGTTGTTCCTTTTTGTCAAGAGGGGTAAGGATGGCAGCTGAGGGGTTTTAATTTTATTTTTGTATCTTCAGTGGTTGCTCCTGCTGTTGGCTAAGAGGCTTTCCACCTTTCCTTCAATGATTGGTAGCTCCTGCTGTCAAGACATGAGGCTATGACTCCTTTCTCTGCCCCAGAGCCTCTCTGTGAGCCCTGTGGTCTTGGGGAATCATGTTCCAGGTTCCCAGTCTCCAGGTGGTGGGTTTATCAAGAGCTGTAAGACATTCAACACATTGGTGCTCTTCCAGGTAGGAGATTTGGCAGAAAGAAGAGGCAGGTCTGCCGTATGTGACAATAGAATTGGCATTAGTTGGGATTCTTGGATGAAAACAGCATCACATCTTCACACAAAAACTGCTGCTGCCTCTTCAGGTGCTCTCAAGGCAGACAGATGGCAGCAGTCATGACATGTACAAGGCAGCACAAGGCTATCAGGTACCCATGCATGTGTGCCCAAAGTCTAAAAATCTGAGAGCATTCACAATTGGTGGTTGTGAAAGGTAGTTTTACAAGCAAAGGCACAGGGTGAGGGCAGCAGAGACAGGTGTATGGACGTTCTGAGGGAACATGCTATGCTTGGTCACATTGGAGGGGGTCAGAATGAAACCACATCCACAGGTATATCAAACATAAAGGTGTCCTGAGCATGCAGCCATTTGTGTCTTTGTATATTGCTGTAGTTACTGAATTCATGGTTATAGGAAGGACAAAGGAACATGGAGGGTGGCTTGCTGGGATTCTCCTTTTTGAACTGATTTGCTCTTCTTTCTAGAGTCTGCTGAAGAGGCTTGTCTTTCTCTTGACTCCCACCTTGCTATAAAGCTACTCTCTTCCTCTTCTTCTACCTCCTAGGACTCTGTCTCTACTGCTTCTGCCTCTGGCACCCAACACTTTCATGGGCATCCTCTATGGGGGCCGGTCACTTCTGTTCCCCTCTTTGTCTTTTTTCTTGGTCCTTCCAGCCCTTCCCTAATGTGCTTTCTTTCTGAGGCCTCTTCTAAGACTACCCTCTATGGAATGCCCTCTATGATCTCTGTGCTTCCTCCTCACCACTATCCACTTCTTCTTCCAACTAGCCCTTCACTGACCCATTTTCTAACCAGTTGACTTCATATTCTTCTCATCCTCATTACCAAACCTGTAGCACATAGCCTGTCTCCTGCTCCAGAAATGAAAGATCTAAGGATAGTAGGGTCCAGGCTCCAGTTTTCTGAAGCAGAAGGGATCAGGCTTTGCTGAATGGAGCCAGGATAATGCCTTTTGTTTGTTTGGTTGTTATAGTGGTCACTACAAATGTAGAGGAAGATTCTTAGTGCCCCAGACGGACAGCCAAAGAAAGCCTCTCTCACCATATCCTTAGGCTCCCTGACCTGGGGATTCCCATCCCTCTCTTGGACTGACTGGTCTCTCTCCCAGCCCTAAGGCATTCTTACCACTCCCAATGACCCAAATGGCCTCCAATTTTTCCTTAGCCTGGGTGGTCGTGAGCTGCCAACTGATGGTGCATCTGGGCTCCCAGTCATTTGTTTGTCTCTTGCCCTTTAGCACCATGACATCACTGATCTACCCTACCTGCTCACCTCTCTTTTGATACTTAGATCACATCAGAGCTGAGAGCCATAATAATTAGCTGAACCCAAGGTCTAACTCACCCATTACCCTCTGACTGCCTTCAGGGAGCAGGTATAATCAGTAGAAGTACAACCAGTTTGGCTCTCATTCATTCACTGAATAAGAATTAAGTGCCTACTATGAATGTGCAAGGTTATTCTACTAGGTTTTTTTTCCCCCAGCAATGGGGTTCAGTGACTTGCCTAGGGTCACACAGTTAGTAAATGTCTGAGGCTGGATTTGAACTCAGGTCTTCCTGACTACAAGGCAGGTGCTCTGGTCACTTAGCTGCCCCTATTCTATTAGTTCTAAGGATACAAAGACAAAAACAAAGGTCCTGTCCTTTGGGAGTTTGCACTCTATAGAGGAAACACAACTCTGCTTTTCCTTCAGCTTTCTCATTCTAGAACCCTGATCAAACTCTATTATTGTTCCTGGAAGAGGTGTGTCCCTTATGATCCCACTTCCAGACCAAAATGCCCCTCCCCAGACACCATTGTCTTATTACAATGTAAACTTCTGGAGGTCAGGGGTTGTTTTTGCTTTGGGGATGTATCCCTGGTACTTAGCAGTTCTTGGCACATAGCATTTAAGAAAATGATTTTTCATTATTTTATTCGTAGCAAGTGCATGCAATGCATATGCAAAGTAATTTCAAGAGGGAGAAAGCGCTGATAACTGGGGGATCCAGAAAGGTATGCCTGTAGCCACCTGTAGCAGGCTAGGGGGTAGGTTGTGGATCTGTCCGAAGCCCAGCTGGGAATGTGACTGAGAAGGACTATTGGCAGGCCTTAAGGAAGATGAACTAAAACCCTGGAATAAAGAACATGTAAGAGGGCAAAGCCTGGATGTGGGGGCTCATGTCAACCCCTATCTCCCCAGAGTGTCTGCTCTTTTTGGGTTTTTGCACCCCCAATCATTATAAAATTTAACTGAAATGGGGAGATGAGTCCAGGAATGAGAATCCCAGTCCTTGGTCTCCATGGTTCAGTGGGTGGGAGCAGGGCCCAGCTCCTTCTGTGTGTGTGTGCTGGGACAGTGATGGGATGGATGAGAGGGAGGGGAAGAGTCACTATGGGGCTGGGTGAGAAATGGAGCCATAAGCCAAAGGATAGTTGCATGTCAGCTGAGCTACTGGGACAAAGGGTAATGGAACTGAGGGCAGGAGAGCGGCTTCAAAGCAGACTTACTCTGGGGGAGCTTAAGCTCTCTCCCCTTTTCTAGATTCCCACTGCCCTCATTTGTACTCCTACGGCTTTCCTTACTATAGAATTTTCCTCTCACCCCTAACCTTGCCTCCCCAAGTCTGCGTCTTTCAGGGGAGAGAGTTAGACTCAGAACCTTGTCATGATAAGGTATTAGTTCCAGGGGAGAAGGAGTTAAGCCTGTATATATCTTTTCGTGACCCATCCAAGCCTGCTCAATTCCAAGAAAGGTGGGAGGGAGGGTCTCATTAGGGTGCTTGGTCCTTATACCAATGTGAAAGTCTGCCAAAAAGAAGGGTTTGCCAAGCAT
The DNA here is from genome assembly GCA_028646595.1 of Phalanger gymnotis. Lineage (NCBI taxonomy): Eukaryota > Metazoa > Chordata > Mammalia > Diprotodontia > Phalangeridae > Phalanger > Phalanger gymnotis. The sequence goes on along the minus strand of CM053627.1, from coordinate 73,031,609 downwards.
TTCTGGACAATATACCCACTTGTCCCGCTAGTTCCAGAAAGAAGAAACTATATGGTTACAATCGAGGGCAGGAATAGCTCAGTAAGAGAAGAGAAATTGAGGCTGAATCTGGAAAAAAAAATCAGAGACTGAGAGGAATGGCAAAAGAGACAAAACCCTGAAGGTTCAGTTCCCACTCCAGTCCTTGTCTCCATGACTGTCTTTCTAACACCATCTTTATCCCCTGGCACTATTCTCTTCACCAGTGCCCAGCCCCTAAGCCTTACAGCTGTGACTTAAGCTTCTCACCTTCAAATGTGTGCCCCAGATAGCTTGTCCATCCCCCCAACTCAGAGGTGAGCCGCTTCGAACTACTTCTAGTTCTTTATGTGAGGGAGGGGGAAACAGATGGGATTAAGAAAGAAACTTAACCAAGATGAGGATGGAGGCCATGGTGGAGCTAGAATGTTTGGCAAAGACCAGAAGGGGCTTAACTGGCTCCCCTTACTTACCACCACCCCTCCCCATGTTGGAGACAGTTGACAGCATCATATAAAGCAAATCAAAATAGAAACAGAGGCCACTAAAGGTGAAGGTAAGGACCCTGCCAGGCCATGGTGACTTAGAAAACCACATATTAACATTATCTATGTTCTATTGTGTTTTTATCTGTTTTGATAAATATTTCCCAATTACATTTTAATCTGGTTGGGTTAGCACTCAGGAATGTTGAGGACCACAGACAGTTGCGATATAAAAAACCCAATTTCCAGAGCCAAAGGAGCCTACTCCTATGGCCTCCCATTGCCAACTTTTCTTTCTACCATCCAGGATTAAATATAAAGTCTTTTGTTTGACTTTGTGAGTTCCAAGGAAAGAAAAATTCTTTATTGATTCAGAGACTCAGGGAAGGTTTTCTGGAAGAGATGGAATTTGAATTTGTCTCTGAAGGATTGTTAGGAATTCAAGAGAATTCCTTGGAGGAGTGGGAATTCTGAGAATAGGGAGCAATATGAACAAAGGCACAGGGCAGAAGAGACTCGCTTCCAAACCTTACTCGTTAGGTGACTATTGGTAAGTCATGACTTCTCTGACCCTTAGTTTCCTCATCTGTTAAATAGAGACAATAAAAAAAAAAAACCAAAAAACCCAACAAAAACGACTGACGTGGGACACGACTGGAAATGACGGAACAACAAAAGTACTTACTTCACTTGGTGGTCGTGAGGCTCAAATGAGAAGTGGAATGTTGTTTTACAAGCATCAAAGCATTCTATTAATGTTGGCTGTCCTGCAGAATGTACCTGTACCAACGATTTCTCCTCAATTGCCTCCTTCCCATTCTCCTACAACAGCAATAATAATGTATTTAGCTAGCAAGAATATAGTGCTTTACAAATATTAGGTGTTACTAGTATTCTTGTTTTACAGATAAGGAAACTGAGGAAAGTAGAGATTAAGTGATCTTCAAAGGGTCACACAGCTAGTAAATATCTGAGGCCAAATTTGAATTCAGGTTCCTCTGACTTCAGGACCAACATTTAACCCACTATGCCACTCATCTCTGACCCCATTTCCTCCCTATACACTCCCTTTTTTATATGATACTTCTCTGTCTTTATGTTGTAACAATGTAACAGAATGTAAACTCCTTAAAGACAAAGAACATTTCATTTCTGCCTTTGTTAGTCTCTGGCCTGGCACAGGTGCTTTGTACTTGGAAAGCCCTTAACACATGATTGTTGAATTGAATTGATTCACTGTATCACAGAATCACAGAATTTTTTGAGGTTGGAGGAGACCCCTTGACAACATACCCCCAAAGTTGTCATTTCTGTCTCTCCAACATCTCTTCCACCCAACCGCTTGTCTTTACTCACTTTGCCACCATTTTAGTTCAGGTCACCTCTCACCTGGACTGTTGTAGACACTTCCTAATAGGTCTCCCTACATCTGTCTGTCCTTCACACAATTGCTAAAGTTTGTCTCTCTTCTTTTTTAAAAAATTTCTGTAGCACCTTTATTCCTGAGAACTCGAAGTACTTTCACATAGATTATCTACTTTTACCCTCCCAATATCCCTAACAATAAAGAAACAAAGAAGATAGAGAGAGACAAAGTATCATTATCTCTAGTTTTCAGGCTCAAAGTTTACTATTTTTTTAATAGCCCTGGCACAGAGAGACAGTATCTTAAATTGTAATAGTGAAGCATTTCCTCATACTCAGTCATATGCGTCTCTGGCGTTTTGGTAAATAATACATTTTGTCCAAATTGTGGAGGCCCAGCTTTTGTGTTCTTAAGAGTCTATTTTGTTATCTTTTTCTGCTCAAAGTATTTGTGGATATTATAATAGGCTCCTTTTTTGGTTATCTATTTTCTTTTTTTTAAAAAAAATAAGATTAATTTATGTATTTTTAGTTTTCAACATTCATTTCCACAAGATTTTGAGTCACTTGTCTCTCTTCTAGTCAATAAACTCCAGTGGTTCTCTATTACCCCTAGAATAAAATGTAAACTCCAGATTTTAAAGCTCTTCACAACTTGGTCTCACTCTATCTTTCCAACCCCATTATGCATTACTTGTAATTTTGCATTCCATAGCCCAACTAAATTAATCTTCTCATTGTTTCTCATATACTACTGTCTCTGTGTCTTTAAACTGACATTCTCCGTGTCTGGAATGTACTCCCTCTTCATCTGTGTCTCACTGAATCCCTCAACAATAGGTACATATATAAAAGTATGGGTTGAGTTCGGAACCAAATACTTTAAAAAAAAACTGAATCAAGGAGCAGCTAGGTTGCACAGTGAGTAGAGCACCAGCCCTGGAGTCAGGAGGACCTGGGTTCAAATCCAGAATCAGACATTTGACACGCTTACTAGCTGCGTGACCTTGGGCAAATCACTTAACCCCAATTGTCCTGCCTTCCCCCCTCCAAAAAAAAAAACTGAATCAAACAATCATAGCTGAGTATGAACAGGTCCTGTATACCCCCCCAAAGAAATCAAAGTCATTGGGTGAAAGACTGAATCATACTCTAAAGAGAAGTTATTTCTGAATCAGGAGACAAGAGATTTTGAGCATCTGTATTTAAGAGGTGGGAGCTAACAAGGAGCAAAGCGAGGATTGTGTTATGGTAGAAAAAGGAGATATGAAGTAAATCCTTGGCTCTATGGGCATTATGGAGAGGAGGATCTAGGATAAGGGAAGTCACATGAAAAGAGTGGTTTTTCAGGGGCAGCTCGGTGGTGTACTCAGGTCCTCTTGATTCCAGGGCCACTGCTCTATCTGGTGGCCCTGGAATCAAGAGGACCTGAGTTTAAATCTGGCCTACACTTACCAGCTGTGTCATCCTGGGCAAGTCACTTAACCCCATTTACCTCAAAAAACAACAAAAAAAGATTGGTTCTTTCCCTGACTTCCTCTCCTGATGCATATCCAACCACAGATGCTATAGTATAATCCATTATTTTGTTACCAAATGTTTTCAGTAAACTGAATTTTTTCCAAACCACAAAGAGGCTAGAAGTTAACTAGGAGAGATAAATGTAAAGTTATGCAGAGAACCTAACCTTTCCCTAAGTGTTAGTAATTTTTTCCCTAACTGGGAGTTCAGAATGATTGTTACTGAACTCAGAATTTTTCATCTAAAACAACCATCCTAACACTGGAGAGAAGGAAACTAAGTGGACTGTTGTTTCATTGTGAAGGATTCCAAGGAGATTAATGCTGAGGTCAAGTAGCAGCTTCGTTGGACCAGCAAAGATGGGGCCTGGCAGGAGATCAAGCTGCTGCTTACACTCCACACTTGAGAAAGTGTCAAGAATACATTTATCAAGAGTACATTACATTTCATCCTAGGCTTAAGTTGGGCTAATCATTATAATACATAAATATATTGAGAATATATATAAAAAATTAATGCAAGGTATGCTGGAAAGGAGGGTGCTAGTGACTGGGGTGGGGGCGATTAGGGAAGGTTTCATGTAGAAGGAGGCCCTTGAGCTGGAGCTAATCTTTTTTCCACATGACAACACTTCAGATACTTGAAGGCAGTTATCATGTTCCCCTCTTGACAGCCCCTCCCCCCAATCTTCTCTTCTCCAGATTAAACATCTCTAATTCCTTCTATTAATCCTCATACAACGTGGATTTAAGGAAATTTAGGAAGGAGGGAGAGTTTTGGGGAAAAGATAATGAGTTCATTTTTGGAAATAGTAACTTTAAGATGTGTACTGGATATCCAGTTAGAGCTATCTAATAGGCAGTTAGAGATGCTCCTCTGAAGGTTAGCAGAGAAATTAGAGTTGGTTAAGTAGATTTAGGAATCATTACACACAGATGATCATTGAATCTATGAGAACTGACGAGATCACCAAATGAAATAGTATAGCAGCAGAAGAAAAGAGGGCCCAGGACAGAGTTCTTTGGGGAACCCACCTTTATTGATCATGATCTAGATAAAGATTCAGCAAAGGAGAACTGAAAAAGGGCAGTCAGATAGGTAGGAGGAAAACCAGGAGAGCGAAGTAGACTAAAAATCAAGGAAGAACAGAGTATTAAGAAGAGAGCGAACTCTTACGTTGTGGCATACAAGGCTGAACACGATACTCCAAACAAGATCTGAAAATGGCAAAGATGATAATTTCCTCGGTCTTGGAAATTCTAGAGCGCTTGGAGCTTGGTCGGACGCTGAAAATGCCAAGGTCATCCACTGTATCCTGGGCCATCACCCGTCATCCTGACTTTTGTCTTGCCACTGGACTTTGATGACTTTGGAAGAGAGAGTGAGGTTGATGACTTTGTGCAACTCTGCCTCACGTAAGTCCAGTTCACTTGAGGGTCAAGACATCACTCAATGACATCATGGGTCCTCTTGGAAATTGAAAGACAGAGAACAACAGCCTTTCTTTACACTGACCAAATCACATGACCTTCTGTTGGCTGCCACATCCCATGGCTGATTCATATTGAGGTTATAATCCACTAAAAACACTAGACCTTTTTCAGAGGAACCATGTTTAGCCATGTTTCTCACATCTTATACTCAGTAGACTGATTTTTTTGAACTCAACTATAAGACTTTACTTCATCCCTATTGAATTTCATCTTAATCGAGCTGTCAAGATTTTTTTTTCTTCTGGATTCTTACTTTGCCATTAAGTATGCTGACTATCCCTCCCAACATTGTGTCATCTGCAAATTTGATGAGCATGCCATTTATGAGTGAATTTAAAAAGCATTTGTTAAGTACTTATTACATATTAAATCCTGGGAATAGAAATACAAAATTGAGACAATACTGGTCCTTGAAGAGTTTATGTTCTAATAAGGGAAGACCATACATAAAAGGGAATAGTGGTTATGGAGTGGTGTTTTGGAAAGTCCCAGGGATATAGAATGGAGCCACAGTGAAAGAGATTGGCATACGCTTTCCAGTAGAAATGACATTTGTTAGATTATGGTTCCAGAGTTATTGAGGGAGAAGGGAAGAAGAGGAATAAGGAGGAAGGTGGTTTGATTCTGGCAGAAGACAAGAAGAGAGCCAAGGGGAAGAGTGTGGCACAATTCGGACCAGCTAAATATAATAGTCTAGCAAGATGGTGGAGTAGAAGGAAGCTGTGCCACTCAGCTCTCCCCACCACTACAAGACTCCCTATCACAATACAACTGATGCAAAGTAAAATTAAACAAGACCAGAAGAACAATTTATACTAAAACCTCAATAGTGTAAAAATGAACAATTCTGAAAAACTTAAGATGATAGACTAATTAATAAATAGAATAAAAAATGAATTTTTGGAAGTGACCAACATTGGAATTTGCTTTGCTCAACTATGACACAGGAGTATCATATAGACATAGTTTGTTCTTTCCTTTTTTTCCCCCTTCTTTCTCCCTCCAGAAGCATGGAAGCAAGCCAGGGTTTATTTTCCTCTTCATCACTTATCTTCCCCTGCCATGAAGTCATCCTATTCCAATCCTGTATGACTATCATCATACCTGATAGTGTCTACGGCATCATTCTTGGAGCACAAGCAGCTGCTTTCAACTCTCTTCTCTTCAGGAAGAACCTCAAATCTCTTTTTGAGTGATAAGAGTACAACTGTACCTTTTCTTTTTTCCCTATGTCTCCCAAAATTATTTTGTGTTCTCTCTATGTGTTTGTGTATCTGTGAGTGTTTGTGTGCTGTTTATTTAGATGTAATATATATGTTTGCATATATAGGTGTGTATGTATGTATATGGGTGTATATGTGCATGTTTATAGGTGTGTATATGTATATGTGTAGATGTGTGTATATGTGTATGTGTATATGTGTGTTTGTATGTGTTGTTTGTCCTTTCTTTCAGAAAGGACCAATGACATCATTGAGTGATGTCTTGACTTTCGAATGAATTGAAATTAAGTGAGATAAAGTTGTACAAAGTCATCAACCTCACTCTCTTTTCTAGAGTTGTCAAAGTCCAGAGGCAGGACAAAAGTCAGGACAACTGCTGATGGTCCAAAATGCAGTGTATGACCTTGGTGTCTTTGATGTCTGGCCAAACTAGAACCTAGCATTCCATACTAGAACCTAGCGAGGTGCCTTCCTTACACACAGCAGAAGTGTAATAAATGTTTGTTGAAGTAGACGGTGAACCTTTGTTCTGAAAGTCTATACCAGCAGAGCACAAGGTCTGACAGATCCTATGAAACCCAGACAGCTCCCAAGTGCAGACTGAATACTGAATTGTATGTCTGTCATCTGAGGACTAGCCTAGCTAATTTCAGAGTGGTTCATTGCCAGATGCTTGGTAATGGATATTTTTGGCTACAGAAACTCAAGGCTTAGAGGGATTTCAGTCCACACTGGGGGATGGCCCACCTCTGATGACATTGCATGTCATTCAGAGCTAGAGGAAAGTCATTTAATCCAACCCCCACATTTTACAAATGAAGAAACAGACCTAGAGACCTAAAGTCATATAGGTTTTAAGCGGCAGAGCAGTGATTTGAACCCAGAGCCTTGATCAATATCATAGAAACCTTTTTGAGATGAGTGACTCCATTCTGAATTTATAATAAGCATGTGTACTTCCAGCTCCTAAGTATGAAAAGAACTAAATGGAATACATTTGATAACAAGATAATTGTGACCAAATACTGTCACCTTGAGATGTGACATCAAAATATTAGTATACTGGTATTAAAAACTTTGGCCACCAGTTACATCAGCAAAAAGCTCACTGGTTGACTAAATTAAAAGCAGGTCACAGAGCTCAAGTTGCCACTCTCAGTAGAATCAGAATGGACTATGCTACAATACAGACCAAACACTATAATAATAATTATAGCTAGTGTTTATATAATACTTTAAGGTTTGAAAAGTGCTTTACAAATATTGTCTCACTTGATCCTCATAATAACCTTGAGAGCTGGTTCTATTATTACCCCCACTTTGCAGATGTTAAGTGACTTGCCCAGGGTCAGACAGCTAGAAAGTATCTGAGGCCAGATCTAAGCCCAAGCAAAACAGTTCCAGGAAATCCAATGCTGCTAATGACCAGAGATTTGAGATGAAACCACACAGTGAGCCTTCAGCTTTCTAGAATCCAGAGAGGACTCACCTCAGTCTCACCGGAGACCTCACTCTTCTGGATCTATCCCAGCCATCACAGCCCATAGCCATTGGGTGTGTCTACCTAAATCCAGCTTCCTGCACTTTTCATCCTAGGACCTTGGACTAAAGACCATTGCCTCAACCATCTGTGGATGGGGATGGGGGTGGGGGACAAGATCATTTAGGGTAGTTTGAATGTGATGTTAGGGGTGTGCTGGAGCCAGCAGCTTTATACCTCAGAAATCAGCAATCAGATACAAATCAAGGCTTGATTTATTGTTTTGTTGATTGTCTAGGCTTAAGAAAGTGTTAATAATGCATATTAAATGTAAAAGTGTGTGCATACATTTCCCCCAAACTCTTCTCACCCACCCCCACCCCTGCCCTCATCCCTGGTTTTACCCACGTGCCTCTCTATGGCTCTATAAACTTGGCTCAAGCTCAGCAGAAGGGCAGTAGAAGGCTCAGGGAATGAAGTCATCACCAGACCGAAGGCTGATAATAATAACTGATATTTATATGGCATTTTAAGGTTTGCAAAGTGCTTTAATCCAGCAGATCATTTGAACCTAGCAACACTCTATTTACTCATCTCTGGGAATTTCGTAATTTTTCTTATGTGACATGGAGATGAGAGTGGAACTTTCCTACTCTGTGCTAAGTAAACTGAGTAAAGTAGCTAAGAGTACACATATTAATTAAAGTAAATAAAAGTGATTTGATTGACCAAAACTTTGAGAGTCTTGCCTTTATTTGGAGGGTATGTTCTTAAGTTTTGACCACATAAAGCCTTGGGTACTTTAGTGACCTAAACTAGATTAAAATATAATTGGGAAATATTTAACAAAACAAATAAAAATATGATAAAACATAGATGATATTACATTTTAAAACTAAGTCAATAGGCAGCCCACAGGAATCCTTATATATGGGTTAGCACACCACCCCCACCTCCCAAAAAGTGAACAAAGGAACCCTGGGTAGTCTCACCAGAGACTATCTCCAAATCCAATACTCCTTCTAATGCACCATACTGCTTTCAAGAGCCTGGTCTCTACCATATATGTTTGAATTATAGAAGCAATTTCTTTATAACGAGATACACATCATTTTAACATAGGCTATCCATTGAAGCTTGGGAACATTTCATTGAAGTAAATTTTTCATGGTTGTAATGGGATCTTACTTATATTAATAATACTAATAACAAGGGTTTATGTGTGTACAGGGATAGGATATGACGGGAGGCTATTTCTCTTCCTGTTGTAAATTCATTCCATTATTTTTGTGCGGTTAATTAGCCATCTCAGGAGGCATACCCTATTGCTAAACTATGCCAAGGAAGTTGGCTGAATATTTTTTTAAAACCAAACCTGATTAAGTGAGTTTTACTTTATTTTTTCCAGTTCTAAGTCCTTAACCCACCCCGAGCAGAGTCCATTTAACATAAGTATCCTATTTATAGATGTAAATATTAATAAATGTTTGATTAATTGGATTTAATTCAGAAATCGTGAGGCATCATTAGATTGCCACATACTTGATTTGCACCAATTGTCCCAGGCAAGAGTATGTCACTGTAGATTGAAAGAAAACCAGAAACATGGTGGCTGGGTGTTAAGAATGAGTTAACCAGGAGTTGACAAAGAGCTAACACAGCTAAAAGCCATGAAAATACCATGGGGGGGGGGGGGGGGGGGGTTGGGGGGATGGGAAGAGAAGAGGGGAAACAACACTCACAAGATCATAGAGATCATAGATTTAGAGCAAGAAGTCACCTTGAAGGTCGTCAGGTACACCCCCTTATTTTACAGATGTGGAAACTGAGAATTTCAAAAAGTGGCCAAGCCAGGATTCAAAATCAGGTCCTCTGACTCCAAATCCAGCATCCTTTGCACAGAGGACAAAGCAGCAGCTGAGCTAGAGACCAGGTTTTTGCTCAAGAGTGGTCTTCAGAAAACCTTGCTGATTACATTGGTGCATTGAGAAGAAAAAGGACTCCGCTAGAACCAGGCTGTAAGTGTTGACCCGATGACACTGGAGGGGTAGATGAAGCATAAAAGAGACAGAGGTTTTAGACTTAGAAGCATTTTCTGTGTCTCTACCAGAGGTATCAAACATGAAGCTCGTGGGTGGTATTTGGCCCTCAACACTCCTGAGTGATTAAAATGTAATAGGGAAATATTTAATAAATAAATAACAAATAAATAATATTTAATAAAATGGCAATAAAACGACATTGCATTTTAAAACTAAGTCAATATGCAGCTCTCAGGAATCTTTATGCACAGGTTATTAGCCCTCATTTCTACTTGGCTTTGACACCATTAGTTTACATTATAGGAGCTTGTTTCTGTGGCCCTGAGCTGGGTCCCCAAGCTCAGGTCTAACATAGACTGGGTACAATCTCAGAGATTGATCCAAATTGGTTATATTCTTCTTTGTCTTGTATGTTTCCCAGAGTTTACTCTGGGAAATCACCTAGGTGTCCACAAATGTGATTAATAGGGTCACCTTGGAGTTTTCTTGGCAGAGATACTAGAATGGTCTGCCATTTCCTTCTCCAGCTCGTTTTACAAAGGAGGAAACTTAGGCAAACAGGGTTAAGTAAATTGGCCCAGGGTAATAAAATTAATAAGTATACTCAGAAAGATGAGTCTTCATGACTCCAGGTCCAGTGCTCTGTCCACTGAGCCACCTAGCTACCCAAGTGAAATTATTTATAAATATGATTTCATTTGATCCTCACAACACCCCTGGGATGTAGGTACTATTATTATCCAGATTTTGCAATTGAGGAAACTGAGGCAGAGGTTAAGTTGCTTGCCTAGGATCACACAGCTAGAAAATGTCTGAGGCTAGGCTTGCTAAAGGTCCAGTGCTATCTAGCTACTTCTGGCACAAGGCAAAAATGTTTTTTGTTTTGATTCTTCATTGTTTATTGTATATTTAACTAGAAAATACTATTGCTATTTTTTTTTTACTATCTTCTTCTATAAGATTCTTCAAACAAATGTCTTTTCCAAGTCAGTTGTATTCTTTTTCAAAAATTAAATTTTTTTTTGTCAGTTGTATTCTTAAAAATCATCTCTCTGCTTGGCCCAGAAATCAGTTGTTTTCTGGCTGAGGAAGTTTCTAGAAATTTTTAGTTTTTATTGTGGTGATTGTTTATACCTATTAGTTGTTGATAGAAAATAGTTCATGATAATGTCGGTTTCAGCATCATTTCTAGAAGAAAGTTCTTTATTCACTGTATTAACATCTGGAGGTAAGGTAAAAAAAATTTTTTTTAAATAATATATATTTTTTCTTAATTACATGTAAAAGGTAAAAATTTTGAAAGGGTTCAGAGAGGCTGGCCAGCTGTCTTATCTAGGCCAGCACAAAGTAGTCTCCTCCAGAAAGAATCTCTCTTCCTAGGGTACCAGTCAAATAAATCATCTTGGGGGCCGCCACAATCACTGGAAAGCAGTAAGATGTTGTCTTTTATCCTCCCCTCACATTAATAAGATACCAGTTTTCCAAACCGTCTTGTAATCATTCCCTGCTTTATAAGCTCATGAGGTTGAATTTATCAAGGAAACTCCCTTGATAACCCCCTTGACTGTGAGAGGAGGCTACTGCAATAATAGGCCAGATAATTATTGGGCTGTAGTGAGCGCCTGCTCTACTTTAGTGGTAGCCGGAGATGGATTGAGCAAGATTCTGTAGGGTTTAGTAACATACTAGACGTGAAAAGAAAAAAAGGGAAAAGTCTAATTATCATAATCTTAGGGCTGGAAAAGACCTTGGAGGCCTAGTTCAATGCTCTTATTTTACATATGAAGAGACCAAGGCCCTGAGTGAGTGAGGAAGTCACCCAAAGTCATACTGGTAAGAGAGTTAAGAGAGAAACTTGGGTCCTCCGACTCCAAACATTCATTCTTTCCACCACCCCACCCCAACGTTTTGACAATAAGAGATAAAATGAATAGTGGTGTCACTCTCTTTAAAGGGGGAGAAGGTTTGGGACAAAAGGTAATATACTCAATTATAGGATAGGTTGAATTTGAGGATTACTCGATTTGAGGGGTTAGCCTGATGGGGATGGAGGCAGCTGGAGATACGAGCCTGGAACTTGTAAGGGTCATCAAATTTGGGATTCATCTATGCAGATGTCATAGGAGTGAATGAAATTAGGGTGGGAAACAGTGTGGAGGAAGAGGACAGTGGAGAGGTTCTTGGGGAATATCCACATTAACAGATTGGGAAGACATTGAATAGCAATCAAGGAGACCAGAGACCAAGAAAGGGCCATTAGAGAAGAATTAGGGAAAATGACAAGAGTGAGATATCTCAGAAACCAAGCAAGGGAGGAGAGAATATCTGAAAAAATGTCAGTGGGCAAGAAGGATAAGGACTAAAAGAAAAAAAGGCTATTGGATTTGGAGATTATATCATGGGTGTTGTTCAGTCATTTTTAAAGTCATTTCTGACTCTTCATGACCCCATTTGGGGTTTTCTTGGTAAAGATACCAAATTGCTTTGCCATTTCCTTCTTCAGCTCATTTTACTGATGAGGTAACTGAGGCAAACAGAGTTAAATGACTTGCCCAGGGTCACATAGCTAGTAAGTGTCTGAAGGTAGATTTGAACTCATGAAGATGAATCTTCTTATCCAGCTCACCTCTCTACCCACTTTGCCATTTAGCTGCCCTAGTTGTTATAAACAATACCAATTCCATATTTCTATGGGAGAAATTTGTGGGAGAAGAATAAGGACAAAGGAGAAAGTCTTGAGCACAATAAGAAGGAAATTATGCATGTAGTTTCTATTTTGTATATGCCTATTTATTTACATGTGATCTCCATTAGTATGGGAGCTCCTTGAGGGCAGGAACTGTATTTGCCTTTCTTTGTATCCCTAACACTTAGCACAGTGCCTGACACATAGTCTGTTTTTAATAAATGTGTGATGATTGAGGTGTTTGGAGAGGTTTGAACCAGTAAAGAAGGTCAGAGATTGAATTTGGTAGGAGAAATTTGTAAGAAATTGAGGAATGTTAGAAGGAGAACAATTTCCAGTTCCAGATACTATTTCTAGATCTACGGGGAGAAAAAAAGGTAAAATTCCCTTTAACAGGATCAAAAAGGATTACTGAGGATTAAGGGGGATCAAAGAAGATAACATAGTAATGAATTGAAAAGAGAGACTCAAAAGAAGAAAAAGGAGAACGTAGTTGGCAAGAAGAGGCAAGGAAAGTAGGGAAAGGTAAGCAGAACAAGTGGAGGGTTAAGCAAAACTGGCAGAATGATTAGTGGGCTGGACAAATTGGTGGGACAGATCTGAGACTGGTATAGAGCAGAAGGGAAGGGAATGTGAATAGGGAAGTGTTGAGACTTAAACGAGGGAAGTGGGGGTGGGGCCATCAAATGATAATTGGCAGTAAGGAATTTAAATTTAATTAAATTTAAACCATATTTCGGGTTGACATACAAACAGTTTAACAAAGGAAAGCTGGAAATCCTAACTTGCCTAGAGTGTAAGAAAATTGTGCAATGACTTGCAGAAAGTGTGTCATGGTCATATTTCTGCTCCAGGCAAGGGACCATGGCCTGTTTTAAGTGTAGAAGTGGCTTTCCACACTCCAGGTTGTTAGAGATAATGAAGTGTTTCTAAAGGAAATGGAAATGAGGGTTCAGTAACAGAAAATGAGATTTGAGGTGTTTCAGTTGTATCGCCTTTGGGGTTTTGTTTTTTTCTTGGCAATGATACTAGAGTGGTTGGTCATTTCCTTCTCAAGCCCATTTTACAGATAAGGCCTAAGTGACTTGCTCAGGGTCACTTTATTAGTAAGCGTCTGGGGCTAGATTTGAACTTGTGAATAGGAGTCTTCCTGGTTCCAAGCCAGTAATCTACTCCAGTACTCTATCCACTGCACCACCTAGCTGAGGTGGGTAAACTTGACCTTTGTCTAATCAGTGAGACTCTGTACTCAAAACTGCAGGGATCAGGAAAGATTTCTTGTAGGAGTTGACACCCTGGATTTAACCATGAAAAAAGCTAGGAATTTGGGAAAAGGGTGGGGTAGAAGTGAGGAGGGGGTATATTCTAGGTATTGAAGACCACCTATGCAAAGGCATGAAGGTAGGAAATGAAAGATAGAATGTTATGAAAGGGAAACAAGCCAGTAGGCCAGTCTGCCTGGAATGAGAAGTATGTAGATGAAAGTCATGTGAAACCAGACAAGCATGGTCGATAGAAGCCAGACTGTGGAGGTCACAGATATTAGGCTGAGGATTTTGTATCTTACCCTAGAGGCAATAAGGAACCACAAGAGATTTCTGATAAGGGATTTTTGTGATCAGGTCTGTGTTTGAGGATTACGGATTTGGCAATTGTGTGAAGAAGGGATAGACTGGAAACAGGCAGTCCAAATAAAAGGAAATTACAATTATGCCGATGAGAGGTACTGAGGAATTATACTAAAGCAGTGGCTTTGTGAGTGGAAAGGAAGGTGGATTGGAAAAATGTGGAGGTACAACTCGTAAGACTTGGAATTGATTAGATTTGGGGAGGATTAAGAAAAGAGTTGAAAATGACCCCATGGTTAAACATCAGGTATGTTAGAAGGACAGTGGGACCTTGACAGACTATGAGAAGCATGGAGGAGGAGGGATAGGTTTTGGGGAAAATATAAGTTTTGAACATGTTGAGTTTGAGATGCCTACAAGACCTCCAGATAAAGCTCTCCAACAGACATATACGGGGCTGTAAGGAAAGGTTATGGTTGTTAGGAAAGTTATGGTTGGTTACATAAATTTGGGGGTTGTCTACATAGAGGTGATAATGGAATCTATGGGAGCTAATAGGATCATGAAGAGATGTCATAGAGAAAGAAGAGAGCCAAGGATAGAGGAAGTATCTATGCTTAGCAGGCAACAGAAGGATGATAACCTAGAAAAAAGAATACCAGAGAGAGGGGTCTGACAGTTAAGAGGTAATCCAAAAGTAAGGGAGGAAAGTATATAGAGAAGGTGGTTGACAGTGTCTAGAACTGCAGAGAGGCCAGATAGAATAAGAACTGAGAAAAGGCCATTGGATTTAGCAGTTAGGAGATCATTGATAACCTTGGAGAGAACAGTGTGGGAATCAGAAGCCAGATCCTACAGGGACATGTTTGAAGTGAGAAGTGAGTGGGAAGTGAGGAAATGAAGGCACATGGCATAGATAGCCATTCCTAGAAGTTGGAAGGAAAATGTAATAGAGGAAGTTTGGGTGAGGTTTTTGCCAGAAAAAAATTAAGGTTGTCATCAGGAGATGTCCAAATGGGACTTTAGGGGAGGCTGAGTGATAATAATTCACATTCACACCGCCCTGTGAAAGGTAACACAAGTATTTTCCCCATTTTGCTGATGCTATTCTAATAGTCTGGTTAGACAGAAAAATCCTTCTTGCAGCCTCTTAATTTTTATGTTTTATGAATGTTGTTCTTCAGCTTTGTGAGCCTATACCTGAGGCCCCTGAAGGCCCCTTGATTATAATAGCATCCCTTTACCTACCATTCTGGAACTCATCAGCTGAAACAATCTTTGCAGGAAACCTAAACCAGGGATCATTATTTATTGAGTGATTATCTCTCTGTTGCTTCTTTTAAATGGCTTTCTTTTATGTAGCTTTCCTTCGTTCATTTGTTGTTGTTGGGTTGTTTTTCAGTAGTCTGACTCTTGGTGACCCCATTTGGGGTTTTTTTTTTTTAGCAAAGATACTGGAGTGGTTTTCTCTTTCCTTCTCTAGCTCATTTTACAGATGAGGAAACTGAGGCAAACAGGGTTAAGTGACTAGCCCAAGGTCACATAGCTAGTAAATGTCTGAGGCTTCATTTGAGCTCATAAAGATGAGTATTCCTGACTCCAGGCCTGGCACTCTATCCACCGAACCACCCAGCTGCCCTTCATTCAACTAGCAAGCATTTATTAAACGCCTACTTTAGGTCAAGCACTATTTTAAGATTTACAAAGCATTTTATTCTATTATCTCACTTTAACCTCACAACAACCCTAATAAGACAGGTACTAATGAATGATACTAGCCTCATTTCATGGGTGAGGAAAGTGAGCATCAAAGTGATTTGCTCAAGGTCACATGACTAATAAATGTCAGGGACATTTGTTTAAACTTAGGTCTTATTGATTTCAAGCCCAGCAAGCGTCTGGACCAGTTAAATGCTTATTAAACATTTAACACTTAATTAATTAAAAATTAGGAAGAGATATATTTATTGCAACAGAGCAAGAGAATACTAAAAAACTGGGATACACACACAGCCTTCACACAACTCTTTGTAATAGGAACTGACTTATTAGACACCATTTATTGGAATTCTAGAATAAATTTGAAGGTAAACTTCAATGATGTATGGCTTCCACCATATTTGAAGCCACAAATTCAGGTATGATAAAAGAGAATGAACAGAATGAGAAACTTTGGGGTTTTATTATCTATGGGGAGGAGACTGTTCTGAGATGCAGAATTCTTCCAAGGCCATCTAGCTGGACAGTAGCGAAAGAGGTCCATTTTCATGCTTTTGGTAATAAAGGGAGTTAATGGGCTAAACATTCTTCACTTCTCTGGAGCTGTCCAGCTGTACTGTCTCTCCCATCCTCAAAAGTACAGTATAGAATATAGAGTGATTTTAATTTTAAGGTAATTCAAAGAAATTTCTTTTACCAGAAATTTGTGAGAATCCTCATAATAAATGAAGACAATTTAAAATGTTGCAAGGCCAGCATGGGAAATCACTGTTCTAATTGATTTTAAAATGAGGGAGAGGTAGCTGGATTGGAAATTTCTCTACATGTTGTCAGTGCTAGCAGGGGACAGGAGGTGGTTTTTTATTTTGTTTTGTTTTTAAGATTAATTATAGGTCGGAGTGATTACTGATGACGTTAAGATTTTGGGAGAGATTTGGGCTGTCCTGTTGTCATAAAATGGGATTATAAATTATCTGAAATTCGGGGTTAGCTTGCTTGATACACTCATGAGGCGAAGAAAGCCCCCTGTTGTCTGATGCTGGGTACTGCACCCTGCTCAGTGCTTTGAATTTGTAGGCTGTTTTTTTTTTTTTGTCTTTTTCATCATTAAATTGTTCCATATGAAAATGGCCTTAAAGAGACAGCGGACCTTATAATAGAGTCTTCAATAACAGGTTGTTGTTGCACTGGCGTGATGGCTATGTGAATTATAAAGGGAAGTAGATTGATATATGTCTGATTGATGTGTGTCATTCCTTTCAAGCCTGAAACTCAGTAACCTTAACAGAGTGGTGAGCAGTTGGGTGGTCAGGCCTCTGGGGCAGGGGAGTAGGTTTCTGGGTTTATTTCTCTTTTGACGATTGTGTGTAGGAGATTAGGAGACTAGGAATGGCGTGGAGACTGGGAGTTGTTGCCAGCAGGCTGGGGGAATAAGAGGCAGACCCTACAACTTCTGGAAATGTCAGTGTTTATTAAACATTTAACACGTTTGGGGAGTCTTAGGGGAAATATACAGAATGTAGAAAAACTCTAGGCATTCATTTCCCTGTGGCCGGGAGTGCATCCTATCTCTCTGTTCTTTTCTCTTTCCATTTTTGCTTCTGGGTTTAGTTTTTTAAAAGTCATTCCCCAAGGCCCTGGCTTGGCTCACACACCCTCCCTGCCCCCACCTTGCTTCCCCACTTCCCCTCGTGCCTTCTCCATACAGAAGTCCAGCCCCAGATCCTTGCTCCAAGGGGAAGAGGGAGGGGCACCTACCCTGGGAACAGAGGACCTGGCTTGGGCCAGCCCACTGATTGGCCTGGCTATCCCTGTGTGGACTGAGGATAGAGTGGGGAGGGTATAACACTGAACATCAGAAGCCTCATGACGTCATTTGTTCTCAGTCATGGTGGAAGGGTGAAGACAGCACTACGGGAGAGCAGAAGGGATGGGCTGGATACAGATAAAAAATAGCAAATAGATTATTTTTTAAAAAACCCTAAATCAACCCCCTAGGAAAGCTTGATCTAGGGTGTTAGCTGGGGATAGGGGATGGGGGACTAAAGAACAGAGCTGGGTGATGTGTCTTGGAAAAGAGAGTAGAGGGAGAGGGGCTGGCTGAGTGGGAATGGGGGCCCCTCTCTTCTCAGCACCAAACACACAGCCATTATTAGGGTTGTAGGTCGTGGGAAGGAGCAGGCACTGCTGGACTCCCTGAGAGCCAGAGTTGGAGGGAGAGAGTGAGGTACCTGGGGACTATGGCTTGGAATGAAACTTACACCTTGGAGTGGGGTGGGGGGAGCAGAGGAGAGAGAGAGACTAGGCAGAGATGGGGGCACTGGGCAGGGGTGGGGGGAACCTAGGCCCCCGCGTTCTGGCAGGGCCTGAGGGGGTGGTCACTTGTCTGAGTCCAGGCCCATCATGGTCTTGAGGGCATTCTTGAGGCTGGTTCTACTGGGGGACTTGACCGCAGGCCGGAGCTCAGTGCCCGGCTCATCCCCTCGGAGCTCCATCTCAATGACCACTACTTGGGGGCCTTTGGAGGGCTCTGCCCCAGGCCCCCGGCCCCCTGCCCGGCCGGCTAACCGCTATTTCTTATCTTTGCGAGACTCCCCAAGCCCCTTAGACTTCTTTTCACTAGCTGCTTTGGTGCTCCGGCTGTGGTCCAGCATGGCATACAGAACAGGTGTCTGCAATAGGGTATATTGAACAGAAATCAGTTCTCCCCACCCTCACGCCTGACCCGTTCCTTTCTTACACCTCTCCCATCTTCTTTCTCTCCCTACGGTCCCTTGCCCATCATCCCCTCCCTGATACCCCCTTCTTCCCTGGACCCTTGGAGCTTCCACTGACCTGCCGGCCTCGTTTAGATGCATCCTTGGCAGCTTTGTGGAGCTTTCCTTTCTCCATGGCACTGCAATGAAGGGGGGAGGGCTAGCACTGCGACTGCTGTAGGGGAGGCCCCCACTTGAGACTGGAGCCCCAGAGCTGCTGAGTTTTCCTTTCTCAACTTCCTTTAACAAACCCCTCCCCACCCCCACCTCCCACCCCACACACAGCCCTACTCCACCGTGCTGGCCCTCCCTGACTGGCCTCGGGTCTTCTCACTTCCCCTTACCTAAGCCTTCTCTGCAGAGCAGCTTGCCTCCTCAGCCAACAGTATCGAATCAAATAGAAGAGGGCCACCACCAGCAGCACCAGTCCCAGCACACCCCCGATCACAGCACCGAGCACCACCCCATACCTGGTGGGCACTAAGCACCGAGGGAAGGGAGAAGAAAGGTTGGGAGGGGGAGAAATCTTCTGCCTGCTGCCCCTGACTTACTGAAAGGTCCCTCCCATAGGTAATAAGAAAGATGCTGCACTTCCCCCCACGATTGAGGGGGGGTCATATTAAACCTTATTTCTGCACTGTAAAAAGACCAGGAGCCTTCACTTTACAGCTTGTAATACAGACCAGCAGAGCACATAGTGTTTCCATTGAGCCTTTGCAGCTAGGCTCTCCTTGGCCTTTTCCTTTCAGAATCTCTGGGGTTCTTCTTCTCTCAGGCCTATGTGAGGTACTACTCATCTCCTAGCCCCGTTCCCTCCTGTCTTCTGCACCATCATCCTAATTGATTGCCCAGTTTCCAGTCTTTTCTCTCTCTAATATGTCCTCTGCAGAGCTGCCAAAAATAAACCTTTCTAATGCACCTATTACCTTCTTGTTCAAAAACTTTTGGCGGCTCCCCATTGCCTCCAGTACAAAGTAAAAATGCCTCAGCCTGGCAGTTAAATCTGAACCTACCCACCTTTCCAGCTTTCTTTCATAACAATCCCCTCAGAAAACTATGTTCTAGTCAACCTGTCCCTTTAGGTGTTCCTGGATGTAACGCTCTTATCTTCTGCCTTCATGACGCTTCCTCATGGATGCTGCCAGCCTGCTGATTCCTCACACTTCCTCTTACTTCCTTGGCTTCCTTCAAGGGTCAATTCAAGAGCCAACTTCTCTCCAAAGGCCTTCTTTGATTTCTTCCTTCTTCGTTAGTATCCCTTTCCCTTAATTTACTTGTCTTATACTTATTTGTATATTTGTTGTATGCCCCTAGCAGAGCCTAAGCTCCTTGAGGATAGGATTGTTTTTGTTTTTTGTCTTTATATTCCCACTGTCTAACATAATGCCTTGTACATAGTAATAGCTTAATGAAAGTTCATTGATTGAGTCCCATCCTTCTCTCTCTTCTTCCCTTCTCTCCTCATCCTCATCCCCCATACCTTTGTCGAAGACATAAAGCATGACCTGAGAAGTCTTGCCAACAATGTCAGGTGGGTTTTTCACATCGCAGGTGAAGGTGCCATTGTCGCTGTAGTCTAGATTGTGGATAACAATAGAGCCGTCCTTCCACCGAGGGTCCCCAACCCACTGGATCCTCTCCTTGAAGGCACCTACTTCATCGATGTAGGGCTGGCCTTTGGCAAAGTGGAAAATCTATGGTATGGAATTCAGACAGAAGTGACTCTAGGGTTCTGGTGCCTGGGAGGGCAAGTGGGGATGGGAGGAGCACTGCCAAGATTGTTTTTCTCATCAATGACCTAGTCTGGCATAGGGACGGTGCTGGGGCAGAGTGGGATGGAAGGAGAGTGGAAATAGGGAATGATGCCAAGAGCATGGACATTTAGTCACAATGGTATCCAGGGACGGACTACCATATGCCACCCAGTGTTCCTATAACATCTCTCTCCCACTAAAATTAGGGTTAGGACCCCTAATTACTTCACATCAACCCAAATTCTGTTTCTTCCTGCCCTTAGATCCCTGTCCTTGGAGCTTTATAAGCCTCCCACTCTTCCATTTTTTATTTGCCCTCACCGAGATGGCGTCCCGGCCTCCTTCAGGCTGGTAGCGCCAGGTGAAGGAGAGGTCATCTGAGATCCACTCGCTGGACCAGAAGGAACAGTGCAGCGTCACCTTGGAGCCTACTTCGCCATGGACCTCCCTGTCCGTGTAAACCACAATAGCCTGGGCCGGGGACAACACTGAAAACACATGACCCACCCAGGTCAGAGCTGGCAGAGATCTACCCCAAGTCCATGGTCAAGGCAAGGAGTAATTAACACGAGGCATGGGAAATCAGTGACCCAGGGGGACATATGAAGGAAAGAGTCAGGCTTGAGGAAATAGGAATGGCAGAAATATAAACTATCTGTTCCTAAAGTCCTAACTCTCTGAGATCTCAACTGGGTAGATCTGCATAAGCTATATATCTGTCTGTGCTTTTCTTCATATACTGCAGGTCAAAAGAAATCAACACAAGTGAATCATATTAATCCTTTTCAACAGGTAAAGGGTGGATTATGGACGCTTTCCCCTCTGTCTAGAGTTATCTGTGCCTTTTTCCTTACTCACTCCATTTTTATTGAGTCTAACTAAATGAGAGAGAAAAGCTAAAGAAATGACCACAGAATGGTAACATATCCTCAATGAAGGTCAGAGCCATGTTGCCTGGACATGGATTTTGTAGAAAGCAGTCTTTACTCATCTACCTTAGTGCTTGCACCCAGCTGAGGGAAGAGAAAGTACAGCAACTCCTCTGCTTTTTCCAGGAGGACAATATTTCTGGCCTTGGATCTTTTAGGGCGAGGGAAGTGTCTAGGGTAGGAGACACTGAGCCAAGCTCCCCTTCTGTCCAGGAAATTGGCTTTTGACATGTTGGCTAGCTAGAGTCCAGGGTTGGAATCAACTTGGTCTCCCTTTTGCCTGCCTCGGAGCCTTGGCATCCTGTCTCTCCCTTAGCCCACCACCCAGCTGAGCAGGGACTTCTAGCCCGAGGGATGCTTAATCAGGACAAAGACGCAGACAGCCACTGTGTCCTATAAAACTCTCCTGAGATAGCTGGCACCTTCTTTTCCATCTACCTTTGTGGACATTGAAGCAAAAAAAAACAAATCCAGGTGTTCTGACTTGAAATCTCTTTTAGATACGCCACCTCCTCCCTTAAAGCCCACTCTGGCCTTGTGCCTCCACCCAGGGCTGGCACAAGGGAAATGCTGACAGGAACACTGTGTGTGGGCAGCACCCCAGGGGGTGATGGTGGCTGAAGGCCCCTTTGTTCCCTGTGCTGAATGATGGCGTGGGGTGGAGGTGGGGTGAGGGATTAATCAAGCAGACAATGCTCTATTGTCTGGCCGCAATGAGGGGCCTGGCATGGTTTGTGGGACCCTCCCTCCATGTCCTCAATACCTAAGTCCTCCACCGCAGTATATAAGAACATTGAATCTGCCTCTGGCAGAACCTCCCACAGTGGGAAAGTTCTTTCTCAGGTCCAAATTCTATCTCACTTTCATCGTTGTGGACCCTTGCTCCTTTGCTCACTCAACAAGAAGATTGTTGTGAACGAAGCACTTGATAAATCTTGGAGCTCCAAATAAACACGTTATTATGGTCATTATCATCTCCTCACCATTCCTATCTCTGCTACTCCCCACCGTCAGCTTTTCCTTAAGGTGTTCCACCATGTTCCAGATGTGAGGCTCAGTGTAACCTATCCAGGACAGCTAGAGTTCAAGGCTTTAGGTTCAAGTTCAAGGCTAAGAGACTGCCGGTTTAACTTGCCCCACTCCATCTTATCAATTTCTCCCCATTCCTCACCCCCTTCTCCAGGCTCTGGGCCACCAAGAATCCTGCAGATAGTCCTTCCCTGCCTTACCCACCCTCTGCATGACATGCCAAGTTGGGGAGAAGAAGTTAAGGATGTCACAATGCACAGAAAGGAAGACCCCTCTATAAGAACAGTCTAGCACCTGTATCCCTCTCAACACACGCAGGCAAAGACAGGAGTTGCTCCACAGAAGAACCCTGACAATTAATTAGTTCTGAGATCCCTCCCCCAGATCACACCTGACCTTTCTCATGTGGTCAGCTATCAGGATACTTGTCAGAGCTTGCTGAGAGGTGGGGGTGGGGTGGGATTGGGTGCAGAGTGGGGACTGGGAAGCAGGTATCCTAATCGTGCTCCTTCCTCAACTCTCCCTGACATCTGTCTTGGCAGACTCAGCCATAGCTCTGAGAGCAGCCTCTTTTTCCCCATCTGGGTTTCAGCACAGCACAGTGAGCTCTCTACAAACATTCATATACACCTACTCTCTCCTTCCAGAGTATGTCTGCCCCTCCCTGCTCCCTCCTCCCTCTGCCTTACACCACGTTCTTGTTCTTCTCTTGGAGAAGCAACGAGGAAATAAAGTTTTGAGGACGTAAGGTGGGAAGGCGAGGAGATAGTGGTATAAGGCACAAGGGTGTGTTTGAGTGTGCCTTTGAATGTGCATGTGTAGAGAGAGGAATCGGGGTGGGGGGGGGGTATCTCCACTTACCCAGAAAGGAGAAGAGCAGCACAGTCAGGACGGGAATGGGTATGTCTGGGGAATCCCCAGGAGCCATGGCTGGGCCTGGGGTTGGGGTTGGGGCCAGGACGCCTGAGGGCCTGGGAAAGTCCTGGGAAGAACAAGAAGAAACTGAGCAGGGTCTCCTGGAACCCGCTTAAAATCCCCTGGGGATCCGGCCTGGGTGGGGGGGCTGGCCTGAATCAGTGGCCAATTACAGTATGGCATGTACAATTGGGGGGTGGCGGGGAGGGAAAAGAGGAGGGGGGCACAGCTTAGGGTGGAGAAGGAGCATTGTGTGCCCTGGGTTGGGAGGGAGGGTGCATACTTCCCTACACAGACTGCTTTGTGTGAAATGGCCTCCCTTCTCCCCTATCTGGAATGTTAAGGGGGTGGTGGTGGTGGTGAAGTAGAGGTAGCAGCAGGGACAGGGATAGACACACACAGCTCTCAGATGAGGAGGGACAATAAAACCCAAGTCCTAGGTCCCTGGGAAGCCCTTTCCAGGGGCTCCTCCCTAGTGTCCTCACCTTTCATCTATAAGCTAGGGGATATGTGCATATGTGTATAAGAGTAAGGACATTTTTACCTAAAGATCTTTTGAGAAGATGCCCTTGTCCCAACTTCTTGTGGACTTTTGCACCCATACAGACCTCTGGAGATGGCTAGGTCCTTTAGGGATTACTTTACTCATCCCTCTTGCTTCCAAGACAGCTCTTCTGAGCAGAGGGATCTCTTGTCCAGGGACATCTCCTGGGGAGAAGCCCTTCCTCTTTCTAGTCCCAATGGCGTGTGCCCCTTCCCAGTCAGGTGGCTCTTCCTTATAGCAAACATCAGTTTTATATGCTATGATCACCGTCTCTTTTCTTCCTCCGTCTTTTTTCTTTGTTTGAATTCTTGTTGGCCACGACCTTGGGGGTTCTAACTCTTTAAATCTCCCTTTATCCTTACCCTTTCTCCAGTTAGGCAGGGCCTCTATAGTGTCAGACAAGGTACCATCCTATTTCCTTCCCACCCTTCCCACTTCTCCTTCTCTGCCTTATACCATCCTTGTTCTCTTTCTTGGGGCAGGGCGTAGATGCAGTGACAGATGGGCATGCTAAGGTATAAGGTGGGAAGAGTCGGAGACAACTCAGCCTTCCCAGACAGAGGGTAGCAACTCCATTTACCCTGACAGAAGAGAAACACAGTCAGGACAGAGTTGGGGGTGCCTATGGGAATCCCAGGAGCCACGGCTGGGCAAGGGTTGAGGCCAGAAACACGTGAGGGCTTTGAAGAGTTTTGGGGGGACAAGACACAGAATGAAGGCTCCTAGGACCCCCTGGCCTCCAGTCTTAGTGACTCTGCTTACCCATCCTAATTCGGTTTGCTGCCGCAGATGGAATTCCCCTCTCCTTGTTTCGGGGAGTCTTTTCAGTCAGCTAGTTTGTGATTGCTTCAACTCTCCCTACAACCTCTGGTTTGTGGCTATGACCTAGTCCATGATGTATGTAAAGATACATTTGTTATTTAAGATTCTTCAACTACAAGTGCCATCCTTTTTAATATAAACGAGATAATATAGCTATCTCTTAGAAGACATCTGTCTTATGTAGCTCTATCTATGTGTATATATATGTATATGTATGTACATATACATACACACATACATACACATATATACATATATATACATACATATATATGTCTTTCCCCACACTCACATATGTCTGAAGCCCAGGTATGACACATTTTGTTGTTCAGTCATTTCAATCATGTTCGATTCCCTATGACCCCATTTTAGGGTTTTCTTGGCAAAGCTACTGGAGTGATTTGCCAGATGCGACACGGATCCCAACTATCTCCAGGCTTGCTCTCTCCCCCTTGAGTGAGGCTGGTTGGATCACCCCACTTCTACCCACCCTGGGGAATCTGCATTGAGGCTATTACTCCAGCTCTCAGGTTCCTATGGGTAACCCTTTTGTGAGCTATTCCCACTAACACTGCAGCTCATGAGCCTCCACTGGGGTATTTCCCATTCAACAAATTAGCCTCTAAGATTTAATTGATTCTTTTTTTTTTGTTTAATATATTTAGTTTTCAGCATTGATTTTCACAGGAGTTTGAATTACAAATTTTCTCCCCATTTCTACCCCACCCCCCACTCCAAGATGGCGTATATTCTGGTTGCCCTGTTCCCCAGTCAGCC
>CM053627.1:72927772-73005983 GCA_028646595.1 Phalanger gymnotis | reverse complement strand
CTATTTTTTAAGGTGTTGTTTTCTTCAGTATATTTTTCACTATTTTTTTGGGTCTCCTTTAGCAAGTCATTGACTTGTTTTTCATGGTTCTCTCACATCCTTCTCATTTCTCTTCCCAATTTTTCCTCTACTTCTCTAACTTGCTTTTCCAAATCCTTTTTGAGCTCTTCCATGGCCTGAGACCAGTTCATGTTTTTCTTGGAGGTTTTTGTTGTAGGCTCTATGACTTTGTTGACTTCTTCTGGCTGTATGTTTTGGTCTTCTTTGTCACCAAAGAAGGATTCCAGAGCCTGAGACTGAATCTGGGTGCGTTTTCGCTGCCTGGCCATGTTCCCAGCCAACTTACTTGACTTGAGTTTTTCAGCAGGGTATGACTATTTGTAGACTAAAGAGTTCTATGTTCCAAGCTTGGGCAGATGTGCTGCCACACCAACACTCCTCCTTCCTCAAGAACCCCCAACAGACTAGACTTAGATCTTCAGCAGGCTCTTCACTCCTGCTCTGATCTGCCACTTAATTCCTCCCACCAGGTGGGCCTGGGGCAAGAAGCAACTGCAGCTATAGTTCTGTAGCTGCCCCACCTCTGCTGCCCCTGGGGTGGTGGCTGACATAAACTCTATCCTAGTCCCCAGCAGCTTTTGCCACTAACCTACTCTGTTGTCTTTGGTGTTTGTGGGTTGAGAAGTCTGGTAACTGCTGCAGCTCACTGATTCAGTGCGCTAGGGCACGCTCCACTTGGTTCCTGGTCTGGTTGGTCCGCGCCGCCCATGCTGGGCTCTGCTCAGCTCTGATCCCCTCCACTCCCAGCTCCATGAGGGATAGACCTTAACCAGAGACTATCCAGGTTGTCCTGGGCTAGAGCCCTGCTTCCCTCTGCTATTTTGTGGGTTCTGCAGTTCTAGAATTGGTTCAGAGCCATTTTTTTATAGGTTTTTGGAGGGACTTGGCGGGAAGCTCAAGCTAGTCCCTGCTTTTCAGCCACCATCTTGGCTCCGCCTCCCTAATTGATTCTTTAAAAAATTATTTTTAGGATAGGCCTCCCTACTTTATTCAGGTTGAAAGATGTGCAGTAGCCACTGATGAGTTTGATCCCATGGCTGATCAGCATAGAGGTTTTGGCCTGCTCTATTTCCAGCCTGGGCTGTTTCATCCTTCCATAGAC
This sequence comes from Phalanger gymnotis, assembly GCA_028646595.1. NCBI lineage: Eukaryota > Metazoa > Chordata > Mammalia > Diprotodontia > Phalangeridae > Phalanger > Phalanger gymnotis. The sequence goes on along the minus strand of CM053627.1, from coordinate 73,004,821 downwards.
AGCCTGGTGCCCCCTTCCCTGCATTTCCAGGGGCTTACCATATTGGTGCCAGACTTAGTGAGGACATTTGATTGACTTTAGCCCTAGTGAGCTCAGAACTCCAACCTCAGCCTCCCACAGTAGCTGAGATTATAGGTATGTATTACTACACCTGGCTACTCCCTAATCTTAACTGAAATATTTACTGAAAATGCAAAGCAGACATTTATATATTTATTTATTTATATAACATTCCACCCACGAGTGTCAATCACACTATCCTATCTATACCAGTATCCATGGGGAGATTTAACATACATCCAAGTTTTGGGGTAGTATTACCTACAAATAGCCAACACAACTCACAACTCTGGAACTATGGACTCAGTATCCTCTTTCTATCAAAGCAAATGAGATAATATTTGTAAAGCGCTTAGCACAGTGTCTGGCACATAGTAGGCACTTAAGGAATACTTATTCCTTTACCTCCCCTTGTTCCCCCTGTCTCAGGAACTGTCAATCAAAGTCCTTTGATGAGCATAGGTTCTGTGTTGAACAGATGCTTCAGCTACTAAGCAGAACTGATCCATATTGTATTTAACTAACACCTCACTGGGCACAATATCTGATTATCCAATGATTAAGATCAATCCAATGGGCTGCCTCTCTGATGCTCTGCTTCCAAGCTTCCCTCAGTTTAGCTTCTTCACAGCAGAAAATCATATAGCAGAACAGGGTATATTATCTTACTCTTAGGGTTGCTTACTCCTGGATAATAACTATAGGATCTGTCACTTTCAGCTTTGAACTTAGCTGATGCCTTTGGCCAAAGTTCTTTTATGTTCTTTTAGGAAAAAGAAAAGACTATTATCCTAAAGTTGGTAAAAAAGAAGTTTCTTGTTCTTCTTGTTCTTGTTCTTCTTCTCTGACTGCTGTCTCTATTCCTCATTATTCTTCTCAGCAGCTGGTGGTAGTACAGAGTTCTCTAGCCTCTCATTGGTCAACCAATCTGCCTGAAAACCAAGTGAGAGTGAGAAAAATCTCACTTCCACACTGTTCTGAAATCTGTTCTTTCACCTCTCTCCTCTTCTCTCTTCCTAAACCTGTTTTTTGTTTTGTTTAGCAGCTGGTTCTTCTCTAGGAAAGATCCTGCTTCATAACCAAATTCTCATCTTCTGTTAAAAATCAAGTAAATTACGTTTCGTGCAAAAAAAAAAAACTCAAAAAAAAAAAGAAAAAGCAAGAAAGTGAAAAAGACTATGTTTTGCTCTGTATTCAGATGGTATCAGTTTTTTCTCTGGACATAGATAGCATTTTCCATCATGAGTCCTTTGGGATTGTCTTGGATCATTTTATTTCTGAGAATAGCTAAGTCATTCACAGTTTTTCACTGTACAATATTGCTGTTACTGTATACAATGTTCTCCTGGTTCTGTTTACTTCACTTTGTATCAGTTCATGTAAGTCTTTCCAGTTTTTTTTCTGAAATCATCCTACTTGTCATTCTTATAGCACAATGATATTACATTGCAATCATATACCACAACTTGTTCAGCCACTTCCCAAATGATGGGCATTCCCTTAATGCACTGTTCTTAGCCACCACAAAAACAGCTGCTATAATTATTTTTGTATAAATAGACTCTTTTCCTTTTTTTTTAAACCTCTTTGTGATACAGACCTAGCGATGGTATTGCTGGATCAAACGGTAGCCACAACTTTATAGCCCTTTGGGCATAGTTCCAAATTGCTCTCAAGAACTGTTGGATCAGTTTGCAACTCCACCAACAGTGCATTAGTGCCCCAGTTTTCCAACATTTCCTCCAACATTTGTTATTTTAGCCAATCTGATGGGTGATGTGGTACCTCAGAGTTGTTTTAATTTGCATTTCTCTAGTCAAGAGTAATTTAGATCACCAAATATACTTTTTAAAAAATCAAATTTGTGGTCAAGCCAAAGGGCAAAGGAGAGATACAAGGTTAACTGTGGCATATTTTATGACCTATGTACAGGGTTTCGCTAGTAAATATTTAATAACCAGCTCTCCAGGGGAAAAATTGTATGTATAATACACTTTTAAATTTAATCTGCATTACCAATATTTTCTCCATCACTTTCTTAAGTCTAAATAATCAATGACATAATCACTGAAGATCTGATTTGTAGTGTCTGCCTTTCTGAGGTGTCAATATTCACATTGAAAATTTAATGTTTGGCTCTGGATATCTAGTATAGCTGGCTCCAGCATACCTCTGCTTATGTGCAAGCAGAGATTTAAGGTTTGTGATGAGAGAAATATATATTTGGAAAAGGATGTGGTCCAGTCATATGAGAGTAAAGGATTATTAATGCACAGAGTACTGAGACTAGAAACCATGAAATGTTAAAAAAAATAATACTGAAAAACCAAAAAACCTACAAAAAGACCTCCGGTACATTGGATAGCTCCTTTGTTGAGGATTTGTGAAAGAATATGGATGGGTTGCAGTCTCTGAGGGAGATGAGATTCATTGATATTTTGACCTATCGCATTCATATAACAGGGTTCATCATATTATATGGAAATTACCTTGTTCGTTTTCTTAACTGTCAGCTATTGTGGCATCTTGTGAAATTTTCAGACTGAAATTCATCAAAACTGTGAGATCATCAGAACTTGGAAATCTCTCTGACATTTTGGGAAACACAGATGCAACGTGGTATTGATCATCTTCTTCCCCTTGAGATTCTCTTTTCTCTAGGTTTTCAGGACATCACTCTCTCCTCATTTTTATCTTACCTATCTGACTGCTTCTTCTTAGTTTCCTTTGTTGGCTCTTCATCCAGGTCACACCTGCTTAGCATGGATGTCCCACAAGGCTCTGTCTTGGGGCCTTCTTCTCTTCTCCATCCGTACAGTTTCATTTAGTGATCTCATCATGTCCCATAGATTTAATTATCATCTCTGTGCTGATGATTCTCAAATCTTTTCATCCAGCTCTAACCTCTCTCCTGACTCCTAGTCTCATACTTCCAACATGTCCATTTGACATCTCAAACTGTAGGTCCTATAGACATCTTAAACACAGCATGCCCAAAACCAAACTCATTGTTTTTCTCCAAACTCTCCTCCCTTCCAAACTTCCCTATTACTGTTGAGGGCACTACTGTCCTCCTAGTTCCCTAGGCTTGTATCTTAGGTATCATCCTAGACTCCTCAATATCTCTTACACTCCCTTATCCAATAGGATGCCAAGGCCTATCCATTTCACCTTTGCAGCATCTCTCCAATACTCCCCCTTTAGTACTCTGACATGGTCTTCACCCTGGTGTAAGCCATCATCACCTCACACCTGCACTATTGCAATAGCCTTCTGGTGGGTCTGCCTGCCTCAAGTCTCTCCCCACTCCACTCCATTCTCCCTTCAGTAACCAAAGTGACTTTTCTAAAGAACAGGTCCAATCATGTCATCCTCCTACTCGGTAAACTCCAGTGGCTTCCTATTACCTCCAGGATCAAATACAAAATTCTCTCTATGGCATTCAAAGTCTTTCATAATCTAGCCCCTCTCTGTCCTCCCTTCTCTAGTCTTCTTACACCTTACACATATTCTTCAATCCAGAGACATTGGTCTTCCTGATGGTTCTCAAACAAGACACTCTATCTCTTGACAGGGCATTTTCACTGGCTGTTCTGCATGCCTGGAATACTTGTCCTTCTCACCTCTGCCTCAGGGTTTCCCTCATGTCCTTCAAGTCTCTGCTAAAAGCCCACCTTCTACAGGAAACCTTTCCCCATCCCTCTTAATTCTGGTGCCTTTCCTCTGCTATTTCTTATTATCCTGTAATAACTTGTTTACGTGCAGTTGTTTGCTTGTCGTCTCCTCCCTTATGTGAACTTTTCTGGTGGCAGAGACTGTCTTTTGTCTTTCTTTGTATCCCCAGCATTTAGCACAGTGTCTGTACTTAGTAGGAGCTTAATAAATGCTTGTTGACTAACTGGAGAAATGAAGAGAGTGTTGGCAGGAGAATCTAGGCTCCCAACTGCACCACTTACTTGCTTTGTGACTCCAACAGGATCACTTACCCTAAGTATCTTAAGTTTTCCCATCTCATTAAAATAAGTGTCTTAACTCTACCTCTGAAAGCTATTGTGAGAATCTAGTGGTCTTCACTGTATTAATAGAAATACTCTTTCCTGATCAGAAGATTTGTGGACAACTGAGTTCAGTTTTGGGAGCCACATTTTCAGGGGGACACTGACAAACTGGAACAAATCCAGAGTGGGTGACCTCAATGGTGAGAGGGACTTGAAACCATGTGATTTAAAGAATACTCACAAGAACAGAGGATGTTTTGCCTGGAGAATAGAAAACAAGAAGACATAACTGTCTTCATACATTTGAAGAACTTTCATCCAACTCTAAAAGTTTATGATTTTGTGCAGAATATGATCAGATTTATTTTGTGTACCTCCAGAGGTCAGAACTTGGACTTAAGGGTAGAAGTTACAGAGGTGTGGACTTTAGTTCATTATAAGGAAGTCCTTTTTAATTGTTAGAGCTGTCTAAACATGTGTGTCAGGGAATTCACATATTATTTTAGCTGGAAAGGACTAGAGATCAGTCCAGTCCTTTCATTTTACTGAAACCAAAGCTCAGAAAGTTCAAGTATTTTGCTCAGGGGGACATAGCTAGCTAGCTGGCAGAGCTGGGACTCAGTCCAGGGAATATTCTTTCCATTCTGTCTTCCTTCCTTCTTTTCTCTCAACCTGAAGCTCAAAAATGTTGGACTTTGGGGAGAGGGGACATTCATTACATAATTCCCCTTCTCTTTCCTCCCCAGTTGAGGTAATGATTGAGTTAATGATTATCACCTTTTAGTTAATGATTATCACTTTTAGGTCTTTCCACCCATATACCACCACAGACACCTCCCTCATCCCCTCATATAAACCCGTTTTATCTCACTGAAAGGTTCCTGTGCCTATAGGCATCACTCACACAGTACGCATCAAGGCACATAAAAAGGGTTTGGGGCAGTGTGGGGTCCCGATTTGGGGGAAAACATAATACACAGTAAGAAATGAAAAGCCATTAACTTAAAGTCTGCAAAAGGTGGAAGCCTGGACATGGTGACCTGTTAAAAAATCATAACATAGATACTGAATCATAACTGAGATACTGAGTCATAATTTAGTGACCAAAATATGACTAGTACATGACCAGTATCCTACCTTGAGTGCCTGAGCATTTACCTGTTCAACAGTGTTGAGTTCTGATTTCAACAGTCCTGGAAGTCTGGGAACCTGGTTCAATACTAAATATAAACTATTAGCCAAAACGTTAACTAAGCAGAAAACCCCCAAATGTCCACCAATCTGCAATGAAACACCCTATGACTCCTCTTCCTTGTGTCTGATTTCGGTAGTTTACAACAGACAATTTTGGAGGTCTTTGATGGGATCTGGCAGCCAACCCGAAGTGCCTCTGTTTGTATTTGTAATGATTGATTAAACTCTTATAATCAATCTGGAGCCTCTTGGTCTCTTTCTTTGGTATCAAACTCACCCCACGGTTATGGAGGAGGTACAGGGGAATTCCAGTCAGGGGAATTCTGGACCTTACAGGCAGAATGGTGGGCATGTTGCTCAAGGAACAGCTTTGCAGTGGAGGGAAAGAGAAAGATGAAGGGAGAAGAGAGGAGCTATTTTGGGAAGGTGTAGTTTGGGAGGCTGGCCAGTGCTTCCTGCCCCTCTAGTTGAGACATGATTCTGTCTGCTTCCCGCTATCCCCAATCTCCCTGAATCTCATTCTAAGGTGAGCTGGAGATGGGTATCTACCAATCAGGGACCTCCACCATTGACGAAATAGTTGATGGGTGGGAGGTCCCACCAGGAGAGAGGCTGGAAGACCCAACGCAGGGAGAAGAAAAAAGATTGAGTTAAGTGAGTTTGCCTGTAGCGGGGGGTGGGGTGGGGGTGGTGGTGGTGGTGGTGGTGGTGGTGGTGGTAAATGCGTCTTAATTGCCTGTGTTTTTTCCTACTAGCGAGATGCTGTGCAGAAAGTAGGAGTCTAACTTGATACACGAATGAGAGGGAAAGAACGGGACAAATGAATGGAGTAGTCTGGAAGAGAAGAGAGAGGAAAAGAAGACGTGAGGTGTTGGGCTGTATGTGCAAAAGGCATTGAGTCCAAGCTCCTACTTAGGTTTCAACTAGGGCTGTGTCCTTTGCGACCAGTATCACCTAACGGTAATAGCTAGCATCTGTATAGCACTCCACAAACGTCACTTCATCCTCACAGCAATGCTGAGGTGACGCTATTTTACAGATAAGGAAACTGAGGCAGCCTGGTTCTGACTTGCTGGTGTCTGAGGAAGAATCAGGTCTTCCTGACTTCGGTCCCCACGGGGACACCTAACGTCTCTGCGGGCCTCAGTTTCCCCATTTGTAAAAAGAGCGCGTTGGAATAGACGCCTTTAAGCTCTAAGAGTCTTATGGCGATACACTGGATGCGAAATTGGCGAAGGAGAGGAAGGAGGGGGCCACGGCCACTTTTTAATGAGGCAGCCGCGCCAGCTTGACCTCTGAACCTAACATAAGGGCGGAGGGAGCGCAAGCGAGTGACCCTGGCCGACAAGAAAAGGCTGCGAAGGTCACAAGACACCTTTAAGGACAAACAGAGCCCCACGTGACCAGGGCACGCCCCGACTCCCGAGCCCGAGAGCGCGCAGCCGCGTTGGCGTCATTTCCGCCCAGTTGAGCTCCGCAAGATGGCCGCTATCTTGTTGAGGTGACTTTAGCCCGGGGCCTAGGAGCGGCGATTTTCGGGGAGGGAGGGAGGTTAGAAGGGGATCGTCGTGACCCACCGGGCGCCGTGTCGCTGTGTGAGTGGGCCAGGGAGGGATGCGGGGCTGTGGGGGCTGCGTTCTTTTCCATAGCTGGGTCCTTAGAAAGCGGCGAAAAGGGCCCGCACTGCGCGCCGACCCTCCCCCAGTCCCGTGAGTGCGCTCCCGCGAGGTTCAAAGGTCACGCCTGTCTTCCGCGCTGTCCCTACTAGAGCTCAGGTTCCTGGCCTCAGCTCCCCCTTTGCCTCCTTTACTGATTAACCTCGTATTAGATACAGCGGTGTACGTGTTTTATCCTTCTCGTCCCCCACGGCCGCGACTTTAGGGCCGGGGGCTGTTTTGCTTATATGTCTGTATCCCCACCGTAGGCATTTAATAAATATTGAATTCCACGGTGAGAGGGAACTAAATACACAATAACCGGTAAAAAACGTAGAGGAGAAGTCTAGATAGGGTGAAACATTTGAGAACGGAAGGTGGTGGCAGTCAGGGTTGAAGGTCATGCCCTGTTTGGAAGGGAGCGCTTTAAGCAGGTGGGACAAGAAGTCATGGGGAGGGGGGAGGGGACGACGACAATCTGAATAAAGACGTCATCTAACTCAATAAACGTGTTGTATGATCATCAGTTTAATCTGTACTCACTTTGAGAATAGCTGGCTATCTAGATGGAAATAAGTCAGCCGGCATTGGTGCTTTCTGGAAAGTTGGCGGGGGAGAGTTCTGTAGTCATCTGCACAGAGGTGATAATTGAAGAAATGAGTGTGAATGACATCACCAAGTTTTGGGAAAGTATAACTTTAGTGTCGAAGTATCGTTCAATCTCTTGATTTCCCCAAATACTTTTTTCCCCCCTTTTTTGAAGGCAGTTGAGGTTAAGTGACTTGCCCAGGGTCACACAGCCAGTAGGTGTCTGAGGTCAGATTTTAACTTAAGTCCTCCTGATTCCAGGGCAGGTACTCTTATCTGTTTTGCACCACCTAGCAGACTCTCCTCAAATGCTTTAAACATTTCCTTCCCACCTAGTAGTTCACTCAGCGTAAAAACAGTCATAAGGGTCCTTGATTTTTCCAAAGAAAGAAATAAATTATCTTTCCTTTTTTTTCTTTCTAGAAAATAGCAGAGTCTGGTACGTCAAAGCTCCCTACTTTATGTGTGATGGGTGATTTCAATGCTTGATTTCACCTGTGTAGCAGTCATCTAGTGTGCTATGTTATTACTATGGGATTAATACTTATTCCCATTATTAATATTACTAGTACCAGGGAACTTTGACAAAATTAACATGTGACCTTAATATACTGGTCAGTAGTTTTATATCTTGGCCCCCCAGCTGGTCACATTGCTTCTAGGCAGTTCAATTTGGGCATTTTAGCGATAGTATTTAGAAGCTGAAGCACACCAGCAGCAGATGTCACCTACCTTATGTAGTCCAGCCATCAAATAGAACTAATTTAGTGCCAATTATTTGTTTTCTTTCATTTGACAATAAGCTTCATGATGGCAGATACTGTGTCAATCTTTTACGAACCTTTTACATATCAAGTGCAGGAGTGAGTCTGCATAAGGGATGGAAATACTCAAAAACTGAAATATGAAGATACAAAGAGTAACAGCTCAGGCGAAGAAGAAAAGAGAGTTGTCAAAAAAATATAAATGGGATGCACTGATATTCTTTTGGCTTAACTCAAGAAATTAGATGATTAAAAGTTAAAAGATAGTAGTAATGAGAGATAGTAGAAGGTGAATACAAAAGTGAGGCATTGTTCTCTAAGAATAAGGACCAGGGTGCTAAAGCTGTGAGTGAATAGAGGCTGGTGAGATAAAATGGAAAACAACAAACTGGATCGATGTTTTTCTTTTAGCTTTATTGAGGAAAAGTGGCTCAGGGAAAGGATAGGATAGAACTGTTTTTGGTATATAGGACAATGATAATGGTTGACTAGAGCTGGCAGAGCAGTTCAGCTCTTAATTTTTCTTCTGTTTTCTATGCCAAGGTAAATGACCGTTTGGAGAGGAGAGCAGAAATGGTCAGTAGACTATTGAAACCCAAGATAAGGAAGGAAGATAGAGAACATCTAGCTGCCTTCAATGAGTTCAAGTTACTATATTTAGATGAGATATGATTGTCGAGCCATTGTAGGTGATCTTTGAAAGATTATGACTTGCTCAAGGAGGGATACTGTAGAATTGGAGGATGAAAGTCCTGATTTTCAAAACAGGTCAGAGAATGGACTGTGCAAAGTATAGGATAATGAGCATAATTTCATTTTCTAGCAAAATTGTAGAATATATTTTTATAGGGATGGTTAGTGAAAATTTTTGAAAGGGTCAGAACAGAGAATCAAGAGGGTTTCTTAACAGTTAAAAGATAATTGGTAACTTTGGAGAGAGTTGTTTTGGTTAAATAATAAGATGAGAAACCAGATTGCAGAGGGTTTAGAAGAGAGTGAGAAGAGAGGGAGTGGCAGCATTGAATGTGGGTGGCTTTTTTGAGGAATTTGGCTGAGAAAAGCTAGATATAGGATGATAGCTTGAGGGGATGGTAGAGTTATTTATTTTTTTTTCAAGGAAGAGGGAAATGCAGAAATGTTTGAAGGCAATAGGGAATTAAAAAAAAACGGGTCATGCCAGTAAAAACTTGTTAAAAAAAAAAAGAACAGGTCATGCAATACTAACCTAATTTCCTTTTTTAACAGGGTTACTAGTAAACGGATCTGGGGATTGGCATAGATCTAGTTTACCTAGATTTTAGTAAAGCTTTTGACAAAGTCATGCTATTCTTGAGGAAAAGATGAAGGGATGTGGGCTAGATGATAATGTGGTTAGATGGATTTGGAACTGATTGAAAAGTTGTACATTAAGAGTAGCTATTATTGGTTTAGTACTGTTTTTATTTTTAAATTGTTAACTTAAATGGCAAAACAAGTATTTCCATATACAGAGCAAATTTTTTAAAGAGGACTTTGCATGAAACTACAAACCTTTATTACATGCAGCTTTCTTTTTTTAAATTATGTAGTAAATCCAACATCTAATATCCAGAGATGCCCTGTTATGATTCTTCTACTCTTCCTTCTGTTCTCTTTGCATTTTAAAATGTTTAAGTGACCTTCTTTTCTCTTTTCTCCTTGACAGTCCTACAACTAGATCTCTCTCCCACCCTCTCAACAAGTGAAATTTTTAAAAAAAGGAAAACAAAATCCCAGTAACAAATAAGCATAGTCAAGAAAAATGAATTCTCACATTGACTATGTCCAAAAAATGTATGTCTCATTCTTCACTTGGAGTCCATCGCTTCTGTCAGGAGAATGCGTACTCATTGGTCCTCCAGAATCACGGCTTGTCATTTCATTGATTAGAATCCTTTGTTCTTTCAGAGTTTTTTTTTAAAGCAATATTATTATAATATTGGTTCTTATAAATTGGGTTCTGCTCATTTCATTGTGCATCTGTTCATGTCTTCTCAGGTTTCTCTTAAACCATTCCTTTCATTATTTCTTATGGCACAATAATATTACATTACATCCATATACTATAATTTGTTCAGCCATTCTAAGATGAGTATTCTCTTAGTTTCCAGTTCTTTGCTGTAACAAAAAGAGCTACTTCAAATACTTTCGTACACGAATCCCTTTCCTCTTTCTTTGTCCTTTTTGGGACATAAGCCTAGTTAATGATACTCTGGGACAAAGGGTATGTATGCACTGCTTTGTTACTTTTTGGACTAGAGTTCCAGATTACTTTCTAGAACAGTCCAAGCTGTATTTGTGCGGTTGATTTTTTTAAAAAAAAAAAGTAAAGGGACATTACCTTTAATTTTTTAATAAATTTCATCTTGTTAGATTTCTTCTACCACGCCAGCCTCTATAGATCTTTTTGGCTACTTTTGGATACACTCAGTGTATTCTCTCTTCCTCTCAGGTTGGTATCATTTACAGCCTTACTTTTGTATCTTTAACCAAACATTAGTAAACATGTTGAGTAGGAAAGAGCCAAAGACAGAAGTGTGCAGCATGGCATTAGACATCTCCCTCCAGGTTGACATAGATCTATTTAGTTCTTCTTTTGCCAAACTTCAGCCTAGATCACTGTCACCATCTACTTCCTCTCCTCCAAGTCATGAACTACTTAAGAAAGCTGAAGAAAGTTTTACAACTAGGCTAGCTGGATACTTTATGTTGGTTGGTTGTTGTCCTTTGTTCTCAAAGAGGACCAAAATAACATCACTGTCTATGCCAGACTCAAGTTTCAATGTGTCCGACTGTGGCTGATGAGACCAGTACGAACTCAGAATACTCTACCACAGATTGGGCACAAATAGTCCATATGAACGCTTGGAGTGAATACTCTAAATTGTGCATCCTGTGTTTCCTTTAAGCTGTTTCAGTTCTGCTTTGCTCATAGAGCACAGCACCTTCTCTGATGTGGGCAGGCCATGCTGAGCAGTCCTGTGCCAGTGTCTCCCATGTCACCCAATCAATTCCAAAGTTCTTAAGAGAGACTTTGAGAATGTCCTTGTATTGCTTCTTCTGACCACCATGAGTATGCTTGCCCTGTGTGAGTTCTCCATAAAATAGTCTTTTTGGCAAGCATACATTTTGCATTCAAACAATGTGGCCAGCCCATCAGAATTGCGCTTTCCGAAGCAGAGTTTGAATGCTTGGCAGTTTAGTTCAAGTAAGGACCTCAGTGTCTGGTAACTTATCCTGCCAGGTGACCTTCAAATCTTCCTAAGACAATTCAAATGGAAGCGATTCAGTTTCCTGTCATGGCTTTGGTATGCTGTCCAGGTTTCACAGGCATACAACAATGAGGTCAGCACAATGGCTCTGTAGACCTTCAGTTTGGTTAGCAGTCTAATACCTTTTTTTCTCCCATACTTTCCTTTGGAGCCTCCCACACACTGAGCTAGCTTTGGCAATGTGTGTCAACGTCATTATCGATGTGTACATCCTGGAAAGTACACTACCAAGGTAAGTGAACTTATCCACAGCATTCAGAACTTCTCTATTTGCTGTAATTGATGGTTCCATGTATGGACATATCCCTAACTGGACGGACCTTCATTGCAATGAACTAGTTATTCCTTTTATTCTTTCCTATTTGATGCCCTTTCTCACTGTCCACAGAAGCTATTCCCAATCTTATCCTTCCAGCCCCATTCTTCTTCCTCTTGTTGCCCTCTCCCCCCTCCCCACCCCAATCTGAGGATTTTTACCTTTTAACTGAAAAAATTGAGACTATTTGATGTGGACTCTTTATTCTTCCATTCTCTTCATCTCAAAACCCCTTGACATCATCTCCCACTCTTTTCCTCCTTTCCACCTGTTTCTGAAAAACACACTTGCCAAGGCCAGTTGCTCTCCATCTGCACTTGATCCTATATCCTCCTGTCTTCTTCAGTAGATCGCATGTTCAATCTTCCCCCCCCACCCCATTGAATCTTCAGCCTCTTCCTATCAACTGGTCCTTCCTTACAGCCCTCAGACATGTTTTTTTCCATCCTTACAAGTTTTCTCTATCTTTACAAAAACTTCTTTAGACACTATCGTCTTTTCAAGTTACCTTCCTATAGCTCTTCTCTTTTTCCCAACCAAACTCCTTGAAAAAGGTGTCTGTACTCACTGCTTCCACTTTCTTTCCTCGTTCCTTGGACCTTTGCAGTCTGAGGTTATCAATGATCTCTTATTGACAAATCTGTTGGTCTTTCTCAGTCCTAATGCTTCTCAGCCTGTGTGCTGCATTTGATTCTGTTGACTGATCTCTCCTCCTGGATACTCTCTCTCCTATCTGGGTTTTTGTGACATTCCCTTAATTGGCCTCCTACATGCATAAACTTGTGTTCTCACTTTCCTTCAGTACTTGTCATTCACATCATTCCCCCTAACAGTGGGGTGTTCTTCAAGGTTCTTTCTGGGCTGGATCCTCTTCTATTCTTTCTCGGTAACCTCATTAGCCCCCACAGATTTAGCTATAATCTTTTTGCAGGTGAGTCCCAGTCCTATAAATCTAGTCCCACTCTTTCTTCCGACTCTCATTACAGTCATATACCACAACTTCTTTAGCCATTCACCATTTGATAGGCATCCCCTCAATTTCCAATTCTTTGCCACCCCAGAAAGAGCTGCTATAAATATTTTTATCCATGTGGATCCTTTCTCCTTTCCCCTTTTTTATGATCTCTTTGGGATACCTAGTAGTGGTATTGCTGGATCAAATGGTATGCACAGTTTTGTAGCCCTTTGGGCATAGTTCCAAATTGTTCTCCAGAATGGTTGGATCAGTTCACAACTCCACCAACAATGCATTAGTTATGTATGTATTTATTAACTTCATATTTATGTGATATGTTTTTATATGTACCTTTAGACTATAAGCTCATGGGAAGTAAGGATCGTTTCATTCTTTGTTCTTATATTAGGATTGCTTCATTCTTTGTTCTTGTATTTCCAGCACCTAGCATGGGGCCTGGTACATGCCAGACACTTGATAAATACTTGTTGATTGTTTGCTTGAATAATCAATAGTTGAGGGTTAAAATTATTTACTAGTAATCCTTCTAGTCATACTATCATGCAGCCCATAATTACTAATTTCAGCCAAAAGATACCATGAGAGAAATATGGAGCGGGATTTGTACTTGTATTTCATGTGAAAATTAGTGGTTGTGGGGGGTTTGTGTGACCAGTTGTTTCTGTAAGGACCTTGTGGAAAGTTAACATTGCCATTTGTTTGGTGGAAACAATAGCACTAGACAGAGACAGCCGTAGATTCCAACCCACATCTGCAAACTCTCACTGGGTGACTGAGTGACCAGGCCCAGCTTGGTGTGAGGAATGCGTGCCCTGCAACTTCAGAGTTACAATTACTTCAATTGATTTAAAAAGATTTGTTCCCACTTCTTTTTTTCCTGAGAGTCTTTGGTGCATAATGTCATCATTCACCTCTTGCCCTTAAAGCTGGAGCAAAGGAAGATCTAGAGAAAGAGAAGTGTTGATTGGATCTTATTTTTCAAATTCTAATGTTCCAAGAGAGATAGGGAAATACTGGTGTATTAGATACTCATGGTGAGAGGGAAATAAGGCAATGTCAACTTTATTGGATAGTGTGGGAATCTGATACTTTCTTCCCATTATTCGTAGTTAGTGTTTGGGCTCTGCATTATTTCCACCTTGAAGTACTTTTGAAAGAAGGCTTGTACTTTTATGGCCAGAGTCAGGGTAAGAATCACATGCCTTACTTAATATATAAACATGAAATGAATTTTAATTTCTTACCTGGACATGATGATTTTGTAGTTTTTCTGGAGCTGATTTTATCCTTGGCATAATAATAATAATGATAATAAAACGCTTTGGTATAAGAATTGTTATTCTTATTTTGCAAGTGAAGAAACAGACTCAGAGAATTGAGGTGACTTGTCCATGGTCACTCATGTCATAAATGGTAGAGCTGGGAACTCTCAGTGCTTGTGTATATAGAGGCAGCATGGGACAGTGGACAGGATGCTGGGCTTGGTGTCAGGGAGATTTTGTTTCAGGTCCCACTTCTGACATTTATTAACCATGGTACCATGGGCAAGTCATTTAACTTATTTGCACCTCAGTTTCCTTTCCTACAAAATGAGGAGGGTGGACTTGTTGACCTATATGAACCCTTTTAACTTTTAATCTATTATAATTCTTTTTTTCTTTAAAAAAATTTGTTGATGTTCTTTTTTATATTACTGCCACTCCTTACCACCAGAAATCCTCCTTTGTCTCTAATAAAAAGCAAAACAAATCAGCATATTGGATATGTCTGTTAAAGTGTGACTCATTCCGTACCCCTAGTCTACCAACATTCTGCCTAGAGGGTGGGGTATATTTCACCATTAGTTTTCTGAATTCATGATGGATTATTACATTTATCGATAGGAGTTCTTAAGTCTTTCAGTGCTGTTTTCCTTTATGTCATTTTGGTCATCACGTAGACTGTTTTTCTGGTTCTACTTACTTTCTTCTATATCACTTTGTTTAAGCCTTCTTACTACAGCAATATCCTATTACATTCCAGTTTGTTTAGTTTAGCCACTCTGCCATTCGATGGGCACCCACTTTATTTCTTTGCTATCATGAAAAGTACTGCTATAAATAATTTTTTCTACTGCCTTTTCAGGAGAAGTAACCCCCAGTACTGTAAATCTCAGAAATTATTGAGTGTTCAAATAGAAAATTCACACTCAAACATTTTTCTGTATTGGTAGATGAAATTTTTTACACATATTCTTTCCTCCCCCATCCCAGTGTTAACCTAGATATCCTTCTATATCAGTCAGTCAATAAACATTTATTACATCTGCAGGCATTTGATATTCTAAGTGCTTTAGTTTTCCTCATAAACTTTTTTTTTAATCACATCTTTCCCCATTCAAGAACTTAAAAGTGCTTTCTTTAATTACTTAGTTAATATTCAAGGCCCTGCATTGTTTCTACCCAAGCTCTTCCTCCTCCCACCTCTACCTCTCTCTTCCTCCTTCCCTCTCCTCCTTTCTCTCTCCCTCCTTTCTCTTTCCTTCCCTTGCTCCCACCCTGTCCGTCTCCCTAATCTTTTATCACATAGATTTTTATTTTTAATTTGTGTACATGCTGCAGTACTCCCACTCTCCCAACCTTCACCTAAGAAACACTGCATTTTGAGTGCCATGAGAATTGAGATTACGTTTTTAACATTAGAAGGACTGAAATTTAGGAGTACCTCAAAGGAACAACCTGCATCAATTAACACAATACTTTTTGTTTAATCCATAAGGCAAAGAAAATAGAGATAGTAGGATGAAAGTGTTTTGTGTCAGTTCACACTCTTGGTCCTTCTAGTGCTAAATATCCTTTTATTTCCCATAGTACTGCATTAGGTACTGCATAAAGGAAGCATTCCATAAAAAGTTGTTGAAACTGAAATTTGTTGAAGTTGTGCCCCATCATACTTAACTTGCTGGAGCCGAGCCATTTCTTGCTATTTTGCACCTATGTCCTATATGTACTGTTTTCCCCACTCATCATGTCCTCTTTTCTGTATCACCTTATTTAATACCTGACTTGGAAGCTTTTCATGCTTAATCATGCAGCTAGTCCTGTTCCTTTACTTTCTTAAGCATTCACTTGTGGCTTTGCACATTTAGTTGTTGTTTATAATTATTCTCAAATTATTTAATGTTGTGTTAGGGGCTGAGCCTTCTAGTTTTTTACTTCTCGACATGACCTAGTACAGTGTTGTATGTTCCAGAGGTGCTCAGCACATCCTTCTGACTGATTGGTTGTTTTTTGTCTTGCAGATATGCTGGTCGCCATTGCCTCCGTGCCCACCTAAGCCCTAGACTGTGTGTCAGAAAGTAAGTGTTTGAGTATTTAGGAATTGTCAGAGAAGAAAGAATGACTTGAAGTTAGTTAATTATAAGAACAGTTTCAAATAATCACAGAATTTTGAAATTGGATCACATGACATAATATACATAAAGCAAACCTTAAAATATTATATAAATATTAACTGTTGGAAGAGACTGAAGAAGCTATTTAGTCAGACTCTTACTGAACAAAAATCCATTTGACAGCACATCCAACAAGTGGTTATCCAGCTTTTACTCTCTTAGTATCACAATTTATCTTGGATTTCACCTTATTAATCATTTCTGTTCTTTTTCTAATGAACAAAATTATAAGTTTGTTTTTCTAAGGATTTTACTTTAGTCTTTAATCAGTTTTCCTCCTCATTTTTCCTACTGTATATGACATTGATTAGCCTTTCTTAAACTTTGCTTGAATTCTGGCATTCTATAATAAAAAATTGGCTTATATTTCTGCAATGCTTTTTGCAATTTTACAAGTTACCATCAATGAGATAGGCAGGGTTGGAATTATTCTCATTATTTCTCTCATCTTATTGGTAAGGAAATGGAGGCTCTTAAGTGGTTAAATATCTTACCTATAAGTGGTGAACCTGGGAATAAAAACCAGATTTACTTGAGTCCTAGTCTAGTACTGTTCTTATTAATAATGCTTGCTTCCTCTTCTAGTATGTCCTTTTATACTTTTTACTTCTTAGTGGCTACTTAGATGATTTTTGGTCTTCTTATCCCTCAGCCCTGGACAATTCCCAGAGCTCAATCCTAGGCTTTCCACACTCATTCACTCAGAACACATTCTCTTTCTTTTTTCTAAAACAACATATTTTATTTGTATCTTTTATGTGTTATCTACATTTTTCAGTGTATCCCTCACCACCCCCTCCTCCAAAAGAGCCTCTCTTACAACAGAAAACAAAAAAAAGGAAAAAAAAAAGTCAGCTTCGTAAAAAGAGCCAACATGCTAAAAAATATTATCCATAGTGTTCCATATCCACAGCCTCCTATCTCTGATGTTATCCAGTGTTCCATATCTGTAGTTCCTCACCTCTGCAAAGAAGGGAGGGAGAGAGCCCATTCATTTTCTTGGCTTCAGCTATGACCCCCAATTTCCATTTCTATCTCTGATCTCTTGTCCTTCTTTGCTCTTAGAACTCCTGCCATTCAAAGCTATAACTAACTAGTTATTCTGGTGCCCAAGTCAAGTAGCCTAAAAGGTGCCCTCAGTTTGTCATTTTTCCTTTTTTTTTTCTTTTTTCTTCTCAATTTGTCCTAAGAAAATTCATTTGCAGTTGGACAGATCTTCACTTTAAGACACAGACCTCATGGAGGGAGAGATTCTCTAAGACACTGAAAGGGCTTCATGAGGAATGGAGCTGGTCTAATTGGGCTGGAGAAGAGCTCACCTGCAGTACTGTTATTTTTTTTTTTAATTTTTAATTTTTAGTTTATAACACTCAGTTCCACAAGTTTTTGGGTTCCAAATTTTCTCTCCCTCCCACTCCTCCCCCCAACCCTATAAGACAGTATGTAATCCAATGTAGATTCTACATATACCTTCACCTTGAACTTACTTACATAATAGTCTAGTTGTAATGAAGAATTATAACCAATGGAATGAATCATGAGAAAGGAGAAATGAAACAAAAAAAGAGAGAGAGAGCAAAAAGTGTGCCTCAGTCTGCATTCAGACTCCATAATTCTTTCTCAGGATGTGCATAGCTTTTTCCATCATGAATCTTTTGGAGCTGTCTTTGAACCTTGCATTGATGAGAAGAGTCTAGTCTATCAAAATTAATCCTTACAGATATCGCGTGTCTGTAATCGTGTATAATGATCTCCTGGTTCTGCTCCCCTCACTCAGCATCCATTAGTATAAGTCATTCCAGGTTGTAATGAAGTCTATCTGCTCCTCATTTTTTATAGCACAATAGTATTCCATTATATTCACATAGCACAATTTGTTTAGGCATTCCCCAATTCATGGGCATCCCCTTGATTTCCAATTCTTTGCCACCACAAAAAGAGCTTCTATAAATATTTTTGTACACACAAATCCCTTTCCCACTTGTATGATCTCTTTGGGATATAGCCCTAGAAGTGGTATTGCTGGGTTAAATCGTATGTACATTTCTATAGCCCTTTGGGCATAATTCCAAATTGCTCTCCAGAATGACTGGATCAGTTCACAGCTTCACCAACAATGTAATAATGTTCCAGTTTTCCCACATCCTCTCTAGTATTTATCGTTTTCCTGTTTTGTCATGTTAGCCAGTCTGACAGGAGAGCTGTGGTACCTAAGAGTTGTTTTGATTTGCATTTCTCTCATCAGTAGTGATTTAGAGCATTTTTTTGTATGCCTGTAGATATCTTTAATTTCTTCCTCTGAAAACTGCCTGTTCATATCCTTTGACCATTTCTCAATTGGGGAATGACTTGTATTCCTATGAATTTGGCTTAGTTTCCTGTATATTTTAGAGTTGAGGCCTTTATCAGAGACACTAGTTGTAAAGATTTTCTCCCAATTTTCTGCTTCCCTCCTTATCTTAGTTGCATTGGCTTTGTTTATACAAAAACTTTACAATTCAACATGATCAAAATTATCCATTTTGCATCTTGTGATGCTCTCTATCTCTTGTTGAGTCATGAATTCTTCCCTTTCCCATAAATCTGACAGGTAAACTGTTCCTTACTCTCCCGAATTGCTTATAGTATCAGCCTTTATTCCTAAATCATGAACCAGTTTTGACCTTATTTTGGTATATGATGTATGATATTGGTCCATGCCCAGTTTCTGCCATGCCATTTTCCAGTTTTCCAAGCAGTTTTTGTGAGATAGTGAATTCTTAGCCCAGAAGCTAGATTCTTTGGGTTTATCAAAGAGTAGATTGCTGTCGTAGTTGACTATTGTGTCTTGTGTACCTAACCTATTCCACTGATCCACCACTGTTTCTTAGCCTGCAGTACCAAGTAGTTTTGATGACTACTGCTTTATAGTGCAGTTTAATATCTGGTATGGCTAGGTCACCTTCCCTAGCATTTCTTTTCATTAATTCCCTAGATATTCTGGACCTTTTATTCTTCCAGATTAATTTTGTTATTATCTTATCCAGCTCTATAGAACAATTTTTTGGTAGTTTGATTGGTATGGCACTGAATAAATAATTTCAGTAAAATTGTCATTTTTATTATATTAGCTTGGCCTAACCATGAGCAACTGATGTTTTTCCATTTATTTAGATCTGACTTTATTTGTGTGAAAAGTGTTTCATAATTATATTCCTGTAGGCCTTGGGTTTGTCTTGGCACGTAGACTCCCAGATATTTTATAGTGTTGTACTGTTGCCTAATAGCTTCCTATTTTAGTTAATTCTTGCTTACCAGGTGCTGGGAGCAGCTGGGTGGTGTGGTGGATAGAGTGCCAGGCCTGTAGTTAGAAAGAATCATCTTTGTGTATTCAAATCTGGCCTCTGACATTTGTGACTCCGGGCAAGTCATTTAATCTTGTTTTCCTCAGTTTCCTCATCTGTAAAACAAGCTAGAGAAGGAAATGGCAAATCACTCCAGTATCTTTGCCAAGAAAACCCCAAATGGGGTCATGAAGAGTCAGGCTTGACTGAACAACAACCACCAGATACTAAACCTGAGTATAAGGTGCCAGCAGTGTCTTTTAAAGTTTGATACCCTAGGACAAAGTCCTTAGTCATCCTACTCTGGTTATGGCTCTGCTGCTATCTATCTATAGGATGTTGTCATTTGTATGTCTTAAATTCAGCATGTCAGAAACTAAAATCATCTCACATTTCCCCCAAACCAATACCTCTTGCCAGCTATAGTCAACTGCTATCAATTTCACCATCATTTTCTTAGTAATGTGTAACATTGGTGTTAACTCTGACCTGTCATCTTCAAATAACATAATTTCTCTGAGCCTCAGTTTCCTCTTTTGCAAAGGCTGAATGATAACTCTCCTGCTCTTTGTATCTCAGGGGATTGTTTTGAGGATTAAATGGGGTAGTTGAATGTGCTTTGCAAATCATAAAGCACTATACAAATTCTGTTACTATTTATCTTACATAAGTAGTCAGCTGTTTCCTGCCTCTTTTCTCCAGTTTCATCCTTCATTTCTTCTTCAACCATTTTTTGACCTCCATCTTCTCCCCATTAAAATACATAATACACATTGTTGCCAGATTGATCTTATTAAAACATTGCTTTAATCAGAATACTTCTCTGCTCTGAAGTCTATAGTGATGCTGTATTTGGACCAAATTCAAATTCCTTTGTATGACATTCAATTTGACCCACCTTATATCACCTTATTTTCTGCTACTTTCCGTTCTGGTGTGTCTAGCCAGGAAGATTTTGTTGGTTGCTTCTTTCCTCTTTACCTTTAATCATATGGTTTCCTTAACTTAGAGTGTGCTTTCTCCTCAGAAACTAATTATTTCTGTATTTTATTTTTGAGACTCAGGAATCAGGTTCAGCAGTTCTTCTGTGACTAACCTCATCACTTGGAGAGGTAGCATGGTATTGTGGATAGGATACTGGATTTGGAGTCAGGATGACCAGGGTTTTTGTATCAGTCACTTCTGACACTGCCAATATCACCACGGACAAGTCAGTTAATATCTCTTAGTCTGTTTGCTCATCTGTAAAATAGGGATAATTGTAATACTACGTACTTTATAATGTTGTAATGGGGACCAAATTGAATGATACACGTAATGTGCTTTGTAAACTTTAAAGGACTATGTAAATGTCAGTTACTATCACACAATGATTGTTGAGTTATTTTGAATTTATAGGTGCATGATAGACAGATCCTGCCATCAGGGTGCTCACATTTTAATTGGGGGTGGGGCAAGGAGAGATAACATAAAAAAGAGTTGAGAAGTGGAGAGTGGGAAAGTGGAGGAGTCTGGAGAGTTTGGATTGAGCATTGCTGGCTTAAATACTTCCTCTGATGAAGGTTTGAGGTTGGAACTTACCAATGTAGATACACATGATTTTTGTGGTACTGTTACATTCCTGCTTTTGCCTTGAAATTGTACTTGTTCATATATGGATGTCTCCTCTCTCCATCTAGATTTCTATAGTAGAAATTCCTAAAGACCAGGGGAAAAGGGGCCCATGTCTTCTACATGATACCCAATATAGTGCTAGGGATGCAAGTAATTAGTACATTAATCCACTTGTTGCACAGATCTCAACCTAAACCCAGTGAAAAAGAGAAATTGGGAAGCTATGAGAAATCATTAAGTTGGAGCTGGTTCCTTATTTCTGAGACAAAAGTAAAAATATTTGGTAATGTGTAAGTAATAGGTCCAACTGTTGTTACTTGCCCTTTTTTGGTCAATCCTATTGTTGTCATAAAGTAGTAGGCAACATAAGGGTGGGTGGATAGGAAATAGAAGATATATGAGTATGGAGACATTGAGATGGTTGTGGTTAAACATAAAGGGAACAGAGAGGCAAGGGTAAAATTGGACTGTAGCTTGATGACTAAGTTCTGTAGCATCTGGAAGAGGGCATTTTGATCTGTCAGACTCAGCACCCCACATTTAACTGAGTTGGATTGGGAGATGTTGGGTGGGATCTCCCTGCTGAAGAAATGTGTGGTATAGTTGTTTTAGAAAAAATTGTTCCATCTCTGAATATAGACTGTAAGTGGGTGCTTGCCTCTGTGGACATCTGGAATAATTCAGAACCAATTCCTAATTACGCTGGTTATTTTTAGAGAATATTGATTTTTTTTCTTCCCTCCTCAGAACCAGTAGTTTAGTCGGTTCCCTGATAAGTGGCAGGGTCTTCAAGTTAACTCTTTACAGAACCCCCCTGAATAATGAAGTAGGAGATTGTCGAAGGGCCCTCTTCTTCAAGTAGTCTTTAGTTAATAATTATTTTTATTTCTTTCTAATTTCAATAATCTTTTTTCTAGTTAATACTTATTTTTAATTTCTTGAAATCTCATTTTCCTCATCTCTTTTTTTGAATGTTGTGTTTGTCCACACACTTATATATGCTTATCTGTTAACAGATGTACACACACAGACTTTACATCTAAAATGTTTTAGGTCTCCATCTGTCAGGAAACTTAAGGTTTTTTCTTAGCTGCCTCTTTTTCTAGGATATGGCAACCAGTTCTCTCATCGCTATGATTAACAACTTGTCACAGGATATCTTGTTATTGCATACATAGGGAAAGTTGTTGTTTGGACTAGCTTCATTAGTAGTTTTTACTGCCATATTTCTCATTCAGGGTTTAGCTTTTTTGTTCTTAACTACACTTTAGTACTAGTGATATGGATTTTCACATTTTCCCCAGTTTTCTACTCAAGTGTCTTTGGGCCTGCATAATGATTACTTCTTTCACTTGAGCAATGGATCTTATTGCAAAACTATAGAATAAAAGAATTTCGTATTTGGAAGAGACCTTCGCAGCCAATCCATGGTCCAACCCATGCTCCAAAAAGAAACCCCATGTAAACATATCTGACAAATAGTCATCCAGCCTTTGCTTGAAGACTCTCAGTGAGGGGAAACCCCTCTGTTTTCTGTTCTAATTTGGGGTAGCTCTGATTGTTAGGAGGTTTTTCCTTCAGTCCTGAATTTACCTTTTTTGTAATGTTAATCCATTTTTCTGAATTCTGCCTTCTGGGGCCAAGTCCTTATGATATCCTTTGTACTTGAACACAGCAGTCATATACTCCCTGAGTATTCTCTTCTCCAGTTCCTTCAGATTATACTCACATGACATTTACTGATTGTTTTCCTTAAAATGTACCCAGAACTGAACATAATGCTCCAATTGTAGCATAACCAAGGCAGTAGAGCAGAACTTTCACTGCCTTATTCCTCATAATAACCACACAATATTACATCAACTGTTTTGTCTGCCGTAACAAATCGTTCGTGCCTCTTAACCCTATAGGCCATTAAAATTCCCATATCTTTTTGAGGTAAATTACTGCCTATCCACGCTTGCTTCTTCTTGATGTAGAGTACCTAAGTTATACAGTGCATGGAGCCCTGGGCCTGGAGTCAGGAACACCTGAGTTCATCTGGCCTCAAACACTAGCTTTGTCACCCTGGGCAAGTCATTTAATCTCTGTTTAGCTCCATTTCCTCATCTGTAAAATGAGGATAATAATAGCATCTGCCTTCCATGGTTGTTGTGGAGATCAAATGAGATAATCATTGTAAAATGCTTAGCATAGTGTCTGGCACATAGTGAACACTATATCAATGTGAGCTATAATAATTATCACTACTGCTACTTCTACTACTGTGAAATTGGTCTCTGGAGTCCAAAGGCAAGACTTCACATTTATGCTTGTTGAGTTTTATCTTAGATTTATCGCTGGGTTCTAATTAAGATCTTTTTGGAGCCTATCACCCATTATGCATAGCTAGCTTTTTGTTAATCTGTGCATTTAACCAAAATATTGATGAAAAATGTTAAATAATACAGATCTCTGAGGCATGCTACTGGAGACTTTCTTCCAAATATTATTCAGCCAGTTCTGAATCAGTCTCATTATTTCATCCAGCCCTCATCTCTCCATTTTTTTCCCCAACAAAAAATAGCATGAAATACTTTATCTAACATGTTGTTAAAATTTGAACTATATCTACGTTATTTTCCTGTTCTATCATTTCTATATCTCTATCAAGAAGGAAATAAGATCTGATATGACCTAGTTTTGATTATATCATGCTGGTTCTTTGTGATCACCACTTCTTTTTCTAGATATCCACTTTCTATTTAACAATTTCTTCTAGAATTTTTCCAGGGGTTGAAGTCAAACTCATTGGACTGTAGTTTGCAGAATCTATTCATTCTTAGGGATTCCCTTGGTTTATAAGTACTTATTTGTCCATCTTTCAGGTTTTAAAAAAAATAAATAAAAAAGCCCCATGATGGAATGAAATAGATAGAAAATAGTACTTCATGGCTTTTTTGCTTCCTTAAAATACGTCAGTGGCATGAACATTGTGAATTATGGAGGATTCTTGCAGTCGTGTTGGCACATAGTAATGAAAACCAATGTGGTTTTAAAAGAATGTACCTGCCCAAATACCCATCAGAGGTGGGGGAGGAAAATAGAGAAATTTAGAGTTGGTTGGCTTGAGTGTTCAGAGAAGATGAGGAAGGAATTATACTCTCTTCCTCCTTAGGGCAGGTACTGAAGGGGAGTGAGCTTTATATTTAGAGCAAGGGTTCTTAACCTGGTCCATGAATTTGTTAGTTTTTTTTTTAGTATTTTGAAAATTATTTTTCAATATAATTGCTTTCCTTTGTAATCCTGTGTATTTTATTTTATGCATTTAAAAACATTTCACTACAAAGAGGTCCGAAACAAGAAAGTTTAAGAACTTTTAGGATGTGCTAATTAACTGGGACAAAACAAAATATTAGATTTATTCAGTTATACAATAAAATTTTCAATTTTTCATCTTTAGAAAACCTTTACTATTATCTGCTACTATAATTATCTATTTTACATGATTTGACGTTGAGTTTACAACATTTTGATATATTCTTAAACTTCATCATGAAACCACACTTTTGTCACATTGAATATACCTTTGACAGTCTATTTTTCCAAGTCTAGCTTTAATTATGTCTTTTAGGTTCCCAGGCCATTGAACCCTCCTCTCTCTGTTAACTTTTGATGACATGTTGCATCATACAAGCCCTTATTGTGATACTACATCTCTGTTGAGAATTTCTGTAATTTTGGAACAATTTTGCTTCTTCGTTTATTTATCAGAATTTATCACTCCCTCAGTTACATTAAAAAATCTCCCAAACAATTTTTTGGATGACCTTTATGGTATGACGAAGATATTGGATCTTACAGGATCACCTGGACTTCTTTTGACAACAGTTTTGGCATAGCCTTAAAAGAAAAAGTGAGTTTCAGTAGCAAAAATTATCTTTTTTCATTGGGGAAAAAAAAAGACTATCTCCCTGTCTCACCCAGGCTAAAAGTACAGGAGTGATTTGTGAGCCCGTGACACTACTGATTCCTTTAACCTGTTCACCTTCTGACCTGGGACAGTTTGACTCTCCATAGGCAATCTGCTAGACACCCCTCACCCCTTCATTGACTCCCTGGATCTCACCATATTGATGGTGGACTTAGTATGGACAGCTGATCAGCTTAGTCTACTGCAGCTTAGAGTTCCCAAGGTCAAGAGAGCCACCAGCCTCAGCCTTCCCGGTGACTGAGCTTATATAGGGGTGCACCACTGTCCCAGGTCTTTTTTTCAGTCTTTAATAGAAAAGTTTTTGTATTATTTTGCTTGTGACAAGTTTTTTTATTCATAGAAAAGATAAGCAGCTGTTTTTAAAACAGTCTTCTTGTTCTTCCAGCTTAAGAAGCCTGGCCATGGTATAGAGGAATCAATAGCAATTCCTCTGGCAGTCAGGTCTCTTTGAAGGACTTAGCTTGCCCTACTTGGTAATGAGATAATACACAAATAAGATAATTTATATAAAACATTTTGTACTGGAAAGCAGTCTGCTAGAAATTAGGCTTAGATCAATGTCTTATACTGCATTCCATAATAAATTTAATACAGATATGACCTGAATATTAAAGATCATGCCATTAAAAGATTAAAAAATCAGACCACATACTTTTTATAGCTATGGATAGGAGACATAGTATTAATCAAACAAGAGATAGAGGTTATTACAAAAGCAAATAATTTTGATTACCCGAAATTGAAAAGCTTTGGCACAAATTAAATTAATGCATCTAGGATAAGAAGGGGAGCAATGGAATGGAAGAAAAATCTTCAAATTTCTCAGATAAGTGTTTTAGTATCCAAGATACAAAGACAATAAATATTATGTAAAATATATTGTATATATGTGTGTATATCATATGATATATGTGTGTATAGAACAGGAATTGGCGAACTACAGCTAAGGACCAGATTTGATCTAGTGCTTGTTTTTGTATGTCCTATGAGCTAAGAATGATTTTTACATTTTTAAATACAAATCATTCTTAGTTTGCAGGCCACACAGAAAACAGATTTGGCCCATTGACTGTAGTTTGCCAACTCTTGGTATAGAAAACCATTTCCTTAGTGATTAACAAACCCCCCTGCTTGGTCATACCCTCCCTGTGGCTGTGATTCTGGACCTCCTTATATCACTATTGAAACTCTCTAATTCTCCCTCTTGTTGCTCATTCCCTTCAACCCATTCCCCCCAGTAACTCATTCTAAAACTGTCTATCATTTACACTGTGCTCACTGGAATGCCTGCTCCGAAAGTAACACACTTATTTTCATCTTTTCCCTTTTCTATTCTTTCCATCTTCTGGCCCTCACTGAAACCTAGCTCCCTCTTGATGACCCAGGTTCCCCGGGCTCCCTTTCTAGCACTGGTTATACTTTCACTTATTCCCCTGACTCACTGAAGGAGTTATAATGCTCCTTGCTCTCCCATTGCCTTTTCCTGTTTTTTTCTCTACCACCATTATTCACTAACTTCTCTTCCTCTGAGGTTCACTGAATCCACATCTGCTTGTCAATCAAAAATCTAGTAGCTCTTGTCTACCAACCTCTAGGACATTTTACTTCCTACCTCAGTGAGTTCAGTGTCTGACTTACAGTCTTTCTCTCTTTCCCAATTTCTTTACTCATCCTTGGGAAACTTCAGTTGATATATCCTCAAATATCCTAACCTCTCAATTCCTCAACTTACTTCCCATGACCTTCTCAACCCTACTTCATTTACACACAGAGATGGTCATAGCCTTGTGGAAGTGATACAAAAATACCACTTCCACATACATGAACTCTCAAATTCCATTATCTGCTTACAATCTATTATCATTCTACCTCTCCTGCCTTGCAACCCAATGCCCTTTTGTTTGGTCATACCATGATCTGCAGTCCCGCTTCCGCTGTTCTTTTACAGGCCATCACCCCTGCATTAGCCATACTCTTCTCCCTTCCCCGTCTTGACCCTTTGATCAACCAGTTCATCTCTACATTGTCCTCTTCTCTTTAGTCCCTCATTGGATCGCTGATTTTTCCTTACCAATCCCCAAGCTAGGATTGCTCCCACCATTCACTGCCTACATCTCTCTAAATAACCCATCACATTAGTTCTTCCATACCATTTCATCCCTCCTTAATTCTCCCATCATGTGTCCCTTCTCAACTGAGAACCTTGTCTCATATTTCTGTGAAAAAATTGAGGACTTTCTCCAAGAGCTCCGTCTTCTCACTTCCTCTTCATTTCATATCTCTCCCATGCCTTCTGCCACTGTCTTCTCTTTCATCCCTGTATTCCGGCTTCTGACCTCATCATTCAATTGCAACTGCTCTCTACAAAGTTACCAATGATCTTTTAATTGCCAAATCTAATGGACTTTCTTGATTCTCATTCCTGTCTTCTCTGCAGCCATTGACACTGTCAGTCATCTTCTCATTGATACATTGTGCTCTCTAGCTTTCCATGACACTCCTTTATCTTGGTTCTCCTCCTTTTCTAATTGCTCCTCTGTCTCCTTTGCTGGGTTTTCCTCTAAGTCATGTCTGCTAAAGGTGGGTGTCCCCCTGGGCTCTGTCTTGGGCCCTCTATACTGTTTCACTTGATAATGTCTTCAACTTCCATGGATTCAATTATCATTTCTATGCTAATGATTCTCAGATGTCCTTATCCAGGCTTAACGTCTCTCCTAATCTCCATACTCAAATCTCCAAGTGCCTTAAACTCAACATGTCCAAAACTGAGGTCATCTTTTCCCCAAACCCATCCTTCTTCCTAACTTCCCTATTGCTGTAGAGGCTATCACCATCCTCCCAGTCATCCAGGCTATCAACCTAGGTTTCATTCTCTATCCCTCACTCTCTCATCCTCTATATCCAATCTGTTGCCAAGGACTAATGATTTTATCTTAGTAACATCTCTCATGAACACTCCCTTCTCTTTTCTGATACTGCCACCATACTTCTACAGGCCCCTAATCACTTCATACCTTGGCTTTGCAGTAAACTGCTGGTTCGTCTGTCTGACATAAGTCTTTCCCCACTCTAGTCTATTCCCTACTTAGCTGTCAAAGTAATTTTCCTAAAGTACAGGTCAAAACATGTTTCTTTTCCACCCCACTGTATTTAAGCTCTAGTGCTTTTCTTTCATCTCCAAGATTCTCTGTTTGGCATCCAAAGCTTTTTATAACCTTACCCTCTCAAATTTACCTCTTCACCTCGGAAATGGAATTTCACTTCACATCCAGTGAATTGGTAATGGTGATAAATATGGGACAAGTTGATATTGGAGGGGTTGTGGGAAGGTAGGCATATTGTTACATTGTTGATGGAACTGTGAATTAGTACAGTCTAACCATTTTGGACAGCAATTTGAAATTATGCCAAAAAAGCGACTGATGTGTCCATACTCTTTGACTAGAGAGTCCCCTCCTAGGCAATACCCCAAGGGGGTCCCTGATAAGAAGAAAGTCCTCTTATATACCAGAATATGTCTAGTAGTACTTTTTGTGGTAGCAAAGAACTGGAAACAAGTAAATGCCCATTGACTGGGGAATGGCCAAACAAACTGTGGTACTATGCTATAAGAAATGATGTATATAATGAATACAGAGAAGAATGGAAGGAGTTTTAGGAACTGATGCAAAATGAAGTAAGCGGAGCCAAGAAAACAAGGTGCATAGTTACTACAACAATATAAAGCTGATAGTCAGTACCCACAAAGCAATTAAAAGTGAATGTCACCAAATTACAAAAAAACAAGCATGGCCCAAAGAAGAGAGATGAGAAAACACCTACCCCTGCTCCTTTGTAGAGGTAGGAAGTCCCCAGGTGTAGAACATGGAATGTTTTCATTTTTTTTTCAATGGATTTAAGAGTTTTCCTGTTTTTTTCCTCTCCCCCCCGCCCCTTAAAAAATTGTTATGAGATGGTTCTCTGGCCTTTTGGGGTAGAAATACAGGGGAAATTTTAGGCTACATAAAAACAGAATACCAATAAAAAATTTTTTTGAAAAGCAAAGCACTCTGTAAAACTTAAAATACTGTATGTGTTAGCTGTTTTTATTATTATCTTAGTGTATTTGGTTGGGCTTTTGGTTTATCTTAATACTTTTGTCTGCTTAACTGCTTCTGGTTTTATTCTAGTGCTGTCCCCTTGGGAACAACAGCTAAAGAAGAGATGGAACAGTTCTGGAACAAGAACATCAATTCAAAGCGTCCTTTGTCCCCTCATTTTACCATTTACCGGTAGGTGGGAATTCTAGGGTAGGTTCTAAAAAATGATAGATCGAGGGTCCTTGGAGTTAAGCCTTGCCTCCATATCACATACTGTACCAGGGCAAAACTACAGAAGTCATCTAAGCCACAATTTTTATCTTGAACACAGACATAAGTGTTCAGTATCCCCAGGCCTTTCTCTATAGGAAATGAAATATATACTCTCCCCAATTTTTTTAGTTCTGCATCTCAGCTCTTGCTCTTCAACTGGTCTTTCTTGGTTTTCAGGGTCTTGCAAAGTAAAGACATTTTGACTGCGGACAGTTGTGATAGGAGGTCCTTGGGGTAGGACTGAGGGGGTGATAAAAAGAAGGAAGTAGCTGAACTGCTTGATAGTAAAGTAGTTGCCTGCCATCTTCACCGCCCCCCTGCTTTGGCACTAGACTACAATCTGGGATTTCTCTTTTTTTCACTGAGTTCATGAATCACTAGACCCCCAAATCATTTTTTAAAAATAAGTATCTATTGATATACTTTGTTTTTATGTCCTCTCTGTTTCTCAGTGTATCTGTCCCTTATTCCCTTCTCTGAAAACTGTCCCTTATAACAAGGACTTTTTTTTTAAAAGTTTAGCAAAACTAACACATTGAAAAATTCAGTCATTATCTGTAGTATCTGTATCCATGGTCGTCCAACTCTGCAAATAAGGGAGATGTCTTCTCACAATTGATTCTTTGTGGTCATTATGATTTCATAGCTTTCAGTTTTGATTGTTGTGTTGCTAACTTACTGAGAACCTATATGTTCAGAGCTTTACTTCTTCATTTTGAGGTCACCTCAATGAGTGGAGTAAATTAATTATTTTTCAAGGAATGGAGGGTGACAGTCTCTGACAATGATTGATATACTGTGGTTGAAGGCTATGGAGGCAAAAGAACTCAATTTTTAGAAGAGCTGCTTCTGTCTGCTGTTCCAGCAAGACCTCTAGGGCTGTTGCAGCCTCCTTAATTAGCATTCTTGCCTGTGGAGCTGGCCATTCTTGAACCACCTCCACAAATACCTCAGCCCTTCAGATTTTCCTTGGGCCAGATTCCGGGAATAATTCTGGTTGGAGAAATAAGCCATTCTGCTCAAGCAATATCAGGGTAATAGGTGGCCTCAATCCTTGTGTCTGAGAGATCAGATACTCCTTTCTACCTCAAAAATAGTAAAAGTTGGCCATGAGGGGAGTGAGCTTTGAAAACTCTCCAACCTCTTTGCAAAGCCCTTGAATTTTTCCCCAGAACAATCTTGCGTTTATAGAATGGCTTGAGGCTTGTGAGGTACATCTGCCATTTACTGTTTGCTTCCATGGTTACAGGACCATAGGCATCTCTCAAAGTGAAGGAAATAGCAGGGGAGGTGGGGTGCTTATCACCTGCCAGGCAAAGACTGCTTGGATATTGAAAATCAGATTTGGTATTTGTCTTTATTAATTATTGCAGTTTGGAAAGGGAGCTTTGGGCACCGAATAATTACGACACTATTCTTTGGGCTTTAAGGATTGAAACACAAAGCAATATTGTATCTATTTTTTGTTAAGATTAAGGTATCAAGTTGAGAAAAAGGATACTAACCAGTTTTTCAAAATGAGATAAGACAAAGACTTAGTTAAATTAGTTAAATTAACCAGAAGTGCCAAGTACCAGGATAGATAGTACCAGGATAGAGGGTTTTGAGAACAAAAGGTGCCTTATCTGTTGCATAGCAAGAGATAGATACCTTTCTAGAGAAGAAATAGATTGAATAAATAACAGTGAGTTGTTGATTGTTCTATCTTGTAGAGGGAGAACTTCAGAAACCCATAAAAGATGAACTCACAGGTTAGGAAAGATTTCTTATATTTTCTATTATTTTAGTGTAAGAACTCAGAAAGTTAGAAGGATACTAGAATCCAGTGAGTTCATTCTTAATTTATTCATTTTTGACTGGTCCAGTTCTTGTTTTATAAGGTTTTTTTTTGTTGTTGTTTTCTTGCTTGTTCTATGAGCTTTTTATTTAGGAAGAAGGCCGCAAAAGGTTTTATGCTTCCTTCTGCTGAGCTGCTCTCAATGTAATGGATCATCCTTTAGAGACTGTACTCAATGCCTTTTTTTGTTTGTTTTGTTTTTATTTTGCAGCTGGCCTCTGGCTATGATGATGTCCATTACCCACCGAGGTACTGGTGTTGCCATGAGTGCAGGTTTGTATTGAGTCTCTGAAGATCCATGACTGTCCTGATAGTTTCTGCCTCTATCTCCTTTGTGTTTCAACATCCTTATTCAGAGAGAATGGTGAAGCTTTTTGGCCCCGTTGTTAAATGTACTTTGTCATCCTCTCAGCTTCTGATTACAACATTTAACAAGCTGCTTTGACGCTTAAGTGTTAATGCCTTTGTATCTTGTAATATACTTAAGATCATAGAGTTTCGAATAGTAAGAAACCTTAGAAGTCATCAAATCTAACTTGTACATTTTGCAGGTGAGGAAACTGAGGCCAAGATTGGTGAAGGGAGTTGCCCCAAAAGTCACACAGGTTACAGTAAATGGCAGAGCTGGGGCTTGAACCTTAGCCCTGACTCCAAAGCCAGCACTTTTCTCTTTGCATCACGTGTCTTCACTCAAGAAAACCTATAAGCTCAATAAAACCTAAAACTCAAGAAAATCTATTCCATGTGGAATGGGTAGCAGATAGAGGAGATATGGTATCAGGCGACAGTGTTTCCGATCGTAGAGGGATTTGGGGAGCCAGAATGTCTTCCCTGAGGCACTTATTGATTTTATGCACTCAGCCAGGGCCATCTTAGAGCAAAAGTGACATTTCTTATGTGTCTGGAAGAGGAATGGGCTTTGGCGACAGATGTAAACTGAGAAGTTGTGGGGTGCCTTTGAAGAGGTATAGCCAAATGGGCTGTCTACAGAAAGATTTTCAATCAGAAGACTGCTGCAGTGAAGGCCTGGCAGCTATTCAGGGTAATGTTCCAAGATCTTTACTGATAGTATAAATGACTTTGTGACTTTGAACAGTATGCACATCTCCCTTCTTTTCCTATTGCTACATCCTTGATGTTTCTTAGTACCTTATAAAGAGAGGGTCACTTTCCTACCTCACCAAAGAGGAAGTAAAACTTCTTGCCTGTATGTAAGCAGTAGCATTGCTGCAGATGAAGGAGCAATCCTGTCTCCTCCCTTGGAAACAAGACTGAGCCTTTCTGGCTTCTTCTCTTGGGGTTCTTTAGCCTGGGAGAAGAGCCCATTCCTTACCTATGGCATCAGGCATCATTATCGGCCGGAGAGGCTCCAACCCTGTTTGCATTGAGTAGAACAGATGGGCTCTGTAGAAGCCCTCAGGGCCTAGTAAGCATCACTTTCTCTACTGTTCTCTTGATCTGGAAATCTGCCTTTTGTTGCCAACCAAAGCTATCAAGGGGCAGGTGAGGACTGTTTCTCATAACAGTTGTAGGTGAAAATGAAGGGGACTGCTTTTGTGTAGCCACTCTTCTTGCTTTCCTTTACAGTCTTCAAGGGCTTTTCTGGTTTGCTTCTCTGTGTAGAATTCTTTATTGAAATGCTAACTGTTCTGCTGGCTACTGCTTGTGTCAGGGGCGTGGCTGCCAAGCCATTCAAAGAAATGAATGCTGAAACTACCTCCTGAGACTGACACTCCACTAGTTGGTCACATATACAAAGTGGACACAGTGTTTTATGTTAAGTTCAGGTTGAGGACATATTCTTATCTGTCCCTTAATCAGTAGAGGGAAGCCTAAATGAAGGTTCACTAAATGAAGGTTCACTAAATGAAGGTTCACTCATTCTTGATAAGATAGTTGATTGTCTTAGAAGCCCTGTAGTTTTTTGTATGAATGAGAATACCTGGACTTTTGATGTAATCAAAGACTTGATATTGACATTTCCCTTCTTCTATGGGCTTAGACCCTTTTCCCTTATCCTAGCTCACTTCACTAACATTGAACTAAGAGTACGTTTGAAGATTCTGATACTCACAGTTGCCTTTACAATGACTAAACTAGAATCACAGATTTCATAAAGTTTGATGCTTCCCACTAGCATGTGGGTAACATTAAGTAGAATACCATCTCTTGCTTCTTTCCTGACTCTGTCTACGGTGCTGAAAGTCTGTTCCTCCTCAAATTTCTACTGAGAATTTTGGCTGGATCTCTCTCTTGTCCCTGTGCCATTCTTTTTTGTATCTTCCTTGTTTGTGTACATGTTGTCAGCTGGGGGTGGAAGATAATGTAATAGAACTTAATTCATAGTGTGAGACCTTAGTTCTTTGGAACCTCGAATTCTGTGGTCTGTTAGGTGGTTTGGAAATCTTAGTCATTCTAGACAGTAATTAATCTACCTGAACACCTCAGAAAGTGATTGGTCATGTCTGTGAAAATCTTTTCCCACTTCATGACTGCCAAGTCTTGGTTTTCTTGTACTAGTAAAATGGGATAGGCTGAAAACTTAATTTGACATTAGAGAAGCAAAATACCTCCTGGAAGTGCTTCTCTTTACTTGGGAAACACAGGTGTTCTGGACTCTTAAGAGTGATTGATTGGCAGAAAGTGAGCTAGTGAGATTGATGGGATTGATACTGATAGCACTTTAGTAGAAAGAACAGTGAGGTGTAGTCAGCTCAAAGCTTTAATTATCCTTTGGACAGCTTGCTTGTTTTGATGCTTACAATTCCATTGGCGGTAGTGCCTGCAAAGGCTTGGAGGAGGTGGTCTTGGTAAAATAGTCAGCCTCTGGAAATAGCTTAGGGACTTAATGACAGTATCTCTTTTCGTGCTCTGTAAGTTCTGTCAATACCAGTTAACTGCAGTGGAGCCAGAGGGAGCTGGTCATGGCAGTTCATTGAAATGGCCTTTTTCCTGTAGTGATTACCAGGGACAGCTACAACAGCTTTATTTTCCCAATTTTAGTCATGTAAACGCTAAAGGAATCCCTCTAGAGCGTGGCACCTTAATATTCAGTACTGAAATGGGATCTGCCTCTTAGTTCCCAACAGTAACATTGAAAAGTGTTTTTCCGCTGCATTTATCCATTCTCTGCCCTTCTCAAGAGGAAGGAATTATGTGTTGCTGTCAGTCCTTTGAAGTCAAGGTTGGACACTGAATTGATCAAAGTTCTGTGTCTTCTAGGGTTGTTTACATTTATTTTATTCTGTTTATTATGAAAATTATTCCCTTAGTTCTTCTCCTTTAATTCTTCATCAGTTCACACAAACCTTCTCAGTGTTCTTAGAATTTTTAATAATTTGTTTATTATGGTGCAGTGATAGTCTGTCATGTTCATACACTGAATTTTTTTTCATCCATTCCCTAGTTGATAAGCACCCACTTTGCAGTTTTTTTGCTACTACCATTAGTTTTGGATATATAAGACCATCCCTTTTGTTTTTTACTTTCTTTGGTTATATGCCCCATAGTGATATTGGGGTCAAAGGGTCTATACAGTTTAGTAACTTTTCTAGTATAGTTTCAAATGATTTTCTAAGATTGTTGGATTAATTTACCCCTCCAGCAACAGTATATTACTGTACCTCTTTCTCCTCAGCCCCTCCCACTTTACCATTTTCTCTGTTGTCATCTGTGCCAATCTAATGGGTATAAGGTGAAAACTTGAGTTATTTTAATGTGTCGTTTTCATATTAGTGATTTCTTCATTAGTCATTTCTTTATATTGATGAATTGTATTTTTTCTCTTGAGGGCTATGTATTCCCATCCTTTTAGAGTTGATCTGCTAGGATAATCAGAAGAGTATTAAAGAAAACTTACATCTCATTTTTCTTAGATATTTTTCTTTTTAAGGGATCAAGCTCTTGCTTTGTCACCTTTGTTTGAATCAACAAATAATCTCTTCTCTCCTGGTCCCCGTTTTAAAGAACATTGTGGATAGGACCAAATGGGAGACAGCCAGGTATTGTGATTTTTTTTTTTGTTAATCATATCTAAGGGAGAAGTGGGCACGACTTTGGGGTCACATCTGTCTAGTACACCCCAGATTTCCTCATATGGCTTTTCTCTTAACCTCCAAATAATGGAGTAACCATATCATATAAGGTGTTTTTCATTAAAGACTAAAGATTTCATCCTTGTAACATCTTGATTTTGATACTCTGGAGCCTAGCCATCTTTTAAAAGTTTGATTAGGAAGGTGCTACAATATCAGGATTCTGGAGTCTGATGAAGCATTTTTCTAGGCCTTAGGCATCTTGACTTAGGTCACAGGGATTGGCAATGTTGTTACTACAGGTGATACTAAGGTGAGGTAGCCAAACTGCTTCTTGGGCTCTGAGCTCCTTAAGAGTGTCTATTACTGGAACTATACAAGTAGTGTAGTTCCACCAAGGATGGAGGTAACAGCTAGAGCTACTGTCATGTCTAGGAAAAATGTCCCCTGCATAGGTGGGACACTACTGTTTAGATCTCAGACTTTTCATCTTGGCAACAGCATTGTAAAGGTCGAAAGAGAGATTTGGATATTTCTTTCTCCATTGATGAGGTGGGAATGGTTGTACCTATCCATTTCACATCTTTGAGAGGCCAGATCAAAATGATTTTGTATCTGGGGACAGAATACCTACAAAGCTTTTTTAAACTAGCTGCTGAGGCACTCCTTTAAAATAATTATAGTTGGCTTTTAAATAGCTAGCTCCAGAAAGTTGAAGAGCTCCCTGGCAGAGATTGTTTTTGTGGTCTCACAGATAGGGCAGCTAAGGCACAGAGGAGGTTCTAGTAGAGTTGGAACCAGAACTAAAATGCCCTTGGCTCTGTTAGGGACTTAATATTTGCCTTTATCTGATTTCTTGAGTAAGAAATCTTATTGCTCAATAATCTGCTTTGTCTTTGGCAGCCTCCATGAGAAAAATATTGACTTGTAGATTGGAGAACTATATGGGGGTGAGGACTAAAGAATGTGAGATAGGATGGGGGATGGGAATTAGGATTTGGAATATCTTCCATAGTTTTTTCTCATTTTAGAACTTATATATATAGAACTGACAGAGGATAATAGCTTGGTCTTTCTGCATCAGAGCTTGGGTAGTTATCTGGTTTCATTAACTCTTATTTAAGTTTCTTATGTCAAAAGTAAAGAGTTGACTTGCCTTTGAATCACGGACATGTAAAAGGAACGCAAAAAGATATAATTATGCCCTTATATATATATGTTTTATGTGTATAAGTATGTATCTCAAACATTAATACTGCTTATATGACTTTTAAAAAACCATCAGAGCAACAAGGACAGGTTATAGGATATCTGTTGTTCATTTCTTATTGAAAAACCATAGACCTCTTTCATGTGTCATTGAAAAGTTCATTTGATACTGAAATTTTGTATTGCTCATATGAAATTCTTGTAAGATAATTGCTCTTGTATCCAGCCTGGTGGTCTCTGGCACAAACTTGTGCAGCCACCTTAGACTCCAGCTTGCCTCTGCAGAGGCACAATCAGTTTGATTAGTTTAAGGCCAAGTACCTCATAGACCATGTGGTCTGAGTGGGTTCATTGGACTGTTTTGTGGCTAAGTTCTTATAGGTTTTATGAAGGCCCTTGCAAGACTCAGTTGGTCTTTCAAATGTGCTTTACCTCTTTGTTGACATAATTTTTGCCATGCTTGTAAGTAAACCCCATTAAGGCAAAGCTGGCCAAGCAACTGAGTGAAATCTTGGTTAGAGGTCTATGAAATTGATGGTAGGAGGGGATGCCCAGGTGGGATTCCTGGATCAAATTCCCTGCCTTAACTAAATTGAGTATTTGTTACAAGTACAGCAACAGCAACACACACACACACGCACGCACGCACGCACACAGAGCAAACAGTTGTAAAACTAGTTTGTATAATACTGCAGTTTTCTCCAAGCTTGGATTGGGTAATGGTTGGAGGTACTCAGAGTATCTTATTTATCTTTATATTTTCTCCAATTTCTAGGACTGTGCCTTACACATAATTTGTGCACAATAACTGTTGAGTTAGTGGTGACTGTCAGGGCTGTGAATCCATTTACTTGGTACTTAGGGATTTAGCTATCCTAGTGCTTTCATTAACATGAAAATCACTCCCTTGGTCAGTGGTGCTGGGCTTGTGTCTGAGATTTCTAGAAGGGAAGAGAATGAGTTATGTGCACTGGATAAGGATGGTGGAATTGGAATAGAAAATCTTTTTCTTTTTATAGAGTGGAAAATGAAATCTTTTTCTCACTTGTTCCCAGATTGTGCCAAATGAGGGTGTCTTGAAGTGTCCCTAGATTGTTTAGGGTGGCAGCTAATGGGAGTTTGTGGAGTGTTAGAGGAAACCAGAAGGAATGATGACTTTCCAGTCTAGTGTCCTGAAATGAGAGTATGTGAAATTTTTGATAGGATAAAATTGTACATAATAGGTATATGATATCGATTGTTATGAAGTTATAGAAAAAGAAATTGTCCTTAGGCTGTGTTAGAAAATTTCTTTGAAGAGGAAGTCCGTCTCCCTTTTCTAATTGTAGTTATAAAGACATTTTTTTCCAAAGGCATAACTGATTTTTTTTCTTGAAATTTCTAAGAGGCATTATGTTTTAATGGCTAGAGTGCTAGCCTTGGAACCAGGGAGACCTTAATTCAAGTCTCATCCCTAAAAATACTGCTTATGTGACCCTGAAGAGTCACCTAACTTGTCAGAGTTCTAAGAAGGTTAGAAATTGCACAAGAGCTGCCAACCTGCATTAGGAAGAGCTTCCTTGTCCAGAAATTCCCTACGCCATTGAAATCACAGGTTCTGTCTTTATCTTTTTTTTTCCTCCTATTTATTGAATCCTCTTCCCTAGATCTTTCTGCTCAATTTCTGCTCACACTTCCCCAGACTCCCTTGAAATGCGTGAGTTATGATAGAGATAAAGGGTAGACACAACATTTAGAGGTCATCCTATTCCACTTTCTTTCCAGGAAGGTTGAACTCGAACAGCTGGGTAATCTTAAAAATCTTCAGAGAAAAGATTCGCTGCCCATTCGAGTATGTTACAGCTCTCAGAGTCTCATGTCTAGCTCATCCCTTTCCTGCCTTGATTCTGGTCATTTTCTCTGGTCTTCAGTAGGTATAAGGAACAGTTGGATGCTGTACTTTATACCTTTATTCAGGGTAATAAGCCTAAGTTCTTTTCTTATGTGAGTTATAAAGTAAATGTAGACCTTCTCAAGATATAGACCTTGTATTCAACAAACGTTTCTTAAGTATTTACTCTGTGCTATGCACTAGGAATACAAAGTAAGAAGAAAATAGGCCACCCCTTTGAGTAATTTAAATTCTTCTGTGCAGATACAATATGTCTATAGATAAGTATTGATAATTTAAGGTGGAAGAGAGTACTAACAGCTTGGATGGGGAGAGAGATGAGAGGCCTTCCAGAAAAGGTAGCACCTGAATTGAGCCTTGAAGGAGGATCCAGATTCTGAGAGTTAGAGATGAAGCAGTTACATTTCATAATCAACTTTTGAAAAATCAAATTGAAGTTGTATTGGATGTAACTGGCAAGAAATGATGGATTGCTTGACTTTCTCCCCAGGAGTATCCCTTTTTGGATTGGCAGCCTTGTTGCTCCCCGGGAATTTTGAATCTCACTTGGAGCTTGTAAAGTCCCTGGGCCTAGGACCAACTCTGATCTACATGGCCAAGTTTGCTCTTGTCTTCCCACTTACGTACCATACCTGGAATGGAATCCGACACTTGGTAAGTTTGATTGGTCTGAGAGTCTGGAGGTGGGGAAGCAAAATGCAGCCTATTTTAGGAGTGGCCTTAGAATCAATCTTGTCCATCTTCCTCAGATGAGTAAATGGAGGCACAGAGAGTTTAAGTGACCTGTTTGAGGTCACATAACTAATAAGTTGAAGAGTCTGAGATTTGGCCCAGGTCTTCTGACTCCAAATCCAGTGTTATTTCTGCTGTGTCACGCTACCTTTCCTTAACAGGGAAGGCCTGGCCTGAAGTGCTAGTGTCAGAGTTGTTCTGGGCTGCACTAGATGCTTTAGATTTTAACAGTGGGCCTGCTTATAACCTTTTGATGTTTTGGGAATAGGTACCAGTTACCCCAGGGACAGTTGAGACCTGATGTCTTTAATCTTGCTTATGGAGAGACTGAAACCCAACTTCTATCACTGTTGCTGCTGAGTAGATCACTTTTGCTATCTTTTCAAGTAGTTCATTTATTAATTTTTACCCTTTGCTGAAATCTTTAGTTCTTTCTTCTTTTTGCCTGTTTAAGACAAATGTAACTCCAATTGTTTCTTACTATATGTTACTGATTAGTTGCTCTCTATAAGACTTGAGTTTGTCTTGGTTTGTCTTCAGGAAACTACCATAACAGAACCCTAAAGACAGGTGTTATGTGGTAAAATTTCAGTCAGCCCTGAGGGGAGTTTTGTAGAATTCAAGAAGTGAGAGACTAAAAGACCTCTTGTTAGGCTTTGTCCATCAGGCACTCCTGGAGCTTTGCTCGGCTTAATTTGAAATGGTTTCCGCTTCCCTTAGGGAGGCCATTTCTACTAATGACATGTTTTCCCACTGGGCCAGATTTCTAACAAAACTCAGCTGATCAGCCTTCTCTGCACAATAGCCTAGAGGCCAGGGCTTGTGGATTTCCTCCTTTGGTCCTAATATGTGAGGGCTGAAGAAAGCCCAAAGCTCACTTTTTGTCCTTGTTCCTGGCTTGTGAAAATCTCTATAGAGAGAGGTCAGGAGCCTAAGGGTTTGCTTAAGTCTTTAAAAAGCTGTTCTTATTCTTGCTTTTGTCAGGTCCTAAGCTCTGAGGTTGGGGCAGGATTTTCCTTTGCTGCTTCACAGTCCCACAGGCATTGTGCTGTCTTAGTACATACATGTGAATGTAGCCCGCCTGCCCTCTTCTTGATTCCTTTGTCTGAGCTCTCTCCAGCTTTTCTCTATTGAATGATCCTTCAGTATTTAGTGAGGACAGTGCCTACCTACCTCGGAGAACACCCTATGACAGACCTGCACAAACTTGGTAGTAGGTAGGGGCCAAAATTAAAATAGGCTAAACTTCTTCAGGCTGCAGATAGGTTTTTAGCAGCTCACTTTCCAAGTAAAGGTAATTAGAGACAGACTGAGGATGATTGGTTGCCTTAAGTCACCTGACAGACAGAAGAGAGTGTGCAACCTACTCGGCAACCCACCTGCAGAGTTACATGACAACAGCCTCTATAGTGACTAGTGGAAGGCTGTTAATTGGACATGGACAAAGCACTCTTTACCTCTTTATGGCTGCCTGAAATACTTTGGCCTGAGGGCTATGTTGTGCAGGCCTGCCCTATGGTATACTTTGAGGCTTCTTATCACCAGTCTGTATTTGTTTTCATGCAAATAAGTGGTTCTGTTGTGGTCCCGCACTAAGTTGTTCAGCTTGGAACTAAAGATCCTTAAGGTTGGCCTCTGTGGGTTTTTAGGGTGGCTTGCTAGAGGATGGGTAGGTTTCCAGTCATTCTAGGGGATGAGAAATGAACTCTGCTCTCTGTCTGGGTTTATGATATGGTCATATGGGAATGTAGGGGGTGTTAAGGGAGAACTAGGACCTCTGGTGTGAAGGCTTACTGAGCCCTTTTCAGGCCTGCCTTTGGTATGTTCACCTGCTTCACCCAACTCTCATCTGTGGCTCCAAGAAGCTATAGCGTGTGCAGTGGCCACACCTGGGTAAAATCACCTCAGCGGATAGGCAAAACCAGGTCGAGGGTAACTGGCAGGCCTCAAACCCACCGGTGAATAAGATGGTTGTCTACCTCAAGCATGTGAAGACCTCTGGTGAAATGGGCAGATGAGAACAATTTATTCCATTGACCATGAAGGCAGCTGAAGCAGGCACTGTGGAACACTTAGAGCTTGGTCAAGAACTGGGCCATTGCCAGCTGTCCTGACTTTTGTCTTTCCACTGGACGTAGATGACTGGAAAAAGAGAATGAAGCCGATGACTTTATGCAATTCCGCCTCACTTAAAAGCGGTTCATTCTGGAGTCAAGATATCACCCAGTAATGTCATTGATTCTCTTTGAAAACAAAGACAACAATAATGGGGTCAGGACCCTACCTGCCTAAGGTTTCTATATGGCTTCTTTTTGCCCAGCTTGGCCAGCCTTTTATTACAGAAGTTGTTGCTCCTAACTGATGTTTTGATGTGGCCGGTTTTTGAAATTTTGATTTTTACTAATCCTTGTGTTATTTTTAAAATCATGATTTACTAATCCTTCTGATTGCTTAGTTTCTTTTTTTTTTTATCTTTTTCTTTTTAGATGTGGGACCTAGGGAAGGGCCTGAAGATTCCTCAGCTCTACCAGTCTGGAATAGTTGTCTTGGTTCTCACTGTGTTGTCCTCTGTGGGACTAGCAGCCATGTGAAGTGATAATATATCTTCTATCTCCTCTGATGAAGGATCGAGTTTGCCTTCTCCTTTTCCTTTAGCCACCCTTTCCCTCAGGCCAGGGAAGAGCTCTTCTGTTTTGCTTAGATCTCAGTATGTTTGAAGAACTACTTAGAGTCTGAGTCATGAGTATTGGAGCTGTGGGACAAGTTCCAGTGCTCTCCTCCATAAAGAAAGCTATATGATAAGGCTCCCAAACTCTTCCTCTTCTCCTCTTCCTGCCCTGCCACCCCCTCCAACTACCTTTCTTGCTGTGGGTTTGTCCTCTTTCCTCAGGCCTCCTCAGCCTCTCTCCACATTGGACTTTGACTTGTGCTAAGGGTCAACTGTTGGCTGCCCAATCCTGAGGCAGTAAAAACAATGCCAGCTCTGTGGCCTCTGCCTTAGGGTTGGGGAGAAAGGCTTCGAGTGCCAGTGGCCGTGGGCTGCTGGCTTAAAGGACAAGACTGCCCATTGGAAATGGCCCAGAGTCCTAAACCACCCACGCTCTGAGAGAAAAGGGAACCAGCCTGTCTGGGTGGGTGCAGGGAGAGAAGGAAGGAGGGTGAGTTGGCTCCCTAGAGACTGCAGATGGTCTGTGGGGAGAGGGCAGACAGCTCTCCTGGCCCAGGAAAGGATTCAGAAGATTCTCAGTCAACACATTGGGAGTTCTCTCTTTTCCTGGCACCTTGAGAAAAATAAACCTCTTAATTTCGTATTTTCCAATAAAAATTCATGTGACATCTTTTTCTGTAATTAGATTTAAATTACCCACACCATCTATTTTTCTCCTTGAAATCTAGATATAAGAAATAAGGGCTGGGGAGGTGCCAACAATCTCCACCCTCCAGCCAGGAAAGCATTTGTTCTGTGAAGGTTTTCACATTAAATGAAAAAGGTACAGTATGATATTAAATCTCTCGCAGCATGCAGCTCCAAATATTGAAGGGGAAGGGAAAAGAATCCCAGTTTGCTACAGGCCTCCAAACTCTATTGAAGACTGACTGTGTTATACCTCATATTATTATTGAGATAAGGTACAGAGAAGTGGAAAGGGGCCTGATGGAAATTGAGAGCTGAGAGCACAGAACATAGACTTTTGAGAGAAGAGAGGAGAAACTGAAGATCTAGGGAATTATAATAGGCAAATTTTCACCTTATATGTTTGGAAAGTCAGGCTTCTGTAGCCCTAGTTCCCTGAATTTTGAATATATTTTTGTTTCATTAAATATTTCCCAATTACATGTAAAACAATTTTTTAGCCATCTTTTTTTTTTAATTTTGAGTTCTAAATTCTCTCCCTCCCTCTGCCCTCTACTTGAGAAGGCAATTTGATAGCAAATATACATGTGAAATCAAGCAAAATATATTTCCATATTAGCCATGTTACAAAAGAAAAGAGACAAAAAATAAAAAAAAATGTGCTTGAATCTGTATTCGAAGTTCATCAGTTCTCTTTCTGGTGATAGATAGCATTTTTCTTTTTTTTTTTAAATTTTTTTTTTTTTTTGCAGGGGGAAGGCAGGGCAGTTGGGGTTAAGTGACTTGCCCAAGGTCACCCAGCTAGTGTGTCAAGTGTCTGAGACTGGATTTGAACTCAGGTCCTCCTGACTCCAGGGCCAGTGTTCTACTCACTGCGCCACCTAGCTGCCCCGATAGATAGCATTTTTCATCATAGATTGTTTGGAATAGTCTTGATCAGAGTAGCTAAGTTTTTCCACAGTTAACCATTGTTCCAGTATTGCCATTTCTGTGTAGAATGTTCTCCTGGTTCTGCTCACTTCACTTTGCAGTTCATGTAAGTATTCCCAGGTTTTTCTGAAACCATCCTACTCATCATTTCTTACAGCCCAATAGGATTCCATCACAATCATATACCACAACTTGTTTAGCCATTCCCCAACTGATGGGCATCCCCTCAATTTCTAATTCTTTGCCACCACAGAAAAAGGTGCTATTTTTGTATTAATAGGTCCTTTTCCCTTTACCTTGATCTCATATTTTAAGAAAATTTTTTCTGATGACCACTAACTGGCCGTGGATGAGCTTTAGACTATCCTATTTTTGATGCCTTACCAAGGGAGATCAGATGAGCTAGATTATATCATTTAATCTAGCGTATGGCACATAGTGCATAGTAAATGCTTATTGATTTGATAGGGCTTCAAAGAAGGCCTTTAGGTGATATGTCTAAGGTAATATCAATGGAGTTGTGTTCTCTCAACATTTTTACCTCTCAGCTTTTTGTGATGTCAACTCCTTAAAATCTGCCCTGAACCATTCTAGCCAGGACTTGGGAGACGCTGTATCTTACTTACGAGCCAAACTATCATTGCAGATAGGGATGGTACTTTAATTTTTCCTCTAGTCTGAGTTATCAACTAGTGCCCTTGGCTGTTGTGGATTTTAACTTCCATTTGATTGAGATGT
This sequence comes from Phalanger gymnotis, assembly GCA_028646595.1. Classification (NCBI taxonomy): domain Eukaryota; kingdom Metazoa; phylum Chordata; class Mammalia; order Diprotodontia; family Phalangeridae; genus Phalanger; species Phalanger gymnotis. Next base: position 72,960,559 of record CM053627.1, on the reverse strand, counting down.
CTCCAAAGAAATTATCAAGATAGACTGGCCACATGGTGAATGTAAGGACTTACTTTATATGGTAGCCCATGTGCACCACTGATAGTATCTTGATATCAAGAAAAAGACCCTTTTCACATTGGATGAATCTCTAGTGGTGAATTTATGAGAACACATTGCTAGATTGTAATTTATTGTCAGAGAGAATGCCCACATTGAGATTACAGATTCATTGCATTATTTTACTAGGTGTGAGTTGAATAATTGTTCCTTTGTTATTTGATATCTCCCCTTTTACTTGCAATTTTCCCGAACACTTAGTGTTTATGTTGTTTTATGCTAACAAGGACTGCTACCATTTTCCTATGTGTCCTGCCTACACCCTTAGATTTTAAGTTCTGCAAGGACAAAGTAAATGTTCTTACTATTTTCTCCCATGATGTAGTTACAAAGATATATCTTGACTACTTTTATGGTATTAAATTACTTCTTGACCTGAAGCCACACTTCTGGCTCTGAAGTTTGCCCTCTTGGTCCTTAGAACCCTGTCGAAGCTCAGTATGGTTAAATGATATGATCCAGAACTTTGTTGTTTGTGTGGGTTTTTGTTTTGATTTTTAATTCTTGAGCAACTGGACTTGTCTTTCCCTCTGAAATCTTGTGCTTCCCTAGCCTGGCCCAGTTAAAGCTAGAACCCTGTGCTCCTGAAATTCCTTCCTTCCTCCCACCTATATTAGAAATGGCAAATATAGAAGGATGGGAAGACCCAGATCAGAAGAAAACTTCACATTTTATTTTTAAAAATTTCCTTTATCCATACCCCATATAAATTTGTTTGACATTCCTGAAGTAGAATTAGGTTCACTCCGTTATCTCTTTGGGACTTAATGGGGCTGGTGCCTCTGTCTCCTGCTGGGGTTCCTCATTATTCTTTTCCATATTCCTCTCTTGGATTTCCTGGCCCTCAAGCTCGTTACCACCATGGCAGGCCTCTGGAGTCATGGGACTGTTGGGTGCAGGTTTTGAAGCTCTGGAGCAAGTGCAAGAGCAGGAACATGAGCATGAGCGGATTCTGTTTGGGGGTGGAAGTGGGGCTGGGGAGGCATCGGGGCGGCCTCTTGAGGGCGGGGAATTTACAGCTGACAAGGGATGCGCAATCTCCTGTACGGCCTTTGGAGTAGCAGTCTTCTTCTCTGGAGGCTTTGGGCTCCTGTGTTTTCCACGTGGTCCTAGATCTTGGGGCTGTGGAATGACAATAGTTTGGTGGATCATACTTATCCTGTAGCCAATTATGGTCCATTGTGGCCCCCCCCCCTTTGAGGTTAGACCAGACCCTATTATGGCTTTTACCACCTTTTTAGCTGCCCATCTGCTCGTCAAAGCGCCAACCCATGTTGGCAACTACTTGGCCTTTCCACCTAAAAGTATTGATATCTCAAACTTGAGCTATCCGATGTCCAAATCATCTAAATTCCCAGCTTTATTACTGTCTTCTGTATTCGAATGAGTGGTATGACCATTCATCTACTCCCTTGTCTAAGAATTAAGATTTGAATTGATCTTTGATATCATCTAGTACCACTCCTTCATTTTACAGGTGGGGAAACTGAGGTCCAGAGAAACCAGATGACTTGCCCAAGGTTAGCAAGCTAGAAGGTGGCAGAATCAGGAGTTGGACTGGGGTCTTCAAAGGTCTAATTCTCTGCTCTCTATCCCTCACATCATTCATTTCCATGATCACTATTCTGGGACCTCATTTAAAGGTTACAGAGCTAGAAAGTGGTAGAATCAGAGCTTGGACTCAGGTCTTATAAGGTTAGATTTTCTGCTTCCACGATATCTCATTTTCACAGTCACTATTTTGGGACCTCAGATTCTCTTGCAATAGCCTCCTTTCTTATTTCTTGTTTTTTCCTTAATCCTTCACATGGCAGCCAGAATCATATTTCTAACGCAAAGCTTTGATAATAATTGCCTTTCTCAAAAATCTTCAGTGATTATCTGCCTACGGAATAAAGCCAAATCGCTTATTTTGACATTCATTGACCTCCACAACCAAATCTACCTTTCTAGTCTTTTCTTTCACATTATCCCCTTGCATATACCCAACACAAGTCAAATGGGACTACTTAAGTTCCCTGAAACATAATCCTTGGCCTGGAGCCCTTCTTCCATATCTGCTCAAATATCTGTTCCTCAGTGCCCAGCTCACTGCTTGTGAAGCCCTTTTCTCAAGAGGATGCCTCTCAACTGTGAACTCAGCACTTATCACACACGTTTATCTTATACTTTGTATATTACAGTTATTATACACATATCTCATCTCCCCTACTAAGCTAAGCTTCTGCAGGGCAGGAATCTAGCCCTATATTGATAATCTAAGTGCCTAAAGCACAGTCAGTGGTAGTCAGCTTTGCTGAATTGAATTCAGAACTGGGCAGTAGATGGAGAGGCCCAGGACAGGATGAAGCAGAGTTGTCTAAAAGCTCCCCCTGCTGGGCCCAAGGATGTTAAAAAAAATGGGTCAAGAAAAATCAGTCTAAGTACATGGCCCCGAATTTCTGGACGTAGTCCATTGGAGGCATTGAGCAGATCAGGGTTTTTGTGCACCCAGTTTATTAGTCGGTTGGCGGCAGCAGTGGAACGGGAAGTCAGAGTTACTCGAGCTGGTGGTATCTGCAGAGGCATTTGCCAGGTCCCCATGAATGTGCCCCATGGACTGGTCTGCAAGGAAGGGGACAAGGTTAGCCATTTACTGGGAGCTACGCTCAGGGGCTTCCCTCTGACACACCCCACACCCTCCACCTCACCTCCTTCCTCTCCGCACTAGAAACCCCAGGTTAACAATTCCAGAAAACTGGTGATGAAACACACTCCCTACCTCCTGACGGGCAATGAATGAACTTGATGCAAGATGAGACTTTCTGACATGGCCCTTGTAAGAATATGCTTTTGTGCGTATTTGTTACAAAGATTTTGTTTTTTACTTTCCCCCAACTGGGAGAGGGGGGAGAGTGAGGTGGGATGGAGAAAAATACTTATTAATCAAAAAAAAGTTAATTTAATATTTTAAAGAAAAAAAGGCTTCACTCTAGGTTGGACACCTAATCTACCCCTTATACAATACATACACACTAATGGGATCTGGCAATCACTAGTTCTTACCTCCCTTTTGTGTCTAGTGGCTTAAGTTTAAATTCGAAGTGATTTAATATTATAGAGAACTCCCCACCACACCCTAAATCAGTGTCTTCATAAATACTCATGCTTAAGTTCCTTATTGATTCTCCATTTTCTTTAGCCCTTAAGCTCTACAAGGGTCACTTGGGTGGTAGCCATGATTATACTTAGATTCTTTGGTTGGAATAACTAATTGAGGAGTTGAGGAGCACTCATTTTACTATGTAATTTAAATAAGACAGGTCCTTGGGGTAGCAAGTCCAGGAGAGTAGAAGGCCACTCTGCAGTAATAAGGTATCTTACCTTGGACCTGGGAACGGAAGGTAGCAGATGACCACGGTCATTAGCGATGATCTGAGTGTAGCCATCATGGGCTTCAGGATGCTAGAGAAAAAAGGCCAGGGAATGTGATAGTCAAAGAAATAAAAAGTGGAAGAAATGAAAATTGGTTAGAGGAGTTCACAAAAATTAAAGGTGAGGAAGAGGAACTTGAAGAGACATGAAGAGGGGTGGAGAAGTCCTTGGGAAAGGGAATGAAGAGGTGATAAGGATAGGTATAAATTCATGCACTAAGGGAAGAAATGGGGAGGGAGAGGGGAGGAAGAAGAGGTACCTTTTTGTCATCTTTGGCTATGCACCAGTTCCGAAGAAAGTTCGGGGCAAAGGTATTTTCAAACTGTGGAAAAATGTAAGTTCCTCGACGACATGAACGGTCTTAGTTTTGGATTTTTAATTATATCCTTAGCACTTAGTATAATGTCTGGCAGACAGTCACCTGGCAAATGTTTGTTAATTGATTTGGTCATAGTACCCTATGCCCAGAAACCCCAGACCCAGAAAACACAGGGTACAGAGACTACTCCGAGGCAAATAGCCTCACTGGGACCCCAAAATATAAGAGGCATCAAATCTTAAAAATTTAGAGGTGAGATAACCCAGTTCCTTCACTTTGCACCTGAGTAACAAACTGAGGCATAAAACAAATGGTGTGCCCCAGGATCGCGGTTAGTAACAGAACTGGGACTGGAACCCAGGCCTCTAAACTCCTAGTAAAGTTCCCCCCTCCCCTCTTAAACTGCAGAGAGAAGCCCTTGTGCCTATGATGTAATCCTAATCCTACATGCTCAACCCTGAAGTCTCAGCCCAGGAGAGTCGAGATGCTCCCCCGACTTGCCTTCAGACGCCCGACTTCCATCAGACGTCCATCTGATCGTCTATCTTTGGAAATATAATGAAGTCTTAGGGGAGGATCAGATTCATATCGGGTTAGGAAGAGACAGGGAAGCAATAGAAGAAAGCTTACCTGATTAGCACTGTAGTTAGAAGCCATGATCCCAGTGCTATTGTTTACATCTGTTACCTAGCAACCACAGAGAAGGCTTGCCTTCTGTCACCACCAATCAGTGGGGACTGTCCTTTCTTCCCACGTCAACTGTTAAATCCTTTACCTATCCATCCCCCTTTCCGTTCCCCCCACTCACTACCCTCCTCCCCCCAGGAGTTAGAGAAACAAAGATATTAAACGAGGGGCACAGTGATTGCTAAGACCTTGAGGAGGAGCACAAGGTGAACACAAACTCCTTGGAGTTATTCTTTTTTTAAAAAAAATTAATTTTTAGTTTATAACATTCAGTTGCACAAATTTTTGAGTTCCAAATTTTCTCTCCCTCTTCCCGCTCCCCTCCAAGACGGCATGTAATTCTATATAGGTTCTACATATACCTTTGCATTGAGCTTATTTACGTAATAGTCCAGTTGTAAAGAAGAATTATAACCAATGGAATGAATCATGAGATAGAAGAAACAAAACCAAAAAAGAAGGGGAAAAAAAGAGCAAATAGTTTGCCTCAAACTGCATTCAGACTCCTTAATTCTTTCTCTGGTTGTGCTTAGCTTTTTCCATCACGAGTCTTTTGGAGCTACCTTTGAACCGTGCATTGATGAGAAGGGCCAAGTCTATCAATTGGACTTATTCTTTATGTGTATTTGAGTGTAATGGTTGTCATGCAGTGAATTTGCCTTGCTCTTTCTAAACCACTTGTTCCTCTTGTCTGTGTTTTCTCTAGTGCCATGATCTTCACATGATGAGGTTTAATTGGGTCTCACTAAGCTTTCTGTAATCTTGCAACAGCTCGTATTCTTTTTCTGCCTTCTTAAATAATGTAACCCTCATGCCAGCCTAGTAATCAAGATCCATGACTTCTAGGCACTTTAGGGTGAGGCTGTATTCTCTGTCCTACCCATTGTGGGCCATCAGGTGGCTGGAAGGTCTTCAGAGAAGCCTTTCCAAGATCCCAACAGAGCATCAAAAGGTGAATTCAGGCAGTACCTGTCTTGCCCACTGCCCAGGTCATCAGAGGTGCTTCCCTGGCTATGACAGCCTGCCCTCTGTGCCAATAAAAGCAGGATGCTTAATGTAGGACAGAAAACTAGATGGAACCTTGGTCTCTTCCCACCTTATAGTCTAGTCCAACCTATTCTTTTTACTGATGACTGAGGCCCAGAGAGGTTGAGATCACATGGATCACTTTCTTACTACCTGTTGACTACTTCCTCCGTCTCTGCAGTATTATTGAGAATATAGTTGTGTGTCTTAGGGCCCCTAAAACTGACTGCTACAAATTATTTCATAGTTTTGGCTTCTGTGACCCTTTCTTATGTATGCTTCTTAATGTTTGCTTCTTATAATTTTGTAACCTGCAAATGTCGTCTTTCCTCTGGAGAATGTGTATTAGTTGATGTTGCTTGCTAGAAAATATATGTACATTTATATATAGCTGTGTTCATGATTGAGATCTTTTTTTTAAAACCTTTGTTAGGATTTTTGTATATTGTAAACTTATTTTCCTTTCTCTTAGAGCAGAGGTTCCCAAGCTTATTTGGCCTACCTCCCCCTTTAAATAAAATTTTCTCAGCACCCCCCTGGAAATCTATTTTCTTTAACCCTTTGACAATTTTTTAAAAAATTGTGTCATTTCAAAAATATATATAAAATATTTTTAAATAACACATCTTAATTTATTGTAAATTTGTGGGGGTTTTCCTGCACTGAAATTTTGATGACACAATATTGTGTCATGTATAGTATCATATGGTAAACAAGTATACACACATATTCCTATGAGTGCATGCTGGACTTCCTGACAATCTTCAATGCACTCACCTGCCGATACTTGCTTGTTAAGACCTGCTGACAGACTTGACCACTGATTGGTTATAACTTGCATTTTTTGTGTTTATTTGGAAAATAATGTAATTACTACAACTTTAACTCTGTTACACAACAGATGAAAGAAACATGTACTAACAGTTTCAAAATTTTCTTTTCTTCTTTCCTTATGTTTTCACTGCCTCCTTGTTTTTATTCAACAACCCTCACCAATTGCACCTGAGCCTGCTACCACCTCCCTGGATTGGTATCGCCCCCTTTGGGAACCTCTGAAAGAGTCTGAGTTAGCATTCATGTATAAACTCAAGAAAAAAAGCTTCACACACTTGGATTCTCACTTGAAAAAACAATCTAAGGTCTAGCCAAACATTTAGAGATAGAACTGCCCAAGAAGATTCCTGCCCATATTAGTTGGCTGCTATTCTGTATGAGGGAGCAGCTAGGTGGCACGTTCAATAGGAAGCTGGGCCTGGAGTCAGGAAGACCTGAGTTCAAATGTGACCTCTACTTACTAGCTGTGTGATCCTGGCCAAGTCACTTAACCCCTGCCTGCATAAAACTGGAGAAGGAAACAACTGCAGTATCTTCACCAAGAAAACCTCATAGACAGTATGGCCCAAAGGGTCATGAGCAATATTCTGTAAGAGAGGTAGCATGGTTTGATGAATGGAGAGCTCACTTTAAAGCCAGGAAATCCTGATTGTGACACACTGGTTATGTGACCCTGGGCACTTAGTCACTTGACCTCTCAGGCAACTCTAAGACTATAAGTTGAAATGCCAGACTGCATTGGTTTTCTTTCCACTGCTTCTTGTTATTTAATGCTCATAATCTTATTTTGTCCTCTTAAACAAGATTTGTATCAATGGAATTATATTTTTAAACTGATGTTGGCCTTGGTGGTCATCTTTCTTTGGCAAGAGATTGAGTTCTTGCTGGCTGAGATGGTTTTTAGACTGTTTTGACTTCCTTGTTGTGATGATTGATTTACATACACTAAAGTTGATTCATGCATCCTTTTGCTATCCCTCAGCTGAGGATTCCCTCTTTCTCAAATAATTTGTGTAAATGTTTTTTTATCCATTTCCAAGCTTTTAGCATCAAGATTTTGTTAAGGTCCATTTGGAGCTGCTTTAATTTAATGTCATATATATCATTTGTATTTTTCCTTTTAATTTGGTATTCATTTTTACATTTGTTTCAACAAGAGTTGATAGTCTGCACATAGATAGCTAATTTGGAAATGATCCCCATGTTGGTAAATAGTAATTTCCTATCTGTTAAGATAACAGTCAGTTTCATTTTTTTGTGTGATGTTATTCAATGCTCATCTTATTCATGGTCTCCAAATTCTCTTCTTGAAGAGATGAATAGGGGTATTTTCCTTTTAGCCTATTAGCCTCTCTTATTTCTTAATCCTGAGTATATGTTCCAATATATTTTTCACTGTCATACCTTATGCCTACCTCTGTCATGAAGTCACCAAGAATTAAAATGTATGTTGAATTAATTTGGAGGATTCTACTGAATTCTTTGTAGTGTTTCCTATCTTGTCCTCTGCAAGAGATGAAGCATATTCTACAAATATCTTCATGACGGTCTTTTGCAAATGCTTCTCATAAAAGCGCTGCAATAAGAGATGACATCCTACAAAATGATGTCTTTTTGTTGTCTTTGGAAACATAATAAAAACACTCGCTAACTCCTTTATTTGATGTTTGAAGGATAACCTACAAGCCATCTTTCCATTTAGCTATTCTTTTGCCTTCTGGTTTCATTCAGAGGAAGAATGTCAACGTTGATATAATTTAGTAATATGTTCATTCATTAGTCTTTGAAGAATTTCAAGTCACAGTGTTTATAGGCCATCTAAAAATAATGGTTCTCTGTCCCAATTCATTTTCCCCACCATTACTATGGAAGAAGAAAGGAGTAGCAGTGGTCCTTCCTGTTCTCACTGATAGCCTAGTTTCTGGTAATTACCATTCCTACGGAGAAAGACAGAGAGAGAGGGAGAGAAAGAGAGAGAGAGACAAAAGAGACACACAGAGAGATACAAATAGAGAAGGAGAGACAGGGAGACTGAGATAGAGACAGATGGAGACAGAGAGGGAGAGACACAGACAGACAAACAGAGAGACAGAGAGTTTTGGACCAGAAGCTGCTTGACAAGATAGGACAGAGTAAAATTTTGACCACTGCCACAGTTTTTTATTTTGTTTTAATTTTATTTTTTTGGCCTTTAAAAAACTGCTCTGTTTTCCCTGCTGGTCATGGAGAAACTTTATTCTTTTCTCTGTGGACCATACAAGACATAGGAAGCCATCAGCTGTTGTGCCGAGATGGAAGACAGCGCTCTGAACTGTGGCAGCTTGCAAGTAGCCTAGGCTGGGTCTGGGACTTGCTCTTCCAATGGATGACAGCAGCCTAGGGCAGCTCTCCAAATCCCCAGTGCCCTAGAGATCCAGACAAAGTAGGCTGTTGGGTCAGTGTTAAGGAGATAAGTCTTGAGAACTCTGAACTAGAAGTTTTTTGTTTGTTTTTTTTCTTTAATCTCATTTGATGATGGGGTGAAGAAAGCACAGCCTTCTCCTGCCTTTCCATTGCTTTCTATTTGTTAAAGTCTTTGACTTTCTCAAGGGTTGTCACAGATTAGAGCTTGCACAGCCTGGGGAGGTTGTAGAAGGGGGTTTTCAGAGGTGAATGGACAAGCAAGCACTTAAAAACCTTCCATCCATTTTACTGATGGCCAATAAGCCACGTGGTCACCAAAAAGTAGAAAGTTGCTACTAAGCCAGGAAATTTTCCAGACAAGCCAGGTTGGGAGTGACCCATAGATATTTCTGTGTTTTGATATACTGAGCTATACAAAGCCCTGGATTCATTCAGAATCCAGTGACGAGGAGATTCTTCTTTGCTTAACTCTTTGAAGCTCAATGTACATGGAATCTTTTGTGTCAAAAGGTGTCAATTGGTAGGACTGCTGTGTACTGGAAACTGGAATAGGACACCACCTACTGGGAGGAGTTATAAACTGCACTTCTCGCTATCTAACAAATAGTATTTTTCATCCTTTTTGCAGACTTATAAAAGGCAGGCCACAAGCTAGGGTTAGGTACCTCAGGGTTACCTGGGATTCTCACCAACTGGATCAATTAATTATTAAGCTTATACTGTGGACTAGATAACACTTACAGAGGTGGCTTAAAAGTCAGGAAGACCTGCCACATGCTGGCTGAGTGACCCTGGAAAAGTCACTTAAATGTCTTAGAGCCCCCAAGCAACTGTCTTAGACTTAGAGTCACCAATGCTATGCAGATATTCATAGATATGTATATGTTCCTCACAGGGAGCAACCTGTACAAATCATGGGTCCAGTTAAAATGCAAAACAAAACACCCTGGGCCCTGTGCTTGGTACAATAAAAAAAGAAACACTTCTTGCCTTCACAGAACTTAAATTTTACTGCATTTGACAACATATATAACCTCATGATGAAGTATGCTGTCCACCTCCAGATAGAGAGGTAATGGAGTCCGTGTAAACTGAGGCATTTCGGGAGGTGTTCGGGGGTGGGGGTGGGAAAGTATTTGTTTTGATTAATTATATATGTTTTAGAACAGAAAATAAAATTCAATTTAAAAAACAACATGTATATTTTAAAGGAATAGCAAATTGTACATAGTAGATTTGCAGTTTCATGTGCAATCATCTTTTTTGTTTTACTGTGTTGTGGAAATGCTTGTTTTATTCCATAAATTCAAAACAAAACAAAACCCCCAACAACAACATAATACACCCTAGGTGGCACAATGGATAAAGTTCTAGACTTGGAGTCAGGAAGACCCAAGTTCAAATCCTACTTCTAGACACTAGCTGTGTAATTCTGGGCAAGTCACTTAACCTCTATTTGCTTCAGTTTCCTCATCTGTAAAGTGGGTATAATATCACCTACCTCCCAGGGTTATTATGAGGATCAAGTAAGAATGTTTGTAAAGGGCTTTGCCAACCTTAAAGCATGATATAAATGCTAACTATTGTTATTACATAAGTACATATGTGTATATGTAAGTTACATACAAAATAAATGCCAGAGAGCTTTGGAGAAGGAGGGAGACCCTAGCAGCTGGGGGTATCAGGAAAGACCTCAGGTATGAGACGAACTGGAGATTCTATGAAGCACAGGTCAAGAGGGTATGCACCCCAGGCTTGGGGGCACAGCCTGTAACAAGGCACAGAGGGGTGATGAAGTTGTGTGTAAGGAATAGCAAGGAGTCTGGTTTTGCTACTTTGGGGAGTAGCATATGATAAGGCTGGAGCTAGAGAGTAACTGGCATTAAATGCCAAAAGAGTTTTGTTTTATCCTGCAGGTAATGAGGGATTGTTGATAGGGGAGACTTGGTTTTAGGAATATCGCCTTAGCATCTCTGTGGAGGATGGATTAGACAGAGCATAGACTTGAAGCTGGGAAACCAATTAGGAGTTTAGTCCAGGTAAGAGGTGATGAGGGCCTGAATTAGAATGGATGATTGAAAGAATGGTGGTACCCTGGCCAGAAGGTAAATTTCTGCAGAGGGGTGGGTGGGTTTGCAGAGAAAGATGGTGGTTTCTGATTAGGTATGTTGAATTTGAATTGACAAAAGGATATCTAGTTCAAAATATGCTGTTGGGGATATGGGATTGAAACTTGTTAGAGATGCTAAACCCAGATATAGGGCTCTGGGAATCATCTTCAAAAGATGATCTTTGAATCCATGGGAACTGAACGAATTCACAGAGAGAATGTAGAAAGAAAATAAGAGCATCCAGGACAAGCCTTGACAGTATCCCCCAGTTAGAGGGCAAAAGATCTATGAAGATTCAGCAAAAGAAACTGAAAAGAGACAGGTAGGGAGAGACCCAAGAGAGATCAGTGTCATGAAAATCCAAAGGGAAGAGAGTATCCAAGAGGAAAGAGTCGAAAAGGTGTGAAATGCTACAGAGACAAGGCCATTGAATCTACCATTTTGAGAGATTACTGATCATTTTAAAGGGAACATGTTCAATTGAATGATGAAGCTGAAAGCCAGATTGTAAGGAGGTAAGAGACAAATGATAAGAGAGGAAGTGAAAGCAGTGGAAAGAGAGATTTAAAATGGAAGATAGCTTAAGGAGATGGTAGAATCAAGTCAGAAGTTTTTTGTTTGTTTTTAAGATTGGGAGAGACCTGGGTGTGTTTGTAGGCAGCTAGCAAGAAACCAGCAAATAAGTAGACTAAAAGATTAGACAGTGAAAGACTACCCCTTCGTCAGAGACTGGAATAAAAGAGAGAATGTCAAGGGGTTTAGAGCTGTGGTCTAGGGAACTCATAGTGAATATCCTCTATGTAATTAATAGTTCCTGGTGAACTGGGGCTAGATGACACAGTGACCACTGGTCTTAGAGTCAAGAAGATTCATCTTCAGGAGTTTAAATCTGGTCTCAGACACTTACTAGCTGGGTGACTGGGCAAGTAACTTACCCCTGTTCTGTAAAATAATCTGGAGAAGGAAATGGCAAACCACTCCAATATCTTTACCAAGAAAACTCCATGTGGAGTTACAAAGAGTCAGACACAACTGAAAATGGCTCAGCAACAACAACAGTGAACTGGTGAATAGGCAAGCAGGGAGTTAGTCATTTTATTCCCTAGCCCGTATTTGTGTAGGTGAGACCACACCAAGATTCACTCTTGGCCGCTCTCTTCTACGGGGGAGTTTCTTTTCTAACTCTGCACTGTGAGAAAGGGACAATAGCAACTGCCTGACAATCCAAACCAGTATACCTACAACTGTTATTGCTTCATTTTAATGCTCAGAAAAACTCTAGTGAATGTGTTTTCTCTGTTCTGGGAAGTTGTTAAAATAAAGCTATACCTTTTCTCTCTTCTTCAAATACGAGCCCCAAAGCCAGAAGAACTGGAAACACAATAGACCAGCTCTCCTCTCTCCAGAGTTTTTTCTAATCACCTAATTTAATATATTCAAACATAACTTGTTCAAACATTGGCACATACAGTTTGTCAATTCTTTTTTTAAAGAATAATTCAGCAAAATGAAATTGCAGTTTATTGTGGGACAACAAGTTTCACACACACACAAGTAGCCCCTTCTCCAAATTTTTTTTCCTTTAAACAAAAACAAAACCCTCAAACCATCAACTTCCTAGACATAGAAAAAAAGGAAAGAAATGGGGGGAGGGAGAAGAAAACCCTTTTATCTTTGGTCTTTTAACAATCTTCTACAACAAATATTTTAGAACTAAGTAGAGACACAAAAAAATTACTGAAATGTTCAGAATAAGATTGTATTTTTGTTGATTTTTTAAAAAATAGTTTAATCATTTAGATAATAAATTTAAATAAATATTTTAAAATAATTTTAATTTTTAATTTTTAAATTTTTCTTAAAAAGAAGGTTTGATTTTCCTCCCCCATCCCACTTTGCTATCATAAGAAACATGGTCACATGACAGTAATATCCAAAGTAGGACATAACCATTTGAGATCATGGAACGTGGCTGATTTGAATTCCCCTCCCTTCCTTCCCTTCAAGTAATATATAGAGAAACATAAGTAAAAAATCCAAACAGATTGTCCTTTTTGAAGTACTTTCAAGAAAAAAAAAGTGTCTTAGAAATTTTGGTTCTGATTTTCTTTTTCTTCCCTGTTAGAAACTCTTATTGTGGTCAGTTTTATTCATCTTTAATGTCATTTCCACTGATAAAATTACATCTGGTTCTGATGTTGAACCAGTTGATGGTACCAAGGACTTAGGTGACAAGAACTTTCTTTTCTGGATCTTCAATAGATATGACTGTAACACCTGCAGGAACAGCTGTATCTCCACTGATGTTACTTCCCAAGATGGTAGCTGTGGACATTGATCTGGGAGCACTTGCACTCTCAAGGCTTTTAGGTTTAGAGTCCTGGTGGGGAGGGGGAAAGGGAGAGAGTGGTCAAGCAGGTGATGGTGGTTTGACGTGCTTAATGCATGGTTTTTCCTTTCTCTTGAAGAGGGTGCTTTGGTATTTCAACTAGGCTGGCTTATATGGTCTATAATGCCATGGCTTAGGACTTCCTGTGGGTTTTTTTGGGTTTGAATTTTTTTTTGTCTTTCTTTGTAAATGCTAAATTTAGTACAGTGACTGACGCATGATAAGCATGTAAGCATGTAATAAATTCTTGTTGACTGATTGGACTCTCAGGCCATTGTGGCAGCTTCCTCATTTTCTGTATCTTCAGCTCTTTCCATCCTCCTGCTTCTTATTCTCAGAAATCACTGCTCCGGAGTTTTATAGAGAGTGAAATATTACTGTTTTGCTTCACACTGATTTTTCTTTGTTTTGATTTTTGTTTCATGTTACTTTTTTCCTGACCTTCTCTACAATAAACATTTTCCCTTGACCCTAAAGTATCACCAGCAATTGGTTCACAGTAGACAAAAAGAGAGGTATTTCTCTTGGGAAATGGAAAGTCTAGAAACATTTTCTTTCATGATCTCTGGAAAGTGGAAGTGTGAGTGTAACAGGGCAAAGCATGCCCTCAGAGTACATATCCTCTGTCCCCTTTCTGAAAGGTTGGGGAGATAGCAAGGCTGTGTCACTGAGGACCATCTACTCAGTAAGCTTAAAAGAAGAAACAACTTTCACTCTCATTCCAGGATCTGGAATTTTGAACTGAAAGCATCTCAATATCATCTAATTCAACCTATTTATTCTATTGATAAGGAAAACAAGGTCCATAGAAGTGGAATGATTTGCTCAGGTTCAGACAGGTCTTAGTGGACAGAACTAGAATTTGTACTCAGCTATACTATTTGTATTCAGGTATCACTATATCCAGTGTTCTTTCCAGTATACCGCGCTTAGTCTTTGCTTTCCTTCCAGGAGCCTGATGTGGGCATACCCTAACAACTTAAGTCCATGGGAGGGGGGGGGGGGGAAGGGTAATTCTATCTCTATTCTTTCACTCTCTCTCTAGTGTCCTCTGTATACCATTGGCATTCAGCAAACCATTGTCTTGCTTACCTGCAAACTCAGTTGCCTGAAAGCTAGTTATTAAAAATTCCGTTGTATTCTTATTTTGTTCTCCATTTTTTTTTTCCTTCTAAGCCAAGGCTCCCCCTAGTGAATAACAAGAGGGAAAACATCTTTTTCTGGTCTCCAAATAAAGAAATCTCTCAGGCTTGATCTTGAAATTTTTTACTTCAATTAAATGCAGTAACATAGTTCAGAGAAGTGTTGGGGAGGAGGTGGTGGAAGATAATGAGCATTTAAATAGCAAAAAGTCAAGAACACAGTTAAGTTAGGGGGAGGAGGTGAAGAGAGTTTCTAGGGACAAGAAATTTTTTCTTCAACTCTTTTTGGGGCAAGAATTTCAGCTTCAAAGTAGTTGAGGATAATAAGGAAATTATGCCAAGAAAGGGACAAGCTGTAGTAAGTTATCAGTGTTAAGATTTGAACCCAGGTCCTGTGACTAGAGAGCCTGTGATTTGCTGTGGTCCAAAAGCAAACTTTAATACTTCTGTCTTGTTGAGCTGTCTCCAACTCTTTGTGACTCCGTTTGGGGAAAAGATACTGGAGTGGTTCACCATTTCCTTCTCCAGATCATTTTACAGAGGAAGAAACTGAGGCAAACAGGATTAAATGACTTCCCCAGGGTCACACAGTTGTCTGAGGCCAGATTTGAGTCTGACTCCTGACTTTAGGCCTGGAGCTCTATCCACTGCAACCTAGCAATCCTCTTATCTCATAGTGATTTTGTGTTTTATCCTATTTTATAATTTCTAGGATAAAACATACAATCCTCAGTCTGTTATTTAAAGCACTTTATAACACAGCCCTAGCCTTCTTTCCTGAGCTTTTCTCACACTACTCTCCTTTGAAAGAAGGTAACATATGCAACCTTTTAAACAAAAAAAGACCAGATTTTTTATTTCATTGCGTAACAGGGATGGTCTGATCAATGAAGACCCAGGCCTCGAAGCAGATATTCCCCACCTGGTTTGAGTCCTTAGGCCAGAAGTTCTTTACCTTTTTTGTATTATGGATACCTTTGGCAGTCTGGTAAAGTCAAGGTACTCCTCACCTTGACCCTGACATAGTGATATCATTTTGGTCCTCTTCCAGCATGAAGGACAACAATCATCTCCTTAGTTAATCCCTTTTCTAATAAGTTAATGGAGTTTTAATTGATTGATTGATCGATTGATAATGAGATCCTGTTAGGGGCTCAGTAACTACAGTACTAGAAACCCTAACCCTTCAGAGTTACCACTAGAATCCTGAGGGGAATAGTAATCATTACCCTCTGGGAAGCCAACCTGCCAGTTGGTACAGTAGACCCAGAGAAGGCATTATGATTGGTACAGGGAGCTCTCTAAGAATTCACACACCTCCACCAGTGCCCATCAGCTTCTGTTCTGCAACTTACAGCCTTAACAGAATCGCCTAGAGGTACTAAAAGGTTAAATGACTTGCCTAATGTCACACAGTGTGCGTGATCCTGACTCTGTTCCTGACTGAGGTTATTTCTCTATCTACCATACCATGCTGCTGCCTCTGTAACAGATTTACAGAGTAAAAAAATCTCCACATTAGGGATTTCCACATTTCTGCATCATGGACCCCTTTGCAGCCTAGTTATGTTTGCTGTTCCTATCTCAGAGTAATTTTTTAAAGGCATAAAATATATAGGATTACTATGGAAGCCCATTTTATTGAAACACCATTACATAGATAAGTCAAAACAAGTTCATGGACCTCAGGTTAAGAAAACCTTGTTATAGAACATGCGAATCTCCTATGCTGTCACCAATTGAGCCATAAATGGCTGACAGTTTTCTGGGCTAATATCCTGGCTTCCTTATGAAGGTGCCTTTCTCTAGTTCCATCCCCTCATCTTTTGATTAATTTTTATTTCAAAGCTAGCCCACTCCTCTGGCTATTTGTTTGTAATTTGTACAATTTTATTTGTAAGATGTAGACAACCAGCCTCTATATCTTATTATATTTCTGTTCTAGTTCTATTACTGGTTCAACCCACTTCCAGAGGTTGATAAATCAGTTTACTTTCCCTAAGGAAGATTTTGGTCCCTTACAGGTTTATAAAACCATATACAGTAATATACAACAGCAAGACTACTTCTTCACAAAGATTTGCCCCACTGTTGTCAGGGTAGTTGCTACTAGAATCTTAACTGTAAACCTCTCTACACTGTAGCAGTCCTAGACTAAGGGCAGTGGGGAATGGAATGGACATAATTCCTTGAATTTGTGGTACGAAAGGGTGATGGCTCATTAGGACAAGTCCAGAATTCTGTTTCCCAGGAGACCATGTTGCCTCTGGTACTGGTTGATTGCATCGCAAGGAGAGGATGTTAGGAGGACTCTGGGAAGAAGAAAGAAACTGGTACTTGAGATCTGAGTGAGGGGGTGTTTGAGACTTCAATGACAGTATAGAGTATTTCAGGAGTTCTAATATATTCTTGAGGCCCCAGGAGCAAGGAAAGATGGCTGCTGAGAGTGGAAAGGTACATCGATGTGTCATTTTACCAAGGAAAACAGTTCTTAATATGCCAGGTTTGTATGCAATTAAGGCTTTTATTAATATTGTTCTGTTCTGGAAAGAAAACTTTATTTCAGAGTTAGGCAGAAGACCTAGTTCAAATCTCGCCTTCAGGCTTCTCTCATACCCCCAAAGCTTTCCCTCTGAAATTATCAGGCTGTTTGTAGATTCCTGAAGCTCTCTTTCCTCCAGGTATCCAATCTGCCTTCAAAACATCAAGGCACCATGAAGGAGAGACAGGAGGAGCCTGTGCCAGGTAAACAAAACCCCTACCACCACCACCACCTTGACCACTATTTCCCCTCAGACTCAGAGAGAGCTAGCCCAGGACCCTGAGCCCAAGAGCCTTGAGAATAGCAGTCATCTCCCAAGCCACCAGACCTGCTTGAAGCCTGTTCCCCCACAGCCATTATAGAGGAGAGAAATTGCTGTGAAGAGAGGCCCCACCTACCTCGGCAGCACCAGCAACAATTGCCAACTAATTGCCACCAACAGGCAGATAGACACAGGAATTCTGAGAGCACCAGCACCTCACAGATCACCAGTCTTGCTTCTAGCCTAGCCTTCATCTGGAGAAGCAGCTCCTGAGGAGATGGGACCAGCCATCCTTACCAACTGACAACCAATTGCTACCCAAAGGGCAGTCAAAACAGCCTAGCTAAAGCAATAAAGAACCCCGAGGGAGAGATAGAATGCCTTCTGGCATGGGCCAGGCAAGTCAAATCACTACTACCACCTTGACCACTATCTCCCTAATGGGCATAGCCCAAGACCCTGAGCCTAAGAACCTTGGGAGTAGCCCAGTGCCCAAAAATCATAGAAGCAACACCAGTGGAGAAGTGGGCTGCCGATCACTTGAGTAACTGAATACCCAGAAAGGAAAATTCAAAGTCTTTGGCCCTGTCAAGTGGTTCAACATTAGAAACTGATAAGATTTTATCAGTGGAAATGACATTTAAGAAGTATTCACATCTACTTTGCCACTGCATCCTAAGGACCATGGGACTTTTCTATCCTACTCTCAGCTGAAACCTTCTCTATATGTTTTCTCCCTCATCACAATGGGAACTCCTTGGGAGCAGGGACTGTCTTGCTTTTCTATTTGTATCTCTCCCACTTAGCACAATGCTTTGCACATAGTAAGGACTTAATAAATGCTTAATTCATTCATTTTTGGTTCCTGACACAGATTCTACCATTAAGCACTGCTGTTCTGTTCCCATTGCCTATGGGATGTCCCAAGTCTTCCGGCCTTGCAAAGTTTGCAGGGTCTTCTCCTGGTCATTGTGGGAGTGAGAAGTGAAGGAGAGAAGGAGTTTTCTCTTCCTTCCCTACCAGTGCCCTCTCAGAAGGTTGGCTGAAGCTTCACGACTAAGATGGCCTGCTGCTAGAATGCTAGATTCTGAAACAGCTTGCTATTTTTAATCTAAGCCCCACAGAACATGGTGGACTCAGCCAATCCTAACACACTTCTTATGTGGTCGTTTCATCCAATAGCTAGAAGCACTCATCCCAAATTGATTTATGAAGTTGTTGATTCAATGGAGAAGTCTAGGCCTTGTTCATACCTAGTTTATACCTCTGATTGACTTCTGTGTTGATTGGTATGGGGACCCCCACCTTTACACTCTGCTTTCCCAAAGAGCCTCCCTTGTAATAAGCATAATCAAAGTCCTTTTCTTTGCCCAAGTGCCCATCTCTCTCTGCTCTCCCCTTTCCTTCTGAGAAACTTTCATTTGAAGACATATTCCTAGTCTAGGAAGGAGCAGAATTTACATGATTCTCTTCACTTGCTTTTGGAAAGACCAGAAATGTTTGTATTAGGTATGAGCTGAATGTTTACACACAAATGTGTGTTTTAACAGCTTTCTGTAGAAGTTAACAGTATCTTTATTTATTCTTACAGAATTATCCAGTGCCTTACTCAAGAGTTTTCCCCCCCCACCCCTCCAACTTCTGCTACTTCGTTATGCTGAGGAAGCTGTTTTTGTATTTTAGTGAACAAGGAAAGGGTCTGCTTTCTGACCAAAACCTTCTCAGTGTAGGAATGGTGAAGTGAATAGAGTTATTCTGCCAAGATACTGCATTGTAACCCCAGGAGATGGCACCTCCCACAGAGATGTTGCTATGGAAATTGGGTGGGCGGGTGGGAAATGTAGATATGCAGGCACATGGGCATTATACAGTGTTCCCTAAGTTTCAAGTGCGTTTTGACCTTGAAAGAACTTTCCATGGAGATGCCATGTGGGGGCTCAGAAAATGTGTAGCTACACACAAGTCCTTTCTTGAGTGTAGCCACTCCAAGTCCTTGATGTCTCTGGCAGATCCAGCAGGGAGCTTAGGATGGGTGCATTGGCCTCCGGAGCTGAAAGTAGGAAAGAAAGAAAGCAAAACTCAGAGTGGAAGTAGACTGGGAAAGCAAAGTCCAGACCACAGCTTATTGCTCCCTGACCTTGTTTCCTTGGAATATGGCTGGAGAAGTTACTCTCTGACCATTTTTATTTTTGCTTTACCCTGTGGATCTGAAAGGGAGAATGGACCTAGTCATTCCTCCCTCTCCCTGCCCCACAATTCATATTGTACAGCCTTCTGTATGCTTGTTTTAATGCTTGGGTTTTATGCTATTTGATAATGCTTTTAAAGCACATTACCATTAAATATGATTTGTGTCCAAATAAACGTACATCATTTGGGATTGAGAGAGATGAAGCTTATCCCAAGGGAAAAGTGATTTTCCCCAGTTCGGGATGGGGTGAGGTAGAGCCAATTAGAAAGACATTTTATATGGGCATACCCTTTGACCCAGCAATGCCACTTCTAGGGCTGCATCCCAAAAAAGATCACAAAAGTGGGAAAGGGACCCGTGTGTACAAAAATATTTATAGCAGCTCTTTTTGTGGTAGCAAAGAATTGGAAATCAAGGGGATGCCCATCAATTGGGGAATGGCTAAACAAGTTGTGGTATATGAATGTAATGGAATACTATTGTGCCATAAGAAATGGGGAACATACGGACTTCATAATAACCTGGAAAGACCTACATGATATAATGCTGAGTGAGGGGAGCAGAACCAGGAGGACATTGTACACAACCACAGTCATATTGCTTCTGTGATGACTAACTTTGATAGACTTGTCTCTTCTCAGCAATACAAGGTACAAAGACAGTTCCAAGAGACTCATAATGGAAAGAGCTGTCTACATCCAGAGAAAGATCTATAGAGTCTCAATGCAGATTGAGGCACACTATTTGCTCCCTTTTTTTTCCTCCTCTTTTTCGGTTTTGTTTTTTCTTTCTCATGATCCATTCCATTGGTCATAATTCTTCTTTACAACTTGACTGTTGTGTAAATAAATTTAATGTGAAGATAAATGTAGAACCTATATTGGATTCCATGCCATCTTGGTGGGGAGGTGGGAGGGGAGGGAAGGGAAGAAAATTTGGAACTCAAAAACTTGTGGAACTGAGTGTTGTAAGCTAAGAGTAAAAAAATTAATAAAAAATACTTGGGGGAAAAAAAGAAAGGCATTTTATAAACGGTTTGTAAACACAGAAACTGTTTATAAACCTCAAGAAAGTTCACCAGGAAACAAGCCTGTGAGCAGGAAATTGTGGTTGTGTCCAAGTGACCCCTCTGGTGCATACATTCTTGTCTGACATTAGACTACCTCATAAACTCACACAAGTTCCTCAAATGACTCTCCCATTACAATATAAACTAACTTCTTTCAAAACAATTTCCCTTCCTTTTCTCATAGGTCCTCACCTTCCCCAGGTAGTCCTCTAGATATACCACCCTAGGATGGAAGATTTCCTTGAAAGAAGAAAACATCCCCAGTAGTTAGAGCTGACCCCTTGCCTTCAGGTGCAGCCTTGTCTTCCCATGGACCAATATAGTATTTATGGGACCACCCTGGTTAAGGTTTTCCCAATAGGAATATGAAGTTATCATTGGTAGGGAAGCAATTCCATTTTTAATTCCAATCCTTATAGTCCACATATCTTACAATTCTAATGGAGGACTAGGTTCCTGTATGCTCCTTGGCAACAGTTCCTGGCAGGTCCAGAAAATCCTTCTCGGTGTCTCAGACACTTGATCTAGGACTTCTGACAGTGTTCCTCCTCCAGGAAATCCCATGCTGCTCTGCCAGCACTACCACCATTGTGGTAGAGAGGGTCCCTGTGGGTTAAGGGACACTGTGCAAATAGGTGTACATCTCGACCCAAGTCCATCATTCGTAGGTAGCCCTTCAGTATCTCTCTCCAGCACTTCCTTTTTTAAAAGTCTAGCCCAAGTTCTCTGTAGCTAGCTGTGAATCATGGCATCAGAAATTTAGAGCTGAAAGGGACCTTAACAGGCCATCCTAGCCAAATGCTTTTATTTTCCAGAAAAGGAAACTGAGACCCAGAGAGGTTAAGTGACTTGCTTGTGGTCTCATAGCTTAAAAAGTACCAGAGGTGAGATTTGAATCTAGGCCTTACTTCCTACTCTAACAAGCTGGCAGCTACACCAAGCCGAACCTTATTAACAGGTCAAGGAATACTGAAGGTAACGTAGGCATCCCATCCCATCCAGGGGGGTCGTAGGCAAGCACACAGACGGGAAATGTTTGTATCTTGTATAGGGTGAGGTCTTCCGGGCCAGAGCAAAGACTGCACACCTTAAACTTGTTAACAAGCAGTGAACCTTTCCCAAGCTCCTCCAGAGCCCTTTTCTAACGTTAGTTATCTGTACAGTGATGTTCAAGGAGAGGATCGAAGTCATACTTGCTGCCTAAAATGGATTTGGATCGCTCGAAATGATTTCATCAAGTGACTTAATTGTATAGTGTCATGGCTCATGGTGGAGATTGGTCTGGTCCTTTTAAACAAAGCAAGGTGCTGAGTCATTCACTCAGACAATAGATTAATTGCCAGCAGCTGGGGGCAATACCAGTTTAAAGAAAAAAAAAGCTGGACGCTGACTCCACTCATTGTAGCTGTAATTATATAACTTCAGGTGTCATCTAGACATCTTTATCCTCAGAAATCCTCATGCCTACACTTAGCTATTTTTATTACCCTGCTGCCCCTCCCCTCAAGAAGCATAATCTCAGATAAAGGGGATTATGGATGACTTAAGATGTGGGCTAAACCTGTAGGGGTGGGAAACCTGTGGCTTCAAGGCCACATGTGGCCCTTTAGGTCCTTAAGTGTGGTCCTTTGACTGAATCCAAACCTCACATAACAAATCTTTTTTATTAAGGATTTTTATTTATTATTTGTTCTGTGAAGCATGTGGCCTCCAGGTCACAGGTTCCCCATCCCCTAAGGTGTAGAGGGGCATCATCAACTGATAAATCAATAAACATTCATTAAGTGCCCACTATGTGCCAGGCCATGAGAAAGATTTCTGGGACCTCTAGTCCAGCAAAATCAGAGAATTTACTCTGAGCTGAAGGCAAACCTGAACAGTTTCATAGATTTTGTCAAAAGCCTTTCCCTGGGAAAAATATTCATGGACCAGCATCTTGCGGTTATTTCACTGACCCATTCCTGTGCTCTCATGTCCCCATCCCTCCTCTCTGATTCCAGAGACTATACGCATTCTCCCTACTAGATAGGGCTTTACAGCTGACTGCCTTCAATGGCTGGGTGGTCCAGCAGAAGAGGTAAGTATAGTTCTCTCACAGATAATTTACCCAGGAGATAAACTCTTAATAAAATGATTCTTTCCCTGAGGCTGTTTTAATGTATATCTGGATTTGGGGCAATAAATTCTGATTAATAGCATCATGCTTTGGGGTTTTTTCAATGTGTGTATGAGATGGGTGATATAATATGGAGATAAAATAGCCATCTCAATTATATGAGATGGGTGATTTATTTATATATGTATATATACGTAATATACACACACACACATATATACACACAGGCTATTAGGGAAATTGGCTAAAGACTGGATTGACATTGAATCACAGGATCGAAAGAAGTGAATGGAGCATCAGGTCTTAGCTAGTCCAACCTGTACCTAAGGATCTCTCCATATCATCCCATTGAAGGTGGATGAATTGAAATAAAAGGGACTTCACTACCACCTGAGGCAGCTCACTGGACTTTTGGAAGGTTCTGATAGAATTTCCTTATGTGGAGAAAACCTGTTTCTCTGATTTTTTTCCTACCTATTGCTTCTAGTTCTTCTTTCAGGGGCCAAATGAAACAATTATGATCACTCTTCCAAAATGTCAGGCCTTTAGATATTTGAAGAAAGCTTGCACATTGCCCCTAAGTCTTTCCTTCTCCAAGATAAACATCCCCAAATACTTTTCATGTGATAGTTTCGAGACTATTTGATCTCTCCTTTCTGGGAGGGATAAGAATTCCAGTTTATCAACATTCTCCCTAAAATGTTAAGCCCAGAATTGAGCATATTCCAATAGATGTAGCTTTATAGGGCAGAGTACAGTGGGACCATCATCTCCCTTGACTGGTACTATATTTCACCATTTGGCATGAGAGGCATTGTAGTATAGTGGTAAGATCACCGGACTCATTGGTAGACCTGAGTTTTCATCCCAGCACCAGGACTTTTGAGCTGAACATCTGTGAACAAATCTCTTCATTTATGGGTTGAATTAGATAACTTCTGTGCTCCTTTCCCACTCTGAGATTCCATGATTTTCTAATACACCCTAATATTGTGTTAGCTTTTTTGGTTTCCATGTCACACTAGTGACTCATGTTGAGCTTGGAGTCTAAAAAATCTCCCAGGACTTTTCCACATGAACTATTTATTGAGACACATTTTCCCAGTCATAGACTCCTTTGGTTGATTGTTTGAACCAAAATATAGGCCTTTATATTTGTCCCTATTAAGTTTCATCTTAGATTGAGCTTCATTCTAGCTTGTTAAGATCTTTTTGGTTCCTGATCAGGTTGGATATCCCTTCTAGTTTCAGATTATTTAGAAATTTGATAAGTATGCCATTAATGCCTTCCTCCAAGTCATCGATTTTTTAAAAAAGCACCAAGGGCAGTATCCTAGAGGAATCCATTAGAGACCATCCTCCAATTTGAGGGAAAAAGGAGTTCTCACCTTTGCAGCTCCCTCACCTCTGCCAAGTCTGATTTGCAGGGCATTAGACTGTACATAAAGGCTGGAAATATTGAAACAACTCAAACTAGAATGTAAATTATTTAAGAGACTGCTTTTTTATTCCTTTTAGAAGGGATAGCTTTCTGGGCAGGGGAATGCCAAGAAATGTATTTGAAAATGAAGGTGATGTAAAAACAAAAAAAGCAAATAAAAAATTCATAAAAAGATTGATTGGGCCCAGTAAAATTATGCAAGGTCAGTCTGTACTTTAGATACGAATATGTGCCAGAATGTATTCAACGAAGCATTCCCGAATGCTTCCTCTCTCTCTTCAATGGTATGTCCTAGATATATATGCAGCTAGCTAACTCTCGCTCAGGGAACGGTAATTAATCAATACTGTTATTCTGGAAAGAGTATGTCAACTGACTTCCCTATGGCTCCACTCAATATTCCTGTAACTTTCCAAACCAAAATACCCTTCCCTGATCACCATTGCTTTGTATTTTGTTGCCTTTTTCTAGAATGTAAGGTCCTTAAGAGCCAAGACTTGTGTTGCTTTTGTCATTCTCTGAGATGACACTTTGATGATTAACTCATTTTCATGCCAACATACCCACTCCCTCTGTGATTCTGAACCCCTGCTTGCCATTGTTCCAACCTCTTTCTCCATTCTTCACAGAATACAAGCTCCCACTCTAAAGATAACCCAACCTTTCCACCTTTTTTTTCTAGAATGCCTGCCCCATAGCTAACAAATAGATTTCTTCTTAAAACTTTCCACTCTTGCTCCCTCCATCTTCTTGTACCCACTGAGACCTGACTTCTTTCTGACAACAAAGCTTTCCTGGCTATTCTTTGCAGAACTGATTATACTTTCACTCATTACTTACCACCCACCCACCCTAATTCAGTGTGTGGCTGTTTGAGAGACATAATGTCTAGGTAATTTAATCATTTTATTAATAAGGCCAACACATTTATTAATAAAAGGATGGTCATTTGGCTGTCTCACTTAGATTAAAAGACAATCATGTCGATGGGCTCACAATTTATATATCCTTCAAAGAGTAGGCATTCCCCAGGGTGGGAATCAACCCTGATTGGTTAACAATGAGAGAACGAATATTACAATGAGGGGCTACACCTGAACTTTGCTTATGTCATCCATTTCTAAGTTCCCCCCAGACTTAGGCAATCTATTCAAGGAATTTATGCCCCACTGAAGCCTGAGCAGAACACAATGGCTACTCCACCAGGGTGAAGTTTGAACAAGAAAGTTAGTCCAGCCTCATCATCAGCGATGTCCTTCAAGAGACTAAACTTTTCAAAATCAGGACTTTAGAAAAAGGGGGAAACTCGATCTCCCCAAATCATTGGTTATTGATAATCATTTCTCTCCAATGATTGCGGTAGGGAGCTAACATGTCTCTTGGTCCCTATTGTCACTTTCAAACTCTCCCTCTACCATCATCATTCAGTAATGAATCTCTCTTCTCTTTTGAGGTTTATTTAATCCATATTTATTATTCAATCAAGATTCTGATAGCTGCAGTCTGCAGGTTTCCAGGACACTCTTCTTCCTTCCTAAGTGAGTTCAGGGCCTGGCTTACAATCTTTCTTCTCTAACTTCTGTCCTCTTACTAGGGCACCCCAAAATACATATTGATATACCCTACAATATCCTAACCTCCCAGTTCCTCAACTTACTCATTTCTCACGATCTATTCATCCAACCCCACCATAGTTACACATAGAGATGGTAATACCCTTGATCTTGCCATCACCCATAACCAATCTGTGTCCACATTCATGAACTCTACAATTCCTTTAACTGATCATAATCCTTTGTGATTACACCTCTCCCATCACTCTTCAGTTGTTATACTGTCACTCCATGCACAGACTATATTAATTTCCCTTCCCTATCTTGACCCCCAAGTGATCCAGTTCAGCTCTTCACTGTCCTCTTCTCTTGCCTCTGTATTGTATTGCTGATCTTGCCCTGGCCAGCCTCAGCTTTAGATTGCTCCCATCATCCATAGCCTTCATTTCACTTCAGGTGCTGCCAAATAAAGTTGGAGAGAGTCATGTTGGCTAGGTTCACTACAAATTTATGTTATATAATCTCAGCTGGGCCTTCACTGCATCATCAAGGCATTTTTTTATACTTCCCTAACTAATTCAGTATCCCATTCACCACAGCAGCTTTTCTGAAACTTTTTATCCCACTTCTAACCTTCCATAGATCTCCTTCCCCCAACCCTCTCAACTGAAAATTTTGCTTTCTATTTTGTTGAAAATTTTTAGGCTATTAGAAGAACATAGTAACATATTACCTATCAGACTTAGGGATAGGAGAAGAATTTGTGAATAAACATGATTTAGAGGACATTGTGAGGTATAAAATGGGTAATTTTGATTATATTAAATTAAAAAGGGTTTGTACAAATAAAACCAGTGTAGCCAAGATTAAAAGGAAAACAGAAGATTGAGGGGAAATTTTGTAGACAGTTTCTCAGATAAATGTCTCATATCTCAAATATATAGAGAACTTTGTCAAATTTATAAGAACTAGGATCATTCCCCAATTGATAAATGGTCAAAGGATATGAATAGGCAGTTTCTCAGTGAAGAAGTCAAAACTATATATAATCATATGAAAAAATGCCCTAAATCATTATTGATTAGAGAAATGCAAATTAAAACAACTTTGAGCTATCATCTCATACCTATCAGACAGGCTAAAATGATATAAGGGGAAAATAACAAATATTGGAGGGGATATGGAAAAATTGGGACATTAATACATTGTCAGTGGAACTATGAACTGAACAATCTGGAATTACGCCCAAAGAGTTACAAAACTGTATGTATACCTTTTGACCCAGCAATACCACTATTGGGTCTGTTTTGCAAGGTGATCAGGGAAAAAGGAAAAGAACCTATATATTCTAAAATATTTTTAGCAGCTCTCTTTAGGTGACAAAGAACTGGATGTTGAGGGAATGCCTATCAATTGGAGAGTGACTAAACAAGTTGTGGTATATGATTGTAATGGAATACTACTGTGCCATAAGAAATGATGAGCTGGTTGATTTTAGAAAAACAAGGAAAGACTTGCATAAAGTGATAAATAGTGAAATGAGCAGAACCAAGAGAGCTGTTGTATACAGTAACAGAAATATTGTTTGAAAAACGACTGTGAATGACTAAGTTATTCTAAGTATTATAAATACTCAAATCAACTACAAAGGACCCATGAAGGAAGATGTTATCTACCTCCAGAGAAAGAACTGATAAACAAAAGTATGAATAGCATGGTTTATGTGTATCAAACTAATTATATATTAATGAATATATATTTACATGATATATTATACATTGTGTATATATTATATAATATTGTGTAATATATATATCTTTCTGTGTCAAATGGTGGCCTCAGTGCAGCATGGGGAGGGAGGGAGACAGTTCAGAACTTAAAATATTAATCCCCCAAAAGAGCAAAAAATTTTAAAAACTAAAATAAAAAACCTAGCAAATAAAAGAAAAGAAAAAAAATTGAGGCTATTGACCATGGAGAGCTCCCTCTTCTCCCCTGTTCCTCATTTTACATCACTCACAGGCCTTCTGCCATTTTTTGCTCCTTCATCCTGTTTTAAATGAAGAGGTAGACTTTCTCCTTGCCAAGGCAAATCTCTCTATGTGCACAAGTGATACGTTCCATCTTATCTTCTCCAGAAGATATTTATTTCCAGTCTCTCACTTTTCTTCAATCTCTGTTTACTGACTGCTTCCCTACTGCCTACAGATATGTCCATGTGTTCCCTGTCCTCATAAAAGCCCCTCACTTGTTCTTTCTCTGCTAGCTTCCTATATGTCTCCTCCCTTTTATGACTGAATTCCTTGAGAAGGCCATCTATAATCCATGCCTCCACTTCCTTTCTTCTCATTCTCTTCTTAATTACCTAGTCTGGCTTCTGACTAAAACTGCTCTTTCCAAAGTTACTAATGATCTCTTAATTGCCAAATCCAATGGTCTTTTCTCAATCTTCATCATTCTTGACATCTCTGCGGTCTTTAACACTGTTGATCATCCTCTTTTCCTTAATGTTCTCTTCTCTCTAGACTTTTGTGACTCTGCTCTTTCTTGGTTCTCCTGTCTGACCAGTCCTTCTCTGTCTACTTCATTGGATCTTTGCTGTCCCTCAAAGCTTTATTCTGGGTCCTCTTCTCTTTCTAAACTATTTTATGTGGTGAGCTCATTAGCTCCCATTATTTCAATTATTATTTCTGTGTAGATGACTTTCAGATCTACTTTTCTAGCCCTAACTTCTCTCCCAAATGCCAGTCTCACATTTACAGCTATCTATCTTTTAGAGATCCCAAATTGGATGTCCTGTAGTCATCAATATGGCCAAATCTGAACTGATTTTCTTTCCCTACAAATCCTCTCCTCTTCCTAACTTCCCTATTGCTGTAGAGAGTAGAGTACTATAGTATGAGACCACTATTTTCTTCATCACCCAGGCTTGAAACCTGGGCGTTACCCCAGGGGCTAGACTAGACACTAATAAAATTCATTCAGGAGGTAGAAGGAAGTGATTGCCCTTAGAAGGAACAATATTCTGATTTTCATTCTTGTCTAAACAAGACAGAATCTTTGTTAAGTTTCTGGTTATCTATTCACCTAATTCACCTAACAAAAAGCCGTTTTTCCTTTTGGCCTGACCTATTTCACCTTTCCATGAGGGTTTCCCAGGAGTCCTAAAAGGGCTCTAAAGAAAAATATTATCTCTTATTATTTCTAAAGAAATAATATTTTAAAATATTTTTAAAAATATTTTAACATGTTGAATAGGTTTTTCACCTTCATCTTGGCTCTATATTATCTGAAAAACTCCCTCAAGTTCTATGTCTTTTGGCAAGCCAGGCCAGGGGTTGGGTTCCTCCTCCTATTCATTGTTTTGGTCATCCTTTTTAAAGAGAGAGAAAAAAAAACACTTAGAAGTGACTGAGAGACCCAGGAGTTTCAGGCCTCTCAAACTCACAAAGTTGCCCTGAAGGCTAGAAATATCCATCTCATGATAACTGGTCACAAATGCTCAGGCAAAGAAACACAAAGCAGAAGAGGAAGCAAAGTACCAAATGGATACTTGGGAAATCCAAAAGAGACAGAGACAGAATGGATGGGGAGGAGAGAGAGAGACAGAGAAAGAGAAAGACAGACAGACAGACAACTAGGCAGTCAACCACCCAGCCAACCAGAGAGATTGGGGGAAGAGAAGTGGAAGACAGAGACAGAAACAGAAGAAGCAGAGAGAGAGAAAACTGTCTCTTAAAAAATGATGTAGCAGCACCCCTTCTCCACTGTCAGACAGGTAGGAGGAGTAGGGATAGAAAACAAAGCACTCACCCAGGGTTTGCTGCATTCTTACAAAGAGCCAAGCCAGAATGTAGGTGGCCCACCAGGAACAACCCGTGATCATACAGGTGGAAAGAAAGGTCGAGCTCACCTGTTTGCTGCTATCACACTATGATTATAACTGGAGTACTAGTTCATGATGCCATGACTATACATGCTGCAGTTTAAGAAAGAAGGATGCTGCTGATATTCAAGCTAGCATGTACACAGATAGTAAATATTTTTTTATATTCAGTCAATTAGAATGGGACTTAAGGGGGCTGCTGAGGATTATTTTGTATCAGGATGAATCTGGTATCCCCCCCCATATACAAATATCCCAGGAGAGTAAGGAAAACCTAAATCCCAGAATTTCAGAGTTGGAAGTTATCTTAGAGATCATCTATTGCAGCCTATACCTGAGCAGGAGTCCTCTCTATGATACCCCGGACAAGCAGTCATCAAATTTTGACATGAGCATCCCTCCAGTGAAGGGGAATTTCCTACCTCCCAAGATGCCTTATTTCACCTTAGGATAAGCTCTTAGTATTGGGAGGGTTTCCCTTACATCAAATCTAAATCTCTCTCTCTGCAGCTTTCATCCATTTCTTATAGTTCTACCCTCTGGGTCCAAGCATATGGAGATGAAGGCATTGCAGACCTCTGTCCAAAAGGCTCTAACCATGAGGTTTACTCCTGTGGTCTAAAACAAGTATGGAAGAGACTGGGGTTTTAGATTGGGTTCCTGTCCAAAGAAGAGTGAATAACTCTTAGAACCAAGACTATGCTTTACCAAAAGGTGGAGAATGCCCTGGCCGAGAGGGGATAGCTGATGGTAATTTTTAAGCATGAGGTTTATAACAAAGACACCCTCCTCAGAGCCCCTCATGATCCCAACATGTAGCAGGTTTAGGGGTCTGGGGCTTGACTATGCTCATGAGTCATCAAACTTCTCCCTGTTATTTGAGTCACTACTATATATTTAATGTGTTAATTTGGAGCTCTACAGTGATTTAGTAATGTATTAGATAATTTATTTCCCATCAATAAATTTGCAATCTCTTCTCATTAGCTTATTATCTTAAGTCCCTACTCTGATTGATCAAATATTAATTATTTGATGAACTAAAGAAATGGATTTTCCTGTTAGCAATTACTCTTATTTATCTATACTTAAATGACTGGATATGTATAACTATTAATGAATGGAATTATAATAACTACTTTCCTATTAGTTATTACTTATATGTCTATGTTTAAATGACTAAATATATAATTAGTAACAAATAGAATCTATAATAAGCATAAAGATAAATACACACCCATATAAACTATTTACAATATTTTGGCTCTGACTAATGTCACCACTTATGTTAAAATTATATTTTGTTCTGTTTCTCCCTGCCTACCACTCTACCCTTTCTAGTTAGTAAAGTAAGTTTATATAAGTAGCCAATATAAAGTAACAATAGCAAAATGTAAGGTTGCAAAAGGGAATCTAGAAGTCACTACAGACTGTTCCACAGATCAAAGCATAATTTGCAAGGTGTGTAACATTAACTAAAAATCATATCCTGAGACTATGTGCTAAATCCAGGGAAGCCACTAGGTTTTGATGTCTTGGCCTTTTGGTCCTCTGATCTGTAAATCTCAGATGAACTCCAGACATGCACAGTAAGACAACAGAACACCAGCTGTTGCTGATAACTTTGCTGTGATGTGAGTATGTTAAGGAACTAGCCCTAAGGTGTCACAGATAAGAGTTAGTTGCTCCCCCAACCAAAACTCTATAAAAATGAAACTTCAAACTCTTGCCCCCTGAGCTGTCTTCTGTCTCTGTCTGGATCCGTATTGAGTGCTCCCAACTCCAATCCATGATTACAAGAGTGACTCTCTGTGCCCTCTTCCTCCCCATTCCCTTCCCCCAGATGCCCGTCTTACTCCACCACTTCATTCCTATACCCACTAGGTCTGCCTGTGTATCCTCTCCTTTGGCCTTGCACCCCCTCTGCCTTACTAAAGTGTGATCGAACCTGTGGCCCACAACACTCTTGAGTACATCCCGTAGCAGATTAAAATGTAACTGGAAAACATTTAACATAAGTAACATGTTTTTCTAAGTCAGTATGTAGCCCATAGGGATCCTTATGTATGGTTCAATGACTCCTATTTTTATTTAATACTACTTAGCCACACCATACTTAAGGGGGAAAGTTCATGAGGGTCCCTCAAAGAGAAAAGGACTTCCAACAAAAAGAATCCCAGGAGCTGTGAGTTAGTGTGACTCTTTCCTTCATTGGTATGTAAACTCCATGAGGGCAGGAACTGTCTTTCTTTTCACTTGTATTCCCAGTGCTTAGCATAGTGACACATAGTAATTGCTTAATAAATAAATTGCTTAATAAATGCTTGTTGTAGACCTGTTGACTTTTCACCAAAAGGCTGTAAAACTGTCTCAGTGCCCAGCCAAGGGAACAGACCTGGGAAGCTCTTCAGATCCCAGGCCTAAGGTTACTATTTGTTAAGAGCTTAAGAGTGCTTTATGTTGGTGGAATTGTAAACCGATCCAACCATTTTGGAGAGCAATCTGGAATTATGCCCAAAGAGTTACAAAACTGTGTATACCCTGTGATCCAACAATACCACTATTAGGTCTGTTTCCCAAGGTGATCAAGATAAAAGGAAAAGAATCTATGTGTTCTAAAATATTTATAGCAGCTCTCTCTGTAGTGGCAAAGAACTAGAAATTGAGGGGATACCTATCAGTTGGGGAATGGCTAAGCAAGTTGTGGTATATGATTCTGATGGAATATGACTGTGCTGTAAAAAGGATGAGCAAGTTGACTTTAGAAAAACATGGAAAGACTTGCGTGAAATAATGAAGAGTGAAATGAGCAGAACCAAGAGAACTGTTGTATACAGTAACAGCAATATTGTTCAAAGAATAATTGTGAATGACTATGGTATTCTGCTCTATGATAAATACTCAAGTCAGCTACAAAGGACCCATGAAGGAAGATATTATCCCA
This sequence comes from Phalanger gymnotis, assembly GCA_028646595.1. Taxonomy (NCBI): domain Eukaryota; kingdom Metazoa; phylum Chordata; class Mammalia; order Diprotodontia; family Phalangeridae; genus Phalanger; species Phalanger gymnotis. Next base: position 72,928,131 of record CM053627.1, on the reverse strand, counting down.
GAGGAAGAACTCTAGAGAAAGAACTGATAAATAAAAGTATGCATACTATGGTATGTAACAAGTAATATTTAAAAAAAAATTTAGTGCTACAGTGGTTCAAGAAATCAAGGCTTTGTCTAGCAGGAGAGAAGAAAGGCACAGAATAGGAATTATCCCTCCCAACAGATAATGAAGTATAGATTGTTTCCTAAAGAGACTCAGGTTTATGGGGAGACATGCTATATGCTGATAATTATCACTTTGCCTTCTGTTGGTGAAAGTTTCAAGTTTAAGAGTTTCTAGTGGCTCACCTTCCAAGGAATCCCCCCCCCCCCCCCCCAACACGCACACTTCTGCCTCACAGTGGAGCTCGTGTAGCA
>CM053627.1:72910134-72927272 GCA_028646595.1 Phalanger gymnotis | reverse complement strand
CTTCCCACCCTCCACCATACAATCCACATTCTCCCTCTCAATCTACACATCTACTCAGTTGCCAGGTCTTGGCCTGTTCACCTTCCCACCTTCCCTCATATTCATCTCCTTCTCCCCCTCTCAGTTCTAAGAGTCACAGATCTACTTTGGGTGCTCATCCCCACTCCCCTGGATTAATGGAACAGTTTCCCAATTGGTCCCTGGGATTCCAGTCTCTCCTCTGCAGTCAATTCTTGACACAGCTTGCCAAAATTTTCTTCCAATAGCACAAGTGTAACCATGTCTCCCTTTTAAAGTACTTTGTTGGTAAACAACATCTTGCACCTTATAACACAACAATTTCAGAATGGATAGAAAAGAATTAGGTGCTTTTCATAGCTGTGGCTAGGTGGAGAATTCTTATCCCAGCAAGGGAAAGGGGACACTAAACATAGAAGCCCAAAGAGCTACATAAATGACTACATTGCACTTATAATCTTTGGTGTGAATCAAGTCAAGGAGGACAGAATAAGGAGAGATACTGCATGGTGGGATAAATACTAGCATCCCTTATCATCCCCTTCAATCCCCCCTCCCCCACCAGAATGTGATGTCCAATATGAGTGGGGTACTGACAAAGTCTAGGACTTTGAGAGCCATACTCTAGTAGATAGGTGGTCAAAGGAGAGAAACAGTCACTTTTCCAAAGAAGAACAGCTAGGTGAAAACTACTCCAAATAGATCAGGAAATGTCTTAGTCACCTCAAAGCAGATATTAGCGGATAGGACAGGAGATCCATTCTTACTTCTCTACCTTTTAGAATCCCCAGATTCCATCAATGCTGTAGTTATGTGTCACATTCTATGGCAAACCTTTAATAGCATTTCCCCTATTTGTTCCTTTTCTTTACTTCTGCAAATACTCCTGTAGGTATTTATCTGTTTGCAGCTTGAATCCATGCCACACTCCCCTCCAAGAAACTCCTTGTGGACTGGGACTGTTCTTGGATTTCTCTTTGTATTCCCATTACCTCACACAGTGTCCCTGGGTGTAGTAGTAGTAGTAGTAGTAGCAGCAGCAGCAGCAGCAGCAGCAGCAGCAGCAACAGTAATAGTTACTTGAGAAATGCTTCTCAGACAGAATTTTAGGCTCCTTGGTCATAGATCAATGTTGTTGCTCAGTAGAGGAGATAACTGGAAAAAAGTTTCTTCTAATAAGACCTATTAGCAATTGCTATACGCCTTGGTAGCCTGAAAGAGGTGTCTCAAAGGATGGAAAACTTAAGTGACTTGCCTATGGTCAAATAGCCACAGGAACCTGGGATCCTAGATAGAATTAGAGCTGGAACTTCAGGCCAGTGAGTTGCAGTGTGCTGAATAAAGTCCCAAAGATGATCTCTGCCAGGAAATGGGGAGGGGGAGGTGTGGAGAGTTGGAGAGAGTGGGGACATTTTGGCTTAGGGATGGGTTCTGTTCTGGGCCCTCTTCTCTTCTCCCTCTATACCACTTCACTTGGTTATCTCATTGGTTCCCATGACTTTAATTATCATCTCTATGCTGATGATTCTCATGTCTACCTTTCCTGCCTCAATCTCTTTGCTGAGGACAATCTTTCACCTCCAACTGCCTTTCACACATCTCAAACTGGATGTCCTGTAGATACCTTAAACTCAGTATATCCAAAACAGAACTCATTCTTTCCCTCCCTGGCTCCTACCTACCTTCCCTAATACGGTAGAGGGCAACACCATCCTAGTCCCTCAGATTGGTAACCTCGGAGGTGTCCTGGATTCCTCACTACTCTCAACCCCCATAGCCAATCTGTTGCCAAGGCCTGTCGATTTCACCTTTGGAGCATCTCCCAAATACAATCCCTTCTCTCCTCTGACACTGACACCACTCTGGTATAGGCCTTCATCATCTCATGCCTTGATTACTGAAATAGCCTGCTGATGGGTCTGCCTGCCTCAAGTCTCTCCAATCCATCCTCCATTCAAGCTCCCTTAAAGTATTTTTTTTCCTAAAACACAGGTCTCATCATTGTCATCTCCTCACTCAATAAACTACAGTGGCTTCTCCTTGCCTCTAGGAACAAATCCCAAATCCTTTGACATTCAAAGCCCTTCATAACTGAGCCCCCTCCTACCTTTCCAGTCTTCTTACACCTTTACTCCCCTACCTACATCCTTCCATCTAGTGACACTGGCTTCCTGGTTGTTCTAGGAATAACATATTACTTCTCTCAGTTCTGGTCATTTTCTCTGTCTGTCCCCACAGGCCTGGAATGCTTTTCTCCTCTGCTCTGACTACTGAGCTCCTTGGCTTCCTTTAAGTCCCGACTAAAATCCTACCTTCTACAAAAGCCTTCCCAAAGCCCTCATAACACTAGTGGTGTCTCTCTATTAATTTTCTCCTATTTATCTCATATATACTGTGCTTTGTATATATGTTTGAGGGTTGTCTCCCCTATTAGATTGGGAGCTCTTTGAGGGTAGGGACTATCTTTTGTCTCTTTTTATATCCCCAGTGATTAGTACAGTGCCTGACACATAGTCGGCACTTAATAAAGGTTTAATGATTGATTGACTGGCGGCGGGGGTTGGAGTGGGGCACTGAGTTGACCGGAAGAATAAAGGACTGGTGGTGACTATGAGGTCAGATTGGAGGGTTGGGATGTGTTAAGGGCTTTTTTGGAACTGTGTTACTCCTCTGGATCTGTCTGTAACAAGTGAGGAATGGAGGAAGAAGGTTTGAAGGGGCAAGAGAGGCAAGGCCAGATTTGGAAGAGGTGTTCTCTGCCCTGGCTAGTTAGGTAGCGTACACAAATGTCATCTGGGGGATAACCCAGCACTCTGATGCAAGTTCTATTTAGCATAGTGCTGAGTATATCTGCCTGTCATGTGAAAGGCCAGGGTTTGATTTCTGACCAGTTCACGGTTTTTTTTACCCTTGTTTTATACCTGGGAGCCATACAAAGCTCCTTCACTTGGCATCCAGTGGTAAGATGACCCTATCCAATAGGTCTTGAAAAAGCTTATCTCCTCCTCGTTCTTATTGGTGACAAGAACAGAAACATCGCTCCTACCTCTGGAGGCTTCAGAGGCCTGAAGAGAGAAAAACATCGAAGTTCCTTCACCCACTCACCCACAAGGCTTCACAAAGTACAAATGGAATGGTGGTTGAAGCTTCTGCAACTTATCTTCTCATAGATCTGTGAGGTCAAGGTGCTTCATTACAATTCATAACATTTGGCATCCTTTGCTTTGTTGTTCTGGTTTCCTGCAATCACACAAGTTGGGTTATGGTGGGTATTGTTTTCCTGGGCATGCTTTCTTTGCTTCCCCTCAGTTCACTCAAATCTTCCCATGTTTCTTTATATTCATCGTATTCATTATTTCCTCAGCTACAGCAACCATTGAATAAAAACACTGAGCACAATTGGCTTAGCCTTTCCCCAATCTGTGAGCATCACCTTTGCTTCTGATTCTTTGCTAGTCAGTCAGTCAGTCAGTCAGTCAGTCAATAAATATTTATCGAACACTTATGTGCCAGGCACTGTGCTAGGTGATGGGGATACAAAAATTTGGTAATCTAAAGAAAGGCAAAAGAAAGTCCCTGCTCTCAAAAGCTCACAGTGTTATGAGGGAGTGGATGTGCTGCTGTAAATATTTATATTTTCTCCTCCTTTTAAAATCAATGACAGTAATGTGAGGATGTGGTGTTGGTCACGCCTACTAATAACAGCATTCTCCTTATCAGGGAGTAGTGACATTTTAGCGATTGTTTCCCATATTTCTAAATCCTTTTCCAGAATGATTGGACCAAGTCAGAGTACCACCAACAACACATTCATGTGCCCATTTTTCCACAGCCCCTCCACCTTGGACTATTCCTCCTCTTTGCTCATCCTTTCCAGTTGGCTGGATGAGGTGAAACTGCAGAGTTGCCTGCTTTCTCATTTCTCTGATAACTAGTGACTTGGAGCATGCTTTTAGTTGCTTAGTAATTTGGCTTGCCATTTTATTTTTTGAGAACTATGTTTTCATAGACTTTAGCATCTGCCCCTAACCTTTTATGGTCATACTGGCAAAGCTATGGGACCCTAGAAAGGGTTGATAGTGTGGTAGGTGGACATCTGACTTGGCCAGCTAATGAATGATAGAGTTGGGCCTCAGCCCTCCTTCCCCCATGGCTGGGCAGAAACTTTCTACGGACTCCCCCGAAGCTGTTGGGATGAAAGGCTCCTACCTGCATGGAGTAGGGTGACTGGGGAGAGCTAAGGGTATTGGGAAGCTTCTAGAGAATTCCCCTAAAGCCTCCCTACTGGAGACCTTTAGTCCTTTTTCCTTCTGCTTCTATACCTCTCCAAGGGTTGTGAGGATCAAATGAGATAATATTTGTACTGTTTAGCACAGTGCCTGGCACACAGTAGGTGCTACATAAATGCTTATTCCATCCCTATAATAGATGTCTCCACTTCCTTTCCTACCACTGTCTTCTAAGCTCTCTACAATCAGGTTCGGAACTCATCATTCAAATGACCCCTAAAAGAGCCAGGGTCTCCCAATGCATCCTGGGCCACCTCCAATGGTTCTAGCGAATATCAAGGCACTGGACGCCAGTGCCCAAGGCTCTGGAGGAGAAAGTGAGGCTGGTGGCTTTGCACAGCCCTCCCTCCCTCAAATCACAGTCAGCTGCAAGTCATGTCATCATTTCCCTGGTGTCATGGTCCTCTTCCAGAATGAAGGACAAACACAACAACGATACCTCTCCAAGAACAGGCAGTGGCAGAGGCCACTTATACCTGGAGTGGGTGCTTGGGCAGACAGATAGTTAAATGGTCCATGCGTACCACTGGCCACCCCCAAACACACTCATATATGCACCTACAGGAGTGAAACTCCTGGGGCAAAATGTTCCTTCCCCCCCCCCCCCCGGTTTGGTTATCAGGGTAGGCAGCCGCTCCCACCTGAGTCAACAGATTATCTTGGATCTTTGCAACCCTGGAGCTAGAGCTGAGCCTCACCCCACCCTATCCCCACACCCATCAACCTCCAGACATCCCGAATCCAGGGCAGCGACTCTTGACTCCTAACTTCCAGAGCTCCTGGGAGCACGCACAAACAGACGCTAACAGTCCAGTTGTCAAGGGACACTTGACCTTGTCCACATAAGCTTCACCACAACAACCGCCCAGTTCTTAACCAGCCTCCGATGTGTCGATGCAGCCCATCCACTCTTAACTTCCCAGCTCAGCTCAGCCCGCAATCTCAATACGCCACGAACTCGCTTCTCCTTCGCTCAGTGTCCACTCTTCTTCTTGGCACATCTCTGACCACCGCTCTCGCTTATCCACTCCCAATTTCCATGTACCCTCCTTCCTTCTCCTCCTCGTCCTTAGATTTGGGAAGAGGCACTTTTGACCTCCCCTAGGAGGCGTGTCCTATCCCGGACAAAGACTGTAGGGCTGGAAACAGGTTCTCTGCAGCCTAAGAGGTCTACTTGCTGTCCCGGCTGCCTCTCCATGAGACATGCCCAGCGAGAGGGCGCTGAGTCAGTCTCCTATTTGGGCAGTGACCCGTCTCCCACTCTAGTCCAAGCCCCTCCGTTGTCCGAGTGTCCTTTTCCGTCTGCTCCCTTTGGATGCGCAAGAGCTGCAGCTTCCAGGTCTCGTGGCCTCCGAATCTACGTAGGCAGGAATCAAGCAGCCTCAGGGCAGTCCACCTTTAACCATGCTGTGGGCTTGTGCGCTGAGGTATTTTCGGTACTGGGGCCAGCTGGAGGGAAGGAACTCTCTATGGCTCCCAAATTTTAAGCAAGAAGAAAAACAAATAGCAACCAAACTATCCTCCTCCTGGTTTGACATTAGGGGATACACCGCCAGCGAGAACCCAGGACGCAATTCCCTACCCATGGCAATAACTTACTCGCCAAACAACTTTTGTGCACATCACTTGGCCCAGGCGAGAAACGTACTCCGCGCCCCCGCCCCGACCCTGAGCCCCTTCCAATCACGCCTTGCCTTTCCACAGCCACTACTTCCGTCCCTTTGGACTTTCTTCCTCCCTTCCTCCTTTCCCCGCTGCCAGATGCAAAGAAGGAAAGCAAATTCGGCAATGCGGGACTGGCACCTCCCACCCCCCCCCACCCCCCCCCACCCCCCGCCCGACTCCTCCCCATCACTACAGCGGCCTTTACGGGTTTGGCGCCGTTCTGTACAGTCACTACCAGCACCGGATTCCTCCCAAAGTTTTCATCCAGCCACCGAAGGAACAATTTTCCGACATCACGCGTGCTGCCTCTGCCACTCCCTTCAACCTGCTCAGTCCCTGGGCCACCTGTTCCCTGCTTCAGAAGATTATCCGTGGTACTTTATTCTATACTCTTCAATTCACTAGTCTGTCACATGAGGGGAGTAGACCGCGGAAGACGCTTCTAAGATTGCTTGCAGCGCCTAATTTGAGATTTCAGGATCGCAAAGCCATTTGACCCCAGGTAAGTCACTTAAACTCTCCATTCTCCCAGGCACCTCCCTCAGGTTATCAAACTGCACAGCACGTGCCCATAGGCATTGGGAAGGGGGACTTCTCACCTGGAGTTCCCCGGGTGAAGGTGTCGTAAAAAGTAATAATAGCAATCCTATAACCCAGAACCTTGCAATCCTACTATGCGCCAGGCACTGTGCTAGGCAACGGAAATAAAAAGAGAAATGCAAGGACAGTCCTTGCCTTCAAAGGCAATCTTGGAGAGAGAGAGAGAGAGAGAGAGAGAGAGAGAGAGAGAGAGAGAGAGGGAGGGAGGGAGAAAAGGAGGGAGAGAGAGACTGGAGGAGGGGATGTGTGGTCAGGGATTCAACCTGCCAACAGGTAAATAGCTACAGGGGTATTTAAGGAAGAAAAGAACACTGCAACCTAGGGTGGGATGTCGGACAAGATGCCCCATAAGAGGTGGCACATGAGCTGAGCCTTGAGGAAATCTGAGAATTCTAAGAGGTAGAGAGAAGAATGGAGTGCTCTCCAGGCCTAGGGGACAGCCTGTGCTAATCTCAGTGAGGAGACAGACCATCAAATTCCTGGGCAGAGAAGGTCAAGTGGGCAGGTTTTTCTGGGTTCTGATGGTGTGGGGAAGGGTGGTTGGATGGTACTGGATTGTATTTTTTTTTTCAGATCTGGCTCAAGACAGGCTGGCACCACCAGACAAGACCTGTTTCACACAAATTAAGATTCCCTGCCCATCTATCACCTGACAAAAGGAAGCGTATTTAGTCCCAAAAGGAGAAGGCTATTCAGAGCTAGGAAAGGACATTCAGCAAGGATAGAGGCTTGATCTAGTTGAGCTCAGCTCTCCCGCTTCGAGGCAATAGCCAGTAGTGGGGTAGATGGAGATAAAAGGTGCCCTCCATTTCCTAGTGTCTGACAACTCCCCCTTCTCTGGCTTGGGTGACAGTCAGTCAGTGTGTTGGCAGCTCTTGCACCGGGAGGGAAGATGACAGCTCCTTGGATCGCCTTTCCAAGACCCCAGTATTAAAGGCTAGGAGAGCACAAATCTCAGTTTGCTTTCAAGCCTGAGAAACTGGGAGGATGGTGTTACTTTCTACAGTAACAGGGAAGACAAGAGTGGGGGAGGGTTTGGGGAAAGGTGAGTTCTATTTTGGACATATTGAGTTTAAGCTGTTTACTGGACATCCAGACAGATGAAAAGCCAGAGACAGACTGACTCGGATGGCAGGGGAGGGTATGTGGGAGGGCCACTTTTTGTGCATGGGTCCCCTCTTAGATGCTTCCTCCTGGAGCCTGAAGGGCAGGACTGAAGGGACTGGTCCTGTGAATGAAGAGGTCGGTTGGAGCGGGACATACTTTTTTTCCCTCATCTCTTAGTGCTCCTTTCACCATTGGCCTGAAATCATACATAAAGCTAAAGGCAGACTGACCATGTACCAGCACTCACACAGACTTCAGGCTGCCTCTTCCTTTGAGCACTCTTTAGACTAAGTCTCTTCTCTCTGTTGCTCTTAGTTCGCACTCAGCGTTTTCACAGAGAAACACAGGAGCACCCACTCCCTTTCTTGTGAAGCATAGATAGCCTTAGGGTCCATTCTGTGGCCAATCTACAGTGTACTTGCTCTCATTATCCCCAGATCATCTACGGAGGCATTTGGGGAGTGCAGCAAAGCCAGAGGAGACAGATTGTCTCAGGGACTTTGGGCAAGGGAAGGAGCTGTCACAGAGTCAATCTGCAAACAGATGAATTAACCATAGGAATGTCTGAAGAAGAAAAGAGCATTAACAACCAGGCTGCAATCAGATTACAGCGTGAGAAAAGGCTCCCCATAGCAGGTGGCACGTGCTCAGAGCCTTGATGGAAGCTGGGGCTTTTGAGAGGTAGATGGGATAAACGAGTGTGGTGCTGGCCTTGGAGGGGAGGTGGGGGACAGCCTGTGGGTCAAGTCTCAGGAGATACAGACCAACTGATTTCCATGCAAAGAAAGCTAAGTAGGCAGGCTGGTTTGGAAGATAGAGTGTGCTGGATGCTGCAGATGATGGGGGTTTAGTGTGGGGAAAGGGTCGGGGTGCATAGGACACAGTTGCATTTGACCAGGCCTAGTTCAGACTGGTTGATAAAACAAGTTCGAGGTTTCACAAGAAACGAGACACTCCATTCCTCACTTCATAAAAGGAAGTTTAGCTCTAAGAGAAGAAGGATATTCATAGCCTGGAAAGGGTATTCAATGAGGATATAGCCATGATCCAGTTGAGCTCAGTTCCACTGCTTCTGGGCAACGGCCCATGATTTTCCCAGCCAAGCCTCTGTCAGTAACTCCCTGCTCCTCAGAGACTGGGAAGCTCCAAGAAGGACCTGGAGCCTTGAGTGTCCTGAGCCACTTCAGTCTCAGCTCTGTCTCAGCTCCTCTTAAGGAAACTAACTCAGAAGGAGGAGTGGGAGAAGGGGCAGGTAAATTGGAGTAGGGAATGTGGTAAAGATTCCAGCTACTAAGGGAGTCATGGTGCTTCAACCAGAGTAGATAGATTGCAACCAGATAATGAAGGTTTGCGTTTACTTGTCCAGTTGACCAGTTAGGTTTTTCTACTTGTAAACTGAGACTTAGAAAAGTCCTTAAATTAAAAGAGCCAAGGTCACCCACTGCATCCAGGGCCATGGAGAGTCGTCTTGATTCTAGTCTTGCCAGTGGACTCTGAAGACTCTGGAGGAGAGAGTGAGGCTGATGACTTTGTGCCGCTCTGCCTCACTTAAACCCAATTCACTCACAAGTCAAGACATCACCCTTGTGATCTCATTTGTCCTCTTCGAGAATGAAAGACAGCCAGCTAAGGATCTTTGCCAAAGATTTCTCCTCTTAAAAATAAAATACACCACTTTTACTGATATCTGTCCTTCTAGGGTGTGGTGCCCACAAACAAACAATTAACAAATAGACTAATGAGCAAACAAAAAAAAATCCCCCTCCTTCTAGAATCTAGAGGTTCCCAAACTTCCATTCAAAAAAAAAAAATTAGTCAGTGCCCCCACTGGAAATCTACTTTCTTTAACCCCTTAATGTTTTTTGTTTTTGTTTTTAAATTTTAGTCACCCGAGGCTACTACCATCCCCTTGTATCATTCCAGGGCCCCCAAGGTGGTGGTATGTAAGGCCAATCTGTAAGTGAAAGATCTTTTGGGCCCATTGAATAGGCCTTAGGTGGGACCAACAAAAGTTGGCCTGATTAGAGGCAGGCCTACACCTTTTCACTCTTTTGCTAAGTAGGCTCTGAGCCCTTAGGGCCCTGAACAGGGTATAAGAGACTCTGGGTAGCCATTGTTAAGGAGCCTCCTCCAGCCCCCCCTCCCCCTGAAAACCCAGATGGTGGTGCTTCTCTGGTAACCATGTATTGTGATTTGATTAGACAGAAATGTTGATCTGTTTGTGTTGTCTCTGTTTGTAATTTCTGTTTGTATTTGCTCTGAAGTTCAAGGTGCTGGCTTTCCCCCCTGAACTAAGTGAATGATATGTGTATGTTTAATTAAAGTAAGATTGTTAACCCCTTAAAGTTGCTTTCCTTAGAAAAGCAGATCAAAGGACTTGTGCTAGCAGCTCTCCTGTGTGCTGTTGTTGGTCTTTCACCCCCACAACAGTTGGTAGCAACATTGGTGTTACATGGTATCACCCACTTTGGAAACCTATAATCTAGATGGAAGCCTTCCAAGGCTGACCAAGGGTCTCAAACAAGCTGATGTATCTGATAAGGTATCTTAGAACACATACTTTCCTTTTGGTTCCCCTTTTCTGTCCCGTTTAGCAAATGGTGTGAAAGCCTTCCTACAATCAAGCCTCCCTCTAAGAAAGTCCCTCCCCCAATGAGCTCCACTGAGGCCTATTAATGGGCAGGTAAGATCTTACTAACCCATTAACATTACAATGTGTGGTATTCTTTCTCCCTTGTTTAGATACGAATTCTTCATCTAGCCACAGCTATGAAAAATACCCAACTCCTTTCTCTTCTAATCCCTATCATGGTGTTCCCATTCCCAATGTTAGCTATCAATTTTGGGATGGTTGTTATAAAGTGTAAGATGTTGGTGACCACCAAGGTCCTTGAACAGGAGAGCGACATGGTCATGCTTGTGCTCTTGGAATGACATTTTGGCAAACTCTGTTGAGACTTGCCTGGAGATGAAAGGAGAGACAGGAAACCCAGAAACCAACTGGGAAGTTGTTCTAATAGCTAGAGAAGTGGTGATGAGCATCTCAAGTAAGCTGGCAGCCCTTCGAGAAGAGGAGAGTAGGAGAGAGGAAGACAAGTGTGAAGGAAGTTGTGGAGATATGGAAGCCAAAATTTGGAAGGTAAGTGGATGTGGTATGAGAGGGAGAGGGGAGGGTGGAGTATGGGTTGTGAGGTCGAGGGTGGGAAGCAGGGAGACTGGGCAGTGGCTGTGTCCTTCACAGAATTACAATATTTCCTTTCCTCTCAAACCTCCACGTCTGATGGAAAAGTGGGAGGAATTGGAGGGAAGATAATGAGTTCCATTTTGTACCTTTTGAATTGGAGATGTAATGAAGATGGAGTGAGGAGTTCAGAGTGAGATTGGGCTCCATATACAGACCTCAGTGATCCACCAAGAGGTAACGGTAACTGAACCCACAGAGCTGATGAAAACATGGAGGAGATGGGGAGAATATAGAGATGGGAGAGAGGAGGAATCAGGAATTCAGGAGGACACCTATGGCCAGGGAATGTAGATCGTTGGGTCTGATCAAGCAAAGGAGAGGAAGGAGCGGCTATATAGAGAGGAAGAAGGAACAGCTGGACTGGGGAAATTGAGGGAGAAGAGAGTATCTCTAATGAGGGGATGGTGATCAGAGTCCAAACCTGGAGAGATGTCCAGAAGGATAAGGGAGTGAAATTTCTCCTTTCTCAAATTCCGCCTAACCTGGTTGTAAGTAGTTTCATTTGAAGGGTCAGCTGGAAAGGCACTTTGCAAGGGGTTGATAAGTGAGTTGGAGGAAAGAAAGCAGAAAGAAGTTGAGTGAAGGGCTTTTTCTAGGAGTATCATTGAAGAAGGGAAGAATAAGGGAGGAAGTCAGAGGATGGGTAGCTTCCACTGTGAACTCCCGTTGCTCACTATGTGCTAGTTGGTCCCAGTACCACCTGGTGAGCCTGTCCCTGCGAGATTTTAGAGAGAAAGGCAGACACTCATCTTCTTCAGTCACTCACTGACACAGGGATGGTCCACGTGCAGGGGCCACTCTTTTCCATCCCCTAACCTCCCTCTAAGGGCTGATGAAGGTGGTGGTGGCAGCTGTCTGAGGCTCAGACCCAGGCCCAAGGTGGAAAAGATTGAAAATCCTCTACTGACTTAGGTGGGAGGGGCAGCGTCTTTTCTTAATCAAACCAAGTGGAGCAATTCCAGGCTGGAGATGTCCATTCCCTCCATAGGAGGGAAATGTGGGAGCCCATGTTCAAATACATACATGGGTTATGTCTACAATAAAACAAATACTCTCTTTGTTCTTTGAGTGTTCTAAGAGGAGGAGGACTGAGGAGCTCCAGCAGGGAGGGTCTAGGAGAATTCTATAGAGGTTCTCCAATGCCATAGCGTATCTCTCCTTTGAGTACCTACCTTTTGAAAGTAAGGGCCTTACACCCTGAGGACTGTAAGTGAAGTAGAGAGGGTCTGTCTAACTCTGGGTGAAGGTGAGCTGAGGCCCTACTGTCTACCGTGCATTAACTGGCAACTTCAGGTAGGCCCTGCCACGACCATACCCCATTCTCAAGGTCCCATAACGAGGACAGTTCCTGACCATGAAAGTTTAGGGGTAAGTGCTCAAGTCCTTTTGAGAACCACACAGCTCTCAAAAGAAGAATAGCAAACTATTAGTAACCAAATGTTTCAAGTCACTAGTTTTCATGGAAATAGAAAGGCAAACAACTGAGCCAACTGGAATGGATGAAGAAAGAGAGGTTCAGAATTCTATCTAGGGTGACACTTAACTTCCTGGTGACTGCAGAAACCTACCATGTAACAAAGAAGTGCAATTAAACAAGACAACTGGCACACTGGCTGAATCTGACAAATTTCTTTTCCTAAGAGGAAAAAGAAGAGGGAGAAGTAGAGGGAGAGGGAAAGAGAAGAAGAGGAAGAGGGAGGCTGAGGAATTTATGAACTGGGAGAAAACCCATGAATGATGGGTGTTAATCAGACAAAGAAGAGGAAGGAATAGCCATAGGCAGAGGAAAGTTAGAAGCCAGAAAGAGAAAAAGATGAAGATAGATAAGACAGAAGGGAGTATCATTAGGTCATAAAAATCAGGAGGTAGAAATTATCTCAAGTTAATAAGTTTATTGGTTGTCACATGCAGTTGCCAGAATGCTACTGGAACTTCAAACTAGGGCTAAGCCCATAGGCATATGGCTCAGTCCCAAGCCAGGAGCAGGAGGGCAGGGAGCAGATTTTGCCATAGAACACACTACTTTGGGAGCACTGAAAGCTTGCAGATTTCCGGTCTGAGGTTCTGCTTCTGGGAGCCAAGATGGAAGAGTAAGAAGTAAGGGTTTTCAGAATTTCTAATTTGGTATTTAGGTCAAGATGTTTAATTTGTTCTTTTTCTAGCTTTTTTTTTTTTAGTTGCATGCCCAAATTCATTGATTTCTTCTTTCTCTATTTTATTCACGTAAGCATTTAGAGATATAAAACTTCCCTCAAGAACTGCTACCGCTGTATCCCATAAGTTTTGGTATGTTGTCCCATTATTGCCATTCTCTTGGAGGAAGTTATTGATTGTTTCTATGATTTGTTGTTTGACCCATTCATTCTTTAGCATTAGATTATTTAGTTTCCAATTAATTTTTAGTCTATCTTTCCATGGCCCTTTATTACATGTAATTTTTATTGCATCATGATCTGAAAAGGAGGCATTTAATATTTCTGCCTTTCTTCATTGGATTGTGAAGTTTTTAATGCCCCAATACATGGTCAATTTTTGTGTAGGTGCCATGTACCACTGAGAAAAAGGTATATTCCTTTCTGTCCCCATTCAATTATCTCTAGAGGTCAACCATATCTAACTTTGCTGGACTTCTATTCATCTGCTTCACTTCTCTCTTGTTTATTTTGTGGCTAGATTTATCTAGTTCTGAGAGGAGAAGGTTGAGGTCCCCCACTAGTATAGTTTTGTTATCTATCTCTTCCCGCCACTCTCTTAACTTTTCCTCTAAGAATTTGTATGCTATACCAGTTGGCACATATATGTTTAGTATTGATATTACTTCATTGTCTATGGTACCTTTTAGCAGGATGTAGTTTCCTTCCTTATCTCTTTTAATTAGATCATCTTCTTCTACTTTACTTTGTCAGAAGGGGAGCAGCAAGGAATATATTTGGAAATGAAGATGATATAAAAACAAATGATACCAATAAACATTTTTTAAAAATGGATTAGCCTCAGAAAAATTGTACAGTCTGTACTTTAGAGATCACTGTATGACAGAATGCATTCTACAGAGCCATCCTAAAGGGTATCCCTCTCTCTTCCACAGAATTTCCCAGATACATGTACAGCTAGCTAGAGTTTCCACCTGTTGCTCTGGGGATATTACTTCTGGAAAGAGTGTCAGTTGACTCTTATAGCTCCGCTCATCGCCCATATGACTTTCCAAACCAAAATATCCTTCTTTGACCACTATTGGCCTATGTGTGTTGTCTTCTACTAGGCTGGGGCCTCTCTGAGAATACACTGTAGCTGCTTTTTTCTCCCAAGCCAGAGGTTAGGCTCCTCCCACTGACAACATTTTGATAGAAGGCTCAGTCAAAAGCAACCACATGACAATGGAGGCCAGCTTAGGGGCAGCCCTGAAGGCCAGAGCCAAGAGAAAGGCCACAGAGAGAGTCCTACAAGGGGGTGAGACAGCAGAAAAAGGCTGCAGCAGAGGAGCCTCCCAGAGGCTTGGAAAGAGAAGGTAACCCAGCCCAGCCCAGCAAGCCAGAAGCCTGGGCCGGAATTACAGCAGGAGACCGAGCCAGGAAATCCCTGTAGAGGGTAGGGCTTGGTCCTGTCCAGGGGTCGGGGAACCTTTGGCCTCCTGGCCACATGTAACCCACCCCTGGTCTTGTACTTCCCACTCAGAAGCAGGCAGGATTCGCCCACCCCATCCAGGAGTGCTGGACCAGGCGTAGCCCCTCTCCCTTAGTCCTAGACATTGAGGTTGCTATTATGAGTAGACCAAAGAGACACTGAAAACTGTGTAAAAAGATCTTGGAGTGAGAAACAGCCAAGGGGTACACCTTGAGGAAGAGAGTAACGGAATAACAACTCCAAATAGAGAAAGGTAAGGAGGTGGGGGAGAGAGGGCAATGTCTTAACCACAAGGATTATGGGAGTACCTAGCAAAATGAAACAAGACCTACAATATGGGAGGTGAGAATGGCAAGAAGTGAGACCTTCAAACAGATGCTTGGAAATCTTACCCAAGAATTGAATGCCCTAAAAATCTGATTGAATCAAACAAAAAACAACTCAATAAGACAACAAGAAATAGTAAAACAAAATAAAAAGATTGAAAAACAAAAGAAGTAAGAAATATAATATTGAAAACAACTGGCCTGAAAAATTGGCCGAGGAGAGACAATTTAAGAATTATTGGACTATCTGAAAATCATAACAGCAACAATAACAAAAAGCTTGGAAGCTTGGAAACGGTATTTTAAGAAACCATAAATAAAACCTGCCCAGAACTCGTAGAACCAAAGGGCAAAGTGAAAATGGAAAGAATCCAACTGTAATAGAACTAGAGTTATCCCTCACTTCCTCACAACAGGCATTAGGTTTTTCCTAAAATCATCATTGGGAAATCTCATTATCTTGAAATATTGAATCAGAACCCTCTGCCCTTCTGATTGGAACCTCTGACAAGAGGGCAGAGCCGGGACTCCGCTTAAGTAGGAGAGCCAGCACAATCTTCTCCCCATTTCCCAGCAGTTACACTGCTTTTGGACTTCATCATACCCTGAGCCAGGGATCTTCTCCTCCCCACACACCCCTTTTTGAACTTCTTTTTGTCAGTGGTCTTCCCCCATTAGATTGTAAGCTCATCGAGGTCAGGGACTGTCTTTTCATTTGTATTCATATCCCCAGGACTTAGCACAGTGCCTGGCACATAGTAAACGCTTAGTAAATATTTACTGACTACGAACTAAAAGGCTAAAAAAAAAATGCTAAAAAGACAAAGCTATCTCTAGCACCTGATTGACCCCTGCCTTCCTTGATGCAGCTTCCTGGTCGCCTAAGGATAGAAAAAGTGCCACTCACATGGAGTCAGTGCCCCTTCACTTTGGGGATGTCTGAAGACCACATACTTTGCCCTGCTAACCAAACAAATTTCTGGATGGAGACGAGATGGGGGTGGAGGGGGGCGGGGTGGCACATCCTTCGAAACTGATTTCCACTGTATCCTTATCACATATACTTGCTATGTTAGGGTTGACAAGCCTCTGTTAAGTGTTCAGTGACTTTCCAGTGACTCCTTTCATCCCTAATCGAACCTCAACTAAGAGGGTGTTGCATTCAGGCTCATTCCCAACACCACTTGCTTACGTCTTTAAAAAAAAAAAAAGGCCCTCAAAATGAAAATTCTCAGGAACTCGGGAGTCAAAATTCAGAGCTCCGAGGTCGAAGAGAAAATCCTACAATCGGCCGGAAAGGAAGGAGTCACAGCTGGGATCAAAAAGTCTTAGTAAGCACCACCATAAATAAGACGAAACCTTAGGATATGATATTCCAAATGGCAAAACCAAGAGTATCTTATCTGACAAAGTAAATATAATGCTGGGGTGGGGGTTGGGAGCAGCAAATGAGCCTTTAGTAAGATAGAGAATCTCTGGTCATTCCAGATGAAAAGGCTAGAGCTGAGGAGACATTTTGAAATGGAAACAGGAGCCAAGAGAAAACGTTTACATATATGTTCATTTGGAAGGGATGACTATGTAGGGATGAATTGTTTGTATGCTAATAAGAGGACAGGAAAAAAATATTTTCTCAAAACCTTACTATATCATCAAGGGTCAGAGAGAAAGTTAAATCTGACAGACAGAGGAGGACTTGGGGGTGGTTTCATTATGTTTTAGTGGTCTCAGGAGAAGACAGTAATTGAAATGATAGGAGATTATACTGGGGAAGAAAAGAGGAAGAAGGTGAGGCAAATAACTCTCATATAGTGTTTTTTGTTGTTCAGTTGTATCCAACTCTTTGTGACCCGTTTAGGGTTTTCTTGACAAAGATATTGGAGTGGTTTGCCATTTCCTTTTCCAGTTTATTTTACAGATGAGGAAACTGAGGCAAACAGGGTGAAGTGACTTGCCCAGGGTCACACAGCTAATAAGTATTTGAGGCTGGATCTGAACCCAAGCCTTCCTGATTCCAGGCCCAGAACTCTATCCAGTGAACCACCTAGTTTCCCCATCATATAAAGAGATGTAGAAGGTGACCTATATTTGCTGACCTATATTTATTTATTTATTTTTAATTTTTTTTATTTTTAGATTGCAACAAACAGTTCTACATAATTTTGGGTTCCAGATTTTCTTCCCTCCCTCCCCAAGAAGGCATGGGGTCCCATATAACTTCCAGGTACAACTAGGCATTGAATTAATTTATACATTTTCTCATGA
>CM053627.1:72883028-72909634 GCA_028646595.1 Phalanger gymnotis | reverse complement strand
GAGTCCTCTTTTGAAATGCTATACCCTTCTTTCACTCATCTTGTGTAAGCACTTTCTCATTCAGGAACTCCAGATTACCACCAAATCATTGACAGGATCTCCTTTCTTCCGGGTCAATAAATATTCAGTATACATATATGGTTTCAGGTCCCTAGTAGTAACAATAACAGGACTGCTCCTAGGTTCCCCAAGCCCTATCTGGAGAGGAATTGTCCCAACTATCCCTGAGGAAAGCAGGCCTGCCAGTGGAAGAGGTCCTGAGCTGTTTCCCCAGGAAGAAAGAGACCTCTGAAGGCCTGGGTCACTTTTGACCAAGATGGGACTAAGGAAAGTCAAGAAAAGGTCAGCAGGAACTTAATTGAAAAGAAGTCCAGTCTTATTGGGTGAATCTTCCTGAAAAATTATAGTGTTAATGTGATTAAAGATCTTCCCCTCCCATTCAATAGGGTCTTTACTTATACCCTTCACTTACCAGAAGTGAAGCCCCAGGCCCACACCCTTTCACTAACTAAAAATGAAACCGGAAGCCCACACCCTTTTGCTAAGTAGTTCACTGAGAGGTGTGAAGGCCTCAGGGCTCTAAGGAGAGTACTAAGACCAGAGCCAATTGTATGTGCACTGAGTTCTAGCCAATCACATGCTGGCTAGGACTGTATATAAAGAGAGCCCAGACCTGAGAATAGCAGAATTGAGAAGCAGAACTGAGAGGGGACATCAAGAAGACATTGAGGCAGCAGACATTGAGAGAGAGCCAACACTGAGAGAGACTGCAGAGCCAAGAGTGCAGAACCAGAGAGTTTTGGAGATCAAAGAGCTGGCTCTGGGGCACATCCTTAATGTCAACATTCATTTAACTCTAGGAGGAAGTTTCAGGAATCCCACTATATCCACAACATTGTGAGATTAAAGAACTGAGAATCCAGAGAGTCCAGAAGACTACAAGGACTCTGAGAACTGCAAGGGCTTTCAGAACTTTGGAGAGAACTCAGGCAAGCATTTAGGATTCATGAGTGATTGTTTACAGGAAGGGCCTAGCAGGGGGGAAGGTTACAGGATGACTTGGTTCCTTGCTATAATACTGTGTTATAATTTCCTTGTTGGTACACTGAGGTGGGCTTATTGGTGTTGGAATATGATTACTGCTATGCCGAATTGGGGTTATTGGCCTTGGAATTGGATTCTCTGGTGTCTAAATAAATGTTATACGTCCTCTGCCTTCTACCTAGGGAGTTTTTCATACTTTGTGATTTCAAACCATTCAGGCATGTTCACGGTCATCCTCAAGGTCATGAATCTTGCCATACTGATACAATACTGGATCCAAGAAATCACTTGATGGTTTGTCTTCCTCAGCACTCAGAGATATGATGATAAATCTGTTGATTCGCATTTAATGTCTCAACCAGCATTTATCATTCTTTTTCTCTGTGCCAAGTACTGAGCAAAGTTCTGAGGATACAAAGAAACGCCAAAACAAGGACCCTGCCTTCAAATAATTCAGATTTTATGGGGGACAAAACATGGAAACAATTATGTAACTACAAGGTATATATACTAGAAGGTATATAAATGGGAGGTCATCTCAGACAGAAGGTACTAACAGTGAAGGGGACCAAGAAGTTGTTGCAGAAGTTGACACTGGAGGTGAGTCTTGAAGAAAATTATGGAATCTAGGAGATGGTGATAAGGAGAGAGAAAGTTCCAGGCATGGGACAAACCAATGAGAAGGCACATAGAGAGGAGATGGAGTGTTCTGTTTAAGGAACAGAAATAAGTCCAGGTTCACTGAAGACTGTGGAAAGAGGAATAAGGTCCAAGAGCACAGGAATAGTAGAAAGGTGCTTGGTGTGAAAGGATTTAAAAGCTTAACAGAGGATTTTCTAGTTGGTCCTAGAAATAACAGGAAGCCAATGGAGTTTATTGACTAGGGGGTTCATATGGTCAAACCGACACTTTAGGAAGACTTTACAACTTTAACAATTGAATGGAAGATGGACTAGAGTGGGGAAAGAATGATGCATATCCCTAAACTGTGGGCCAAAAGGGGGGAAGAAGTGGCTGAGTGTTTCCAAGGGATTAAGTATAGGAGGTGAGGATGATGGAGGAAGCCCATTGTAAGAGTTTGTGGCAATGACTAGAGTGGTCTCATTTAGTGCCATAATGTCACCTTCTTCCCTGGAGCTGGGCATGAGAATCCCACTTTTAACATAGTCTTTCTCTATTTGCCACAACTGTGAGTTGTGTCTTCTAGCCTAGACCCAAAATTGATAAGTCTGTCTGTTGCCAACTAGAAAGCTATTGCAATGATCTAGGATGAGGGCTTGCACAAGGGTGGTAGTAGTACCAGAGGAAAGAAGCCAGTATACAGAAGAGAGGCTGTGAACGAAAAAAAAAAGGAATGAATAAACATAGAATAGATTGCAGTGATAGAACTGCCAGTAAGGAGTTAAGGATGACAATGAGTCTAGATGACTAGGAAGATCATGGTGCTTTTAACAGTAATAGGGAATTTGGCAGTTGGACATCTGAGAGTTGATAATTGATACTACAAAAGTTCGTGAGACCTGAAGTTAGGTAATACAGAGGGAGAAGAGAAGAGGACCCAGGACAAACCTTTGAGGGATACCCACAATTAGTCCTATACGAAAATCTAGCAAAGGAAACTGGGGAACAGTTATACAGGCAGGAAGCAAACTTCTTGTCGTGAGATGGGGTAAGAAGAACAACTTGCCAGTTGGAGATAGCTTTAGGGCTATGTATACTAGGTAGGTGATTTAACTGGAGCCCAGCTTGGCAGACTTAGCTGCCTTGTCTTTGAGGAAATCCTGTGGACCCTCATCGATCACAATCAACAAAACAATAAATCAAGCCCTAATTTGTAGGATTTGCAGATTTCCAGTTTTCACACTGAAAATTTGCTAAGCTTTCCTCCAGAGCCAGTTGTTGCTGTCTCCAGCATACCCCTAAATTGTGGGCCAAAAGAGGGGAAGAAGTGGCTGAGTGTTTCCAAGGGATTAAGGATAGGAGGTGAGGATGATGGAGGAAGCCCATTGTAAGAGTTTGTGGGGATGACTAGAGTAGTCTCATTTAGTGCCATAAGGTCGCCTTCTTCCCTGGAGCCAGGCATGAAAATCCCACTTTTGATACAGCCTTTTTCTATTTGACACAACTGTGAGTTGTGTCTTCTAGCCTAGGCCCAAAATTGATAAGTCTGTCTGTAGCCAAAGGCAGGCTGACCCCAGAGAGGGACTTATGGTGCTCTCAGCTTGGAAATAGGATATGGATTCTGGTTCTGAGCAGTTATCTTCAACATCAGCCTCCTTCCCTCCCCTGGCCCTGCAGCCACTCCCATGTTGGCCTTGCCTGTTTTTACCACCCCTTCTCTGCCTCTTAATTCATTCTATGAGGTTTTTGTTTGTTTTGAGCTCTCCACCTCACCTTCCATCTTACCTGGCCTAAGAACCTTGGTCCTTTGGGGCCCACTACCTGAAAACAGGAGACACAGCACTTCAGGGACTGGGGCAAAGCTACCAACCACAGGCAGCTCCTGAACTGGACCCCACTATAGGTAACTTATCTTCCTCTGGATCCAACTTAAAGTCCTAATGAAGTAATTCTTGCTGGCCCTCAAACCTGACATCTTTCCTTTCTCTTTCCTCCACTCCCTTCCCTTCTTCCTTTCCTTTCCTTTCCTTATTTGTCCTTTTTTCCTCCCTTTAATTTTTTTCTTTTCATCTTTGGGTGATTTTTTTTTAATTCTGGGGAATTAGAGTATGGGGAAATGAGGAAAGTTTGATTTTGGTTTTACTTGCTTAACCTACCAGCTTCTCCCTTACCAGGATTGTGTACCTCATTTCTTTTGTTGATTTTCCATTTTTTCCCCTGACTTTTGTCTTTCTGGAGCCAAGATTGGTGCCTACATCCAATGCTACAGCTTTTGACTTCCTTTGTGTTTTTGTACCTGACTTTCCAGAAGTCCCAATATCTCTTCCTTTTTTGGGTTCTGCTCAACTCCCTGTAAATCAGTTTCTATGACATTTCTTTCCTTGTTTCTCTGGATCCTCCTAATGGTTGGTTCTTCGTGGGCCAAATGGCATCCCACTGGATTCTTACTCCACCTTCTGAGCTGCCAATCGTCCACCCAATCGATGGTCAAGAGGCTCCCCCCAAATTTCTATGTTCTCTCTACCTTCCCGTACCCCCTTCAGACAGCCTCTAGAAATATTTTGTTCTCTATGTGTAGATGAGTTTTCTTTCTGTCTTTAACTCCATTTGGGGCATATCCTTATTAGGGGCAACTCTAGCTAGGGCTTTTTCTCGGCGAAATTCAGAGGGTATTGCAAAAAGAAAGATGGAACCGATGGCTGTCTGCGGCGCCAGCAATGTATTCGAGGACGCAGAGCCTGTGCTGCCTAATCGAATGCGGATCCTCGTTTCTGATTTGACCGGTCTTCAGGGAGGCAGATGCGAGTTCCTCCGACTCTTTGAACGTGCCTTTGTCTGGTGGTAGCTGACCTGAGCAGTCTTGGCCCTGGCTCCTGAGAGTATCTGTATTGCCGTGGCTGGTGGAGTAGGGATTTCCTATAGGAGGGAGTGGTCCCAAGAAGCAGGCAGCCGAGAGAAAAAGCAGGCCGGTGATTTCCGGGCCGAGGGATTGCTTCTAGAGGGGCAGTGAATTATCGTGGAGGGCCCCGGGAAGAGAGGAGAAAGAAGGGTTTTCATTGGATCTCTAGCCAAGCAAAAGATGTTCCCTGACCGGGAATGGAGCCGGGCCGCGGCGGTGAAAGTGCGGCATCCCAATGTAACTAGTCCAAGCTAAAACGTTCACACACCAGCTGTCACGGCCACCTTGTTGAGTCCAACATGCCACCCTACACCAACCTATACCTCGGCCTTCTCCAGCTTCCCAAACGCTTACACTACATAGCCAGCTTCCATTTCCCCAGCTCTACTCCTCCTGCAATTCCGATACGCCACGCCAAGCGTACTCACCTCTCCAGTGGCTCAAAGGCCCCTGTCTTGCCAACTGGTCTTCCTCTACCGCTCTCCTCCATCCCTTTCCATTTTCGCATACCCTCCTCTTCGCTCCTAGACTCTAGAAGGCTAATGGCCACTGCCACTTTCGGCCTCCCCCTCCCGCTTGTTCCGGATATCCACCCGGCCGCCCTGCAGCAGCCAGACACAGCGCTCCGCAGCCCCCAACCACCTGCGGGGCTGGCGGGCGGAATGCAAGGCACAGGCCCTTCCTTACCCTGCAGATGACCAAACCGCGACCAAACTGCAGCCCCTTCTCCGGGAAGCTGACGCCGCTGCGAGCTGCTCCTCGCCCGGCTGCAGCCTTCCTTCAAAAAGGCGCGTCCTGCCAGGAGCACAGACTGGGGCTCCAGCACTGGGGACGCTCGCTGCTCAGGCTAATCCTGGATCAGAGCTCTGAAGTGGACGGCGAGAGGGCGCTGGCGACCAGCCCTTCAGCCCAGCGTCGCTCCCTCTCCTGCCTCAGCTTCCTGTTCTCTCTCGGCCAGTTGGATGGCCCAATAGCTACTGCTTCTCCATCCTCTGCCCTCCGAAGTCCCTACAGGCAGGAGGAGCCAAGCAATCTCAGGGAAGCCGTCCCTTGCCTGTCCAGTGACCTAGGGGCGCGGGAGTGGGGAGGGCAACGGTGAGATCACCTGGAATGAAGGAACCCTACATAGCTCCCACATGCAAAACAAGGAGGGGAAAAAAATCCCTCCCTTGCCTTTCAGGAGCCTAACCTCAGAGAGAGTCATCATCAAATTAACAAGGACCCGAACAATGTCCTTAGGAGCCTGAGAATCTTTGTGGACGGACATTCAAGCCTAGACAGAGAAATGAGTCCCCCAACTCACACCCTGGCTTTCCACTACCTCAGTCGCCTTCCCTTTGGACATTGTCCCTGGGTTCCTTACTTCTCCCTGGCCAGATCCAGAGGGGGAACTGAATTTCAAGGAAAAACACATCACATCTTGACCCTCTACATCTCTCTTTACCATCAAGGTCACCTCCCTCCTCAGCCCTACCTTCCTCCTCCAACCTGCCCTATTCAAACCACACCCTGGCCACCACCACGGGTATTTCCGGACCGAGATTTTCTGTAGGACCCTTCAGTTCACAGGGTTTAGTAGAGGTCCAGCCCTTCTAAGTCTAGGATCGTAAACTCTCCATTCTTCAAGGGACCTTCTTCAGGCAGTCAACTTGAACAGCAAGTGTCTATTAGCATTGTTGGAGGGAATTTCTCACCCAGACTCCCCTATATTGAGGACAAAATGCAAGATTCTTCTGTCAAGAGTAACAATATAAAGTCTATGACCTGGAAGCTTGCAATTCTACCCGATTCCATTCAAGAAGCATTTCTCAAGCACTTACCAAACATATCTGGCACTCTGTTAGGTGTTGGAGATACAAAGAAAAATCCAAGAACAGTTCCTGCCTTCTAGGAATTTTCAATGGGGGGGGGGGAGTGGAGTGGGAATGGGGTCAGTGATTCAACCAACAAAACAAATAAATAACTGTAGGCTTTTCAAAGGAAGGAAAGAAGACCAACAATTAGGGAGGTGTTGCAAAAGTTGGTGAGTCGAAGGAATCTGAAGATTCTAATGGGTAGAGGGGAGAAAGAAATGTATTCCAGGACTTGTAGACAGCCTATGTAAAGCCCCCAAAGAGACACCAGACAACAGGCAGTCTGGGCTTCCTGGTCCTGCTGATGGTGGGGTCTGGTGGGGAAAATGTGGTAGGAGTGGATTTTGGGTCAAGGTGGGATAGGACTATATTGGCCAAGCTGGCCCATATCAGGCTGGCACCTCAAGAGGAGTTCCAGGTTTCATACAAAATGAGAAAATCCTCTTATCAGATCACTAAAAGGGGTTTATGTATCCCTAAGACAAAAAAAATAGAGTCAGGAAAAGATATTCAATGAGGATACAACCTTAATCTAGTTGAACTCATCTCTCCTGCCTCCAGGAAACAACATTTGGTAAAGCTCCATCAAGCCTCTGGGTGCAGAGAGACTTTTGTATACTCAAGAGACTGGGAAGCTATATCAAGGATCTGGAACTCAGTCTCCTGAGCTGTCCCTCTCTAACAAGGTTTCAATACCTTTTAGGGGAAAAAATTAGCTGCACCCAAATTCAAAAGAAGGGGGGGCATTTTGGTAGTTATTCTTCCCACAACAAGATTCAGGGTCAATTAACCTAAGAATGTAGACTTCAGCCAGATAATAAAGGGTTTTAAAGCCCCAATTGACTCTGGGTTTTTTCATAGATGAGGTACTTACATGAGGTAAGTTGTAGATGTGGATGGGCCAAGACTTGGCAACTGCATCATCTAGGGTGCCAGAGCATGGAGTATGAGATGGAGGGTGGGAAATTGGGTGACTAGAAGGATGTTGATGTCCTCCATTGAAATAAGTAAGTTCCCCCATCTACTCCAGTGGAAAAGGGTGGAGGGTTAGAAGAAAGATAATGAGTTCCATTTTGTACCTGTTGAATTTCAGAAGCTTTGGTGACATGTCACAGGAGCTCCAGAGTGAGATTTGGAATCCATGTACAGCTGTCATGGATCTACCAAGAGGTAGTGAACAGTGAACCTATAGTAGCTAATGAGAGAAAGAGAAGAAGGAGGAGGAGGAGGAAGAGGAGGGGAAGGAGGAGGAAGAAGAGAAAGAGCAAGAGGAAGGAAAAGGAGAACCCAGGATATCATGGTCTGGGAGAACACCCAAGGTAAGTGGGCCTGCATCATGGGTGTTGATCAGAGAAAGAAGAGGAAGGAGTAGCTATAGACAAAAGAAGGGGGAGGCAAGTCAGGTAAAAGACCTTTCCTAGGAACTTTACCATGGAAAGGAAAAATGAGGAAAATGGTAAAAGATGATATATTTCCTTGTGAAATTTTGTGGCAAGGTCTAGAACTTCTGACTTACTAGAGAAAAAAACAGAGGAGTTTTTTTTTTTTCACATGAGTAGGTGTGGAAAAATGAGGATTGCAAAGATGGAATATACATGTGACTCATGGGTATATCTTATCCTTCACATACTTTCCCCATCCTCACCCCAGAGTGAAAGCAGTGGACAGCTTTGGGGGAGCTTTAAGCAACAGAATAATCTGATTTAGAAGTTATGCTATATATAGATAAGAAAAGCCTCCAAGATATGAGCAAATAATAGATTCCTAGGGGAGAATTTGCAACCCAGGGACCAGTTTTGTTTGCGTATGAAACCTCTGGATTGATAGACCTTCAAAGAAACCAGCAAACTGACTGATAGTACTCCTTTTGATTGTTCTAGTATTAAGCTTGGTGACCAATCAACTACAGTTTCCCATGGATGTTCACCTGTGTATATTATACCTGTGAGATGAGTTAACTGATGGCAACCCTTTGAGGACTGCCTGATAATGACATTCCCTAGATTCACCTGGAACTGGAGAAATTTTCAAGAGACCTCCCAAAGTATAGTTAGACCCTCCCTTCACATACAGAGGAAAACTTAGTTGAGATTCCATTGCTGCCAGACACAAGTGAAATTTCTCCACCCCCGTCTTAGACCTTGTTTATCTCTAGTCAGTTTCCTGGAACGCTATTTCATTCTTGACACCATCCCAAGAGACTATCATGGAATGTTGAATTTGGAAGAGCTCAGAGAGGCCATCAAGTTCAACTTATACTCAGCAGAATCCCTCTACAGTATCTCCAACATAGGTCATGAAACAAAGGATAAAAAAATATGAAATGCTGCAGGGCAAGTGGAAAAAAAGAAAGATTTGAGAAAATTCTCATTTTATTTTGTAAATAAAAGTTCACAAATCACAACATATGTATACATACATATATGTGTATGTATGTATATAATATGTATATATAATATGCATCAGTGAGTCAGTCAACAAGCATTCTTAAAGCACTTACTATGTGCCAGGCACTGTGCTAAGCACTGTGGATATAAAAAAGGCAGAAAAGAAAGTCCTTGCTCTCAAAGAAATGCACAGTCTTCTAGGGGAGACAAAAGGCAAACAACTATGGGCAAACAAGATATATACAGGATAAATTAGGCATAATCAACAGAAGGCAGGTACTAGTATTAAGGAGGAATCAAGAAAGATTTCCTATAAAGGTTGGGACTTGAAGGAAGTCAGAGAAGCCAGAGGTTAAGAAGAGGAAATAAAGCATTTCAGGCATGGAGGACTGCAAATGAAAGTGCCAGGAGTCTGTAGGTGAGTGGGTTGTGTGAGGAATAGCAAGGAAGTAAGTGTCACTGGACCAGAGAGTACATGAAGGAGAATAAGGTGTATAAAGATCAGAAAGACAAGAGCAGGTTATGAAAAGTTTTAAAAGTCAAACAAATGATTTTATATGAGATCCTGGAGGCGATAGGGAGCCATTGGAGTTTATTGAATAGGGGAATGACATGGTCAGATCTGGGCTTTAGAAAAATCAGTCTGACAGATAAGCAGAGGGTGTACTGGAGAGGCTTGAGGCAGGAATGCCAATCAGTATGCTATTGCAATAGTCCAGGCATGAGGAGATAAAGCCCTGGAACAGGGTGGTGGATGTGTCCAAAACACATATAGGAGAGAGGTAGAATCAACCGGACTTGGCAACACATGGGGCAGGGTTGGGGGAGGGGGAGTGAGGTGGTAGTGAGAGAGTTAGGAGCGGAGGATGAGACCTAAGGTATGTGTTTGTGTCTGTGTGTGTACAGAATTTCATGTGATTCTCACAACCACCTGTGGGCATTATTAGCTCCACTTTCCAGATAAGTACATTGAGACTCTGAAATTAAGCTGATAGTCATATAGCTATTGAGTGTTAGGGGTTGAACCTGAACCCAGGTCTTCCAGGCTCCAAATCAATTGATTTATCCACCATGGTAGAGGGAAGAGGGAAAGAGAGGCAGCATGGAACATTAAAAAAAGTGTTAAATTGAAAAGATTGAAAGTCTGAGCTTGAATCCCACCAGCCAGGAGTCCATATGCACTGATAAGATCTGAAAAATAATAATAACACATATATCCCAGCTAAGTGGTTGTAAAAAACATATATATTATATATGTATGTGTACATATATGTATACATACACACACGTGCGCACACAGACATATATATATACACACATCTATATAAACCAGAAGTGCCATATTTACATAAGCTTTTACTATTGCTGTGGAAATCAATAGTAGCCTTAAAAAAGATTATTCCCAGAGCCATGGTAACAGAAGGCAAATTGCAGTATTTCAAAAAGGGAAAGGGATTGAGGGAAATGTAGAGTGGAAGTGAAGTTCTAATTGTAATTAAAGATCTTTTCCCACCCATTTAATAGGCCTCAGGTGGAGCTAATAAAGGGAAGCTTGATTAGGGGAAGCTTGTTTGTAATCAGGCCCACACCTTTGCTAAGTAGGTGCTAAGCCCCAGGCCTACACCATTTTGCTAAGTAGGTACTAAGCCCCAGGACCCTAACAAGGTATATACATATCTTGAGGCTAGCCATTAATGTCAGAATTAAGCCCAAGGAGAAGGAGAGAGAACTCAGAGAGAGACCAGAGAACTGAGAGAAGAAGAAGAAGATGCAGTATAGAGAGAGCTTCAAGAGACAGAGAACTGGAAGAGACATGGAGGTGGGGGAGAACTGCAAGGGCTCTGAGAACTGCAGGAGGAGAGGGCTCAGGAAAGCAGACAGGATTCGAGAGTGAGTGTTTATGGGAAGGCCCTAGCAGAGGGGAAGCAGAGGCAATGGCTTGGCTCTTTGCTGTGGTACTGTGTTTTAATCTCCTTGCTGTTACGTTGAAGTGGACATATATCAATAAGGCAAAATTCATGACCTCAGAGAAAACCACGAGCATGCCGGAATGGTTCAAAAATGCAAAGTATAATGAGTTTTCTAGGTAGAAGGCAGAGGAAGTATAATATTTACTTAGACTTCAAAGGATCAGACTCAAGGACTAATTTTCCCAACTCAATATTGTGGCAATACATTCCAAAACCGATAAGCCTACCTCAGTATAGTAACAAAGAGATTATAACAAAATATTATAGCAGCAAGACAAACCATACATGTGCTTTCCCTCAATGCTAGGGCCCTCCTATGAATCCTATAACTCATGAATCCTAAGGCACTTTCTCCTGCAGCTCTGCTCTCTCCAAGTTCCAAAACCCCCTCTTGTGTTCAGCACTCTTTGTTCTGCCCACTCCAGAAGCTGACCTTTGGCTTTTGAATCCTGCTGCTCTCCATTCTGCTCTCAGTCTTCAGTTTTCTGCTGTTTCCAAGCTCTGTTGTCTCTTTTTATACAGTCCTTAGATGTCATCTGATCGACTAGAACATCCTCTGATTGACTGTAACTCAGGCACATACCATTGGTTCTGGTCTTAGAAACTCCCCTTAGGTCCCTGAGGGCTTTCCACCTCAAACTAGCAAACTAGTTTGTTAACCAGCCTGGGGCCTCACATCTAATTAGTGAAAGGGTGTGGTCCTGCCTCTAATCAGACTTCCCTTCCTTGGCCTCACCTGAAGCCTATTCAATAGGTGGGAAAGATCTTTTCACTTACCGATTGGCTTCATAGCTTACTGTTTTGGGGATACAACTGTTGCTATGTGGAATTAGATTTATTGGTTTTGGGATTTGATCCTCTGGTGTCTGAATAAATGTTTTACTTCTTCTGCCTTCTATATAGAGAATCTCTTGCACTTTGCGGTTCCAAACCATGTAGGCACATTCATGATCACCATCAATATGGCGAATCTTGCCTTAGTGATACGAGAAGTAGGGCCTGTACTTTTCTCCTTATTCATGAATTTCTAAACCTCCTGATTATTGAACTCAACCCCAAACATTGAGCCTCCTATACCTCACTGAGGCTGCTTGTTTCCCTAATTCAGTGACCTGCTCAGCTCAGTTTCTAGTTACCTTTCCCCCTCCTGCTGCAACGGCTATTGTGGCTGCCATTGTGACAAGATAGCTGATTCTAGTCTCAGCACACATTTTTTTCCTTTCTACTCCCACCACACACTCCAAAATACAAGAGTGGATTTCTAGGGTTTACTTATAAGGAAAAAGAGATTATACAAGTTCAGAAATAATGCACCAGGATAAGTTAATTATAACTGCATATAAAATAAAACCACTCATTCCCAGAGTAAGTGGTACCTCATTTCTAAATTACTCTCTCTTACAATTCCCTAGGCCTAACACGGTCAGGAATGCCCTATACTCACTTTTGGAATGTTGGTCTACACACATTCCTACCTAATCACTGACTAACAGGGAAAAACAAAATAATATAAAAAGATATAAAGTTTTGAGTATTTTAACAGGGTCCAATAAATGCTTTTCAATTGATATGGCAAAACAACTTTAAATTATATGAAAAAAAATTACTAAAGTATTTATCCCTTTTAACTCAGCATTATCAATTGTCGGATACTCCAAAGAAAAAGAAACAAAAGACAAAGACAAAAGAGATAGTTCCAAATATACCAAAGTATTAATAGCAATATTTTTGTGGTAGCAAAAACAGCAAATAAAATGAGGAAAGCTTGAACAAATTGTGTTATATAGGTATAATGTATTCCTACAGCATTAAAAAATGATGAATTCATAAAAGCTTGGGAAGATTTGTATGAATTGATACAAAGTGACAAAAGCAGAACCAAGAGAACATAATGACCATATAATATAAAGAAAAACAACACTAAAAGACATCAGAATTAAGATGCATGCAATTTTGATTCCAGAGGACAAATTAAATATATATTTTTTACTCTTTATTGAAAGGTAGAGAGGGCAATTAGGTGGCACAGTGGATAAAGCACCAGCCCTGGAATCAGGGGAACCTGGAGTTCAAATTCAGCCTCCAACACTTATTAGCTTTGTGACCCTGGGCAAGTCACTTAAGTACTATCGCCTCCAAAAGAAAGAGAGAAAAGTAGTGGAAAGGATGCACACAAGGCATGGTTGAAGCGTTTGTTTTGCCTAACTTTTTCTCTTTGTTAGAGAGAAGATTGGAAGGATGAAATACAGAAAAGTGACAGTGAAGTTAAGAAAGAATTGGTAATCTGTGACCCAGAGCTTCTTATGGAGAGCACCTGAATTAGGGCTAACCCAAAAGGGCCAAATATTTTCTTTTGGCCCTTTCCCCCTCCCTCCAGGAAAATCTCCAGATATGTTCATGTCTTATTTTCACAAATGTGGGTCCTTAGCTCCTATACAAGTAGTCAAGGTTACAAATGCATATCTGATAGAGAAATGCCTTTATTTCACCCTGCAGAAAATGCAAAAGATGCAAAAGACTCAAGAAACACATAAATAGCTACACAAAACACTCATAATATTTCCCCTTGGACAGAATTGAACTCAAGATTGCCATTGGGACAACACTCCCAACATTCCAGTGAATTCCTAGTTTTCTTACAAACAGTTTTCTTTACTTGAGGTCCACCAACTTCCAAGGGGTTCATGAACTTGGATGGGAAAAATTACATGTTTATTTTGATATAATTGATTTACTCTGTAATCTTGTATATTTTATTTTATGCATTCTAAAATATTATTCTAAGAAGAAGTCCATAGTCTTCACCAGACTGCCAAAGAGGTCCATGACACCAAAAAGATTTAGAAATCCTATGTAGGGTCATATACTAGACTCAAAGTCACACAGAATGTGGGGCAATTCTCATTTTTTTCCAAAAGACACACTTCTCAGGAAGTCTCTCTTTCTGGAGGAAAAGTCCCTGAACTCTCAAACTTGGAATTACTTTAGAGCAGATATTTTTACCCTTTTTTTGTATCAAAGACCCCTTTAGCAGTCTGGTGAAGTCTACAACCCCCTTCTTGGGATGTCTTTAAATATATCAAATAAAATACACAGGGTCACAAATGAAACCAACTATAACTAAATACAGTTAACAAGATTTTTTAGTCAAAATTCCAGCTTAAGAATCTCTACTTTAAAAGAGACAAGTCCAAAAGCTGGTATTGTTAAGAACAAAACAAAACAAAGCCTTCCATTCACTGCTACAAGGCTAAATTGTGGGAACATGGGCCTAGAAGATTGAAACCTTCCTTCCTCAACCCAAGATCATAGAGTCACATGTAGGGAGCTAGGAAGGATCTTAGAGGCTATTGAGAACATACCTCTAAGCACTCAGAGTAAATTGAGGCCCAGTGGTTAAGTGACTTGTACAAAGTCACCCAACTGGTAAGGATCTCAGACAAAATTCACATGTTGGGCTTCCTGAGTCCAGGCCCAGGGCTCTATTCTATATATGGGGATCTTAGGGTTCAATAGCATTATTCATTAACTCCCTTCTTGAGACACATTCCTTCTCTAAGAGATACCATGATTAGGCCAGATAATAAGCCTATAATGGCTTCTTTGTGTTCAAGTGAAGGAAGAGTCAATTAATGGGATAAACTTCATTGTTGTCTTATTTTTAAAAATTGCCACAGCCATCCCAACCTTCAGTACACATGAACCTGATCAGTCGGCAGCCATCAACATCAAGACAAGATCCTTCACCAGCAAAAAGATGCCAAAGGCTCAGATGATGCTTGTCTTTTTTTTTTAAACAATAAAATATTTTTAATTAGGGTATGTACATTTCTTACATAATTCTATTGCACACTTAATAGGCTACAGTATAATGTAAACATAGTTTTTATATGCACTGGGAAACCAAAAAATCTGTGACTTGCTGTATTTCAGTGGTCTGGAACCAAACCAACAACTCTGAGGTAAGCCTGTAGTCTTAGAGATAGCTGCAGTCTTTGAAACCCAATCAGAAGTTACCCCCTGTCCTCTAAACAAGGTACCAGTGAGCATGTTCTCACCCTCTCACTTGTCTCTAAGCATCACCACCCCTTAAGCTCCTCAAGTTGTTTGGGGAGTTCATCGAGCTGATCAATGAGCTTCTGTGAATATCCTTTCCCTTATGTATGTAAACATGTGTGTGTGCGCACGCGCGCGTGTGTACACTCAAAGATTGTTACTTTGTTGATTCTTTTTGTGGTCTTTGTAGTTAGAAATGATTCTTTATACAAACATAATCTTTATTCCAACTACCTATCTTCCTATTTTGTGCTATCATATTCTTTGGGGGGAACAGAGGAATGTTTTTTTAGTAAAGCAGAAGGGAAGAGAGATTATGTTTATGTTCGTACATGTTTATAATAGAAGGGGCCCAGGATAGTCTTTGAGAAAATGCCAAACTTTCTTCCTATTGAAATAAGAATCCTCCTGACTTATCCCCACCCCCATAGAATGCAAATATGATAACCCTCAAACATTTATCAGGTCCCCCTGAAAGAATCTTGGCTAGATTTCAAAGGAAGCACTACCATTTATGTATAAAATCAACAAACAAGGGTTATTCAGCAGTATAACAACTTCTTGTAATCTTCACCAATCAGTTCTTTTGCAGCTTTTCTCAGGTAATGATCCTTGGTGCTCTTACTCCCTTCATAAACTTTGTAGTAAACTCATTCAAAACAAAATCTGAATTCACAGGGCAAAGGGATGATTCGATATTTCAATAAATAAAACCGAATACAAAATTCACAATTACAAAAAATGTATTTTTCAAGAATAAGCCACTACTCATGAGTGACCACTCTGTGCCAAAAGTAATATGTGTTGCTAATTTGAGATTTTCACATATGTCATAAATTTCTACTGACCTTCTACCAGATGGTTCTTTAAGAATTTTTTGGGGGGATGGGGAGAGAGGTGGACTTTATTTCTTGGCAAAATGCATCACAGTTGATTCCATAATGTCCCTGTAATATAATTTTTTTTAGCTATTTCCCAATAAATGGCATCTGTTTTGTTTACAATTCTTTGGTACCACAAAAAGTGCTCCTATAAATGTCTTTGTGTATGTGGAGCCTTTCTTTTTATTAATGATCTCCTTGGTTAAGTGCCTAGCGGTGTAAGCTCTTCATCAAGGGGGGTGGTTATTTTAGCCTCTTATTTACATAATTCCAAATTGCTTTCCAGAATAGATATACTAATCCAATAATGCATTAGTGTACATTTCTGTCCACTTCCCTTCCAGCATTGTCTATTCCCGTCTTTTGTCAAACGCCAAATAGCCTTTTGACTAGATGGAGCAGGGAAACAATTTTTAAAATCTGCATTTAGAAAAAAGAGCTAGAAAAACTTAAGTAAGGTGGCTTTATTCATGGAAATAATCCTTCTATGTGTCGAAGAATTTAAATTTGTTTCTTAAGGCTATGACTTTAAAAATTGCCTTTTTGGAAAGTTATGATGCAGTTATGATATCACTTTACAGGAGAATGTTCCTCTGTTTATTCTTTTTGTGGTTCTCATACTCAGAAAAGATTCCGTATATTCAGAGCTTCACATATTTTAAAATATCAAAATAAATACAAAAGCCCTTTAACTCATCAAAAAGTGGTTAAAACACATTTGTTTTGTAAGCAGCTGCTTCTCAATTTCACTATCAATCTATACTATTTCCTTTGGATGTAATCGAATGATAGTATACTTTCGTCTGTTATTTGGCTTTTGTTAATATTGATACATTTCAACAATAATCATCTATTTTGTTTCAAGATGACTTAAATAAGAAGTTTGATTTTGTTTATTTTCTTAAATTCACCCACAAACTTTTACCATAAATTACTTGATTGGAAACAGTATCTAAACTGGGGAGAGAATGTTAGGGGAACAACAAACTACCATACAGCAGATATAATTCTAACATTTGTCAGGAGAGGAGAGAAATCATCTAGTAGTTTGATTATACTAGGGGAACTTGCATTCTTTTTAACATTAAAGGAATTCATTTTAAGTGCTGTCATTTTCCTGACCTTTGACAAGAAGTTCAGTGAGGGGAGAGGCCATCTTAGAATGTTTCATGCTCCTGTGGGTTCTGATAGTTCTTTCTGTCTCTGCATATTAACCAATATGAAAGACACCCTTTTCTCTCTCTGTTTCCAACTCTTAGAATCCGTGGCTTCCTTTAAGACTCAACTCAAGCTCCACCTCCTCCAAGAGATCATTCCTGTGCCCCCAGCCCCCACTGCTATCCTCTCTACAGTCATCCTCCATCTTTTCTATATTTATCTTTTATGTTCTGATTTATGTATGTTGTCTCCCTCATTGGAATGTGAGCTTCTCTTTTTGCTTTTTCTCTGTATCCTCCACATTTGGCACACAGTGGGCACTCCACAAATGCTATTTGGTTGGTTGATAAGTCGTCGAGAATTTGTTACTATAGTATTTTAAAGAACAACTAATGTTTTGTGAACTTTTTATAGTTTTTAAAAATTTTATCCAATTATCTGTTTTTAATATCCTAATTGACTTCCATATTTTTTCTGGTCTTGATTCTGATAAGGAGCTCAATTTTATTATAAAGTCAGGATTAAATCCTTTTTTATTCATATTTCTAAGTCAATCAAAAGATTCTGATCTTGGTTAGTCTGTGGGCCAGCTAGGGTTATCTTGTTTTGTGAAGCACTTTACATATTTTCTTTTAATTGATCCTCATGCAACTTTTGTAAGATGGATGCTGTTATCTCTACTTTCCAGATGAGGAAACATGCTAAGGGTTTAAGAAATTTGCTCAGAGTCTCAGAGATAAAAAGTGTGTGAGGCAGCATTCAAACTCAAGTCCTTTTAATCCTCTCTTGACTCTCTATCACCCTCTTCCCAACACTCTTTCCATACCTTCTCTCTCTTCAGGCCTCTAATTCCAATTCTATTGTCATTTCTCTCAAGAGAGGACTTTGCTCTCTACTTCACTAAGAAGATTTAGGTCCTCTAACAGATCTTCATGTCTCTACCATTCCTTAACACTTCTAGGTTTTCTCCCATCTTCTCCTTCTTCCTCCTTTTTTATTCAGTTCTGTATTCTAGGCTGTTAGATGTTTTTGAATCTTGACTTTGTCAAGTCAGTGTGTAAACTATCTCACCCAGTTCTGGGTCGTTTGAAAATCTGATAAGCGTGCTCTCCATGACTTTATCCAGGTCATTGTTAAAATTGTTAAGCAGCACAGCACTAAAAAACAGATCCCTGGGACACTACTTAAGAGACATTCTTCCAAGTCAATGTAGATTTATTAATGACCACATTTTGAACCTGGCTGTCTAACCAGGCCCCAATTTGCCT
The DNA here is from genome assembly GCA_028646595.1 of Phalanger gymnotis. Classification (NCBI taxonomy): domain Eukaryota; kingdom Metazoa; phylum Chordata; class Mammalia; order Diprotodontia; family Phalangeridae; genus Phalanger; species Phalanger gymnotis. The sequence goes on along the minus strand of CM053627.1, from coordinate 72,891,497 downwards.
ACGTGTATTTTTATGAAGACCACAGCACTATGTCATTCTTTAAGAGTAGCATGGTAAACTTTATCAAATATTTTATACCATTACCCTGAGATAGTGCTTTAGTCACTCTGTCAGAAAAGGAAATAGGAATAGACTGTCATGTCCTGTTCCTAATAAAGACTTACAGGTTATTTGTAATCACTCTTCCTTTTTCTTGGTGTTCATCATTGTTGTTCAGTTGTGTCTGACTCTTCATGACCATGCTGTTCATGGGGTTTTCTTGGGAAAGATACTAGAATAGTTTGCCATTTCCCTATCCAGTGGACTAAAGCAAATAGAGATTAAGTGACTTGTCCAGGGTGACACAACTAGTTAAGTGTCTAAAGCCTCATTTGATCTCAGGTCTTCTTGACTCCAGACCCAGGGCTCTATCCCATGAGTCATAGGGCTCTATCCCTAGCTGAGCTCTCTAAGTTTCTATTTATTAACATATTCTAGGATATTTTGGGAATTGAAGTTAGGTTTGTTGCCATATAGGTTGCATCGCCCTTTTTTTTGAAAACCTGGACCTTTTCCCTTCTCCAAACCTATAGTTGCTCTCCCTTTCTCCATGATTCCTCAACTATCACTGACAGTCTGCAGTCATGTCTGCCAGTTTTTCCAGCATCTAGGCAATCATCTGGGCCAGGTGATTTGGACTCATCATATCAATCAGTCAACAAGGATTTATTAAGCATTTGTTATGTGCCAGAAAAAAATTATCTTTAGCCTAGAAAGTCTAACAGTAGCTGATGAACAGTTGATACCCAAGAGAAATAAAAAGATTTCGAGAGAGCACCTAACTGCTGCTCCTGATCTTCTCTACACCACCTTCCCCCGAGAATCTCTTCTAATTATACTGTAGTAAATATAGCTTGCATGTGCCATTTATTTTTGCTGGTTGTCTCCTTTGTTAGAATATGAGCCCCTCAGGGCTTTCTTTGTATTTTGCCTTTCTTCGTATCCCTAGCACTTTGCACAGTGGCTAGCAAAACCCTCCTGGTGCACAAGTGTTCCCTTTCCGTGATGCCTCCTCCTGTTCAAAGATACAGAGACAGAGGATGGAATGTTAGGGTCAGAGAATAATAGCAGGGAATAGTTTAACTAGAATATGGAGTGTATAAATGTGAATGATGTGCAGTAAATCTAGAAAGATAGGCTAGAGTCAAATTATGAAGGATTTCAAATTCTGAACTGAGGAGTTTATGTCTTTTGTGTGAATTTCTTATGCATCTTTATCAGCTTCTGATAACATCCTTTTCCCTCCTCATTGACATTGTTTCTTTTCTTGGGTGTGCTCTAGGGACTTCATTAGAACTTCCCATTCCTCATAGGCAAATCTCCCCTCTAGAAATTTGTTTCATGGCATCTGACCTACACTTTCTCTGAACCCCTTGATACCTATTTTCTCAAAATAGGATGAATTTCCCAACTTTTCTCTCCCTCTCTGTTACAAATCATAAGGTGGAGTGGTTGCTTTTCTCTAAGATTACCATCATTTCTACACTTAGCAAACAGTTCCTCCTTTCCAGTGAAAATTGGGTCCAGAATAGATTTTCTTTTTAGTTCCTCTGCCTTTAAAATTTTTTTAAATTCTATTTTCAATTCCAAATTCTTTTCTTCCCTCTCCCCACTCCCTTCCCTATCCATTGAAAAGGCAAGAAATACAAAACCTATTACAAGTATGAAATCACACAAAACAAAATTTCATATTAGTCATGTTCCAAAAAAAGGCAAGAAAAAAGAAAGAGAAAAATATGCATTCAACCTGTACTCTGAGTCCATTAGTTCTCTATCTAGAGATGGATAGCATTTTTTTGTCATGAGTCCATTGGAATTGAGGGGGATCATTCATTGTGTAGTTACTAAGTCTTTCACAGTTGGTTCTTTACTTATATTATGGTTACTGTGTAAATTGTTTTCTTGGTTCTAGGATTCTAGGATATTTTATACTTCACTTTGTTTCAGTTCATACAAGTCTTCCCAGTTTTTGTGGAACCATCCCCTTCATCATTTCATATAGCAGGATAATCCATCACATTCATAGGCTAAAACTTGCTTAGCCATTCTCCACTTGATGGTAATCTCAGTTTTCAGTTCTTTACCACCACAGCTGCCATGAATGTTTTTGTACATACATGTTATTTCCCTATTTTCTTTGGTCTTTTTGGTTATAGATCTAGTAGCTATATGTCTGAGTCAAAGGGTATGTACAGTTTAGTGGATTTTAGGGGCATAGTTCCAAATTGCTGTACGAAATGGTTGCACTAGTTTGAAGTTCCACCAACAGTATGTTAGTGGGCCTATTTTCCCATATCCTCTCCAGCATTTGCAATTTTCCTTTTCTGTTATCTTAGTCAAACTGATGAAGAGGCACCTCAGAGTTTTTTTTAATTTGCATTTCTCTAATAATTAGTGATTTAAAGCATTTTGATAGCTTTGGTTTTGTCCTTTGAAAGCTGCCTGTTCATATACTTTGACCATTTATCAGTTGGGTAACGACTCTTATTCTTATAAATCTGGCTCAGTTCCCTATGTATTTTAGAAATGAAATCTTTATCAGAAAAATTTGTTGCAAAGAAATCCTCCCCATTTCCTGCTTTTCTTCTAATTTTGTCTGCATTTGGTTTTGTTTGTGCAAAAACATTTTAATTTTAAGTAGTCAGAATTATCCATTTTACTTCCCACAAATTTCTCTACTTCTGTTTGGTTATGAACTCCTTCCCTATCCATAGATCTAAAGGGAAATTTCTTCTATGCATGTGATATCACCCTTTTGCTCCAGTTTTCTCAGAAGTTTTTGCCAAAAAGTGGGTTCCTGACCCAATAGTTGGGATCTTGCTCTGTCTTTTGAAGAATTAAATAATCATTAAAGCAAGTCAAAAAATAACTGTTGCACTTTTGGCAAAGAAAAAGCTCCAAAAGACATCTGTTTAACCGAAAGTCCTTGTCACTCATTATCCCCATTTCACAGATGAAGAAACAGACTCAAAGAAATTAAGTGAATTGTCCATAGTCAAACACCTAGTAAGCAGCGAAAGTGGAGTTCTAACCCAAGTTTTTCTAACTCTAAATCCAGCACCTTATCCAGTACATGAAGTTGTACCTATACCCTCCTCCCAGCTGGGAACCTTACCTTATATTTCACTGAAAGAAAATTGAGGCCATTTGCTGAGAACTCTCTTTTCTCCATTTATCTTCATCTCACATCTCTCAGATGTCTTCTATGAGTACCTCACCTCTATCTCACATAAAGAGGTGGCTTTTCTCCTTTCCAAGGCAAGCCCTCTACAAGCAAAAGTGATTCCGTTCCATTCTATCTCCTCTAGTAGATTGCTGTATCATCCCCATTCTCTCTTATCTTTAATCTATCCCTGCCTACTGGCTGTTTCCTTACTACCTTAAAAAATGCCCATGTTTTCTCCTTCCTCAAAAAAACTGTCACTTGACTGGCCATCCTCACTAGTTATCATTCTATTTCTTACCTTCCTTTCATGGTTACGCTGCATGAGAAGGCCATCTACAGTCAAAACCTTCACTTTCTTTACTCTCACTCTAACCTTCTACATTCTGGCATTGGACTTCATCATTCAAGTGAAACTACTCTTTTCAAAGTTAACAGTGATCTTTTAATTGCCAAACCTAATAGTCTTTTCTCAATCCTCATCGTTCTTGACCTGTCTCTAATCTTTGATACTGTCATTCACCTTCTCCTTGATTTCTTTTTCTCTCTAGGTGTCCTGGTTCTCCTCCCACTTGCTTTGCTGTTCTTTTTTGTTTGCTGGGTCATGTTCACTAACCATCGGGGCACCCAAAGGCTCTGTCCTGAACCTTCTTCTCCTTCTATACTATTTCATTTGGTAATCTTATTAATTCACATGGTTTCAATTATCATCTTTATGCAGATGACTGATCTACTTGTCCAAAACCTAACCTTTCGTGTCTTCCAGTTTTATATCTCCAATTGCTTACTGGATATCTTCAAGTGGACATCCCATAGACATCTCACATTCAACATATCCAAGACCAAACTCATTATCTTCCCATTCCCTGTACCCCTTCCCCTTTCCTATTCCTAACTTTTTCACTTCTTTCAAGGATACAACCATCTGCCCAGTCACAATGACTTGCAACCTAAATATCATCCTTAACTCCTCATTCTCCTTCTTTCTCATCTCTCCATATTCAATCTGTTTCCAATTTCTAATGATTCTACGTTTGTAATATGTCTCATATATGCTCTCTTCCTTCCTCTGACACTGCCACCACCTGATCCAGGTCTTTATCACCTCACACCTGCACTATTGCTATTATAGCTTGCTGGTTGGTCTCCCTGGTCTCTGTACTCTACTCTATTCTCTACTCATCTTTCAAACTGACTTTCCTAAAGCAAAGGTCTGACAAGTGGCTCCCTATTACCTACAGGATTAAAAATAAAATCCTCTGGTCTTGAAAGCCTTTCATAACCTGATCCCTTCCTACCATTCCAGTCTTCTTACACCTTCCCACCCCCCTCCATGTACTCTGTGATTCATTGACACTGGCCTCCTTGCTGTTCTTTGTAGAGTATATTTCATTGTTGGATCCAGACATTTGCGCTGTCTCTCATGCTTGGAATGCTCTCCCATCTCATCTCAGTATCCTTAAAATCCCATCTAAAAGCCTACCTTCCATAGGAAATATTCCCCAGTCCCTGCTTTATTGGTAGCAACTTTCCTCTGTGCTTATCTCCAGTTTGTCCTGCATATATTTTGTTTGTACATGGTTGTTTGCATGTTGTCTCCCCTATCAGACCTGGGGTTCCTTGAGGGTAGAGACTGTTTCTTGCCTTTCTTGGTATCCCAGTGCTTATTTCGGGCACCTACCACACAGTAAATGCTTAATAAATGTTTGTTGACTGGCTGCATTGACTGCCCTGGACTTAGAGTCATGAAGACCTACCTGGGTTTGAATCCCCTCTCTAACACATTGGCCATGGGCCATTCTGACCCCCAACTTCCTCATTTGGAAAATTAAGATGACATCTATGGTGCCTACCAAACCGAGCTGTTGTGAAGTACAAATGAGAATGTCTAGGAAGGAATGCATTATTTCAGTTACTGCTACAACTGTAGCACTCCCTTGCCTTGAAATGCTTCGGTGGCTTCCATTACTGACAGGATAAAATACTCACTCCGCCTAGAATTATAGGCTCTCTACAATGTACCGCAAACCTACATTCCTACGCTTATTTCAAAGTAGTCCCCTTCATATACTCCAGCCAAACTAGAATAGTAGCTGTTGCCTGATTTAATTTTCTTTTGCCTTTTACTAAACACATCATCCCTAAAACCTGGAATAAATCCCTTTCCCATTTACCCACCATTTCTGCCTGTTGAAATCCTTTTTTTTTTTTCAAGATCCAGATGAGATGCCTCTTGAATGCTCCTTCCCTGATTCCTTCCTTCCTCCTAAAGTGATCTCCTTTTTCAACTTTCTCACTTTGCTATTTGAGCTCTTCTATTCACTTAATCATAAGTTGTATTATAGTTATTACTCCACTGCCACTTGATCATATGCTCATTGAAAGCAGACACTAAGAACTTAATAAAATTTTGTTGAATTGAAATCACTTCCCATTATTACTCATTCCTTGGGCTTCTGTTGGCAATACAATCGTGGTCTAAATAGACCATGAGTTTGACTTAGAATCTGTAACTCCTCTCTTACCAAATGAAATTCGTCATCTTTCCCCTTACACCAAAATCTCTTCTAAAATCTCTTATTTCTGTCAAAACACCACCAATCCTTTCTTCTAATCATTCAGGGTCACCACAAGTCTGATCATATCGCATCCCTATTTAGGAATCTTCCATGGCTCACTATTGCCTCTAGGATAAAATCAAAACTCCTGAGCTTGGCATTACAATCTGGCTCCAATCTATCATTCCAGGCTCATTGTACATCATTCCCTTTCTAGCCAAATTGGCTTTGCTCTTCCCTGAACTTAGCAATACAAACACAGGATTCTGTGTTTTTGTGAAAACTATTTCCTATGCTTGGCATCCATTCACTCATCTCCTCCTCTTAAGAGGTCTACTTTCCTTCAGGACTTGGTCTATGTGCCACCTCCAATGGGAAGCTTTCCCTTATCTCCTCTCTCTCTGTCTCTCTCTCTCCCCTTCCCTCCCTCCTCTTGAAACTATATATACACATACATAGCAGTTTACATGTTGTATCCCCACTGTGGAATATAAACTCCTTTATTGGAAGGACAATTTCCCCTTTGCTTTGTCTCCCTGTCACCTGGAAGTGCTTTTGGTTTTAGTTTTTTATTTTTTTTTTTGCCAGACCAGCAATTTCAATGGTTTAGGGAATTCCAATGAAGAGACTCCCTCTACCATCGAAAATCGGCAACTAACTGTTTCTTAAAACTTTGTGTCTAAGAGTTGCCTAAAGTAGAGCATTGAAAAGTTAAGTGACTGTCCAAGGACCACACAGCTAGTATATGTCACAGGAAGAACTGAAGTCTTCCTGGTCTCTAAGACCATATTTTTTAAAAAGATGCTTTTTGTTGCAGGGGATTGGATTCCCCAAAGGAGCCGCTTCTTGTTATTCTAAGATGAATCATGGTATGTAGTGCTGAGGTTTTAAACATGGGGTCTGTAAACTTAAAAAAAATAATTTGGATAATTATTTCAATATAATTATTTTTATTTGCAGTCCTGTGTTTTACGGATTTAAAAACTTTATTCTGAAAGGGGATTCGTAGGCTTCACCAGATTGTAAATGGGGTCCATGACATACATACGCAAGGTTAAGAACCCCTGATACAACAGAAAGACTTAATTTAAAAGTCAGAAGCTGTGGATTTTAGTTTTGCCAGGAACTAGCTACATGACCTAAGGCAAATCGTTAAACTTTTGAGAGTCAGTTTTTTTCTTCTGTTAAAAGGGAACACTTCCTCAAAAGATCTTTATGGATTGCTTTAATGGATTGCAAAAAAGAAAAACTGTGGATTAGAGAGTTAGGCAAATCACTTAATCCCCCAGCCTCAGTTTCTTTCATCTTTTAAATGGGGACACTTGAACTACCTTCCTCAAGGGGTCAATGTAGTTTACCTTGGGTTTAAAAGATCCAAAAGGGAGGGGGGGGGGTTAGAGTCCCAGTTCACGTAATCTCTATGCGTGTTCCTTTCACTGGCGAGGTAGGGACACTGCACTTCCTCTTTTGGAGAAGTAAAATGAAGAAATGTACACGAATTCGCTTAGTAATTGTCAACGTAAGCTACTGTTATTTAAAATGGGGGGGGGGTGCGAAGACACAAGCTATTGTACTTTTAAATGGGAAAAAGAGGTCTGCACCGGATAATTAATTAATGCATTTACGCTAAATGCCTATTAAGAGCCTACCTCAGGGAACAAAGAGACTCCAAACCCGAAAGTACCTGTCCTCGAAGAGCTTACCTAATTGCAAGAAGGAATTTTTAAGAAAAAAAAAAGGATCTTTAAGGGAATTCTTAACCTCCCCTGACCTCGGTTTGTAAAATGAGTGGGGCAGACCAGCCCGCAGCTGGGAATCTTTCCAGGTCTAGAGTTGTGATCGATAGTCCGAGGTCTTTGAGAGGCAAGTATAAAAATCTAATCCTTTTTCAAGAAGAAACCTGCATTTAGAGATCAGAGGTTGACTGACCACGAGCAGGCCTGGGGCTAAGAGCAAAGGAGAAGACCTGGCCCGTCTCGTGTAAAGCACGAACGTTAGTCCTCGAACAATGGGGATGGGGCTCTAGGAAGTGGAGGCCGTGGACGCCGTCGCGAAACAACAACAAAAAAAGGCTGTTGGTCGCCGAGGTCAGAACCGAACGCCATCCTTCACCAACAGCTCCGAGACCGCGGAGCAACAACAACACGAGCGCCGCCGGCTGCACTATTGTGTTAGTGCCGGCGGCGGAAGAATCCCATATCCGTCGATCGAGCAGTTAAAAGAGTCCTTCTTTGTTCACCCACGGCCGGAGCCGTAGGGCACCGCGTCCTTCCGCGTCCGCCTCACAGACTCCGCCTCCCCCGCGGCCCTGGAGAGCTGCCATTCGGCGCAAGGAGTCTTTCGCGCTCCCACAATGCACCGGCGCTCCGCGGGAAACCAAAATGGCGAAGGGCCGTAGCGAAGCGGGGTTGTGTCGGAGGCGGGTGTGAGCATCCACCCCCCCCCCCCTCCGCCCCCGTCCCCCTCAACCTTCCTCTCAAACCTCACTCCTCAGGACCTCGGCGTGTGTTTTCTTGTGTGTTCAGCCCGGTGCGGCGGGTGCCTGACGAGGGCGCAGAGTCTCAGGGGGAGGAAACGCCCAGGGGGAAGTAATTTTATTTTTTTAATTTTTTTATTTTTATTTTTATTTTTTTTTCCTGTATGAAGCGGTTGGCACCACTGAAGTGACCGAATGAGGTGAGAGACCTTGGACTGGGACCCGGCGCTTCC
>CM053627.1:72865851-72882528 GCA_028646595.1 Phalanger gymnotis | reverse complement strand
TCAGGGTTGGAGGAGTGTGAAGACGGTGGGTGAGAAGGAATGGGGTGCGGGGGGGATCAGGAGGAAACCAGAGCGGGGGGGGGGTTGGGTTAGGGTCGAGCGACTGGAAGGCAGGAAGGAACCTGGGGGCGTGAGACGGTTGGAGGGGAAGGATGAAACCTGGTGACGAGGTGGGGGGGATGGGAAGGGTAGTTTGCCACCCCAGGTGGGGGTGCTGTGGGGGAACCGAGCAAACGGACAGGAAGGGACCTGGGGGGTGTGCGGAAAGTGAAGCGACACACAAGAGGAAGAAGAAAGAATTGGGGTGTTGGAGGTGGGGGAGGGCAGGCGGCAAAGACTAGCGGAGATGGGGAAAAAGCAGGTTTCAGAGGAACGGGGGGGGGGCGCGGAGGGGGGGGAAGGACCCTGGACTAAGTCGGGGAAAGGATGGAACTTGTGGAGTTTCCTCCACTTGATTTCCTTAAACCTGCTTCTCCATACATTCGTGGTAGGCAGAAACTGCATTACTGCCCGGATGGGGTTCGGGGGTGGGTTGTTTTTGTTGCCGATGTTTTACAACTGAAGATGTCAACGATTTGAAGAATTTCAGCCGTAAACCCCAAATCCTTAAGTAAATGATCGGCAGAACCCAGCAATGAAACCTCAGGTCTCTTGGTTTCCAGGCTGGCGTTCTTGGACAGGAAATTTGGCTTTTGCAGTTGGAAGTGGGCATTCGGGAATATTGGGGGTAATTAGAAGAATGAGGTAGGAACAATGGGAAGGACCGGTATGTATGGGTATGAGGAATTTTGCTTTGGTTACTCCATTTAGAGATCATCTGACTAAGCTAGGAAAATAGAGATACTATGCCTTAAACAGGGGAGCACAAAATATGAGGTCAGTACATAACTAGAAATATGTAAATATTGTCTAATATTACTTTACTCCACATCCTTTAGTAGTAGCAGCTTTTCCTTTTAGATTGATTCCATGTGACCTTCTTGTTTAGCTTGTTTACAGACCGGTTTTAATTTTCACCTTTTTATTACTGGCTCGGAATACTTTGTTTAGCAGATTGCAAAAAAAAAATACATTTGAAATGTCTTATTTTGGTTCCAATAAAATGCACATCACATACAGTGTATTTTTTTTTCAAGAGAATCATTTTGAGCGACAGCTTTAAGAACCTCGTAGTGTGGACGGAAAACAGTTTTACATTTCTGAATATAAAATTCAGTTCTTTGTTTGAGTTTTGGAACATTGTTTGCATTGTACTTGAAATGATAGCTTGAAAAACAATGCAAGGTAAAAATTTCAGAACCTTAGAGTAAAAAAATGCTTTAAGTTAAATTTAATGATTTCTTTGCCTTCAGAAGGTTTTTTCAAAATAATAAAAGCTACTTAAAATACTTAATTTGGTTATTCACCTGCTTCTTGACTTGAGTTCATAAATGCTTTTACTATTAAAAAAAAATTAGTCATGTAAACTTATTCCAGTCCTGCTTCTGATACATACTGTGTGACCCTGGACAAGTCACTTAACCTCTCAGTGACCCTAGAAACTTTATTAAGCTACTGCATTGCAAAACGGTTGCAGATGTTTTGGATAAAGGGAGTTTCTTCATTGGGAGTACTTGTACCAATGAAATAACAGATCTAGACACTTCTCCTTCCCACCTTATACACCCTCAACCATACCTGTGTAGACCCAGATCTAAAATTGTAGAACTTATGGGGACCTTAGATGCACCATCTAGTTCAGCTCCCTTACTTTACAGATTTGGAAAACTGAATAACCTTAACAGCCCTTTATTAAGTTAATATATCAGAAACCACATAGCCCCTCCCCCTCCCCCAAGGATTAGTGTTCATACTTTTTATTCCCTCATGGTGTGTTGTAGATGATGTACCCAACTAAATATTTGTGGACTGAAAAGACTGCCTTTATTAATATTTTAGGACAGGGTTTCACAGATATGATTTCATTTGATCTGACCATACAACTTTCATTTGAGATAGAGAGGAAATAAATAGTGATAACCCAATCTAACATAGAAATTTGAAATTTTGAGAAATTGGCTTTGTCACAGTCTTTAGATAGCTAATGGTGAATTAGGGAATAGGATCTTCTGAAAACTGTAACTACTTTTGTTTCAGTAATCTAGAATACCTCCTCCCAAAGGAATATTTTTATGAATTTCCTTTTACTTGTTTTTAGAATAGATAATTTATTGAAATAGAATACAATGTAAAAATTACTGGAATGTACTATTGAAGAAAGATATTTCTCTATGGACTTGATACATATAGAAAAGTAAATTCATTTAATGTTTTTTAAGGAGACATTTTCTATCCTTCCCATGTTCTGTGTCTTCTGTCATATCTATAAATATTAACGGGAGGCTTATCAGGGTAGCCATTTCTGGACCAGTAGAAAGCTACTTGTAAGATCTGCTGTGAGATTTTTCCTTTAGCAGAAAAAGATTTCAAGTTTTTTCATTTCAAGAGAGTTTTCTTTTTGTTGGTTTCCAAAAACTAGTACTGCTATCAACTTGAAATTCATGGTTATAAAGAGACATGTAGTGACAGGAACTGACATAGCGATTTTCCTAAAGCACCGTTCTCCTAAATGTACACCATAAACTCTAATGGCTCTCCATTACTTCTAAAATAAAATATGAAGTCAAATGTAAATTCTTATGTAATTAAAGCTCCAACCAACCTTATTTCTTTCTGCTGTTTTCAGCCTATTGTCCCCTCTCCTGAACTGCCTAAGGTCCTGAGAGAACTCCACCCTGAGGCCAAACCCCCTTGGACCATGAAAACCTACCTGGAATAAGAATGAACACACTCTCATTCGGTCATATCTTCTCCATCTCAGTGATTCTGAATTCCTGGGTGACATCATTCAAACCTCTGATCACTTCTTCCCATTACCCTCAAATCAGTGTTGCACCGACCCCACCCCCCCAATCCTCCTCTGAAGCTGTCTACCCATTCCACTGTGCTTTCTGGAATGCCTGTGATGTAGGCAACAAATTTGTTTTCATCTTAAATCTTTTCCCTTCCTATTTTTTCCATCTTCTTGCTCTTATTGAGACCTGACCTCCCCCCCCCCCCCATGATACAACCTCCTAGATCTGTTTTCCAGCATTGGCTTCCCTTTTACTCATTCCCCTTCCCTCTCCCAGAGGTGGGAGAATTGGAATACTTCTTGTTCCCCATTGTCATTTCAAGATTCTTCCTCACTTAGGAACCGCTGTAGTCTTTGACACTGTCACCATTTTCTCTTTCGTACTCTCTAATTTTTGTTTTTGTGGTTTTTTGGTGACTGTTCTCCCTTGTTTCTCCTCCCAACAGCCTGCCTGTTTCTTCAGAGTCTCACTTGTTAGATCTTCATCCAAGTCATGGGGGTGTCCCCCAAGGTTCTATTCTGGGCCCTCTTTTCTTTATCCTATTTCACCTGTTGTTTCCCCCATGGATTCAGTTGTTATTTCTGCGCTGATGATTCTCATATCTACATATCTAGCCCTAACATCTCTGCTGACCTCCAGGTTTTATTTCAAATTGCTATTAGGTATCTCAATCTAAACATGTCTAAAACTGAATTCATTATCTCCCCCTTGTTTCCTGCCCCCCCCCCCTTTCCTTTACTTGCTTGTTACAGTTGAGGATACTGTCATTCTAATCTCTACAGGCTTACAACCTAATCCTCAACTCCTCACACTTAGCTCCCCAAATCCAGTCTATAGTCAAGGCCTATTGGCCTCCTGATTATACTTTCCTAACATCTCTCATATATGCTTCCTTCTTTCCTTTGACACTGGCACTTCCCTGGTGCAGGCCTTCACTTTATTCCTAGATCATTGCAGTAGCCTGCTGGTTGGTCTTCCTTGCCCAATTGAGTACATCCCTCAACTATTTGGTGTTCTTTCTAAAACACAGGTCTGACCATGTTAGCTTTCCCCACCACCCTCCATTCAAGAAATTCCAGTGGCTCCCTATTGCCTCCAGGATCAAATATAAAATCTTCTGTTTGGCATTCAAAACCTTTCATAATTGACTCTCTTCCCCACACCTTTCCAGTCTTATGCCTTCTATCCCTCAACCCCATCCAACTTGTGACATCCAATGACTCTGGCTTCTTTGTTGTTCCATGAACGTGACATATCCAAACCGAGTATTTTCCCTGGTTGTTTCCCATGCCCGGATTGTTTTCCCTTGTTCTTTCTGGCTTTTCTTTCTGAGTCTTTAAGCTAAAATTTCACCTTTTTAGAGGAAATATCTCCCAATCCTTAATTCTAGGGATTTCACTTTGTTGATTATCTCCAGTTTTATCATGTATGTGTCCTTGTACATAGTTCTTTTCATGCTGTTTCCTCCATTATGCTATGAACTCCCTAGCAGTTAGCACAACATATGGCACATAGAAATGTTTATTAAATGACTTCCCTTTCATGTATTTCACACTTTGGTTGAAGCTGGCCTCCCTACTGTTCCTCATATATAGCATCCCATTTCAGGTTTCAGTGACTGTCCTTCAGGCTTGAAATATGTTCCCTTCTCACCTACACCTCTTAGCAACCCTGTTTTCCTTTAAGATGCAATTCAAGTGCCACCTACATGAAGCCTTTCTGAATCTCTCCCCTTCTACCACAGCCATTACCTCCTCAAAAAAAAATTAACTTGAATATAAAAGGAGTTCCCAGAAGTCTTAGTATAGTTTTAAGCTTTAAAAATAACTTGTGGGTGTACACACACGCACACACCCCTTATGATAGTGTAAGTTCCTTGAAGACAGGGTCCATGTCATGTTTATTCTTGTATCTTCAGTGTCTAGCAAAGAAAATGGTAGGCACTCAGTAAATACTTGTTGATTTAGATTGTTAACAAAGCATGTTATGTGACAAATATCTACCGTAGAGGAGTTTCTTTGTATGATTGATGAAGGTAGCAAAATTTTTTTTTTTTAAGGTTTATTGGGTTGGTTTTTTTTTTAGAGGTGAGAAGGCAGGACATTTGGGGTTAAGTGACTTGCCCAAGGTCACACAGCTAGTAAGTGCGTCAAGTGTCAGAGGTCCTATTTGAACCAAGGTCCTCCTGACTCCAGGGCTGGTGCTCTAGTTACTGCACCACCTAGCTGCCCCTAGCAAACATTTTTTGATTGGAAAAATTGAGAGACAGTCCAAATATTGGCTAGGTTAAGAGTTTAAAAAGTTCAAAGCAGCAGAGGTTGACCTTCTCAGGCACAGAAAAGTTAACAAGTTTGTCAGCTACCTGTCATTTAGTAGCAGAAAGGTTAAAGGTTTGCCTCTTACTTCTTTCTCCCAATTTGCCACTCTTGGTGCTACTTATTTTGAGGAATTAGTAACTATAATTGTGCAGGGTTGCTTTTTTTAGGCCAAAGGAGTTAAAGGAGGAACATAACAGGTATCTGCTGCTTTACCCCTTTCTCACAGCTGTCCCAACAAATGTAATAGGCTCTCATTTAAGGGAGTTAGTAGACTTGCCATTGAAAACATTCAGGAGAAACTGATCTACCCCGTTATGTGAAGGTGTTCCTAAATTGGGTAGATAATGTTACATTCTTTCAGGTTCTATTATTCTATTGATATTTTCTGTTTTTTTTTTACATTACCATAGTATCCCATGTATATCCCCCTTTCCCTAGGCATTCTATATGACAAATAGTATTTATTTTAGATGGAAAAAGAAAAGTCAGGTCAACTGATTGATACATTGAAAAAGCATTTATTAGGCTATGCTAAGCACCATATTAAGTGTTAAGAATACAAATAAAAAAGCAAAGGTAGCTTTTATCTTGAAGTCAAAGCTCTACATATAGACAATTCTGGCCAGGGAGGAGCATTTGGTCCTGAAAGTTTCAGGAATGGTGAATGGGATCTTAGGAAAGTAGACTGTTGCATCCCGTCCAGAAACAATGGCACAGTTTATGTGGTTATGATCATTCTTCTAAAACTGAAGAGGGGGGAGGAAAGGAGAGGGTAAGAGCCAGGTTGTTGGTTTGGAGGAGGTGGTCAGAGAGAAGGATATAATCAAATATTTATTAAGCATTTTGTGTCAAATGGGCAGTGTGCTAGGGATACAGAAAAGAAGCAAAAGACAATTCCTGCCCTCAAGGAGCTCACAATCTAAAGAGGAAGACAACAAACAAATATGTACAAACAAGCTATCTATACCAGGTAAATAGGAAATAATTAGCAGAGGGAAGGCACTAGAATTGAGAAGAGTTGGAAAAGAATTCCTGTAGAAGATGAGCTTTTAGTTAGGAGTTAAAAGAAGCCCTGAAATGGTGCTCTGGGGGAGGTAATCTCCCATCAGGAAAATCAGAGATTTAGAGTTGAAAGTGTACACACAGATCAAAATTTTAATCCAACCTAATGTTTACAAATGAGGAAATAGTCCCAGAGAAGTTAAGTGACTTGTCCAAGGTCACAGGTAGTCAAAGAATGGAGATTTGATCTAGGTCCTCTGACTCCAAATCTTGTGCTTTTTCAACCCTCTAGGAGTAGCTTGGCATTATTGAATAGCAAGTCAACCTGAGGGTCGTTCTGACCTTATACAAATCTTGCTTCTGACACACACAGGCTGTGTGACCCTCTCTGTGCAAATCACTTAATTTCTCAATGTTCTAATAGCTTCCAAGATAACAAATTGGAGATAAGGTGCCAACTTGCATTGCTTGGTAGAGGGAGTTGAAATCACAGGTCCAGTCACTATAACCCTGTCTTTCAGCCTTAAAAATCTATCAGATTCTCTCTCAAAACATATTGTTAGCAGTTTTAATGTTATAACCTCTCATTATCATTAGCAAATAAATACCTGTTATGTTGAAAAACTGGGAGATAAAAAAAAAACAAACATAGCCCCTGCCTCTTAGACACTTATAGTCTTGTAGGAGAAAAAAGGGATACACTTGGGGGGGAAAAACACTATGATTATGATTATAGGAGTTGCAGTTTCATAGAACCTTGATTTCCTACCTTCTCAATGGTATTTGAAAGATTTGTGAAATTATCTGAAAGGGATTTTGAAAATTCAGAGCTCTGAAATAGTTTACTGGAAGCTTTTCTACTTCTATCTTTAAACTACTTTGGATGGGTCTATTTTCTAAACTACATGTAGTGTACGATGCTGTGGGACCAATTTAGACCTGTCCTCAAAGTATCTACCTTTACCAATAGAAACCTGTTTGCACTAGATTGGAGAAGCCCTTTGCCTAAAATACCAAAGGTTAGGCTGTAGCTGAAATAGTCCAATAGAAACCCTAGGTGCACTGTGGGATATGACATGATTCCACATTGTAGACTAAAAATAATATTGATCCTGTCTAATATTTTGAAAACCAAAGTGTGAGGAGCTGACTTGGAAGACCTGAAAACAGTAGGAATCTTTCTTACTTTTCTGAACTTAAGGTCAGAAAGAGTATCACATTGGAATTAGCAGACTTGTTTCTGATCCTGTTACACATTAGTCATTGGACCTTGGAAATTGGGACAAGTCATTTAATCTCTTTTTCTCAGTTTCCTTCCTTGTCAGTTGGGGTAACAATTCCTCCTACCTACTTCAAATAGTTGTGAAGGTAACCTGAGCTGGGAAAGTGCGTTGCAAACTTAAAATGGTAGGTATTACTAAGTTCTGTTCATTGATCTCAGTATTATCTAAAACTAAGCTCAGTTCATCTCTTTTTTTTTTTTTTTTAGCTTTCCATTGCATCTTTGAATGGGTGCAGTGGCTTGCCAGAAATGACAGGGTGGTTCATCTTTTTTTTTTCTCTTACAGTCAGGATTATAATAAATACCTCAGAAGTTTTCAACCAATTCATTTACTTATTTTGCCTGATAAAACTTGTGATTATCAGGTATAGAGTATTATTTGGGAATTATTTGTTTTGATCAACTCAGGAAATTTTTTTAACCCTTAGTTGGTTTTCCTTGACATCCAACACTCTCTTGAGCCTACTTCACTATCCTCAAAGCTTATAAATGCTTGAGGAATGCAACTTAATTACAATTGCTGCCAACAAAAAAGGGTTAGGAATACACATGCAGTTCTACTGAGTTAAATAATGTAGTAGTTGTCAAACTTTGCGGTGATGGACACTTTTTTTTTTTCAGATCAAATTCTGCAAAAATTGAAAACTATTTTAAAATTTATTTCTCAAGAAATGCCTGATGGCTAATGGTACTAAATAATATAATGCTAATTGTTTAAAAAATTCATCGATTTTCTTATTAAATTTTCTCAAAACTTAACAGTATTACAAATTTAGTGAAGAATATAATTGATTGGTATTATTTATTCTTTTAAGTTTATACATGTTTGTAAATGGTTTTAATTTTTTGAGAACCATGAAACTACTTTTTAAAGATTTGATAACATTTCAACAGGATTTCTAGAAGGAAGCCTAAATTGGAGATTGTTTTCATGCTTGGAGATTTCATTTGTGTTTGTAATTTGGTATTGGACCTAGTTTCATCCTTGTTTTTAAAAAAGCTTTAAAAAACCAGCTTATAAAGAGTTTTACTTGTTTTCTGTTGAAACGATGATAATCAACTGATTGTGTATCTTCATTGCAGTGTTCATTGATAAACTGATGCCAAATTTCCAGTTATACAAATCAATTTTGACTAATTTTTGATGGTTATTTATGGTAGAATGCACACATTGTATACACTACTAGAGAGATGTCAACTTAGACGGGTTGTGTGTGCTTATCTACTTTTCTTCTAACTCCTTGGACGGGTTTATACTTACCACTCTATTCATACAGATAATTTATTTGATTATAGTTATGATTGTGTTATTAAGATTTAGCCAATCATTATGTCTTTTAATTCTCTTACAAATATTTTTGTTATACCATTCACTATTTAGCAGTATACCTTTAATGGCTCAAAATCCTGACAGTTTTATACATTTAGAAAACTTGTATATAATGAGAATTTTAAAATAAATGCATTTTTGACTGTAAAACACAATTTTAAGTTACTAATTTTATGTGATATTTTATAATTTTTTTCTGTAAAAATTGATTTAAAATTTATTGGCATATTTTTATACTTTTACTGTTGGATCTTGTGTTCAAAGTATGCTATATATGCCTTTGAGGCAGTATAGCATTTATAAAATGTTGCAGAGGTTTTTTGGGTCCATTCATATTACATGTAGCTAAGAAGGTTGCAACTAAACTCATTATCTTGCCCTCAAACCCTACCCTTTTCCTTTACCAACATCCTCTCAGTCACCCAGGCTTTGGCCCTAGCTGCCATCTTGCACTTCTTAATCTCTCATACCACCACCATCACCACCCCAATCCAAACTGTTGGCAAGTTCAAGTTCAGTTCTATTTTCACAATATCTCTCATATATGTCTCCTTTTGTCCCCGATACTGCCACCAAACCTGGTTTAGGCCATCATTACCTCCTGCTAGGATTATTGCAGTTGCTTGCTGGTTGGTATCTCTGCCGTGTCTTCCTACTCTATTCATCTTCCACTTCAGCTACTAAAGTGATCTTAAAGTGCAATCCTGACCACTATTTAATAATAGGAGGTTGTGACTCCACAAGAGTAAAATGGCTCTTTATTCTTCCAGAATCAGATGTTAAATTCTCTGTTAGCTCATTATAACTTGGTTCCTTTTTACTTTTCCTTCTTTATCACTCTTCGGATAGTCTACAGTGTTACTGGCCTTGTTGCTGTTCCTCAAGCAGGACCCTTCATCCCCTGACTGCCTTTTCACTTGCTGTCCCCATGCCTGGAATTTGTTCTCTCTTCTTTATCTCTTGGCTTCTCTATTCAAGCCCCAGCTAAAATCCCATCATCTGTAAGGTTGCTTTCAAGGTCTCCCTCAATGCTAGTGCCTTTCCTCAGGGATTACCTCAAATTTTATTTGTATATTGTACTTAACATAGTTGTTTCCATATTTTTCCTCCATTAGATTATAAGTTCCTGGAGGACAGAGACCGTTTTTGCCTTTTTTGTATCCATAGCGCTTATCACAATGCCTGACACAGAGTAAGGGCTTAATAAATTTTTGTTCACTTGATCTACATATTTCTTTTAGGATTTGTCTTTTTGTTCCCAGCAATATCTCAGTTATACTGGCAAATGTAAAATATGTGTATGTAGCCTTCTCATTGGATGTTCCATTATTTGCTGCATAAAACATGTTTTAACTGTAGCAAGGTTTTTTTTAGACAATGTGTTTATATGTTTGGAAAATTTTGTGGGAACAATTTTAAACAAAAGTATCATTTAAAAACTTTTATAAGATGATACATACTGAGCTTACTACCATTATTTTTTTTAATGAATTTTAAGCACTTCAAAGTTACATGTAACTTCTGAAGTGAATGAAAGCCACAGCAACTGTACCTGTAAATAACTCAGTCATTGCTTGATAAATTGGCAGTTCCCATGCTGTTTCTGATCCTATGGGACTCAAGTCGGATGTGTCTGAGAGGGAAGTGTAGCTCCACTGGTTAGAATTTATGTCTGGCTTGAGTTTCAGCCGAAAGCTGAAGTTCACTTTTAGAAGCGAAAAGAAATCTTTCTTTTATTAAGAACTATTTTTGTCTCAACTGGTCAAAGACTGAACACAATGAGGACAAAGTAAATTAACAAATTTGATGTGAGAAAATAGGTACTACTATGCCACTATGATGTATCAAGAGTTTAAGGGAGGGTAAGGTTTACATTGGTACCTAGGTATAGTGGATAGAGTGCGAGGCCTGGAGTCAGGAAGACTTCTTCCTGAGTTCAAATCTGTCCTCAGACTCTGGCAAGTCACATAATCCTGTTTCCACATAGCCTCACTTTCCTCATCTGTAAAAATGAGCTGGAGAAGGTAATAGCAAACCACTCCAGTATCTTTGCCAAGAAACCCCCAAGTGGGGTCATGGAGAGTTGGACACAACTAAACAACAAAGGTAAATTGTAAAATGTAAATTTAACTTAAATTTTCCTTTTTGTAAAGAATAAATTCTTTCCATTATCTGGTTTTAGTTTTTAACATTTACTTTTATAAAATTCTGAGTTTTAACTTTTCTCCCTTCTTCTCTCCTTTCTCCCCTCCCCAAGATGGCAATCTGATATAGGCTATACTTGTACAACCATATTAACCATTTCCGTGTTAGTCATGTTGTAAAGAAGAAGAAGTTCTTATTCTTTACCTAAATTGATTTATATATGGAATATTCTGGTTAGTTGACTATCTTAACTGAGACTGTAAGCATACATTTCATTTGTAAGTTGCTAGTATTTAAATTTTGTGACTGCAGTTTATGAATAGACTTTGTTCCCAAAGTCATTGGTAAGACAGTTATTTACAATTTAACATTTTCCCCATAGGAATAGTGTCTTAAGTGTTTATAATCCTAGACTTCCCTGTGAAGGTCTCATTGATCCCAAATATAGCTAAACTGTAGTATCAGATGTGGATCTTAACAACCGTTCATTTCCATGTTTCTTTGAGAAAATGTATAGTGTTTTAATTTGAGTTGCTAAGAACACTTTCCTGGTCTCCAGCAGTTGGAACCAATGACTCCTTGGCATAATTGCCAGTTACTCTTCCGGATTCTCAAGCTTATTGCTGGATTCCTATGAATGGAGTAGAATTGAGGGTGGATGGGAGTAGTGAGGTTCTAAAAGGACAATTGAAAAGGCTGGATGGGGAGAAGGAAGGAGTGAATGGTGGTGGCAGCAGAGCACAGTGTATGGGTAAAAGGCAATAGTGGTGAGAAGACAATTTTTTTACTTCATTGTCGCTAGTTCAGTTCAGCAAACACTCATAAATTATGTGTGTGTATACATACATACGTATAGCGAGAGTACTATGCTAGGTATTGGGAGAGATAGAAAGATTAAACAAGATATAATGCCTTCTGGATTTCAGAAAAACCTGAGAAGACTTATATGAACTGATGCTGAGTGGAGTGAGCAGAACCAGGAGAACATTGTACACAGTAACAGCAATATTGTGCTACGACCAACTTCCATAAGACTTAGCTCTTCTCAGCAGTGCAATGAGCTAAGACAATTCCAAAAGTCTCATGGCGGAAAGACTCATGCTATCTACAAGGAACTGTGTAGTCTGAATGCAGATGAAAGCATATTATTTTCTCTTTTTTTTTGTTTTTTTCTTGTGATTTTCCCCTTTTGTTCTGATTCTTCTTTTACAACATGACGGATGTGGAAATGTGTTTAATATGTTTGTACATATATAGCCTATATCAGATTGCACACTGTCTTAGAGAGGGGGAAAATTTTAGAACTCAAAATCTTATAAAAGTAAATGTTGAAAACAAAATAAATTTAATTAAAAAGCATTTAAAAAGAAAAAATACCTTTCTTCATGGAACTTAGAAAATACAGTAATAGAATCAAAGATATAGAATTGGAAGCAACCTTGTAGGTCATCAGGTCCAACCCCTCATTTTTTGTATAAGGAAACTGAGGCCCAGTGAGATTAAATGATTTGCTTAAAGTCACACAACTAGTAAGTGTCTGAGAGAGGATTCAAACCCCTTCTTAACTCTTAAGTCTTATGCTCTGTCTACTCTGTTACCTCTTGAAATAAACCCATTTGGGTTAGGACAGCTTGATTTTTGAGTTTCACTTACTATGCCTACTTGAGCTTATGAAATAGTTCTTCACATTTACTCAGACAATTTCTAATTTCATTGCTTCATAAGCAGCTGAATTAACCCTAGTTCTTGACTTAAGCTCTTTATAATGTCTCTTAAAATGAAGGAAGTGGTTATAAAACAAAATGAAAACTAAGGAGCCTGAAAAAAAAACCTTTTTAGTGTTATTATAATGTTATTGATGAAGTATAAGGTAACAAAGATGTTGGCACTCCATTTTTTATCTTCATTCAAAAGGGGAAAATATATATAGATACAGATGTTGTTGAGACTGCTGTTAATGGCACAAATTTAAGAATGTTTTTGAATAGGTATCCCATCATGGAGAAACTTGAGAAGTTTTTGTTGCACTGTATAAAAGATTCCACAAAACCTCACATGATGCTTAATTTTCTTGTTATAAGAGAAAAGGCACTATTACTGTTTGAGCTGAAGACTCCAAATGAAATGATGGGCAGGGAACTAGACACACATATGTCCCCTAATTGTAGGGGTAATGGTGGAATTGCCTTGGGTTTAGCTGATCCTAGAGCAGATGTGGGTAATAGAAAGGCAGCCCTGCCCTCCCTTCTCCCCTCACCTTCAACCAAGAGTCAGGAGGGATTCTGGAACTGCCCTGGGGAAGGGAAGAGAA
The DNA here is from genome assembly GCA_028646595.1 of Phalanger gymnotis. Classification (NCBI taxonomy): domain Eukaryota; kingdom Metazoa; phylum Chordata; class Mammalia; order Diprotodontia; family Phalangeridae; genus Phalanger; species Phalanger gymnotis. Next base: position 72,869,246 of record CM053627.1, on the reverse strand, counting down.
TAATTTCCTATGACACTTAACCAATAATGGAGGAGAATTTTTAGATCTCCTTGGGACCAAAGACTGGGCCTACATTGAGTTCTGGGCTATCAGTGAGTGAAGGTGAGTCCCTTGACCAGGAGTCTAAATTATTATTATTGAAGTAATTATGTCCATTTTAATGGGATTCGATGGCGTTTTGGCACAAATGAGTCTTAATTTGGGGGGTTAGGAACAAAAAAAATTCCCATTAATATTAATTATATTTTCATCTACCAAGAACTGGACCTAGAATGATTTTTCAAGGATGAATATTATATTCTTAGGGCAGAAGAAGACTGCAGTGACCACTGCAGCCTATTCTGCAACAGCACTCTTCCTCCCTTTTTTAAAAAGGAAATAAAAGACAACATCTGAGGCTAGATTTGAACTCAGGTCTTCCTGACTCCAAGCCTGGCGCTTTATCCACTGTGCTACCTAGCTGCCTATTAGCTGTTTTTTTGTTTTATTTTGTTTTTGCAACAGGACAAAATATAAAATCATATGTTTGCATTTTAAAAAACCACAAATGTACAAATACAAAATATGAGAAACTTGGCTATATAGCAGTTCATGTAAAATAGACTTTGACCAGAAGCTTACTATGAACAAACAATAGTCAGTAAAATTGGGGTGCAGTTGAATGACAACTATTTTTCTTTTTTAATTAAAATTGTTTTGCCTTGGACTTTTTCTGCAGTAAGCTGATTTTGAAATGTGTTAGGTAATTCACAGGAAACAGTGTTGTGCTATGAAATAATCTTCACTATGTTTTGATTAGAATCCTGTGATTAGGAAATCTAAAAGGGAAATTTGCTTGAGTGATTGGTGGCATAAGGACAGGATCCTGATTATGCCATTACAAATTATTTTGATGAGAAAGAAAAGGAAAAAGCATCTTAAGAGACTGATGTAGCTACAGGAAGAATTTATCAAATAATCTCAGGCTTAAAGGAATAAAATATACAAAAGGTAGAATCCTAACATGAGTAACTGAGGAAAATAGGGTGAGGGGGAGTGACATGGTCAGGGAAAAATTGTGTCATGCTAAAGCTTGGTGTGAATAGAGTTAATAATAAATGCAATTAATTTTTTTTCTTTTTCTTTTTAAAAAGCAATGTTGGAAGCAAGAGACATAAGGAGAAAGAGATAGGACTCTTGCTTTTTAGGAGAAGTGAAGAAAGGATGAGATGTATATTAACAGATGCTAGAGAAAAAGCAGAATTACTCAACTCTCCTATTTTACTTCTGTATTCTCTTCCTCAGACTGGAAAGTACAGCTGTAGCAACAATTTTGCTAGCAGCTACTGTGGCTGTGTAAAACCAACAACAACCAGCACACAGAAGGCTGCTAACACAGGTTCTTTTGATCTGCTTTACTAAGGAAAGTAAAGGGGTTAACAATCTTACTTTAATCACACATACAAATATCATTCACTTAGTTCAGGAGGAAAAGCCAACAACCTGAACTTCAGAGCAAGAACAAATAAATTACAAACACATGCAATATAAACAGACCAAATCACAATTCATAGTTACCAGGAAAGTGTCCACGTTGGGGTTCACAAGTGGGGAGCTCTTAACAACAGCTTTCCCAGAGTCATACGCCACTCTTCCAGTGAGTGAGAGCCCCAAGGGAGACCTCCAACCTCTGGGTTTACATATCTTGTTCAGGGTCAAAGGTGAGTCACATGTGTGACCCGGAAGCATCCCAAACCTGGGACCCAAACCCATGCAAACCAGGCTTGCCCTTGAGACAAGGAGGTCATCAGAGACCCCTAATTTAATCAAAGAAACAGAGGCCAAAGTCTTCAAGTTCACTTGATTAAATAAGTGCTAAAAGTCCACCTTCATTACAGATACAACAGCAAAATAGCTAACAAATTAAACTTGAGATGAGGAAATGCTAAATGCCATAATAACAGTGGTGCTCCATATGGGCGATTTTGGTTAGAATTCATTGCTAATGAGACCTACTCTGTAGAGGTAGCCTTTGTATGGATCTAGTGTTGCAAAAAAGGGGAATTGTTGCACTGCATTAGCCATAAAATGCACCTTTCTTTGTTAGAGAAGGCAAGATAAGAGCATGGTTGTAGTGGAAAGAAGACTGAGAAAGCTAAGCTGAAGGTTGTACAGTACACTCATTCAACTGTTTTTTGTATTACACATTTTTTGTTTGTTTAAATTTATTTAATTTATTTAATATATTTAGTTTTCAGCATTGATTTTCACTACAGTTTGAATTACAAATTTTCTCCCCATTTCTACCCTCCCGTCCCCTCCAAGATGGCATATATTCTGGTTGCCCATTCCCCAGTCAGCCCTCCCTTCTGTCACCCCACTCCCCTCCCATCCCCTTTTCCCTAACTTTCTTGTAGGGCAAGATAAATTTCTATGCCCCATTGCCTGTGTATGTTATTTCCTAGTTGCATTCAAAAACTTTTTTTTTTTGAACATCTGTTTTTAAAACTTTGAGTTCCAAATTCTCTCCCCTCTTTCCTCCCCACCCACCCTCTCTAAGAAGGCAAGCAATTCAACATAGGTCACACGTGTATTATTATGTAAAACCCTTCCACAATACTCATGTTGTGAAAGACTAACTATATTTTGCTCCTTCCTAACCTATCCCCCTTTATTGAATTTTCTGCCTTCACCCTGTCCCTTTTTAAAAGTGTTTGTTTTTGATTACCTCTTCCCCCTATCTGCCCTCCCTTCTATCATTCCCCCCTTTTTATCTTCTTCCTCCTTCTTTCCTGTGGGGTAAGATACCCAATTGAGTGTGTATGGTATTCCCTCCTCAAGTCAAATCTGATGAGAGCAAGATTCACTCATTCCCCCTCACCTGCCCCCTCTTCCCTTCCTAGAGAACTACTTTTTCTTGCCACTTTTATGTGAGATAATTTACCCCATTCTATCTCTGCCTTTTTCCCTCTCTCAATATATTCCTCTTATCCCTTAATTTGAATTTGAATCATACATATCATCTTTCCATGTAGGAATGTAAAAAAAAAACAATTCAACTTTAGTAAGTCCCTTGTGATTTCTTTCTTGTTTACCTTTTCTTGCTTCTCTTGATTCTTGTGTTTGAAAGTTAAATTTTCTATTCAGCTCTGGTCTTTTCACTGAAAAAGCTTGAAAGTCTTCTGTTTTATTGAAAGTCCGTATTTGCCTTGGAGCATGATACTCAGTTTTGCTGGGTAGGTGATTCTTGGTTTTAGTCCTAGCTCCATTAACCCTCGGAATATCGTATTCCAAGCCCTTCAATACCTTGATGTAGAAGCTGTTAGATCTTGTGTTATTCTGATTGTGTTTCCACAATACTCAAATTGTTTTTTTCTGGCTGCTTGCAGTACTTTTTCCTTGATCTGAAAGCTCTG
>CM053627.1:72814078-72865751 GCA_028646595.1 Phalanger gymnotis | reverse complement strand
GGATTTCAACTCAGGTCCTCCTGACTCCAGGATCGGTGCTCTACTCACTGTGCCACCTAGCTACCCCTAGGCTCTTTTTTTGATCATGGCTTTCAGGTAGTCCAATAATTTTTAAATTCTCTCTCCTGGATCTGTTTTCCAGGTTAGTGGTTTTTCCAATGAGATATTTCACATTGTCTTCCATTTTTTTTCATTTCTTTGGTTCTGTTTGATAATATCTTGATTTCTCATCAAGTCACTAGCTTCCACTTGCTCCAATCTAATTTTTAAGGTAGTATTTTCTTCAGTGGTCTTTTGGACCTCCTTTTCCATTTGGCTAATTCTGCCATTCAAGGCATTCTCCTCATTGGCTTTTTGGAGCTCTTTTGCCGTTTGAGTTGGTCTATTTTAAGTTGTTATTTTCTTCAGAATTTTTTTGGGTCTCCTTTAGCAAGTCATTGACCTGTTTTTCATGGTTTTTTTGCATCATTCTCATTTCTCTTCTCAGTTTTTCCTCTACTTCTCTAACTTGCTTTTCTAAATCCTTTTTGAGGTCTTCCATGACCTGAGAACTATTCATGTTTTTCTTGGAGGCTTTTGATGTAGGCTGTTTGACTTTGTTGACTTCTTCTGGCTTATGTTTTGGTCTTTGTCACCAAAGAAAGATTCCAAAGTCTGAGTCTGAATCGGAGAGCATTTTCGCTGCCTGGCCATGTTCCCACCCAACTACTTGACCTTTGAGTTTTTCTTTGGGGTATGACTGCTTGTAGAGTAAAAAATACTTTGTTCCAAGCTTGAGGGGATGTGCTGTTGATTTCAGAGCTATTTCTATACAGTCAGCTCTGCCACAGCAGCAGTCCTCCTCCCCCAAGAACCTCCAACCCAGACCTGACTCAGATCTTAAACAGGCCCTGCATTCCCGCTGCCACTTAATTTCTCCCACTAGGTGGGCCCAGGGCTGGAAGCAACTGCAGCTATAGTTCTGTAGCTGCACTACCCCCGTTGCTGCTAGGGCCAGTGGCTGAACCTCAAACTCCTTTCACTCTGTCCCCCGCAGCTTTTCCCACTAACCTTCTCTGTTGTCTTTGGTGTTTGTGGGTTGAGAAGTCTGGTAACTGCCACAGCTCACTGATTCAGGGCGCTAGGGCATGTTCCGCCTATCTCCCTGTCTAGTTGGTCCTGCTGACCCCTACGCTGGGCTCTGCTCCGCTCCCAGCTCCGTGCACAAAAGACCTCACCCAGCAACCATCCAGGCTGTCCTGGGCTGGAGCCCTGCTTCCCTCTGCTATTTTGTGGGTTCTGCAGTTGTAGAATTGGTTCAGAGCCATTTTTTATAGGTTTTTGGAGGGACCTGGGGGGGAGCTCACACAAGTCCCTGCTTTCCAGCTGCCATCTTGACTCCACCCCCTGTATTATACATCTTTAGTAGTCAATATAGTGTTCTTCCTAGAATAATGATAGTACTTGTAAGTGTTTATACAATGGATGACCTTTTCCTAAAGATTTACAGAATGCTTGTCTCACAACAATCCTGTTGTCTTCTCCCTCACCTTCCTTGCTGCTTTACATAGATCCTCTCTTATTTTCTTCCTTCTTCACCTACATCCTTCTTTAATTTCTGAAATCATAATCAAATCACTACTGCCATTGCTCCTGGAAAAGATGGCAAGCAGTTATCCTGTGGCTTCTTTCACTGTACCTGTAACTATCCAAACCACAATAACTTCCCTATATACTTTCTTTCCCCATTAGAGTAGGACTTCCTTGAGGTTTTTTTGATTTTTGATGAAATGATTTTTTTCTAACCTGTTGCTTAGCATTTGAGAAATAGTAAATGCTTAATAAATTCATTCTCATTCATTTTGCCGATGAGCAAAGTGAGATTCATAGGTTATTGTAGCTCATGGTTATTCAACTAAGTGTTAGACCTAGAATGTAAAGACACTTAGGGAAGGAGATTCTGAATTCTGCATAGACTGTTTGATGTCACATTTTATTGGGCTGAACTTTGAAGTCCAATGCAATTCAACAATGTTTTGTGGCAACCAAATGGCTAATATATTCTTGGACCATCAATTATTACAATCACAGAATCTTAAATTAGAAGAGATTTTATTTTTTGTAGTAGATATTTATTGTTATTGTTTTTACATTGCCTAGATTTCTTCCAGTGCCCCTCTACCTGCCAGAAAAGGCATCCCTTATAACAAAGAATTTCTTAGAAAAAAAAGGAAGAAGCAAAACCAAAAACTGATCAACACATTAGAAAAATCTGACTTATATATGCAGTGTTACACACCTAATGACCTTATCTTCTGCAAAGTAATGGGAGAGGTGTCTTCTTATACCTCTTCTTTGAGGACAACCTTGTTTTTATAATTTTGCAGCATTCTGTTTCTCTTGTTTTTTTTACACTTAAATTGTAATTTTTGTGTGTATTATTTTACTGGTTTTGATTATATATCACTTCGCATCCTTTCATAGAAGTTTTCCATACTTCTCTCAGTATGTCACATTTGCTATTTCATATAGCTCGTTAATACTCCATTTCATTCATGTACCACAATTTGTTTAGCCATTCCCCAGTTGATAGGCATCATTATTTCCAATTTTTTGCAACTGTTAAAAAATGCTGCTATAAATTATATGGAATACATGGCACTTTCCTTTTTTGGCGATGACTTCCTTCAGTTATATGCCCATCAAAGGGGTCTCCATCAAAAAGGATATACATTTTAGTCACTTTATTTGCATTGTTTTCCAGAATGGTCATACCAATTTACAGTTCCTACCAAGAGTGCCTTTGTGAACTTTCCTTTACACAGCCCCCCCTTGGAAGAGACTTTAGGAAGTCATCATATTTAGCCTGTATCTGAACATTAATCCATTCTATAATAAGCATACTTGACAAATGGCCACCTGGCCTTTTTTCTTGCCTCTAGTAAAGGCAACAGACTACTTCTCAAGGGGGCACATTCAAATATTTGAAAAATTGTTATGTAGAAGAGAATTAGACTTAACTCTGTATCTGGAACCAGGTGGAAGTTACAGGGAGGGAGATTTCATCCAACTTTTGGGGAAAAGATCTGTAAAAGTTAAAGCCATTCAAAAATGTATGGTGGGCTACCATGGGTGGGGAATGTGTGGCCTCAAGGCTGCGTGTAGCCCTCTAGGTCTTGAAGTGTGGCCCTTTGACTGAATCCAAATTTCACCAGACAAATTCCCTTAATAAAAGAAGTTGTTCTGTAAAACTTGGACTCAGTCAAAAGGCTACGCCCAAGGACCTAGAAGGCCGCACAGGTTCCCTACCATGGCTCTACTTTGGTAGGTAGTGAACTTATTATTGGAGGTCTTAAAGCAGAGGCTAGATTACCATTTTGGGGGTGGGGTGTCATAAAGGGGATTCATGATGCAAGTGGGTTATTATACAAGGCCACTTCTGAGGTCCTAGCTAGTTTTCAGCTTTTCTAATATAAAGGAATATCTCAGCATTTGGGACCCTGAAGCAGATTATTTTTCTTGGATAAAAGAGAATGGCTTACCATTTTTATTTTGGAACTTCATCTTTTATTCCTAAAGATGTTTTAATGAATTCTGTGTAAAATGATCCCCTCTCTGTGGATATAAATCCTTACAATCTATATGGATTAAAAATTGATAAAATATATTATTTTTGTTCACAGAAGAGAACTCAAGAAAGTAAAATAAAGATTTATTCAGTTTGCCTTGTTAAGAGATGTTAATTTAATTTCCATTGGAAAATTGGATAAGAAACTAGTAACCCATAAAGTCATCCTGTTACCATCTTATCTTTCTTTGAAACCAAATTCCACTAGATCATACTTTACCTAATCAGTTGTGTTTTTTTTGTTGTGGTTGAATCATTCAGTTATGTCTGATTCTTGATGACTCCATGGCCACCATGCCCTTCTATACTATCCCTAGAAGTCTGTCCAAATTCATGTTCATTGTTTCCATGATACTTTTATCCTTCTCCTCTGCTATTCCCTTCTCCTTTTCCTTCAGTCTTTCCCAACTTCAGGGTCTTTTCCAATGAGTCTGAGTCCCATCTTCTTATTATTTGGCCAAAGTATTTAAGTTTCTGCTTCGCTATTTGACCTTACAGTGAATAGCCTGAATTAATTTCTTTTTAAGTATAGACTGATTTGATCTTGCTCTCCAAGGGACTCTGAAAAGTCTTTCCCTGCATCACAGTTCAGAAGCGTCAGTTCTGTGGCACTCAGCTTTCCTTATAGTCCAACTCTCACAGCCATACATTGCTACTGGAAAAACCAAAGATTTGGCAAGGTAATGTCTTTGTTTTTGGTGTGCTATCCAGGTTTGTCAAAGCTTTCCTTCTAAGGAGGAGGTGTCTTTTAATTTCATGGCTTGCGCTGTCTGCAGGAATTTTTGAGCCTAAGAATGTAAAACCTAACTTTGCTTCCATTTCTTCTCCCTGTATTTGTCAAGAAGTGGCGGGACCAGTTGCCAAGATCTTAGTTTTGTTTTTGTTTTTGTTTTTTATGTCAAGCTTCAAGCCAGCTTTTATACTCTCTTGTCCCACTCTCTTTGAGAGGTTTCTTAATTCCTCTTCACTTTCTGTCATCAGAGTGGTATTATCTGTATATCTGAGATGTCGATATGTCTTCTGGAAACCAAATTCTAGCTTTCAATTCATCCAGCCTGGCATTTCTCGTGATGTACTATGCATATAAATTAAACAAGGTAACAACATACGACTTTATCATAATCTTCTAATCTGAAAATCAATCAGTTCCGTGTTTAGTTTGCTTCTTGGCTGACATACGGGTTCCACAGGAAACAATTGAGATGATCTGGTATTCCCTTCATTTTGAGGACTCGCCACATTTTGCTGTCATCCACACAGTCAAAGGCTTCAGTCTAGCCAGTGAAGCAGAAGCAGATGTTTTTCTGGAATTCCCTTGCTTTTTCCATTATCTAGCTCATGTTGGCAATTTGGTCTCTAGTTCTTCTGTCTCTTTGAAAACAGCCTTCAAGGTAATGCTTAAAATTCTGCAAGCTGGGCTTCAGCAGTATGTGAACTGAGAATTAGCAGAAGAGCAGGCTTGTTTCTTTGGTAATTTGAACATTCCTTGGTACCCTTAATTAGGATTGGGACATAAACTGATCTTTTCCAATCTAGTGGACACTGTTGAGTTTTCTAAATTTGCCGGTATATTGAGTGCAAGACTTTCGTGGCATTGTCTTTTAGAGTTTTATATAATCAACTGAGACCAATTAATATTTGGTGTCAGTAGAGAATCATTTATGTTTCTTGGAAGGTTAGGATTTTCATCACTTTTGTCAATTTTCATTTTTTTTTTTTTTTACCATATACAAAGCAGTATAACGCAGTAGAAAGACCATTAGGTTTTTAATCATTAGAGATCTGAAGTTCAAATCCTGCCTCTTAACACTTACTAGCTGTGTGACCTTGGAGAAGTAATGTCACCTTTCTACATTTTTATTCCTTCATTTATAAAATAGGCATAACTACCTATAGTATATACTTCAAAGGATTGTGAGGAACAGATGAGATAAAGCGCTTTGGAAAGTTTAGAGAATTGACATACAGGTGTCATCATGATACATAGGTGAAATTTCTTAATTTTGAGACTGAATTCATTAGGATCTGAGCTTTTATAGTGTTTTAGTTGTCCAAATCCATGTTCACACAGAGTTTTTCTTTCTTTAGTGAGGCTATTCATACCTCTAGCCTGGTCCTGCCAGTGCTGTGACAGTGACTCTGGTTTTTCTAATGAAAGTATAATTTCAATTCTATTTCAACCCAGTTTGAATATAGTTATATGAAATTAAAGGAGGTAATACTTGTTTCTTCTTTACAAGTCATTGTGACAGTTTGCATGAATATAACCCAACCTGATTTATCACCTGTCCCTTTTAGTTAATACAGAAATTGGCGGACAGAAACACTGTTCGTCATTTAAAAGGCAACAATAATTATTTCAACCTAATAATACCTTCCCCTTTTTACTGTAAATAATGGTGTACAAATAGTGGCAATAAACTAGTGGTTGACTGAAAGTTTTTGAGATAATGCTTAAGTTCATTACCCAACATCTATCTTTAATTATTGGTTGAAGATAAAGGACAATAATATATCAGCATTCGTGTACTTGAAAGATAAATTTTGTGTTTTTAAATGCAGTGTATTGATTTCACTGGTGAATCATGTGTACTCACTATATTCTTTGGGACCTTTTGTTTCTTTGTTGTTGGTGTTCAAAAAAAAATCACAATAATTTACAGAAGTATTTTTGTCTCTTTTGTAGAGCAGCAAAAAGTGACTACATAAATGTAGTTTTCCATCATTGTTTTGTCCCCAGGAAAACTACATTCTTATCAATTGGAAACTTTTAGCTTTCTACTCCAAACCGAATTTAGTAATTGCCTGCTCTGCTCCAAACACTTGGATAGATGCTAGAAAGATAAAATTTAAAAGACTATACCCTCAAGGAGCTTATATTCTGCTGATGAATCATGTAAAAAGATAACTATAAAAATAATAATTTGCAATAGCTAGGTAGCTCAATGTTTAGAGAACTGGACATGAAGTCAAGGAGACTCGAATTTAAATACAACCTCAGATACATTTAATGGCTGTGTGATTCCGGGCAAATCACTTAACTTCTGGATGCCTCAGTTTCCTCATCTTTAAAATGGGAATAATAATAGCATCTACTTTCCAGAGACATGAAGATAAAATGAGATAATTTTTGTAAAGCAATTTGAAACCTTAAAAATGTTATATAAGTGCTAGCTACTGCTGCTGTTTGTAGGCATGAGAATATGGTAACAACTGTGGGGGAATCAGGAAAGGCTTCTAGTAGGAGGTAACATTAAAGCCTGAGTAAAGAAGGTTGAAAACGTGTGAGAGATTGAATTGCTTGGATATGAAGGAAGAGTGAGGGAGAAGGAAAATTTGAGAATAATTCTTAGTGTGTAGCATGGCACAGTGGATAGAGTGTTGGATCTAGAGTCAGAGGGCCTGAGTTCAAATCCTGTGTCTACTACTTACTAGCCAGGTGACCCGCTTCACCTTTCTGAGCCTCACTTTCCTCGTCTGTAAAATGAGGGGCTTCAGCTAAATGACCTCTGAGCTGCGATGCTCTGTGAACAGTATAGGTAATGATGCCTAGAGAATGAGTCAGCTGTTTAAATAAGCAGTAGAGCTTGCTTGGGTCAAATACATTTCCTTTCTATTAAATGACTCTGACTCCCACTAGACAGTGGGAACTTGCTGTGCTATGAGGTGTAGTTATTAGAAAGTTTTGCTTTATTTTTTATTAAGAGAGTATAATAGATGAATTGTTTATTTAGAAGTGATGTGTCAAAACAAGTTTATGGAAGAAAACATGAGCAGTGTTACAGGGGAAACAGCAGTGGATTTGTAATTAGAACTTTGGTTCAAATCTTTGCTGTGTCTCTCTCTATTTGACAGTGAGTATATCAATCAGCTCATCATCATAGCTGCAGTGAATTTGTGCAAAAGCTTTCTGGTTTTATGTAGTCAAATACATCCAATTTATTTTCTCTAATTTCTCTATGAACTCTTTCCCTATTAATAGATCTGCAAGGTAATTTTTTCTTTGTTCCTCTAATATGTTTTACAATGTGACTTTTTATATCTAGATCACATGCATCCATTTGTAGCTTACATTATAGTGCGAAGTGTTGGTCTTCTAAACCCAGTTTTTGCCCGACTGCTGTCAATTTTCCTAGCAGTTTTTGTAAGATTTTATTTAAGTTGGGTCTTTAGTTTTATCAAATACCAGACTATTGAATTCATTTGGTTTTGTGTTTTATGTACTCAATCTGTTCACAGATTGACCTCTCCATTTTTTGACCACTACCAAATTGTTTAGTGATCACTGCTTCATAATAGAATTTAAGATATGGTACAGCTAGGCCCCTTCTCTTCTCTCTTTATTTCATTTATTCTCTTCAGCTTTTTTACTTTTTGTTCCTTCAAATGATTTTTGTTATTTTTTTAGTTCTATTATTTAGTTCTATTAGTAATCTTTTGGTAGTTTGATTGGTATGTAACTGAATAAATAAATTCAGGTAGTATTATTATTTTTATCATTTGGCTTAGCCCAACCTTCCGCAGTTAATACTTCTTCAGTTATTTATGGCTGCCTTTATTTCTATGAACAGTGTTTTGCAATTGTATTGATACAGTTCTTTTGTGTATCTTGGTTGGTAGACTCCCAAGTATTTTGCACATTTTGTAATGGAATTTCTAAGAGAGCTGTCATGTCACTCCTGAATCTCATCTCCAGGCCAAATACTCCCAATTTTCACGCCTAATCCTTCGTTCAAAAGCATCATTCTCTTAGAAAGGTCAAGAAGAGGTGTTCTTGTGCTCCTCTTCATGTGTTGGCTGCTCTTTAGAGCTTGCCTGCAAGCCTAGCTGTTACTGTCAACATGTCGGCGGGAAATTGGACACCCAGCCCCCAATTTCAAAGCTACAGCTGTTATGCCAGATCAGCAGTTCAAAGATATCAGCCTTTCCCACTACAAAGGGAAATACATTGTGTTGTTCTTCTACCCCTTGGACTTCACCTTTGTGTGCACCACGGAGATTATTGCATTCAGTGATCGAGCTGAAGTATTTAAGAAACTCAACTGCCAAGTAATTGGCGCTTAATTGGATTCACACTTCTGTCACCTTGCCTGGGTCAACACCGTCAAGAAGAATGGTGGCCTGAGAGCTGTGAATATCCCATTGATGTCTGACCCCAGACGTACCATTGCTGAAAATTTGTCCTAAGGGGAAAAAAAAGAAAGGTCAAGAAGAATGAGAACTAACTAAAAGCCATTAGATTTAGCCATTAAGAAATTGTTGGTAACTTTGGAAAGGGTAATTTCAATTGAGTAATGAAATCAGATTGTAAGAGATTAAGAAGTGACTGGAAGGTGAGGAAATGGAGATGATGAGTGTAGACATCTTTTTTCCAGGAATTTGTACAAGAGACAAGAGTATTATAGAACTATAATGTGAAGAGGTGACAGAATAAAATGGAAAATTTTTAAGGTTCAAGGAAACCTGGGCATGTTTGTAGGTGGTGAGAAAGGAACCAGTAGATAAGGAGACATTGAAGACAAAGAAATGGAATGATTGAGGTGCTATAAGAGATAGGAACGATTGGAATCAAGAGATGGAAGTGTAGGGGAGTGAGAGGTTAGCCTTGGTTAGAAAGCCCCACTTATTTTTCTCTTGGGGAGAGAGAGAAAGAGAGAGAACAGGATAGCAAAGAAAGGCTTTAATGTGGAGTTTGGGAAGAAAGCTCATAATGGATGGACCTTGTTTTCTCAGTAAAGGATGAAGTAAGAGCCTCTTCTGAAAGAGAGAGGTTATGTTGATGGTCTGAGAGTAGAGGAGGTTTCGAATTGCCATTGTAGAGACTGATATAGTCAAATCATAAAAGGGCAAAAGGATTTCTATACGTAGTGAGGGTCCAGTTGAGATTGGATAAAACAACCTAACCATATTAGCACCTAGCCCGCTTCTCTCCATCTTGTCCATGAAAATACCTTGAGACTTTGTCAGAAGCCTTTCTGAAATCCAGCTATATTATCTATGCTGTCACCTATTGTGCTTTAACAGCCTAGCAGCTTTGTCTTTTTTTTTAAAGAAAAAGTCTATCAAGTTTTGTTTTTTAGATTTTCTTTTTATTAAAATTTTGACAAACACCGTTTCTATATGCAAAGAACAAAAAGAACCTTGTTTTATAAAAATGCAAATAAAAAATCAAAATAATTTATAGTCATGCAAAAATGCTCTTAATCATTATTGATTAGAGAAATGGAGATTAAAACAATTTTGAGATACCATTTACACCTGCTAGATTGACTAAAATGATAGAAGGGGAAAGTGACAAATGTTGGAGAGGATGCGGAAAAATTAGGACACTAATCCATTGTTGGTGGAATTGTAAAATGATCGAATCATTTTGGGAAGCAATCTGGAATTATGCCCAGAGAGTTATTAAACTACCTACACCCTTTGACCCAGGATTCCCACTACTTGGTATATTAACAAAGATGATTAGGGAGAAAGGAATAGAACCTGTATGTTCTAAAATGTTTCTAGCAGCTCTCTTTGTGGTGGCAAAGAACTGGAAATTGCAGAGATGCCCATCAATTGGGGAATGGCTGAACAAGTTGAGGCATATGATTGTGGTGGAATACTACTGTGCTATAAGAAACGGTTTAAAAAAAAAAACATGGAAAGACTTCCACGAAATATGAGTGAAATGAGTAGAACCAAGAGAACGCTGTATACAGTAAGAGCAATATTTTTAATTAATTATTTTTTAGTTTACAATACTCAGTTCCACAAGTTCTTGAGTTCTAAATTTTCTCCCCCTCCCCCACCAAGACAGCATATAATCGGATATAGGTTCTACATGTACCTTCATATTAAATTTATTTTCCCAATAATCAAGTTGTAAAGAAGAATTATAACCAATGAAATGAACCATGAGAAAGATGTAACAAAACCAAAAGGAAAAAAGAAAGAGAGAGAGCAAATAGTTGCTTCAGTATGTATTCCAATTCTGTAATTCTTTCTCTGGATGTGGACAGCCTTTTCCATCGTGAGTCTTTTGGAGCTGTCTTACTTATAAGGAACCTTGCGTTGTTGAGAAGGGCCAAGTCTATCAAAGATAGTCATCATAGAAGCAATGTGTCTATGGCTATGGTTGTGTACAATGTTCTCCTGGTTCTGCTCCATTCAGTCATCATCAGATCATATAAGACTCTCCAGGTTCTTATGAAGTCCATCTGCTCCTCAAGCAATATTGTTTTAAGATGACTTTGAGCCAATAAGTTATTTTATCTATTATAAATACCCAAGTTATCTATAAAGCACAATATGAAAAAAGATACTATCTGCATCCAGAGAAAGAACTGATTAATAGAAGTATGTGTAGAATAATTTTATGTTTGTGTGTGTGTACCTATTTGTCTAAGGATAGCCGTCTCTAGGGCAGGGGTGTGTGGTGGTGGTGGGGAATTTACATGATAATTTAGTGTATTTGAAAGGAATAGCAAATTGTGCATAGTAGATTTGCAGTTTTATATACAATCATCTTTTTCCTTGTACTATGTTTTGGAAATGCTTGTTTTATTCCATAAATTAAAAATAAATTTTTAAGAAAAATATATAATAGATTGAATTTGTTAGTTCTAAAATTATCCTGCTTGTTTACAACGAACACATGTTGTCTCTTAATGCTCACTGGAGAGGTGGAGGACCACAGATATAGATGGTTGTGTTGTATGTACTCTGTTGGTTGTTTTTACTTAACTTTTTTTTTTTTTTGGTTACAAGGGAAAGTTAAGGGTGGGCAGAGGAAGTATATTGGGAAACAATGGTGTAAAAAATGAAAGCAATCAATAAAACTTTAAAATGAAGTAATGTTTCATGGTCTAATGCCTAGAAAAATCAGCATTCTCTTGTTGAGAAGTATAATTAGGGCCAGCCCTTGGCAAAATCATGAAAAAAAAAGATTTGTTTTGGCTCTCCCCCATATCCCCTTATGAGTGCTTCTTCTTTCCCTTAAATTCTCTTTCCCAGAACTCTCCTAATTCTGTGTCCTATTCTTATTCTCAGCTGGTTGTTAGCCAATTCCTGTTGCAATATTAGCTGATACTGTATAAGGTGTTGACTTTTCTCAGCATATTTATATTTTTAAAACATAGCCTTTTAAGGCCAGAATCTGGTATTTCAGAAGGAAGGTTCAAGGGAAAGGAAAGGAAACAAGCATTCATTAAGCCCTTACTATGTGTTAAGAAACTGTGCTTAGTGCTCCACAGATATTATCTCATTTGATCCTCTGAACAAACCTGTGAGGTAGGTACTATTTGGTAGCCCCATTTTACATTTGGGGAAACTATGGCAGACAAAGGTTAAGTGTCTTGTGCAGGCTCATATACCTAGCAAATATCTGAGATTGTCAGATATTCTTAACTACAGGCCAGCCTCTCTGCTATGCCACGTTGTCGTTCAATAGATCTATCCTATTTGATTCTTAGTAACGCTGTTACAGGTTTTCTTCAAAAACCTACTAGAGCAGTTTGCCATTTCCTTCTCTGATAGATTAAGATAAATAGAGATTAAGTGACTTGCCCAGTGTCATACAGTTAGTAAGTACCTGAGGCAGATTTGAACTCAGATCTTCCTGACTTCAGGCCCAGTGCTCTATCCATTTAACCATCTGCAGTCATTTTTGTCACCTGCATCCACTTGCCCACATAGATAATGTCTTCTGTGTTATTAACTGTTTTCCCCTTATACCACTGTGACTTTGCAAGGACAAAGGATAGTTGACATATATATCTTTCTTGGTTATCTCCCTGGCCCTTTTTCTATGCCTGTTGTGGCCAAAATAAATATATAAAGACAGTATGTGACTAATGAATGGTTGCTGACCCTTACCCCATAGTGTATGGAGGGTGGAAAGGAAAAGGGAAGGGGGGAAGGAAATAAGCATTTATGTAGTGCCTACTGTGTGCTAGGCACTGTCTAAGTAATTTATGAATATTTACTTGAACCTCACAACAGTTCTAGGAGGTAGGTGCTGTTATTAGTGTCCTTGTTTTACAGTTGAGGAAACTGAGGTAGATAGAGGTTAAGTGCTTTGCTCAGGGTCACACAGCTAGTAAGTATCTGAGGTTAAATTTGAACTAAGGACTTCCTCACTCTAGACTGAATGTTCTATTCAGTGTGCCACCTAGCTACCTGAGGTTTTTTTCCCCCATCTTTTTGTTAGCAGACATGACCCTGAGTTTCTTGCTACCATTTCCTGTAGCAAGTATTTTAATTAATCATTGTACCAGACTAGATTGTGTATCAGTACCTCTGAGCCTGGTTGGATAGGTTTTGTTTTATTTATGTGGTTGAGTCTGACAGATCCAATTGTAAATCTCAAATCGATTTTTTAATACAAATATGCATAGAAGATACACTACAAAGATGTTCTTCCTTAAGCAGTGTGGTATAATCATAGTTCACACAGTGTATCTGAAGAGCATAGTAGGCATTGTTCAAATAGGGGCAGCCTGCTTTGCCACAGTGTACATTGCAAGGGAGCTGGAGTAAAGACACTGCTGAGGTGGCAGTCAGGAGCCCTGTATTTGCTTTTGGCCTCACTATTTACCAGCCAGGTACTTAGAGACAAGTCATTTAACCTCACTGAATCTGGTTCCCCATCTATAAAATGGGTATAATTCTTGCACTACTTGCCTGAGAATTTTTGTGAGGACTTTGTAGATGTAGGATGTGGTTATTTATTTATTTATTTATTTTTGATGGCTTCTATTTCCTAAACAGAGACTCTACAGGGGCGTGTAATTCATTGGTCCATAAGCGGTCTCCTTTACGTCGAAACCAAAAGAGCCCGACATCCTTGACCAAACTGTCTTTACAGGATGGACAGAAAGCCAAAAAGCCAGCATGTAAATTTGAAGAGGGTCAGGATGTCCTAGCTAGATGGTCAGATGGATTATTTTATCTTGGAACTATCAAAAAGGCAAGTAATTTAAAAGTCCTGTCATCACAACTTAAATTTTAACAAAATCACATCCTAGTTTTGAGCTCATAGTTACAATTTATCATTTTTAAAAATATCATCTTAAATGTTCTTCTTTGTTACAGATAAACATATTGAAACAGAGCTGCTTCATCATATTTGAAGATAGTTCTAAATCCTGGGTTCTCTGGAAGGACATACAAACAGGCAGGTGTTATTTTTCTTGAAAGTGATTTATACTGAAACTTGATTTTTTTTTTTCAAATCGTCTCTGACCTTTAAATGTGAGTGTTAAAATAAACTTATCATTTTTAAGAAAGTAAGGGAAAAAATCATAAACCTAGTCCTAGATACTGTTATATCTCATTGGTGCTTGAGAGATCATTTGGGTCATAAAAAGTTGGATATTTGTCAGTAGAATCATCATGTGTTGGAAGTTGTAAGCATTACTGATATACAGAAGAAAAAATGTTGTTAGGTAAAAAGTGCACACTTCTATGCACTATCATAAATGTTTATAGTGCCTATTATGAGTCTGTATGAGTCTATGTTCATTGGAAAGTCAGATGCTTTGGCCACATATTGAAAAGACGGGACTCAATGAAAAAGACTCTGCTGTTGGGAAAGATTGAAAGCACAGGGAGAAGGGGACAGTAGAGGATGAGATGGATAGTGTCACGGAAGCAATGAGCATGAAGTTGGACAGACTTGAGATGTTGCAGGATAGAAGGGCCTGGCACTTGTGGTCTATGGTTTCACAAAGAGTTGTACATGACTGAACAACAACATGATCCTGTGAGTCATATTTTAGGACTTACTGAGATACACATAAATAAATGGTTCCCCTGTGTTATAGTAGAAAATATGTATAAATAAGAGTATGGTAGAAATTGCTGCTCCTTTATTTTTGTTACCTCTTGATGAGGTTAATAATTAGATTTGGATTGGTGTCAGAATAAATTCAGGTATCCCTTGCTTTAACACATAGATCAGAAAAATTTCCTATTAAACATACTTTATAAATTGCAGATACTTATTTCATGGAAGTTGTTGGAATCATTGTTTCACAGCTGTTCTTTAAATCTGGTAAGTGTGGGCCCTTTACAGAACGTATTCTCTCTGGAAAGTCCTTTAACTGCAAAAAGAATGTCAAAATCTCTATATTAAAATTCAGAGTATACTAATAGCCCAGTGAATCTCCATTTCTGGATTTCCTTATCAGATAACTAATCAGGAAGGAATCTAAAGGGAATTGTGTCCAGCCTAGAAAGGAAACATAGAAGTGGAACTATTGGCTATTACTTTATTTAGAACTCTGACATAGAGATTTCTTCTATTAAAGTACTTTCCATAGAAGATACTCCCTGTAGAGGGTCTAAGTTGGTTGGTTTAAAACATTGTTGCTGCTATCTCAGTTCCAGGGCCTTTTCCACCAGCCCTTTTGAAAGTTTAGCCACCAGCACTATAGGGAGTAATTTCCTTACATAATGGTTACTGTATTAGAAAACAAAACTTAGCTTTTGAGTTCTGTTTTTGGGCCCCAAGTCATAATTTTATAGTGAATTACTAGAGTTTTCCATTTCTTGGTTTCTTGGAAGGAACATTTCCATGCACCAAGCACAGTTATGGTACATATTAGATGTTTAGCAAATGCCTGTTAAGTTATTGAAGAAAACTAGAAATAGAGTTCAGTCACATTTCTGTGTAATTATATTACTTAGTTCTCAGACACTCAAAAGCTTAAATAACTCTAAAGAAGTAACCGTTCTGTAATTAATCTTTTCAGAGGGATGGTGGCATACTTTGAAGATGGAACTGAGGAGGCAGTAAGAACAGACTAAGCCAAAGGATTTAAAGGGACAGCAGGGCTCCAACAACAATGACCTTAGTAGGCTGAATCATCTCTCTAATCCCAAAAGAATAATTTTTAGACTTTGATTTGTAAATTTGGATTTTTGAACTGTCTTTTCACAGTAGGGATTCACTTATACTTTAGAACAGTGGTTTTCAAACTTTTTGGTCTCCAGACCCTTTTACACTTTTAAAAGTTAAGGACCTAAAATAAATTTTTGTTTATTATGTAGGTTATATCAGTATTTACTGTATTAGAAATTAAAACACGATACTATTTCATTTTGAAATAACCAATAAATCTGTTACATGTTAACATATTTTTAATGAAAATAATTATATTTTCCAAAACAAAAATTATTGAGAAGAGTAGCATTGTTTTTCACATTTTTTTTGCTTTTCTTTTTCATATCTGGTTTAATGGAAGACAGCTGGATTCTCATATCTGCTTTTGCATTCAGTCTATTGAAGTGTGTTGTTTTGGTTGAAGTATATAAAGAAAATCTGGCCTCACATAGATACATAATTGGAAAAGGCAAGAGCATTTTAATAGGCAAAAATGGCTTAGTATTGTTATGATAGTAATTTTGACCTTGTGGGGACCCCTTTAAAGGGTTTTGGGGAACCCCAAGGAGTCCACAGAGAACTGCTGCTCTAGAAACCTACTATCATATGACCTGCTTTCAGATGATACTGTCTAATGTGGATCTTTCTTGACCAAGTGCTTTGATCCTATGACTTCCCTCCTCTTTGCTGCTCCCCAGACAATGAAAGAGCATATTTGTCTAGTGTTTTCATGGCGGTAGCAAGTGGCAAGAAAAGGGAAGATTTGTGTGGGTCATAGAACCCATTTGACCCTTTTTGAAATATCGCCTGACAGTCCAGTATTCTTTCCCCTGCCTAGGTGCACTGCTATTGCTGCCACCAAAATGACAAAGATTTGTATGTGCAGTTGTGATTCAAGTTTTCGTGTCCATGGTAGCCCCAGAAGGGGACGGTATGAAGCAAGAGACGCACTACAAGGAATCAGCCAGGAATGGATATTTTAATGGATAGAGAATCAATTTGTAGGTTTCCACAAATAATGGATCTGTCTTCTGATGCCAACATAAACCTTAAAAGAATAACTAGGTCACTTAAAAAGGTTGCTTTGAGATGATTTACCCAATAAAGAGCTCATGCCGGTCAAGTGCCATTATGACTACCCTTTTCCTCTCTTACATACTCCTAGATATTTTCTATTTTGTTTGGTGATTACGTTTGGAATTTAGGGAGGCTTTTCCCTGGAAGGTATTGGGTGATTGAGGGGAATGAAAACAGATATTTGTAAAGTTTCCGATATGAACAGAGGACTGTGCTAGGTACTGGGTGGGCAGATAAAAGATTTAGGGAAGACACCATTCCTATTCTCTTTGAACTTACATGGCTACAGTCCAGTAGGGAGATAGGGCACAAACAGAGATGACAGATACATAATATTACATGATAAGTGCATTAAAACATCGCAAATCAAAGTGCTGTGTGAGGTCCGTGGGAGAAGATACAGAATTAGGAGAAGAGGAAGCATTTGAATTAGGCTTTAAGGAGTGTGTAGGAATTCAATGGGTGAAAAAGTATATATTTGGTATAGGATATATGTGAGCAAGGCATAGAGGTGAGAATAGTAGTGGCTTCTTCGTAGCAGAACAAGGGAAGTATGAAAGTCTTGGCTTTTAAACTGTAGACCACTCTTTCTAACTTGCATTGTGATATAATTAGATCCTTTAGTTTAAAAAATAGCAGTTTTCCTTAAGTTTTCATTATTACTTAATGAGAATTTACCTAGCTCTGTCAACAAAGCACTCTTACTAAAAGCTGTTCTCTGGTACATGGAAATGACTTTTATGAAGACATTTATATGTTCACTGTATTTTTTTTTTTGGCTTGATTAAAAATATTTTTAATTGTCTTCAGGAGCCACTGGAAGTGGGGAAATGGTCTGTACAATATGTCAGGAAGAGTATTCAGAAGCTCCTAATGAAATGGTTATATGTGATAAGTGTGGGCAAGGTAAGTGGGATATGATTTCATTAAAATGTTAATTTTTTTTCTTAGTCTTAAGACAGATTTCTCTGCATATGAGTAATAATAAACATTTTGATACATTGATAACTTGAGGTCTTATTTATGTTACCTTACATGTAATTTATATTACATAATGTTATGTAACATTACTTTGAATAAATTCAGTGTAGTAATTGAATTTTTTGGCTCCTGAAACGTGGAATATATTTTGTCAAGAAACTGAATTCTGTGTTCATCTTCTTTAAGAACTCAAAAGGGATTTGCATATACTTTTACAGCAAAATGAAAAACATTTTACATTATTGAAGAATATCAAATGTTGTAAGGAAGATAATTTTATTTTGAAATGTGCCCTTGAAATTTTGGTGAATCACTTGTCCGTATTTGGACATTAATTTGTTTTTCAAAATTTAGGGTATCATCAGTTGTGCCATACACCTAATATTGATTCCAGTGTGATTGACTCTGATGAAAAATGGCTCTGTCGACAATGTGTTTTTGCAACAACAACAAAGGTATATATTTTTAAGATTTTTGTCCTGTGGCCCTAAGTAAAAATTTGTAAATTTTTCTACCTTAATTTTTGATTATGTGTAACTTGTTTGTGGGAAAATAAGAATAACTAGAGCTGTGAAAAAACAAATACTCTTTACAATTTGTTTTATAAGGATTACTAGACTCACCTACCCTTGTCAATGTTGATAGCAATTCTGAAGTTGTTAGTGATGCAAAAGAAAAGAATGATAAAGAAGTGCTTAATAAATGTTTGTACTGACTTGTATTTTTAAAATGATAGAAGCAACAAGGGTAAATTTTTATTACTAGTTCTGAAACAATATTTAAAATGGAAACTTTGGAGATATATTGTAAGTCATTAATTTTAAATGGTGTTAAAAATTTAGCCTTCATTGTTAGCCAATTGTCTTTGTCCTTATTTTTTAAAAAATTTAATATAGAGGGGTGGTGCGCTTAAGAAAGGACCAAATGCCAAAGCGTTACAAGTCATGAAGCAGACTTTACCCTATAGTGTGGCAGACCTAGAATGGGATCCAGGTCATAAAACCAATGCTCAGCAGTGTTACTGCTACTGTGGAGGCCCTGGAGAGTAAGTAGATAATATTTTCTACTCAATTATTTAAAACAGTCCATAAATTCTTGTTTTTTGGGAATTTAAGAGGATTTCTAAATACTAGTGATGTTGACTTAATAAGCTAACTTTTAGGGAAGAAATTTATTGCTGCATCTCCCAGTCAGGTCTGAAATTTTCCTGGTTCTCCCATTCTTTGGCGAATGTCAGCCTTATTGTTTTTGGCCCTCTAGAAACTGATAGTATTAGGATAGGTAAAAAGCAAATATTAGCATGAATTTGGGAATAAAGTGGACTTGTAATAAATCAGATTTTACTACTTTTGTCAGGTGGTGGTGGTGAAATGATTAATCATGTTTTATAAGCAATTCAGTTACACATTTATTTAAGCACCTAATATGCTCAGGATTCTCCAGCAATAGTGCAAGATTATTTGAATAAAATCATATTCAGATAAGCATTAGGAAATTGTTTTTCTGTATTTAACTGAAAGAATTTTCCAGCCAGGTGTTTGAGAGTAGAAAGAGGAGTTGAATTTTAAAATTAGGTTTGTTAATCATCACATGATGCTTAAATCTTAGTACTAGATCAGTATTTTCCTTTCAGTTCCTAGTTTTACTCCTAATTCACACATGCTTTGATATATAAGAGGTTTAAATCATATACTTGAGTTCCAATCCAGCCTCTGACACTAAGGGCAAGTCACTTAATCCTGTTTGCCTGAGTTTCCTCATCTGTAAAATGATCTAGAGAAGGAAATGGCAAAACCACTCCATCATCTTTACCAAGAAAACCCCAAATGGGGTCACGAAAAGTCGGGCATGACTGAAAAATGACTTGTAATTGAATGGTTGTTTGTTTTTTATTAAGATTCAGGAGTTAGGTTTATTCCTTATTTGATTTATCTCACCATTCTCATTTTGTATTTGCTAATTTTAATGCCCCCTTTGACTTTGTCAAATTATTAGTAAAATTTTGGACAAGATAAGGCCAAGTATTGAGCAAACTGATGCTATCACTTTGCTAACCTACTACTCATCTTGGTTTAAAACTGCCAGTAAGAGAATAAAAAGGATAAAGATTCATAAATCTGTTTAGAATAGTTATAAATACAAACTTCTAAAGCAAAACCTCACAAGCCAGCTAATTCGATTAACAATTACCTTGAACTTAAATGCAAGTGAACAGTACCTAAATCTTCAGATGGATTGCTGATCTCATTGGTTTGAATATTTCCGCCAATGATGAAAATTGAAATCCATCTATGCTTGCCCATCTGTGTGATTCTTAACAATTTCATCCTATAAATTACCAACATGTTGGAGGCTCTCCTCACTTTTCTTCCTTTATCACAAGGATACCAGTGGAACACTCGGGCTGTTTACTTGTCATACTTTGCCCTTCCACAATACCAGCCTATCTTACTTTGCTATTGTACATTTCCCTGATGACATATATTATACCTCTTCTTTGAAGTTACTTGTTTTGCTATATTATAGCTTGGTTCTTCTTCACCAAGTGTCTCCCCATTACCCTGTATATGATACATATTTGCGATTATTTGGTGTTCCACATCTTGCAGCCATTAACCTTTCCCAGTGTTCTAAACTCTCAGGCCACAGCCCTTAGAAGTTTTTCTGATTGGCTTCATTTTAAATCTTTCAAGGTAACAGAATCTACACAGACATTTTACAAAGACAGGAAGAGACAAAATGAAAAGACAAATACAAACAAGGCACACCGTTACTGAGGTGTGCTGTTACACAATGCAGTTGTACAGAGGCACACAGAGAAGCTATTTAAGAGGTGTGCAGTTAAGAAAGAACATCCTTACCAGAGTGATCTGAAATGAACTGAGTCACCAGAGGGCCCTGGAGTTTTTCTCGAAAAGAATGGCAAGCTTGACCAAAGTGGGAGCTTAGAGGATTGGATCTGGGACAAGGACAGAGGATTCATCAGACGAAGGGAGATTGGACTCCAGAGAAATAAATCTCCAGTGGCACCTAGTCTGCTCCCACTGTTACCAGAAAGTCCAATGGCCTGGTTCTGTGTCCCAGTTTCACTTCTGACAACGTCAACGATGCTGGAACTGGCCTCTAATCTGTGGGTGGCCAGAGCTGAACAAAGATGGCTAGAGACAGGAGAGTCAGGGGTCAACAGAAGTTTAATTTCAAACTGAAGGAAACGGTTTGCAAAGCAAAGACACATGTTTTGGAACCCCACCCCTAGTGGGGGTCCCACTTTAGTATGAGGAGATCTCAATACTTATACCTATGGCTATGCAGTGAGCTGTAGCGCTGACAGTGAGGGGTAACAGCAACAATAAGTGTAACTCATAGCAGAGCTTCATAGCCAGAAGAAATTTTGAGATTTTGTTGTGACCGAGATCATCCAGAGGGTGAGCACAAAGGATTGTTGTTATGCCAAGCTCAGGGCACATATTGCTTGCTGGATCTTACCTCTGGAAAACAGGGTGTCTCCTAATATTGTGACAGGGAGTACAGTTAGTCTCCAACTTACAAACTAGTAGTGTTCTTAAAGTTTATTTGGAAGATACTTGCTTGGAACTCTGAGAATATGTTCCCAGAGAAACAGGTTTATACCGCTCTGTCCTGATTGGTGCATCTATTCAGGTTCATGAATATTTTACAGTATAATAAAATACAGTAATTGGTTCTAGCCCAATGGAAATTTGTAGTGCAAATTTGAGTAATGAAACCATTTCAGAAGATTCTTTAGTTGCTCTAATCAGAATCTAGATGTAAATGGTGATTTGGTTTCCAGACTAGCCTGTACAAGTGTTTTGAACTCTCTAAACCCACACTATAACAGAGATACAGTACCAGTTTAAGGTTTGGGTCAGCCAAAGGACTTAGGAACAAAAATAGTGTTCAAGAAAGAAGAGAAGACAGATTACTCAGGTACAAAATCGAGTCTAGGCAAACAAAATAGACATTTTTCTTTGGGACCTTATTTCTATTTTTGTGTTCTTTTCATACCTTCTAGTGCCCTACTCCCTCAGGAACCAAGTTCATTTATTCTACCCTAACTCCCAAAGTGTTTCATATTTCAAAATTACATATTTCCATTTTACCTAGATAGAAATTCTTAGTTTTTTTAGTATGCAGCTTGATATTCAGGGGGTGGGGGGGGTCAAACTAATGCTAATTATTAAATGACCAGACACCTCCACCCCCACCCAGTATTCAAGGGACCACTTACATTTTAAAAATAGGATTCTTCCAAATGGTATAGATACATTTGAGAGGGTAGTAAAAATACCCCTGTTATAGGTCAACTCTTTCTGGGAACCTACATCAAAGATAATTAGACTTTATAAGATTGCCCTATTTATTTTTAGCTTCTTCCCTTTCTTTATATCTAAACTGGTATCTAATTGTTTACAATTGTTCCATGACTGTCAAGGCTCAATTACACTGCTTGGGCAGTGGCTAAAGTTTGTATGCATTATTGTTAGATATATTCTAAGTTGGAGATTGCTGATAGTCATATTGTAAGGAGAACCCTGATGTTACCAGGAGGAGAAGGGAAGAAAGGTTCTTTTCTCAGTGTTAAGTATTACGAGTCCACTATATTCTTTTTTTGTAGTATTTTATTTTTCCAATTACATGCAACAATAGTTTTCAGCATTCATTTTTTATCAGATTTTGAGTTTCAAATGTTTCTCTCCATCTCTCTCAATCCCTGCCCTAAGAGGGCAGGCAGTCTGATATAGGTTACACATGTACAGTCATGGAAACATGTTTTCACATTAGTCATGTTGTGGAAGAAAAAACAGTGAAAGAGGAAAGCCACAAAAAAAAGTGAAAACAGTATATATTTCAGTCAGCATTCAGACTCCATAGTTCTTTCTCTGGATGTTTTCCATTATCAGTCTTTTAGAATTATCTTGGATCATTGTATTGCTGAGAAGAGCTAAGCCAAACATAGTTGGTCATTGCACAGTGTTACTGTTACTGAAAGCCACTACATTCTTGGGAAAACTGTAAATTCCTTCAACAAAAGTTCATTGAGAGTCTTCTGTGTGGCAAATACTAAGTCAAATATAGAGATAAAAAAGAAATACACCTCATCTTCATTAATCAAAAAAAGCCCATGGAATTTTTATAAAAATTGATAACCCTTTTTTTCTAAAAGATTTTGATCTTTTTAAAAGATTCTGATAGAAAAGTAATAATTTTCACATCTTTTTCTTTTGAAGCTGGTATTTAAAAATGTTGCAGTGCTGCAAATGTAAGCAGTGGTTTCACGAGGCTTGTGTGCAATGCCTTCAAAAGCCAATGTTATTTGGTGACAGGTAATAAGCATTCAAACTTTGCTACTTTAACTTTTTTTTAATATGCTTAATATTTGTGCTGTTTCAGATTCTTACAATTGTCTCATAACATTGATTTTTAAGAGTTGGAATTTGGCCACTCCAAAGGGGGAAAAATCCATGCTGTGCTCCAAAATTTGAAACAAATTTTCCATCAATAGATATCAGTGTAGAAAGTTTAAGAGTAGATTTGAAATAGATTTGGTTCATCACACTTGGTAACTTTATATATAATGTTGAGCAAAAACTCATACATACATAAATTACAGGATCTTAGACTCTGAAGAACCAGAAGGAACATGACTGATCATTTAGGCAAACCCCTCATTTTATATATAGTCAAAGTGAGGTCTGTAGTTGTGAAAATAAGTTGCCCAAGGTCACAGTGGCAGATGGAAAGCGAAATCTGGGGTCTCCTGATTCCAAGATTAGGAGACTTTTTACTCCATGCTGTTGTGTGCTTCTCTCCTCCTACCTCCTCCTCCTGGGGTGTGTACAGTTCAATTTTCCAGATCAATTATATACATTCCTTTAATCAGAGGCATGTTTTCACCTTGGGAGTCTTCTTGACTATACTGAAGTTTAGCCTAATGAACGTTACCTAGAATGTTATATATGTGCCTTTGGTTATTTGGTATGTATTTGATTTTCTTTTTTTTCCTTAGATTTTATACATTCATTTGCTCTGTCTGTAGTTCTGGACCAGAATACCTCAAACGTCTGCCCTTACAATGGTAAGCACAGGCATTTAAAAAACAAATAATTTTTCCATGTAATTATACTTCCTAGGATGAAATATTTAATGTATTGAAATAAAAATTAGTCCCTCTAGAAATCTGTTCTTCTCTGTCCCTTTTTCTTTCTTTTCTTGAGCCTATAGATAGTTTTCATCAGGTTAATTTTCTTTTCGCTAGCAAAATCACTGTGATTATATAGCTGCTTTCTACTACATGCTCTATTTTCCAAGTTTTCATATTTGAATTATCTTTGGGGGGGGGGACTTAGGCATAATATATGGGACAATATAGGCAGTTCTTATATTTAAAATATACTCTTGTAAATTTTATGTAGCATCTACTCTCTACTGTAATTCCTGGGGAATGGCAAGGAAGAAAAATTTCGGAAACCATCACTATTAATAGACTAGGTTACTAATTGTTTGATCAGTCAGCTTTTATTAAGTGCCTCCCGTGTATAAGGCCCAGCTAGGCTTTGGGGATATTGAAAGGAGCAAACAGTCCTGCTATTGAGGAGGTAAAAATGTAATAGGGAAAACAAAAAGCTAACAACTACATACAAACAAGTTACACAATAGAACAAGTAGGATATAATTTGTAGAGAGAAGGCATTAAAATTACAGAGGGGTCAAGAAAAGTTCCTGCATAAAATGGGATTTTAATTGGGACTTGAAAGCCAAGAGGTGGAGATGAAGAGAACGAGCATTCTAGGCATGGGAAACAGGAAGAGAAAATGCCCTCAGCTGAA
The DNA here is from genome assembly GCA_028646595.1 of Phalanger gymnotis. Taxonomy (NCBI): domain Eukaryota; kingdom Metazoa; phylum Chordata; class Mammalia; order Diprotodontia; family Phalangeridae; genus Phalanger; species Phalanger gymnotis. The sequence continues at coordinate 72,841,369 of CM053627.1, read as the reverse complement.
GGTGGAGAGTTCTTGTTCACAGAACAGCAAAAATGCCCTTCTCAAAGAATGCCTGTCTGGGTATAAGGTATAAGGAGACTGGGAAGTAGCAAATGGGTTATGAAGGGCTTTGAATACCAAATAGAGTATTTTGTATTTGATCCTGGAGCTGATAGTGAGCCATTGAAGTTTATTGATGAGTAAGTGGGTGATATGGTCCAACCTGAACTTTAGCTAAAATGACTTTGGCAGCTGAATGGAGGATAGATTGGAGTGGGGAGGGGTTTGTGGAAAGTAAACCCACCAGCAAACTATTACAGTAGTCTAGGCTGGAGGGCTTTCATTGGTGGTGGTAGTATCAGAGAAGTGCAGGGGGCATATTTGAGAGATGTTGCAAAGGTAAAATCAACAGGCCTTAGCATCCATTGGATACAGGGGTGAGAGATAGTGAAGAGTTAAGGACGTCACTTAAGTTATGAGCCAGAGAGACTGGGTGATTGGTCTTGCCCTTGACAGTTAAAGGAAGTTTGGAAGGGCAGAGGGAAGGGAGAAAGATAATGAGTTTGAGTTTCGAACATGTTGAATTTAAGATGTCTACAGGACATCCAATTTGAGATGTCAGAAGGGCAGTTAGAGATACAAGATTGTAGGTCAGCAGAGAGGTCAAAGCTAGGTAGGTAGATTTGAGAATTATCAACATGGAGAGATGAAATTAAATCTTTGGGAGCTGATGAGATCACCAAGTGAAGTAATATAGAGGCAAAAGAGAGGAGGGCCCAGGACAGAGCCCTTTGCGACACCTACAGTTGGTGTTACCTGGATGAAGATCCAGGAAAGGAGACTGATAAGGAATAGTCGGGTAAGAGGAGAACCAGGAAACAGTAGTGTCCTGAAAATGTATAGAGAAGAGAGAGTATCAAGAAGAGATTGATCAGCAGTGTCACAGGTCAAGAAGAATGAAGATTGAGAAAAGGAGTTAGCAATTTGATCAATGGTAATTTTAAGAGAGGGAAGTTTTGGTAAAATGATGAAATCAGAAGTTGGATTATAGGGGGGTTAAGAAGAAAACGAGGAGAGGAGGTGTACACAGCTTTTTCAGGGAGAAACTACATATATAGCAAATAGACAACATTTAAAATCTGAATATATCAAAAACTTTTAGAAAATCGATCTGTTCAGATCACTCTAGTGATATAAATATTCCAGAATCAGTCTGGTACCTATTCCCCATTAATTAAGGATTTTTTTTAAATGTTATACTTTTTATACAGGGCAAGTTCTCTTAGACCCTAATTCTTTTAATTGTATAAGAATTCTGTTGTATAGTAAATTGTTTGAAATAAGTTGATTTTCAGCTAGGACTACCCAGTCGTTTTGTTCTGTACTAATTTTTGTGCAACTGGCCTTTGTTTTGAGGAATCACAGAATCTTAGCATTGAAAGAGATCTCAGAGAAAAGGCACCTCCTCTCGCTTATACCTAAAAAAGGATATCCTCTACAATATACCTATCAAATCATGACACTCGACCTGATATTTCATCCTGTGACTTTTAATTATTTGTTTGTGAAAGAAAAATAGGTGATTTCTTTAGAATGTTAAAAAGTTTGTTTTCATAAGTTTTGACAATTTTCTGAATTCCAGGGTAGATATAGCACACCTTTGCCTTTACAACCTAAGTGTTATTCACAAGAAGAAGTACTTTGATTCTGAACTTGAACTTATGACTTACATTAATGAAAACTGGGATAGATTGCACCCTGGAGAGGTAGGTGACATTAGCATTTATTAGTTGTTTTCTCTCTTTCTCTCTCTCTTTTTGATTAATTAAAGCAATGAAGACGTAATTATAAGTACATAAGCTTGCTTGAGGCCTCTGTGTCTTTAGGGTCTGCAAGCCTAAAGTAAAATCTATTTTTGATTCTGAGGAGAAACAACTCGAGTGAGAATATATGGGGCCAGTGGTCCTATCTCTCTGCTATTGCCTATTGATTATAAAAATAGAAATAAATGTTCAAAGAGACAGGAACAGTTTAGAAGAAAGAAAGCCTCCCTAGTTCCATTTTATACAGCAAAAGCTGAAAATGGTGGTGGTAAAGGATGGAACTGGGAAAACTTGTAGTTTTGGATATTAAAATAATTTAAATTTATGTGGTGGTTTTAAAGTTTGCAAAACACTTTCCTCACAATAATCCTGTGAGCTAGATAGTGCAATTTTTACTATCCTTACACGATAGATGAGGAAAGAGAGGGGCCCCGACAAGTTGAAGAATAGGGAGTGTCTTGAGAGAGGCTTCGAACTTAGACCCCTTGACTTTTGAGTTCAGGAGTTCTCTTTCCTCTATGCCAGGCTGCATCATTAGTATATGCTTTTGGCTTTGCCTCCTTTTTCTTCCAGTATCATAATTTTTCCAACTTAATTTGAGCAAGTAGAACTATGAATGAGGTTTAACTTTTTACCTTGACTCCCTTGTAGGTGTGACCAGAATGAAAAGAATGTTATATGCATGTCAGAATGAGACAAGTTAGCTAGTGAAGTTGGCTAAAGTGAGGATTGTCCAGGAATTCACCTTTATTTGTCTCTTTAATTTGCAGGGAGCCTGATCTTTAAGGAGATCAACTTAATTTTAGCTTTTTTTTTTTTCAGATCAAGGAATAGAGTATTCTTTATTGCTAGGCGATTTAGCTTAGTGTAAAATATCTAGAATGTATTTGTTCATTTTAGTCTTGCATCATCCAAAACTTTAAGATACAAGTTATTGTGTATTAATTTAACAGGCGTGAAAAAACATTATCGCTAGCCTGTAGATAATGGGAAATTTTTTAAGGTAAATTCAAACCATACCAGACAAAGAACTTAATGTGCTAAAGAAAAGACCCTTGCAAACATTTGAAAATGGGGTTATTTTCTGCTTATTAGAGATTTGAATTAAAAAGTCGTTTATTTGAAAAAAATGATCTTAAATAACTTGATAGTTAAAAAGAGCCAAGTGTTGACTAAACATCACATCACTTAAATCCCTTAGTTCTCTTCTGATCATTGTTAATATGTGTAATGTTTTTATGTAGTTGTAATTAGTATGCGTTCACTCTTGTGTTCCACTTGACATCTTGTATAAGCTTTTTCATATACATGTTCCACAAATATGTCATTTTTCTTATATTGTATTTCATTCTGTTATCATTTGCTTAATCATTTTTCACTTGTTGGGCATTCAAGGGTTATTTTCTATTTTTAACTCTATTAGTCGTATTGATATGGCATAGATTACTTTTTTATTTTTAGATTTTTCTTTGGGGTAGAGTTTCAAAATTTTATGTTTGTTATATATTACCACATCGTTCTCCACAAAGATTAACCTAGTTTACTGTACCACAGTGAAGTGTAAGAAAATGAATTTTTCTATATTCCACAAACATTAGTTTTTATCTCTTAAGGGGACTATGCAAGGTTGAGAGGCAGTTTCAACAGGTATTGTAAAAATATATCTTCATAGATTCAATCTAGTGCAATCTATATATCACAACATCTGCTATAAGAATAGTTTAGGAAGCTTCTCCCCCTCCCACTCCTTCAAATCTCCACTGAGAGATAGCTGGAAATGATAGCCTATTATGTTTCCAAAGATTTCATTTTACCTGTTTGTTAGATGTAGTGTATATCCACTTGTTCCAAATCACTAAAAAGGAACAATTATATCAAGTGTTTCCTTTTATAGTTAATCATTTGTGTATTTCAGTAATAAAAATTGTGCCTGCCAAAAAATATATATATCTTCAAATTTTTTTAAATTTACATTTTCAGTGGCTAGTGAGGTTGTACATTTTTGCATGAGATAATACACTCTCTGCATTTCCTCAGGTATATTATCCACTGATACCTTGTTAATCAATTACAATAAGTAACATTAATAGTAAAAAAACAAAAAAGGTTACGAGTTACCTTTAGTGCTGCTTCCTTCATTGGCAGAATTTGAGAGAACAACTTAAGAAGTAATTTGTCCATCTCATAATACTTTAAATAATTATTATTAAAATGGAAAATAAGATTAAAATGCTAATGACTATGATCTCCTTTTTCTTTAGAAGTTTGTATATCTAGAAAACAGTGTAATATGTTCATTTTAAAATACTTTGCTTCTTCTAGGGGCTGGTACTTTCAGCACTACTGCAGATACATCTAGATTTGACCTACATAAGATCTACTCTTATTCTTTAAAGTGATGAAATTCTTCAGTCATTATTTGCTTTATACACTTCAACCTCAGATTTAAGACTGAGTTTTAAAATTAATTTCAGTTAATACTCTCGCTGTATTATGTTTTAAATATTATGGCTTAGATTTTATTTCTATAGGAGAAAAATATAAAATTAATTAAAGTTGAATTAATAGTCTATAGAAAAGAGTTCTTTTTGTGAATTTCTGAAAGTTAATTTTCTACAGCTAAAGACTGTCAAACCGTGTTTTGTCTTCGTTTCAGCTCTGGAAAAAGATTTGCTTCACCAGTGTGATGATGCTTTTTTTTTTCTGTAGTTTGCAGATACTGTCATAAAAATATAAATTTCTCTTTGTTCCATAAGACTGGAAAAACAGTGTTAAAAACAATTTTTTAGAGCAGTGACCAAAGCTCTATTAAGACAGAGGAATGTTTTGGTATCTTAAAGAAATGTTTCATTTAATTGAGGTACCAGATCTCGGGTATATAATGTTTCAGATCTTTAGCCTAATTAAAGGTTTAGCCAAAAAAAAAAAAAAGCCCGACACTTCTTTTTATTTCATCTCTTGATTGTTGAAGATCTTTCCAAAGTCTGTTAGTACATTACATTAGCCATTATGAAATATCTTTTAATGGAATCTTGTATGGAATATCTTATAATAATTAAATTACCAAAAAGACTGAGCTTCTAATTTTTTCAGCAGTAGGCTACACAAATGTTTTAATCTGTGTTTTAATAGTGAGTAGTGGCCTGTTAACTATAAAAAAGTATTACACTTTTCTATAATGATTATGGACATTGAATACAGGTCATGATTCTGAACATTAATTCCTATTGTTATGTAGAATTGTAGATGGTATAGAAAACAGGACTGAATGTATACTTAACCTCAGAATATATCCAGAATTCCTTTTTAAAACCAACCCTAGCCCCACTCAAATCTCTAATAGGGTAAAGTGTAATTTCTCATCCTCCCCTGTCTCTTAAAAAATTCTCAGCACACAGATAATTAAATATAGGACTTTACTCTTTTTGGCTTTAGAATATAATAAAGACACACACATGTAAAAATGATCCTTCTGATTCTTCTACTCAATTCTTGACTCTGCTTACCTTTATGACCTTAGGCAAATCACTTTTACCTTACATCCCAAATACCTAGAACCTGAATATTTACTAAAATTTAGTAACTCAGGGACATAGTTTCTCTCATGTTTAAAATTCCTGGTGTTAGAGCTATTTAGATGTGTGGGATGATCTCGTTTCCAAATATGCTTAACATTCATGGCTGGAAGAGAACTGGAGCTTCAGCTAGTTCAGGTATCTCATTTTACTTACGAGAAAATGTCAAAGAGAAGAGATTTGGCTTAGGGCCACCTAGGTAGTAAATAGCAGAGGCAGGATTTAATAAACTTAGGTTCTCTCACTCTAGATTTCGTGTTGTTTCTTCACCATATGCCATGCTGCCTCTCTTGATTGTTTCGCATATAAATGGTTTTTTTCACTTATAAATAGTTCTCTGTTAAGTAGTTTTAGTTTTGTCACTAAGGAGCAAAATTAAAATTAATGCGTAGTTTATGTAAAAGTCCTGCAGCCTCTTTAATAGCTGAGGAGAATCTAAAAATTCTGCTATAGAAGAATAACCCTTTGTAGAAGCAGGCTATATAGCATTTATGTATAAACTAGTTTGCTCTCAGTTTATATTTTTTAAGATTAGTTTTTATTTATAAAGACAAATGTATAGTTTTGAAAACTAGTTAAATATGTATGAAATGTCTTGAGCTTCTAGACATGTTTTATGGTAGGGATAGTGGCTTCAACATCCTTTACCATCAATAATCTTTAGTATTTTAGCTCATGGCTTGGTGTCAGAATGAGAGACTAATTTTATGACTTTGACGTAGATAAAGACATAATCAAGGGATCTACAGTTGGATGGAACCATGTACTCCCACCCTTCCTCTGTGTATTCTTTGTTAAAGTAGTTTGCTTTCTCAGATTAGGTTATACAAATTGTAATAAACAAATTATCCAATAAACCAAGGGCATCCAATCAGTGAGACAGTCCAGTCATTAAAAAGTGAAGCCCGTTGGATGGCATAAGGCGCCAATTTTTAAAAAATTATTTATTATTTTCCCCCAATTACAGGTAAAATAATTTTTAACATTCATTTCTTAAAACTCTTGAGTTCCAGATTCTCTTTCTTCCTTTCTCCTCCCTTCCTCCTCTCTCCCCTTATTGAGAAAGCAAGCAATTTGTCATAGGTTATACTCGAGGCATTGATTTTTGTAAAGCAGTAATACAAAAGCAGTCCCCCCAAACAGTCTTTTCAGGTTTATTTCTACAAGAGTACATAATGTGGAGAGGTATATTTGGGTTAAGATAATGGGTGAAAGAAACAAGTGATAACTGTTACAGGCATATACTACTGAAGGTTAGCTGGCTGGATGGAAGTGCTTTCTTAATATAGATTAGAAAACTTGCAGGAGAGAAAGCTATAATAACAATTAAGGGACCTCAACTACAATATCAAGTTATATTTGCATAGTATGTATAAAATGCTTTCATGCATATTATCTCATTTGACCCTCACAACAAAAACATAAGTTAGGTTAAGTGGTAGTATTTCCATTTTATAGATGAACAAACGAAAGGTGTGAATCATTCAGTGTCTTAACCCAAGGTCACAAAGTGATTGGTCTTCAGATTTCTAATCTGACTTTTCCCATGATGCCATGCAACTTTTTATAAGAAATGTTTTTCTAAATTCAGAATATTTGGTAAATTCCTGACTTGCCATGTTGCCACTTTCATCTCTGAGAATAAACTGCTGTTCTGGATTTAATTCTGACTGACCAGCAAGAAGAAAATGGCTAGCGTTGTGGAAATGACAAAAAGCTTGGATGAAAAAGACCATGATTTCTGATTTTGTATTGGCAAACAGGAATAATGTGCACAGTTGATTAGTTTGCCTTAGATTTTAGGAAATCACATTTCAGGTTCGGAGAAGAAAATAAATATGATCTCATTAATTATATGGCTAGAAATATGTAAAAAGGGAATGTTGATAGCAAAGTCTAAAACTAAAAACAAAATTATAAACAAGTCATTGAGAGGAGGGGAGAGATAAGATTATCTAAAGAAATCATTGTTGCTGCATTGGGAGATATTTTGAATACAAATTTTTCCAAGACATATACAGAAAGCAGGAGAATGAGCAAATAACCACAAGGATGTGTAAAAAAGAGTAAATACCAATTTAGTAGAAGAATGTCAGGAAGTTAAAGGTCAAGGATAAGCTGAGACTTTAAAAAAATTGTAAAGACCACCAGAAAAGCGTTTAAAGCCATTTTTGGATCAAGAAAATAGGAAGGAAATAGACCAGTTACTTTATGATGTAAGTAAAAAGCAGAAGGCAAAAACAATTCTGTTATGTCTACTTGTTTTTTCCAGCAAGAATAGTCTTCAGATTGGAAAGTAAACAATAATTTTGCAATTTAGTCTTAGAAAATAGATAGAATATTGTGAGGGTTATTAGTCCTTGATATTTAGGGCCTGTTTCTTCACCCATCACTTCTATATGACTTTAACTTTTACCCTTATAGAGAAGGGGATTATTATCCCAGAATATGTGAAGTCATAATGTAAATAAAGGAGCATTTAGTAATTTTAGATCCAGGCCCAAACAAATAACTGTCTTATCATGATGAGAAAACTTATAGTTATAATTTTGAAGCTAATGTTCATCTTTGAGAAATCTTAGGAAATAGGAGTGGTATTAGAAGACTAGAAACAAGCAAATGCATGATTTTCAAAAGGATTAGAGGAATATTTTGAGAACAGTAGACTGATATGTTTGATATTGATCCTCCAGCAGCTTTTTGGCACAGATTTTCAAACATTATTTGTGAATATTGAGAATGGATGTAGTAAGAGTCAACATGATTTCAGTAAGAACAAGCCATGGCAAATTAACCTTACTCCTTTTTTTTGTTAAGAGTTACCAGTTGGTACATCAAGGAAATCCTGTAAACAAAGCATACCTTGATTTCAGCCACCATCTATCAGTATTTCACTTGAAAGTTTTGTGGATAGTGGAAGGTAGGCTGATGGAATATAGATGTTAGGAGAAATGATAGCTTAGCAAATTCACCAAGATCAATGACTGGGTGTTCACTTATAGGGAGGTTGCTAAGTCATTAGCTGCAGGACTGTAGCCTCTCACTTGGATTGTTCAATGTTCTTATCAATACTTGAGTGAAGAAAATACAAAGCATGTTTATCAAACCTGTTTTTTAAAAAAAATGGGAAGGGTTAGTTGATGAGAGAGATGACAGGATCACAATTTTAAATGCTATCTGTAAGCTGGAATGCTAAGCTGAAAACAAAATGAAGGCATTTAACAAGAATAAATAGAAAGTTCTGCACTTAATTTTAATTTCAGTTCTGCCAGTATGATATAAGGGAAATACACCTTGGCAGATTCATGTGAAATATCTGTTGGCTTTAGTTAGCCACAAGTTTAATAGGAAAGTGTTGATGCAGCTGCTAAAATATCCTAAGGTAAGCTTAGAGTTAGATATGTTTTCAGATATCTGGATCAGATGTGGGAAACCCGTGGACTTCTAGGTCCTCAAGTGCAGCCCTTTGACTGAATCCAAACTTCACAGAACAAATCCTCTTAATAAAAAGATCTATTCTGTAAAACTCGGACTTAGTCAAAAGGCTGCACCCAAGGACCTACAAGGCCACATTTTCCCCACCCCTGATCCAGATATTGAAAGGGCTATCATGTTAAAAAAGGAATAAGGTTATTTTGCATTGCTTCAGAAGATAGGCTAAGAACCAGTGCATACAAATTCCAAGAAAGCAGATTTTGATTAAACATTAAAAAAAAAAAACAACCCTAATCATCAGAGCCATAACACATAGGAAAAGTAGTTGCTTGATAAAAAACATTTGTTAAATTCATTGAATTTGTTGAGTAGTAGAATCAGCTTGATAATCAGTATTCCTAAAGTACAAATCTGACCACACTGTTCCCTACTCAAGAAACTTATCATCACCCAAATATAAAACCCAAATTCATATTTGGTCTAGCTCCAACCTGTATTTCCGTAATGATTTCATATTACTCCACCTCATGCACACTCTACACTTGAGCCAAAGTGCACCACTTTGTATTTCCTATACATGATATTCCATCTTCCGTTTGTGTACTTTTGAAAAAACTGCCCCTTATGCATGGAGTACTTCCTTATCTTCTCTGCCTTTTGGAAATACCTAACTTCTTCACAGATTAACCTCTCTGGTGCTTCCAACAGTAATTTCTCCCCCACCCCGAAATTTTTTTGTATTTTTTCTTTTTGCATACATTGGTGTACATTTTGCTTAAACCTCCCCTCCCCTCAGTAAAAAGTAAAAGCCCCGTGCAGGAGGAACTGTTTTGTTTTTTGTCTTTTTATTCTCTACTGCTGAACACAGTGCCTTGTAGGCCTTTAATACATGTTTGAACTGAATTATGATCCTAATAGATCATCTGCCAAAAATTTATCTAGTAGTTAGAAGTTGGGCTAGGTGGCCCAATATCACATCCCTTTTGTCCTCCCTCTTAAGGAAGTAACATCTCTCCATTAGCCCTTCAGAAATCCATGAGAGATCTTAAAACATTAATTCATGGAGTTGAGCCTACTTAGGTAGATCTTTCAGTACACTTCATTTCGAACAATTATTGAAAAACTCTTCGGAGTTTCAGCTTATGTCAGAAGAAGCACCGGACAGTTGTGATGTAGACTGAACTACGTAATAGATACATATATAGCAGCTTTACTGAATGCTGATGTCCTTTTCTATATTATTCAGAATGATACTTCTGTAAGGCTTCATAATTTTAATATGTTACTTTGTTAAATCAATTTGACTCAATCCATTGTCATAACTAAGAATCCTCTGATGGGCCCCAAGGCTAAAACATTGAGAAAGAGGCAGAAAATTATATTTTGACGGTCTAAGTTAGGCAGTATTGCATCTTTTCCAGAATGAAACATTCAAGTTTTTAAAAAAAAGTTTTCAATTTATGATTTTAGGAACTTTTCTGCAGTATTTTGGTAGGAGCCATATCTGGCTGTGGTTCGAAATAGCCTCAAAACTTAAATGCTAGATCTGCTGATATGGTCAAAAATTACAGAGGCTAGTATTTCTTACCACTATATTCAGAAAATGTTGAATGATGAAATGGTATAAGTATCTACCTACCTTTCCCATTTAAATGCTTTTTTTTCTGGTATTTTAAAGGTATTTATATTAAAGCCCATAACTAAAGGCAAGGCAACAAAATATAGTCAGACATTTTTATGATTGGCATTAAAATAATTTTAATGAATTATTTTCCTCTGACCATAGAACTGTTTTTAAAACCATAGATCTAATTAATATCCAAAGCACCTGTATATTCTTAGTTGCTGAAATTGTAGTATGTTAAATTGTTTCTTGATACTTCACAGCTGGCAGACACACCAAAATCTGAAAGATATGAGCATGTTCTGGAGGCATTAAATGATTACAAGACCATGTAAGTTGATTTATTTTATGTATCCCCATGCGGGAGACACTTAGTAAGTATAAGGATTGAGGGCATTGTTTAAGAGCTGTGGGATTTAGAAGCATTATTTAAAGTAGAGGTACATTCCATTTTAAACTTTGTCAGCCCTATTCTTTCCAGGTACCCTAAGCCTTAAGGCAAAAATGATGCCCTTTAAAGGCATAAAAGTAGTAGCACTGGATAAAGTTACTTGATATTAACTATTAGGTGGTGATGGATACTGTATGCTCTTACAAAAATGTCAAAATTTCATCATTTTCTCAGGATGGTGACATTTCTTGAAAACGATTTTCAAAATATCACTTGAAATGGTTTCTAAACTATATAAAATTTTTCAAATCTTTTTAATTAATGTAGGTTTATGTCAGGAAAAGAAATAAAGAAAAAGAAACATTTATTTGGATTAAGAATTCGTGTTCCTCCTGTGCCACCAAATGTGGCTTTTAAAGCAGAGAAAGAACCTGAAGGAACATCTCATGAATTCAAAATTAAAGGCAGAAAAGCATCTAAACCTATACCCGATCCAAGGTAAAAAATTTTTCTCTGGCTTAAACTTTTTCCTTTACTCATACATAAGCTCATTTCCAGATTTATTGGTAAATTAATGATAAGGAATTGACATGTTTTAAACATTAATGATGATATCAATATAACATTTTTGGTTTACTGGTAACATGACTCAGTCATTTTTCTACTTGTAAGGTCATTTCTAAAGCCTTCATTTATAAAATATCTTCTTTCTCCCATTGTAGTGTTGGAACTCCTCTCCCACCACTGAAATTAGAGTTCCATTTTGGTCCCCTCCCCCCAGTTTTAGTTCCCCCTTTTGGCTTCTCACTCATTCACATGTAGGTCCTCCTCTTCTCAGAAAGCTACAGGAGTTATTTTCCTTTTTACTGTTGATTTGATGAGGGTGTGTCACATATTCCCCTCTATTTTCTTTCTCCCTCTCCCTCTTATGCATCCTCTCATTCTGTGAGTTAGTCTCAAAAAACATTAATTCACCTTTACGTGGAGTATTAAGAGCTTTAGTCCATGATGTTTTAGTCTCATTTCTCTACCAATACTTCTATGATTTCTGCTTTCACCTATGTCTCCTTGCATAATATTAGAGTAGTCTGTTATTTTATTGTTCTGTTGTAAACCTCACGGATGTCTTTCTCTTTTTAGTTTTTTTTCCCCTGAAATATAATTAATTTTGTTTTCTTTTCTGGTTACTCTGTTTAACTTTTGCATATTTATGTTTGAGGTGATGGCAAAACAATTTATTCAGGTCTAGTTTTCTTTGTAGGAGTGCTCCAAAACCTTTTTTTATTTTGGATGCCCATCTTTTTTCATTAATAGTTAGGCTTATGTTTGTAGAGTAGGTCACCTTAGATTGCATCTTGAGCTCCTTTGCTTTTTGGAACACATTATTCCATTCCCTCATTCAGTTTCTGGTGGGTGTTACATACATTTCAGTTATGATTATAATGTTATCTTCTCAAGCATCAGTCTTATACCTTATTCAATTCTCCCTTTGTCCCTAACAGCAGAAACAAAAACACTTTTTTTGTTATCCTTTAGAGATCCTTACTAGCCTCAGATTATCATGAACTTTATTATTCTTAACATTACCATGCCATGTTTTTGTATTCATTCTCCGTTAATTTCCCTTTCTTCCATCTTCCACATATGTCTTTTTCAAATTAGACTGTTTTTGAGTTGCATATGTACCAGTATCTCTAGATCGATGTTCTCTTTCCTCTTCATCAGAATTATTTCTGTTTGTGTCTTAAGAGTTTAATTCTTCAGAGCTTGCAGTCTTTGCTGGGCTGACCTCCATTGTAGAATTTTAGTTCAAATTAGCCTATATATCCTTCCTCTAGACTCTTTGAAATCTTTTTTTTCCCCCAGATCTGTGGTACATATCATACTATACCTGATTTTCTCCTCCTCTGTCACAGATTCTCAGAGGAAGAATGGTCTCTTTCTTCCAGGGTTGTCATCATTTCATCAAATTTTTCCTTGTTGGAGTCAGTGATCCAGAATGGAATTTTCCCTTCTCTACATTTTGAAGTGTGAAATTATCACTAAAGAAAGTCAAGGAATCATTAGGTGCTTTGATCTTGGCAAAGTGAGAGATGGTTTCTGTGCCAGGTTTATAATCTATTTCCTGACCTCATTTATCAACTAGTAACCAAGCATTCATTTAGTAGCTACTACATGTTGGACATTGGGCTCGATTCTAGGGATACAAAGAAAATAATAAACAGCTTTTACCTTTAAGAAGTGCCTTGCTTGGAGAGAAAAGATATACATAAATAAGTAGGTCCAAGATAAATACAAGCTCATTTGGGAGATAAGGCACTAGCATCTGGGAGGACAAGGAAAAAGGCCTACATGGAATGTCACATTTGCAATTTTCAAGGTGGAGGTGAGGAGAAAGTGAAATCAGGGCATGAGGATATGGCCATTTCCAAAGATACAAAGACAGTATCATGTCAACAATATCATGTCAGCAACAACAATAAGAAATATTTATTAAGCTATGTGCCAGGCATTGCACTAAGCTCAAAGAATACAAATATAAGCAGAAAGCTATTCCATTTCCTCAAAAAGCTCATATTCTAGTGGAGGAAGATTACATTTACAAGGAAGTTGAAGGGAGAGAGGGAAAGGGATAAAGGTATGGTAAAGAAAGTACAGAAAATCAGGAGTGCAGCCTGGAGGGAAATGGAACCAGCCATTTAGAGGGAGAAGCCACAGGGAGGCAGATAATTCCAACGTGAGAAGTCCATGGAGTTGAGTGAAATTTTGAGGGTGAAGAAGTTTCTTAGGGCATGTCAGAGAAAGTCAGTAATGCAGCATGAGGAAGAATGAAGATAAGTAGGCTGAGCTGTAATAAAGGAGTAATAGGTAACAATACTGAAAAGGTAATGCATCTAGGTGATCTGTAAGTTATTCTGATGAAAAATCTTTTCAGTTCTGCCTCTGTTGATCTTCATGCAAACTATTTTCTTCACCCCTGTTCTCTCTTCTGGTTCCTAGATTTATTCAAATATGTTACTCAATATATTGTTATTTAGGTATAAAAGAATCTTATTATAATGTGAGAGAATTTAGAGGTATAAGCCATACGTTACTAGGTAGAGTTTACCTTACTCAGGCTAGAGAATCTAGTCTTACCAGTACAGAGGAGAGGGCAACTTAAAGATACCGTGAGTCCCAACCATAACCCATTGCTTTGTAGTCTGTAGGCCAAATCTGATTGACTTTTCAGGTTATAGTTTTTAATTATCCTACTTTTTCTTTTTTTTTTAAAAAAAAAATTTTTTTATCCTACTTTTTCTAATCCTAGGTTTCCTTTAGCCCAGCCCCCAATTTTGTTGCTGGAGGAATTGAGATACTTTCCTGTTTTTTCTTAACTTCCTCTATCTGGCCTCTATTACAGGACCTGATTCCCATTCTAGTGTCTTAGATATTTTGTATATATCATAATTTCATTACCATTTTGTAAGGAGAGGATTTTCTGTATCAGCTCATCATATTCCCTCACTGTTGCAAGGTAGTCTTTTTGCACTTTCCTAATAAATTCACTGGGGGCAGCTAGGTGGTGCAGTGGATGGAGTACTGGGTCTAGAGTCAGGAAGACTCTTCTTCCTGAGCTCAAATCTGGCCTCAGACATTTACTAGCTGTGTGACCCTGGGCAAGTCACTCACACTTTGCCTCAGTTTCTTCATATGTAAAATGAGCTAGAGAAACAAATGGGAAACCACTCCAGCATTTTCGTCAAGAAACCCAAAATGGGGATCTGGAGAGTTGGACACAACTCAAAAAGTGACTGGACAATAACGGCAGCAATCAATTAACTATCCCACTTACTGCAGTGACCCTCCTAACTTCTTCATCTCTCTTCAAACCTCCCGTGACTCCCACTCTCCCACCCTATCAATTGGGAGCCTTGCTTCATATTTCACTGAAAAAATTAAGACCATACAACAAGAGCTCCCTCTTCGCCCCTCCTCTTCATCTCACAAGTCAGATGCTTTCTACTATCTCTTCTAGCACTTTCTGATAGTAAGAAGTGGCCTTTTTCCTTGCCAAGACAAAGCCCTCTACATGCACAAGTGACCCTGTTCCATCCCATCTCCTCTGGCAGATTGCCCCCTCTGTCATCCTGATTCTCACTAATCTTCAATCTCTCCCTCTCTGCTGGGTGCTTCTCTGTTACCTATAAACATGAACACCTCCTACCTCAAAAAACTCTCTTTTGATCTCCAGCTCACCCTATCATCTTGTATCTCTCCTACCTTGCATGGCCAAACCTCTTAAAAAGACTAACTGTAGATGTCTGCTCTCTGTAGCCTGGGGTTTGACCTCACTGTTTAGCTGAAACTGTTCTCTAATGTTACGCCTTTTCTCAGTTCTCATCCTGCTTGACATTTTTGCTGCTTTTGACACTGTTACCATGCCATTCTCCTTGACAGTTTCTTTTCTCTAGGTTTTCCCAAAACCATTCTCTCCTGGTTTTCTTCCTACCCACCTGACTTTCTTGTCATTCTCCATTGCTGGATTTTCATCTAGATCATGCCCACTAACCAGGAGTGTCTCCCTCAGCCTCTACCCTAAGCCCTCATCTCTCTATATACTATTGCTTTAGGTGATTTCAACACCCCATAATTTCAGTCTTCATCTCTGTGCAGATTATACTTCTGTTTATCCAGCTATACTCACGCTGACCTTAAGTCTTGAATCTCCATCTACATATTAGACATCTTGAACTGGGTGTCTCATAGAAATCTTAAACTCACCATATCTAAAGATATCCAAACACCCCCAGCGCTCCCTTCCTGCTAATTTTTCTGTTACTATCAAGGATGCCACCATCCTCCCAGACACTTAGACTTTCAATTGAGGTGTTCCACCTCTCTCTCTCTTTCTCTCACTCTCTCTTTTCCACCCTCCCCCTCCACACACACACTCTTATATCCAATCTATTGCTAGTTTTTATTGATTCTCCCTTTCCAACATCTCCCCTATATGCCCTTTTCTCTTCTCTGACACTGCCCCAGTCCTGTCGAAGATATTTATTGCCTCACACCTGCACTGTTGTAATAGCTTTCTGGTTAGCTACAAGTACATTTTAAAAAAGAAGTAAAAGATCACCTCACTTAATATAATTTCATTTGATAATATGTGCCATATCTTTTTCTTTGCAGGGATATAAGTAATGGTATAGAAAAGAAAGGAAAGAAAAAATCTGTAGGGCGTCCACCTGGCCCATATACAAGAAAGATGATTCAAAAGACTTCTGAACCATCTTCTTTGGTAAGTGTATGGGTGCTTATATCTTCTCAGAGTGATGTTAGGCAGGGAAAAAGCAGGGAAGGATTACATTCCTAACTGGTAAGGTTTCTAAAACTTATTTTAGAGTTCATGCTTCAATAATTTTCTTGTATTTGAAGGAAAAGGAATCAGTTCCAGAGAATCCTACCTTGGATTTACCTTCCTCTATAGGGTAAATAGAACATTGTGTCTCCTGTCCGCGCCCTGCCCCCTTACCCCTCCCCCCCCCGCCGAAATTTATTTTTGAATGTTTAGTTTAATTTTTATGTTAAATATTTATTGTAAATATCCTTCTTATTTATTTTTTAGGAAACCTGATGGAACTGCACATTCATCCAATACCTCAGATGTGGACTTCACGGGTGCTGCCAGTACAAAAGAAACTACCTCATCTACTATTTCCAGGCATTATGGGTAACAAATAGCATTGATTTATTCTTTTGTTTGAAGCATTTGTTTTCTGTACTGATTTTCTTCTGGGCTTTTTTATTTATTTTTATTTATTTTTTGGACTTTCTTTTTAAACATGATAGCAGAACATTTCAGAAGTTTACGAAGCAGCACAATGTGTCCTTGCTGAGAAATTTGCCATCTTTAGTGTTAAACTGTCAAGTGATTTCTACTCTTCAAAACATATTTGCAGTATAAATTAAATATATTCACTTCTTCAGGGTGTGTTTTCTTTTTATAGGTTTTTCATGATTCGACATGAAATTTAGATGTGGTTTGCTTTAAGAAAATCCTATTACACAAAAATAAACGAAACATTTATTAAGTATCTGCTGTTTTCCAACCACTGTGTTTGGTACTTGGAGAGATAAAATGTTTAGATAAGACATGGCCCTTTGCTTATAGAAGCTTAGAGATTCTTATAAAATATCGAATCTGAAATAAATTAGGCAGACAAATTACTTTTTGCTTTGCATAAGAATTCAATTGGCGATAATAGTTCTCAGCCATTTATTGTTAACCCCCAGTTACTGCTTTGATGTAGAGTTTTAAAGAAGAAAAAGTTGATGAGGATGAACCTCTAGATGGGCAAGAAACCCTAAAATAACTGTACTGATAGCTTAATAACAAATAGAAGGCTAGAAAGTGGAAGCCTGGAAGAGGTCACCTCTCAGTAGAAAGTGATAGAATAAGAACCCTTTGAGCAGAGAATTCTCAGTCGAGTACAGGTTGGATTAACTAATGGCTAATATTCATTTTAACTCTAAGACATTATGTTTAATGGGCCCTTTAATAATTATTTTGTTTATTGAATTATTTATGTTTTGCGATAGGCTTGTAGCACTTGGATTTGAGAGACACCTTAGAAAGCACTACTGTATGAGCAGAGTCTTACATTCTTGACCTTACATTCATGTTGCCATCTTATATCCTCTAGGTTATCTGACTCCAGAAAGAGAACTCGAACAGGAAGATCATGGCCTGCTGCAATACCACACCTGCGGAGGAGAAGGGGGCGCCTTCCTCGGAAAGCACTCCAGACGCAGAATTCTGAAATTGTGAAAGATGATGAAGGCAAAGAAGATTATCAGTTTGATGAACTTAACACAGAGATTCTTAATAATTTAGCAGATCAGGAATTACAGCTTAATCATCTAAAGAACTCTATTACCAGTTATTTTGGTGCTGCAGGTAGAATAGCATGTGGTGAAAAATATAGAGTATTGGCTCGCCGGGTGACACTTGATGGAAAGGTGCAGTATCTGGTGGAATGGGAAGGAGCAACTGCATCCTGACTGTAGGACTGACTGAACATTATGTTCACTGCACTCGCATCTTCTGTAGGTACAGTTCAGAGCCCTGAAGGAGCTGGCTTTTACTCTCTTTCTGAAAACACATAAATACATACACATCCATACAACTACACACATACACAACCATACAACTACACACACACACCAAACATCACAAGGAAATATTAGCCTTAACATGTACCTGTTAACAAAATGGATATTGTCATAAAAAACTATCTTTTAAAATCAGAACAGAGACTTAATTTTTTAATCTTAAGATTTGTAGATTGTTTCTAGAATAGGATATTAAAATGATTTAAATTCATGCATGGTGTTAGATAATTTTTCTAGGTATTCCATTGAGTCAGTTGTTGTGATTAGTGGGTTTCAGCGCAAACAGATCATGTAGCACAAGTCTTTGGAGAAACGTCTGTTTTGTTACCAAAATGTTTGCAGAAATGAATTTCTATTTCAATACCTTTTAGATTTCGTAAAGTGCAGTGTATATAATGCCTACTGAAAGACTGTAAAATATTGAAATTTTTCTTTCAAGCAAAGTGTAAAAAATATATTGAGCCTGTAAATTGCTCCATGACTAGACTTCATTGTCGTCTTAATATATTCTTTGCATGTGCATATATATATATATATACATAATTATATGTATATATATGTGTGTGATTATGTGACCTATGCAATACAAATTATGGGAATGGGCAGCTTTGGAGTATATATATATGTGTATATATATATATATATATCCCATAATTCTTTTTTCAGGAATAGTTGCAGTATTTACACAGCAGCATTTCTTCTCAGGCTTTATCAGGTGCTGTTGCTTGCTATGTATGAAGAGAAATATGTCAAACCAGTACAGTGCGTTCTGATGGATGGGTGTGAACAACAGTGTTCATGGGCTTCATGTAATGCTTTTCAGTTCTGGTCCTTGTAACTCAGCTGTTCTGAACCTAAAACAAAAGTCAGATATGAACATTATCTCCTACTAGAAGTAACATATTCAAGTTTTTGTGGCACATTATGATTGTAAATGTCTCCCAGTTTTAAGGAATCTGTAGGGATCCCACAAAAGATTCCTACAGTGTCTGTAGTAACATTAGTCATGTTTGATAAATGTAGTATGAACAAAGTATTTTATTGCACAGGGTTCACAAACAGTATGTGGCCTGTTTAGGCTACCACTGTTTTTATTACAACATTACCTCTTGTTTTTTATAAAATGTACCAAGTTTTAAATTGATAACTTTATTTTACATGTAAAAAGACAATTTTTTATCACCAGTGTTAGATGTATTTTCTTTGTCTTTTTCCTTTATTTTTGTTTTATTTTTGGGTTTTTTTTTTTAGCCAAAGAGTAAACAGAAGAATATTCGTATTTTGGTGGCTGTTCATTTTACTCTTAAGAATGACTGGTGTTGTTTAGCTTAAAAATTGGGAATTTGCCACCAAAATGAAAAAAATATGTAAAATGTCATAGAAGATTGGTTAAAAATGTGGGTTAGTGTTTATTTATTCCAGTAATTGATTATTTGACTGTTTATAAAGAAAGTTGCTTTATTTACTTAAACATCTTCAAAAGATGACTTCTTCCTGTCACATTGTAGCCAAAAGAAGCAGAGAATGTGGTTGTCCTTGCACTTGGTTCTTGGTCAGCCAGATATAAAGGAGCTTTACTAAAGTGCAAACTAAAAACTCACTTCTGTTTGCCTCTGCCACAACCTGATTTTCCCCCTAGTTATTCATTTAAAGTTGCCTTTCCTGCAGCTGCAATATTTTGATAACACAGAGTTTGTGTTGATTTTTGAATGTTTATTTAAATCTAGGGGTAATGGAAAAGTGTAAATCCCGTGTAACATGATTCACTCCACTTGTATTCACATTATTTCATTCTCCCAAAGTCCTTTAATTCTAACTGAACACCAGCAGTATTTGTAGTAAAGTTTTCTATAACGTGCTTGGAAGACAATTTATCCAGCTAAACTGTCTTTAGATTTAATTATTGTGAATGTCTGTTTGATTTTATCTTGGTGGTTCACATGGCTCTGATGTTCAGTTTGTATTTTTGGAATTGCTTTACTTAGAATTAAAACAGACCAACATTAAATTGTGTGTATTTTTAAAAGAGATAATGGGTTTTGCTTTTGTATTTGTTTGAAAATACACACTGGTGCAGTAATTGACTGCTCTTAGCCATGGAGGTAAGGATTTTCCAACTCCACTGCTAATATATCTAGTTCTGATTAATGGTGGAAAACTTGTACTGCCCTCATTCTCCCCCTTGCCCTCCAAAGTAAATAAGTAATTATTTCAAGTCCATCTTAAATTACCTACTTAATAAGTAATAAACTTAACATTTAGGCATTCTACCTATTAGATATTTGAAAGATAGGTATTTCTTCTCTCAAAAAAAAAGTAACCCTATTAAATTTTCAGCCTATTTTTCAACTTTTACTTGTGTTGAGGCATCTACAACCCAGGAAGAATCAGGGTCTATATGTTAGGGTGCTCCAGAGTTAAAGTTTAAAATGTGCTACATACTGAAAAGGAAGATATAATACTAATTTTTAAAATTCATTTTGTCCAAAGTTAAATTTTAATGGAAAGTTTATCTTTAACCATGGTTTTCTTTACTCTGCTACTGAGAAATTACTGTTCTTTAGAATCTCAGATAAATGTGACCAGAATGCAAATATCAAAACAATGCTAGTAAAAACTCATGTCTTTTGTAAGATATGATGCAGTTGTCAAGGTCTTCTGTATTCTTGTATCAAACTTTGCCAAGAAGTGAGATCAAACTAGAAGTATGAGACCATTTTTGTATTTCGTGTGTGTTTATGTACAATATATGTTTGATAATGTAGAATGTACAACTCTTTCTTGCTGAGGCTTTTTACTGTATACTGTTAGGTTTGGATGGAGGAGACATGATCTGATTTGTATAAATAGTAGTAGACTGTCATATAATTCAGTGGTTATGTAGATTGGGAGTGGTCTTGTGATTGATTGAAAAGGAAACGTCTCTGTAATTTTTTAAATGACTATTCTAGGTGTACTCTTCCTTAATGGTACTTGTACCAGGGAAACACAATATTAGATGAAACAGTATACAGGTAGTAGTTCCATAGGAACTATCTTTAAAATGTTAGTAATGCAACAGTGTTAAGTGGGATTTAGTTATAAGGCATAATGACTTTATTACAAAACTGTATTGGTTGGAATATATTTATATGAGTTCTGCCTTAAATGTGGGAATTTTTTTTCCAAATTTTATATGAATGCTTTCCTAAGTATACACACCTGAAAAATTTCTTGGTTTTTTTTGTTTGTTTGTTTTTTTGTTTGTTTGGTTTTTTTTGTGGTAACTGATCAGGCATGCTTTTTTGGGGAGAAAAAAACCCAAAAAATTAAACATATCTAAAGTAGAGATTTTAATGTGATTTAAGTGAGTGTTTTTCCATGGGGATAATTAATCCAAGTCACTGTTTATGTGGCATAAAATATGGTGTGGAAAGAACCATATAACATGAACTGTGGTTCTCAGAACACAAATTAGTTCTGTTAAAGTGGTGAATTATACCTTACTCTTAAAAAAAATTTTTTTAGTTTTTTTTTTCAGTTAACAAAATAATTATTTTCCTTCCCTTATATTTTTATTACCTCATTGAGAAAAAAGTGAAAAATAAAACTCTTGTAATAAATATGCATGGTCAAGCAAAACAAATTCCTACATTGGCTATGTCCAAAAAAATAAATTTTAATCTGAACACTGAGTCCATCACCTTTATCAGGGAAATGGATAGCATATTTTATTGTGTATCTTCTGAGATTGTGATTGGTAATTTCATTGATCAGAGTCTTAAGTCTCTCAAAGTTGTTAGTCTGTACAATATGGTTGTGATTGTATAAATTGTTCTTGTTCTACTCACTTTACTTTGCATCAGTTCATACGAGTCTTCCTAGGTTACTTTGAAGTTGTCCCCTTCATTATTTCTTATTGCACAAGTGTTCCATTATATTTGTATGCTTTGATTTGTTCAGCCAAATGACGGACACCCCATTGGCTTCCAGTTCCTTGAAACCCCAAAAAGTGATGCTATAAATATTTTTGTGGGCATGGGTCTTTTTCCTCTGAGATATAGGCCAGGTGGTATTTCTGGGCTTGCACAGCTTAGTAACTTTTAGGGCATAGCTCCAAATTCTCATCTTTCCGCAGCCACTCCAACATTTGTCACTTAGCTTTTTTCTCAGCTTCGCCAATCTGATGGTTGTAGGTGACATGAAACCTAAGAGTTACTTTAATTTTTCATTTCTCTATTAGTGATTTGGAATATTATTTTCATAAGGCAAGGGAAAAGGAATAAACGTTTACATTAAGCCTACTATGTGCCTGGCACTGTGCTGAGTACATTTTGCAAATATTATCTTACTTGATTCTCACAATAACCCTGGAAAATAGGTGCTATTATTTCCATTTTACACTTGAGGGAACTGAAGCAAACAGTTTAAGTGACTTGCCCAGAGTCACTCAGTTAGTAAACGTCAGGCTGAATTTAAATTTAGGCCTTCCACTGCTTCACCAGCTCCCTCTCTGCTAATATGGCTATTGATAGCTTGAGTTTTTTCCTTATAAAACTGCCTGTTCATATTCTTTGTTTACAATCCATTTCTTATATGCCTTGGAAATGAAACTCTTTGTCAGAGAAACTTGCTTAAAGGATTTTTTTCCCTCTACTTACCTGTTTGCCTTCTGATTTTAGCTTCATTAATAAATGTAGTTTTAAAGTGTGAACTTATGTTATCAGAGCATCAAAATAAGTATCTAGGAGCTATGACCTATCATCCTGATTTAATTTAAATGTTTTCAAATTAGCAACACTTTTACTCCCATCCATCAAGCAACCATTTATAATATCTGCAATGTTGCCAGGCCCATGTTGGGTGCTGGAGATGCGAAGACGTAAATGAAGCTATCATTTTTAAAACCAAAGAGAGTTTTTTACTAGGGGGTAGTAACATGTAAATAAAAGTATATAAAAGTATACAGTGTAAATAGGTAATTTAAGAGAGAAGCACAAGCAGCTAGTGGAGAGATATCAGAAAAGGCCAACCATGTTGAGAGGTACAACATGAACTGAGCTTTGAAGAAAGCTAGAAATTCTAAGAGACAAGTGAGGAGGAAGTACATGTTCCAGGCATCAGGGCATCCTGTACGAAAGGGTGGGAGGGGAGAGAAAAAGTGTGGTAGCAACAGAAAATAAGCCCTGTTGACTAGAAATATGGAATTTGTGAAGGGAGTAGTCTATAGTAAGCCTGGAAAAGCAGATTAGAGGCAAGTGATAAAGCCTTTAAATGCCAAATAAGTTTGTATTTAATCATAGAAACAATAGGAAACCATGAGTTTGTTGTGAGTGATATGGTCAGCCCTGTGCTTTAGGAATATCAACTATGTAGAAGATGTGTTGGAGAGAATGTTCATAACCCCTTATTTAGGCAACTTAGCTACATCAAGAAAGGGTTCCATGTGAGTGAGTCTTCCAAAAGTGCTGTCTCGATTGATGCCCTTAGGATATGTCAATGGATGGGTTAAGTTTTACTGAAAGAACATTCCCCCTCCCTTTTTTTTTTAATGTAAATGATGGTTCACTGAGAAGGAGAAAGGGAATGGACATATTTGGGAAATGAATGTAATATAAAAATAAAAGAGGCAACTATTTTACCAAGTGTCAACACTGCCACTACTACAAATTATAGGAGAAAGGCCTGAGCTCTTAGGTTGCTTCTACATGACAAAATACTTCATTATGTAGCTTCTGTTTGTATTACCTCAGTTGAAAACATGGCCTAGTACATAGATGGCTGGCTTTAGAGTCGGAAAGACCTGGATTTGAGATCTGCTTCTGATATAGGATCATAGATTTAGTGATAGAATGTGGCTTAGAGATCATCTAGTCCAGTCTCCTCTTTTCAGAGAAGGAAACAGGTCCTGGCAATTGTGATTTGTCCAAAGTCACAAAAGTGAGATGGCAGAATCAGGATCCGAATTCATCTTTTAATTTCTAATCCAATGGAAAACTACACGGACTAGCTGTGTTCGTGGGAAAGCAATTTGACCTTTCAGTGGTCCTGGAGACTATTGAAGAGCATCAGTTACATGGCAGTTGTCTATGTTGGAGGAGGGAATTTCCCTTCTCAAGAGTTCCCTACACTAATGAAATCAGAGTTCTGTACCTGATAAATAGGAATGACCTAAAATTGACAAAATTAGGAGCTTTGGTTTTGTCACATGTATTACCAGTTTCACTTTTGTGGCAGATTCCCACCGTAGGTGCCTCCTGCCGCTTTTTTATTCCACTCTTCCATGTTGTTGGGTTTGCTTCAAAGTTTCTGGAAAAGAAATAACATGTATTCCCTTAACTGATAGAATATTACTGCCCTAAAGCTTGTCCTTTAAGCTTAAAAAATGTACAAAATAGTTTTCAATAATATATTCCATACTTCGTTGATTTCTTAGAATATATTGGGTTTTTTTTTGATGGCTCAGGTTTAGAATTGTGAACATCAGTTATTACACTGCAGTAAAATGTTCATGTTCTCAGGGTTCTTGAGATAGTATAGGCTAAGTTGGTTTCTACCTAGAATAGCTTTTATTGTATGCTGTTATTATAGTTTTCCTTTTTAATAGAATTCTTCCTCTTTTTTTGTTAGTGTTATTTTCATAGTTCTCGTAGCACAAATAGTAATCTATTTTATCTGTTTTAAAACTTTGTTTTAGCCTAGGGAATTTTAACCTTGCCCCAGAAAACTAAGCTCGCTAAATATTACCTTATTTTATAAATAACTTAGACTCTGAAGGTAACTATATATACCTCTTTATTTGAAGTAAAGTATATAGACTTTGATAGCTGCTTTCTTCAATGTTATGTTGACTTTTGACTTTTTGTATTTTTCAATTGAAATGGTAGTCTAAGTGAGATGTCAAACATGCATCAGCACTCCGGAGTGCTACCCAAACCAGATTAAAATGTAATTGGGCAGGGCAGCTAGGTAGGCAGTGAGTAGAGCACTGGCCCTGGAGTCAGGAGGACCTGAGTTCAAATCCAGCCTCAGACACTTGACACATTACTAGCTGTGTGACCTTGGGCAAGTCAATCCCAATTTCCTTGCCCAAAAACAAAACAAAATGTAATTGGGAAATGTATTTTAAAATAAGTAAAAATGTAGTAAAACATAGGTGGGATTAAGTTTTTTAAACTAAGTCATAAGCCATATGCAGCCCATATGGATCCTTTTGCATGGATTAGTGGCCCCGTTTCTATTTGAGTTTGACGTCAACAATCTAAATTTGCCAGAAATTCCGAATCAGAGCTGGAAGGGACTTAGAAATAATCCAGTCCAATATTCCCTTACTCGGGGACACTCAGGCCTAATTGGGTCAAATGATTGTTGAAAGTCAAAGGTCACTAGAAGCTAGCAATAGTCAAGATTGGACTAGAAACAAGATCTTAATGGTACATTTGCACAGTGCCTTAAACTTCCAGGTCAGCAAGTGTTAATGTAATGATTGGAGTAGGTTGACTTATTTGGGTGGAGGGTCCCTATTCGAAATGCTTGATTTAAGGAATACAAGAGTGAGTTAGCATCCATAGCATTCAGAGCCATATATGTTAGGGTTTTCTGGATTAGCGGAAGTAATGTGGGAAAGAAAGGTTGTGCTGACAGTTGGTTACATTGACTGTTGGTTCTAGGAAAGCACCTAACAATAGGATCTTGCCATCACAGTTGTCATAATCCTTTATGGACGAGAAAAAAAATTTAGTAGGCATAAAGTGATTATACCTGAGTGTAAAGGGTCACAGAAAAGATGAGAATAAGTTAGTTGTACTTTAGCAGTGAATTCTTTGGACAACTGGAAAGCCTGAAATATCCTTAGATGATCTAGTAACTTAAGTGATGAAATTAATCCTTGTCTCTAAAACTCTAAAAATTTACCTTTCGAATTCCGGTTTTGTTAGAGGGAGATTTTGCTTTCAGAAATTAGTGTCTGGAATGATTTTTATAGTTAAAGCTCATAAAATTTTTGGACATGTTACACAAAAAGGAAAAAATACACATCTATTTGCATATGTACATTTCCTTTTCTTTCCAAAATTTGATCCAGACTTAATATGCAGAAACTTGGTAGCTGTGTAGTTATTCTCATAGATTTAAAATTGAAATGCTATATGATATTTATTTTGTTACAGATTTATCATAAAACTAATGATAAATGGTAAGTAGCATGTGAATTTTTGTCTTCTGAAAATATTAATTTGTCTGAATAAGTGCTGAATAATGCTCAAGGTTTGAAATATAATTTAAACTTATGTTGGCCATTCTTAAAGAGGAAGTGTTTTTATTGGACCATTTTCATTCACTTTTGGTAACTAGTGTTGTATGTAATCTAAAACAGCACATTAACAATACAAAATCACTTCAATGGTTGTGCCTAGCTTTAGAATAGAATACATTATTTTTTCCTTAGACTGATATAAAAATTAGTTTGCATTCCTTTAGAATGCTATAACTGAATGTGACAAAGATATGGCAGCCCATGAACATACCCAAAAGTATGTACGAGAAAGTTGGGGGTTAAGAGTTTATTTGTAGTGTTCTCTAAGAGATCCAAGAAACATGAACTTTATGAATATATTCAGTATGAGAATATTATAGTTACAAAGCAGCACTTAGGTGCTGCACACTTCCAGCACAAAACAGGAAGGTAATCATGTACAATTTGTGTTACAATGAGAATATCACTGAAATTCAATTTATCATTTACAGGCAGTGTAACTTTGGGTTTACATTAGTATCAAAGTATCTTAATGGAGCAAGGCTTACTGTGTGTTGAGATGTTGATTTAACTAGTGTTATAGGAAAGCACATCAGCTATATCATTGAAATGGAGATTTAACTAGATCCTATATATATAGCACAGCTTTTATTTATTTTTTATTTATTTAATATATTTAGTTTTCAGCATTGAGTTTCACAAGAGTTTGAATTACGAATTTTCTCCGCATTTCTACCCTCCCCCCCACTCCAAGATGGTGTATATTCTGATTGCCCTGTTCCCCAGTCAGCCTTCCCTTCTGTCACCCCACTCCCCTCCCATCCCCTTTTCCCTTCTTCTCTTGTAGGGCAAGATAAATTTCTATGCCCCATTGCCTGTGTATCTTATTTCCTAGTTGCATGCAAAAACTTTTTATTTTTGAACATCTGTTTTTAAAACTTTGAGTTCCAAATTCTCTCCCCTCTTCCCTCCCCGCCCACCCTCCCTAAGAAGGCAAGCAATTGAACGTAGGCCACATGCGTATCATTATGTAAAATCCTTCCACAATACTCATGTTGTGAAAGATTAGCTATGTT
>CM053627.1:72748519-72813578 GCA_028646595.1 Phalanger gymnotis | reverse complement strand
TTCCATGGCCTGAGACCAGTTCATGTTTTTCTTGGAGGTTTTTGTTGTAGGCTCTATGACTTTGTTAACTTCATCTGACTGTATGTTTTGGTCTTCTTTGTCACCAAAGAAGGATTCCAGAGTCTGAGACTGAATCTGGGTGTGTTTTCGACGCCTGGCCATGTTCCCAACCAACTTAATTAACCTTTGAGTTTTTCAATGGGGTATGGCTGCTTATAGACTAAAGAGTTCTATGTTCCACGCTTGGGCGGATGTGCTGCCTCAGCAGCACTCCTCCTTCCCCAAGAACCCCCTACCTGGACTGGACTTAAATGTTCAGCAGACTCTTCACTCCTGCTCTGATCAGCCACTTAATTCCTCCCACCAGGTGGGCCAGAGGCCAGAAGCAACTGCAGCAGTAGTTGTAAAGCTGCCCCAACTGCGCTGCCCCAGGGGCGGTAGCCAAACCACAAACTCAATCCCGCAGCTTTTCCCACTAACCTTCTGTGTTGTCTTTGCTCTTTGTGGGTTGAGAGGTCTGGTGGATGCCACAGCTCAGTAATTCAGGATGCCAGGGCACTCTCCGCTCGTCTCCTGGTCTGGTAGGTCCGCGTCTGGTCTGTTCACCGTGCACGCTGGGCTCAGCTCCGCTCCCCTCAGCTGGGGGCTGGGAGCTCCGTGTGGGACAGACCTTACCCAGAGACCATCCAGGCTGTCCTGGGCTGGAGCCGTGCTTCCCTCTGCCACTTTGTGGGTTCTGCAGCTCTAGAATTGGTTCAGAGCCATTTTTTTCTAGGTTTTTGGAGGGACTTGGTGGGGAGCTCACGCCAGTCACTGCTTCCCAGCCGCCATCTTGGCTTCTTCGCCCCCTCTCTCTCCCTCACATTCTTAAGCCTACAAAATCAACAAAATAAATCAAGCCCCATTATGTAGTACTTGCTAATATCCAAGGTGGAAATGTTTATGCTGAAAATTTAACAGTTAAGCCCTTGAGCAGGTTCCAGCTGTGTCTAATACACTCTTGCCTAAACCTTACTAAAGAATAGCCTAGAATATGGAGACAAGGTCTGGCAGCTGCCAAAATCTTGTCCATTTCACAATTAAGTATTTTGTAACACTTCCCTGAAGGCATCAGAAAATTTAGTTTATGCTTTTGTTTAAAAAACCTTTCAAATAAATACTGCAAAATAATTTATCTTAGATAAGTTTTTTTTGGTAAAACTTATCCTTATATAGAATTCGATGTTTGAGCAGATATTGTCTTCAATTTATTCAAGCACACCAGGAGACTAGCCATTTATAAACTAAAGGACTATAATGAGTGAGACAATGGAATAAAGCAAATTCTCTTTCTGTCATATTTTAAATGCTTTCTGAATTTGAAGTTGTAACTCTTGGAATTTTCCCATTTGCTTTCTCGTTCCTGGCTCAAAGATAGGCATTTCCTCCTCTTTGCCAAGGCTCAGTCGTCTTTACTTATGCCTTCAATCTCATCCCCTCAATTGTATTGTATCCATCACATAAAATGAGTTAGAAGGAACCTCAAAGTCCATCTGGTCTAGGCCATACCTTAACAGGAATCTCCTCTGCAATGTAACTGATACTCACATAGAGATCCAGAGCTGCTCTTCCCAAACAATGCCTCATTTGATCTTCCAAACAGTCCTACAAAGCAGATTGCTTCAGTTTCCCCCCTTTTACAGATGAAGAAACAGGCACAGAAATGTTGCCACTTGCCCATTGCTAGTTAGCATGTAGGAGGGAAAAGGAAAGGAGAGAAGGGAATAAGTATGTTGTGTCTAGCATGTGCCAGGTGCTGGGCTAATCACTTTTTACAAATACCTCATTTGATTCTCACGGCACCTCTGGGAAGTTATTATTTACAGTTGAGGAAACAGGCAAACAAGGGTTAATTAACTAGCCCAAGGTTACACAGCTTGTAAGTGTCTGAGGCGGGAGTTTTGGGTCTTGCTAACTTCAGTTCCAGTGACCTCTCTTCTGCACCACCAGCCTCCTTTAAGTGTCAAATGTGTGATTTGAGCCTAGGTTCAAAATGCCAGGTCTAGCATTATCTACTAGACCATATTGTTTCTAATACCTAATACATGAACATCCAAGCCCTTGATGAATTCCAATAAGGGAGAGCATACTACTTCCCAAAATAGTCCATTCTACCCTGGGTTAACTAGTTTTTGGGAAGTCACATGTTTATGGTCCTACGTTGGGAATGGGCTATTGCTGTGGAGAATGAATACAGGGAGACCAATTGAATCAATGGTTGGGGTTGGAGGGAAGTGGTGTGAAGGGCCTAGATAAGGGTAGTTTTGATGTAAATAGCAAAATGATTGGATATGGGGTGAGGAAAGGTAGTAAAAGTAGAACGTGTCTCAGGTTGTGAACCTGGATACCTGGAATATAGCTATTTCAATCAAAATAGGGAGTTCAGAGAAGTTGGAGATGCCTGTGGAGATGCAGCATGGGAATACAGGATAGAGGTTAAGGTTAGATGTCTATGTCTAGGTGGGATAAAGGGTACAACAACTGGAGTTGACTTTGGCAGAAAGGACCACTTTATCCTTTGTAAAATGGAGCAAAGAAGAGTGGAGGATAGATGACCTTAATATTTTCTTTTGCCTGAGGCAGGCCCTATATGCTGACAGAGAGGAGGGAAGTGATGGTGTAGGTGGAGTGAGAAGAGGTTTTGTGGAGCAGCCACAATGGGGAGTAACATATTTAATCAGAATAAAAAGAGGCATAGCAGTGAAAAGTCCAGTTGAGATGAACATAAATTTGACCCAGTTACCGTGATTCTGTGGCTTCAGCCTATGAGCAGGAATGGAGAAAGTAGTAGGTGAGTGTAATGGTTGTAATTTAGGGTTCGGGTTTGGCAAGAGATGAGTAGGGTTAAGACAGTGGGAGGTGTGATTCAAGGTCAAGGACAATACAGAGTTGAACTTGTTAAAAGCTCAAGATTTTGGAGGGAGGAAGATGATACCAAATCAGAGGTGATATACTGGGAAGAATGGAATGACAACATTTTGGTGAGGTTGGTAAATAGGTTTTGAAAGTGGTGAGGTTCAGAGAGAGCTAGAAAGATAGATTTTAATCAACTAAAGAAATGTTATTGTGAGTATGGAGGTAGAATACTTGTGAGTGGTAATGAGGTAAAGTATATAACCGTTCCCATATATGGCTGAAGTAGAGTGAAGATGCAGATCATGGGAATTAAGGAGGGTGACGATGGTATTTGGGGTACTTCAGCATGTATATTGAAGTCTCTGAGTATAAGGACAGGTTGAGACGGAGAGAAAGACTTAGCTAGGTATTGAACAATGTTAACGAGAAATGAGGTAGACCTGGGTGTCAGTAGATAATAACCTCTATGCTCTGCTTAGGATGCTCTAGCTGGATGAGATAAACCTCAAAAGAAAGGAGACTGCTGAAAGTGGCAGGTGAGAGGGTCTGGAAGTCAGTCAATGGGCATTTAGTGCTTACCATGTGCCAGGCACTGTGCTGGGGATATAAAGCCAAAAAATCACTTCTATAATGTAGAGAATATGAGCCAGGTACTGAACTCATTGAGGTAGGCGTGTCCTGGAGGTTGTTGGGTAACAGCTACCAGAATCATGATTGGGTGATAAATTCAAGAGCCGTCTGCATAGAGGTAATAAAGCAATGTAGGTAGATGAAATCACTAAAAGAAAAAATGTGATGGGTGAAAAGATTTAGAGCTATATTCTCCCTCCATTATGTCTTCTAGAACCCCTTTTCTGTTAATAAATTAGCCTTCATTGTTAGATCTCTTCGTTGCTGGCATGCTCTGTTATCTTAGTCAAAAAAACCTGCCCCTCCCCAGAAAACAGTCTTGTTTTGCCTGATTACATTCTCTAGTACTGGATGTATGCTTTCTCATGCCTCTGACACTTTGGGCCAAGCAGAGAAATAGGCATACGTTTTGCTCTTCACTGCCCCTTCCCTTGGTCCCCATTTTTGTATTGCCCACTCCTTTATTTCCATCTACCTCAACCTTCCTGCTTCCCCAATCCCTACCAATGTTCTGCTCTAAATCTGCCCACTCCTTCCCCTGTGCCATCTGGAACATGTGCTCCATAATTAAACTTCCCTTTATCTAACCTTTCCTCCCTCCTTTAATATTCTGGCATTCATAGAGACCTGACTCCTTCCTGATGCCGCTGCTTCCCTGATGGCCCTTTCTAGTATTAACTACGTTTTCTCTCATACCCCTGACTCATGGTTTTGAAGTAGACAGGAGGGTCAGAATATACTCTTGTTCCCACCCCACCCCCCCATTTCCACTTATAGACTCTTTCTCCACCAGTATCATTTAGCAGCCTCTCCTCCTGAGAGGTTCATGCAATTGAAACTGATCACCTACTCAAGATACTGAGAGACTTCAGAAAACATTGATAGACCCTGAAACATCCTAACTTACTAGTTCTTCAACTTAATCATTTTCTTCTTTCAAAGCCTGGATCAGGTGACACCTCCACTGAATCTTTCTAACCTCTCTAGTCCTCCCCAAACGCCTCTCTTTCCCCCAATAAAAACTGTATTCTAATGTTCTTTTTGAACTTTGGTTCTCTTCTTTAGCCATATCACATTCTTCTTTGGATCATACTAATTTGTCTCTGAGTATAAGGACAGGTTGGGATGGAGAGAAAGACTTAGCCAGGTATCTATGGTACAGTACCCACACCTAGCATAGTGTCTTGTAGAAGATTGGCAAGACAATTTTTTTTAATTGAAGCATCTTTAGGGATCTCCTGCCATAGCAATTAATATCTCCTACCACAGTGAATCTTAACATTTATACTAGAAAATTCTTTTGAGACTCATCCTCTTGAAAACCTAAAAGGAATCTATTACCTCCTCTCCAGGCAGCTGATTCAAGGTGCTAAGTGCTAAGGTTATTATCCCTGCCCCCCAAAACAACCAAAAAATCTATAGTCTTTGCAGGTATCTCTAAGCAAGAGTAGCTTCCCACTGGAGACTTATATATGTAGTATTTCTCTAATAGGAAAGTAGCCAAGGAATACGTTTGCATGTTTCAGATACTGCCTTAAGTACACTCTAGTCTGACTATTCTTCTTGTAACCCTTATCAAAGGCCTCTTTCCTGATGTCTCCTTGTGGCATAGAGGTGACCCGTGGGGTTCCCAAAGGCAATACCTGTGGAGCACAAGCTAGAAGAGCTTTGACTATGGCCTGGTAACATACGATGTAGGCAGATTCTGGGAGGTGCTCCCAGGCCACGTGGCACCTCCCTGAAGTGAAGCAAAGCTGCTAAAAATAATGCAAGAAAAGATTTGCCCAACAAATTCCTAGCTCAAGCACTATGATACAGAGAAACACTGGTATGCTGGAAAGAATGGCCTTGTCGTTGAGTCCTGGGTTGAAATTCTGTCTTAGAGCTGTTTTGGCTGTAGGACTTTGGACAAACCATTTAATCCCTCTCAGCCTCAGTTTCTTCATCTGTAAAATGAGGAGGATAAAACCTACAGCACCTACCTCATTTGAGTTAAATGAGATGCCTGCGAAGCATCCTATAAGCCCCAAAGTGTGTGTGTATTTGCTGCTGTTTTTACTGTGGATTCAAACTCAGACTTTTCAAGTTTAAGGTCTTCAACTCATATTCCTAAAGTAATCTTCAAAAAAAAAAAAAGACAAGCAAACCTGGAGTGTTTTTTCTAAGGAATCATTGTGGATACATTTAACAAATGTCTCCATGCCTGTATGTGTATTGCTCTGTGCTAGACACTTGTAAGAAATACAAAGAATAAATTATAGTCACAGCCCTCACATTGCATATCATCTTAATTTGTGACATATGGGGCAATGGAGGAATATCTGTACCAGAAGAAGAAATTACCAATAATGATTATGCAGTAATGCCCAGGTCCTTCTAAATCTGGTCCACTCATCCCCACTCCCTCAATACATGCTTCCTAATTTCAATTAAAAAAAAATTGAGGTTATCCAACATGAACATTGGGACAGCTGGTGGCACAGTAGATACACCACCAGGCCTACGATCAGGAAGACCTGAGTTCAAATCCAGCTTCAAACACTCTGTGACCTTGGGCAAGGCAGTTAACCCTGTTTACCTCGGTTTCCTCATCTGTAAAATGAACTGGAAAAGGAAATGGCAAACTAACCCAGTATCTTTGCCAAGAAAGCCACAAATGAGATCATGAATAAGAAATGATTGAAAACAACTCAACAATAACGACAATGTGAACATTATCAATTCTCTATCAAAAAGCTCTCTGAGTTCATCTATCCACTCCTACCTCAGAGGAAGCCGTAGTCTTCCTCTTTGCCAAGGCCATCCCTTCCACATGTTAGCTAATAGTAATAACAGCACAATTTAGATCGATTATCAGGTTTGGAAAGAGTCTTCTTTCCAACAATCCCATGAGGTCGGCGGCACAAAGCGTTACAAATAAAGAAAATGAATCTTATCAGGTTAAGCATCTTCCCCGTGGTTACCGAAGCCAGTGCAGACAGGAGTCAAACTTGGATCTCCTGACTCCTCTCTACCCGGCTGCCTCTAACCTTTGCCCCCATTTACTCCTTTGTTTTCCTAAATGCACCTTGTTCCTTCAGTCTCCCTTTCACCTTCAGTTTCTTCCTCAAATGGCTCCTTCCTTTCTGCCAAAAAAAAGTGCTGAGATCTCCCCTATCCTGAACAGCTTCTCACCTGACTTTCAGTACACCCCGTATGTTCTTTGCTTTGCTGTTAGACATCTAGAAATCCTCCACTTCCTCACCACCCATTTACCACTGCAGATTTTCATCACAGCAGTGGAGAGCAGCTTAAGGAGAGCTGGAGAGTGTCCAGAGAAGGACAATCTGGAGGGTGAAGGGCCTCAAGTCTACATCAGATGAGGATCATTTGAAGGGCAAGGGGAAAAGAAGACTCAGTGGCTGTGGGTAAGGGAGAGATATGAGAGTTTTCTTCATGTATCTGAAGGGCTTACATGGAAAAGGGAGTAAAATTGTTTTTTTTTGGCCCCACAGGGCCAGGAGCAAAGTACGAAAGTTGTAAAGATGCAAAGTTATACTTGATATCAGGAGAAACTTCCTAACAATTAGAGCTGTCCAGAAACCCAGCCAAGACGGGGAAGCGGGAAGAAGGGAAACAGAATTGACATCAGCTGGTTGCCAGTTGCCTTTCCTTCAGACTTTATGGAATCTCCCACATGCCTCGGTGCCCTAGCTTACTTTCCCCTCTGTTTCTTAGTTCTTGGCTGGGCATTGTTGTTCCACAGGGATGCATCTCAGAGAGACAGCCTCCCATCTTCCTATACTTCCACTTGGGCTGCATGGGGTTGGTGGGGGGCGGGGCGCAGAGTTGAATTCCGTTGTTTATTGCTTTGGGATGTTAGACAAGCAATAGGGTGGGGTTCAGGAGGCAGTAGCTAGTAGAGACTGCAGTAGCGGCTAGGAAATTGCTGAGTAGGTCCCAGAGTACCAGCCTCTTGGTTGGGTTGTGCTTCCCAGAGTGCAGAGGTTAGTGGAGGATGACGTGCTGAGTGAGTACATTAGGTATGAGAGATTAGCCTTCTCTACCTTCTTCTCTAACTCTTCTGGTTCATGGTTATTATCATGTTAGCGTTCTCATTGTCTTAGACTGTGGAGACAGCTTTACTTGTGCATAATCTTGCACATAATCTTTGTGCATAATCCTTATTTTGGGCTTCACCTCTTGTGAATATTCCTTATTTTGGAGAGGTTTTGACGGTCATGAGGATCAGAGAAAATGTCTAGTCCTCCATCTTGTAGTCCATAAATCCTCAATACCCATTTATTAATCACCTACTATGTGCCAAGCACTGAAATAATAAAAAAACAAAAAAGTAAGCGAGAAATTTATTACACTCTATTAGGAGATACAACATGTGCACATAGATGGGCATATAAAATATATACAATATAAAATTTGAGGTAATTTGTTGGGGAGACATAGCAACTGGGGAAAGGAATCAGAAAAGGCCTTGGTAGAAGCTGGCATTTGAGCTAAGCTTAGAAGAAAACTAGAGAGTCTAGGAGGCAGAAGTGATGGAGAACATTTCAGGCATGGGGATCATTTGTGATAAGGCTGTTCTAGCAATTGCAATGTTAATTATAAGAAACAGCAAGAACACTTGTTTACCTAGATGAGTTGTCACCAACTCTATTCTTTCCATTGAAATGGATGACCACCAGTCCTTAACCATCTCCCTTGCCCCCACCTCCTAAGGCCTTCCAGATCTTGTCTTCTCTGCCTTTACATCATTCAGACCTTGGATACTATCATCTGACTGACTAATATATCCAAGGACCCCTGAGCCTTTCTGGGGGTCCCACAAATTCTCCCTTAGGATGTATAGGCCTTTCCATCCATCTTGTAGACAACTGTATATTCTCCCATAGTTAGAATATGAGCTTGTTGAGAGCAGAGACTGTCCCACTTTTTTCTCTTTGTATCCCAAGAGCTTGGCACATAATAAGAAGGGTCAATAAATGATTTTCATTCATTCATCAGAATGCAGAATTTAAGAAAGAGAGTAATGTATAGTAAATCTGGAAAATAGGTTTGAGGCAGGTGGTAAAGGAGTTTAAATGTCAACAGAGCAGTTCATGTTTGATTCTCGATGTAATAGGAAGCCGCTGGCTTTTACGGAGCAGGAGAATGCAATGGAAGGACCAGTGCTTTAGGAGAATTGCTGTGGCAGCTGTGTGCAAGATGATTTGAAGAAAGGAGAGATGATGCAGAGAGACCAATCTGAAGGCTATCGCACTAGTAGCAGAACAGGTGGAAGGGGGATAAAGGGCCTGAACCGGGGCCATTGTATAGTCATGGGGAGGAGGTGATATATTTGAGAGGTCATAAGATCATAGAATTAGAGCTGGAAGGGAATCAACCACTGTCCCCACTCATTTTATAGCATCGCTCCAATAGCACATGGGAAAGTTGGGAGTTGAAGCTAGATCCTCTGACTTCAAATTCAGTATTCTTCATTCCATCCCACGTTGCCTTGGTAAGGTCACAGAGGTAGGTAGCAAGTGCCAGGGCTGTGATGCCAAACCCAGTGTACCTTCCACTGGACCAGACTTTTATGGAGGAAGAATCAATAAAACTTGAGAACTGATTGGATTTGGGGCCAGAGGAGGTGAGTGACAATGAGAAGTGTTGATAACAGGGAGCCAGAATGACTGGAAGAATGGTGATGGCAAAGTTAGGGAGATGTGGGTTTAGTATAGAACTCAGGATACCTATGGACCCCTTCTCAGAATAATGCTTTAAAACACACATCCCCTTTCCTCTACACACAATTGCCAATGTTAGGTTTCCCTGGTGACATATCCTTTTCAGAACACAGGTCAATTAAAAGTTTCTCCATTCTCTCCTGAGGATGTGGACATACCTATCAGTCATACCCAATGTATATGTAAATAACAGGGTGGGGAGATGCAAGGCAGAGCATCCCATGGAGGCAAAAGCACATACTTGACTTGGGGCAAAAAAGACCCAGAAGGCCTACGTTTTAGTTTCTAAGCTGCCACTTAATAATTGTGTGATCTCAGACAAATTACTGAACTCAGGGGTGTATGGAGTGTTCAGGGAGGACCCGCATCTCTCATGTGAGGACTTGCTGAGCCCTTTTCAGGGCTGCTCTTCCACCCTTGGTGTCTACCTTTCATCCAATTCTCACAGATGACTCCAAGAATCTGTAGCATGCATGGTGGCCACACCCTGGTAAACTGTCTCAGCAGACAGGCTAAAACAGGTTGAGGGTAACCGACAAGCCTCAGATCCATCAGTGAATGAGTTGGCTGTCTACCCCAAGCATGTGAAGGCTTCTCCCAGAGGAATGGGCAGACGAGAACAATTTGTTCCAATGGCCATGGAGGCAGGTGTTGTGGAGTACTTAAGAGTCTGGCCAGGATTCGAATATGCCAAGGTCATCCGTTGCATCTTGAGCCATCGCCAGTCATGCTGACTTGTTTTGCCACTGGACTCTGGAAGAGGGAGTGAGGCTGATGACTTTGTGCAACTCTGCCTCCCTTAAATCTGTTTCATCCACTATTTTGCCCTAACATTATGATGTCAATGGGCCTTTTTGAAAATGAAGGAGCGCCACCATCACTGCCAATTGTACTCAGCCTCTGTTCCATTCTCTTCCATTCCATCGAATTAGTCTAGTTCACTAGAATCTAGTGACTAGATGATTTCTGAGATACCCAATGGCTATAACATTCTGTACTGTGTCTTCATTGGACTTTGCTTGGAATATAACTAAGGCTCAAGAGACATCTGACGGGGATCATCAACAATTTATTTAGTGTCCATGGCTATTTTTTATAAATATAAATAGGAACAAATATGAATGCTGCTGCTGCTGCTACTACTACTACTATTACTACCACTAGTAGTTCTAGTATTACTACCATCTCCTAGAATTTTTATGATGGTGTCGGTTTTGCAAAGTGCTTTATAGATATTAGCGCACTGGATATTCACAACAACCCTGTGAAGTAGATGCCATTATTATCCTAATTTTACAGTTGAAGATTTGAACTCAGATCTTCCTGACTCCAGAGTCAATGCTCTCTCCACTGGGCATGGTTTTAGATCACTACACAAATAGCTTTGGTCCGGAAGACAAACTGCTTGTATTTATGTGAGGTAAAGAAATATCAAGCCTTATTGGACAGACAACAGTTCACCAATATAGTCTGACAAGTGCAAAGTTGGATGTAATCAGAGACGGGTAGCCACGTTAGTCAACTGTGAGTTCTGCATACACTATAGGCTAGAGAAAACCAATATGGATACAGATGCCCTCTCTTCTAGGTGCTGTGTGTCTGAATCGATGTGAAAGCAAAGGCAAAGATGATACAAAGGGAACCAGGGCATTAAACCAAGAAAGCACCCTCTGATAAGTCTGGAACTTTCACCTGGATGGTATCATTAGTGAACATAAATGTAATTCACTTGAATTAGTAAATGAAGCGTTTATTAAGAGCTCACTAAGGGCAAAGCCCTGAGGATACAACCAGAAGAGTGGGACAGTCCCTGTTCCCATGGAGCCCACATTCTAAATGAGGGACACAGTGTATATAGATTTCAGCTGCAAGTCAGACGGAAAGGTGCCATGGTCCTTAGGGTACAGCAGCAAAACTGACGGTAAGGTCTCTTCTCTAATAACATTTCTACTGGTACGATCACCAATTTCTT
Source organism: Phalanger gymnotis (assembly GCA_028646595.1). Taxonomy (NCBI): domain Eukaryota; kingdom Metazoa; phylum Chordata; class Mammalia; order Diprotodontia; family Phalangeridae; genus Phalanger; species Phalanger gymnotis. The sequence continues at coordinate 72,802,355 of CM053627.1, read as the reverse complement.
ATGAATAATTCAACAGTACCAAAGACTTTGGTAACAAGAACTTTCTGTTCTGAGTCTTCAATAGACGTGATTGTAATACCTGCAGGTTGTAACTTACAGGCTGTAACTGAAGCCTTTGCTTCCTGAGATGATGGCCATGGACATTGGTCTGGAAGCACTGACATTTCCAAGACTCTTGGGTTCTGAGTCCTGGCTGTCTCCATAAGGGTCTCAGGGGAAATGGAGGTGGTGGTAGTAGTCTGACCTTCCTGGTGCACATGGTCTCCTGTTTCTCCCTCAAGGTGCCTTGCTATTTCAGCTAGACTGGCTTGCCTGCCCTGTGAGTGGCAGTTGGTTGATAACTGGGGGCGCCTTCTCCATAGGAGTTGCCGCCCAGGACGATGGCTTGTCTGGAAGGTCTGATAATTGGACGTGGGAGGGTGCTGCCATCCAGGGCTCTTGGTCTTATCTGTTGGTGGCAGGTGGTCAAGCAGTTACTACCGGTGGTGATAGGGAGAGTGGGCCCCTTACTCCACAATGATTTTTCCCCTCAATGATGGCTGTGGAGACTGGGCTGGAAGCACATCTGGTGATTTGGGGGACACAAGGCTCTTGGGCTTGGCGCCCTAGTTTGTCTCCATCAGTGTGAAGGGAAATAGCGGTGAATGTGGTGGTTCAGTTTGCCTGTCTCCCACTTGGGGAGCTGAAGCCTTGCTGCTTCAGCTAGTCTGGTTTGTCTGTCCCGTGAGGAGCAAATTTCCTGGGATAACTGATGTCAAGAGCAGCTGCAGGATGCTACAAGAAGTCTTACAGGTAAAACAAGGAAGATGTGACCCTCAGAGATTCAAGATTAGCTCCCTAGAGGGCATTCTATTATTAAGAAAGTGGCAGAATTTGGAATTATGCCATTGAGTGCTGCACTAAACTACGACAGTTCCAACACAAATTACAATAAGCCAGTCGGTATCATCTCAGGCCTACGGTCCACGGCCTTTGATGATTTTGGATCCTTGAGACAGGACACAACTCTGGGTTTGGTGTGAACAGATTCTACAAGCTGAAGATGACAGCGGATGAATTTTAAGAAGTATGAGACCGTGCTTGGTGTGTCCAAGGAAAGAGCTCCTACTCATCATACTGCTTACCCTAGAGAGTACGAACACCAGCGCATCCCTGAAGCTGGCAGGTCTACATTATTCAAGCAGCATCTTCATGGCAACAGAACATTGGATATACACAGGCTTGTGCGACCAGGAGCCATTGCAGTACAAAAGAGGGAATCCTCTGGGTATGGCTTCCCTGCCAGGATCCATTCTGACCCAAATGGAGATTTAAAGAGCAAACTACTTAAGGAAGTGATAGGTTGATAGGAATCAAGGAGTCTAAAACTACATCTGACTATTCTCAAGGAGGCCTCAAGCCAGAACATTTTAATCACATCTCACTGTATATGTAGGGGACGCTTGCAGTCTGAGGAAAAAGTTCAGCGGAGTCAATGCATGGACTTTCTAGTTCTATGTCACCTAGAACAGAATGACATAGGCTTTGCTTTACACTTGCTAATAACTGGGCAAGAGCCTATCAACTTACGATTTAGAATTTCAGAAACAATCAACGAGCATTATACTTAGGTGCCAATATTGTGGGATGATACACTTAGAGCTGGGAGAGACCTTCATCCCCTCATTTAACAGATGAAGTTAAGGAGTTTGCCCAAGGTCATAGAGGTAGTAGGTTATGGAGGTGGGAGCTGAACCTAGCCCATTGACTTCAAATCCTGTGCTCTTTTTAGTGTTATCATCTGTGAGAGATCATTTGAAGTCAGTCAGTCAGTCAATCAACAAACATTTGAAGGAGGCCTATCACTTAACTCGGTTGGTGAGAGGTATGCAAGAAACAGTATGAGGCTTGAATTTGCCACCAAAGACTCCAGCTAGGGGACAGGGTCCTGCTTTGAATTCTTAATGGCCAGGGAAAACACAAGATAAGCTACCTCAAACTAGGTAGCTAAAAAATGAAGTCACTAGAGTGTGGGTGGGGCAAAAACTACCTGTTACCCATAGTTAATTGGACTCTCTGGCAACCAGGAAGACAAAAGCAACAAAGGGCTGGGGGTCTCCAAGAAGGGCCTAGCATTCATCCGTTGTACTGGAAAGTTGGTACCAGATGGTGCCCTACATTGGCGAGGACCTGTAAACGTTCTTAGCATTTGGCGCTTAATATCAGAAAATTGTGAGGAACTATGCTGTCCCTGCTAAGACACTTACAGATGTCCTTCACGGGATGAGGAGAACAGGAAAGTCCAAAAGGGGCAATTTAGTTGGAACCACATGGCACCAAATGGAGACAGCTAACCCAAGAAATGTGCCCAGGCCTTTAAGGATTTAATGATGCCCTCACCTGGTGGCATGGCATGAAGGTCACAGAAGGGTGGTGAGATGTGATCTGGGGTCAGCTTGGCATGAACTCTCACCCATCAGGAAGAGACAGACTATCCCTCTTTGGGTTTAAAAGATACTGTAATTATCTTACCTTGGATTACACTTCAACCTGTATTAATTTGTCTTCAAATAGCATAATCTCAATATTGTTGCTGTTCTCTATACACTGACATCCGAATGAAAGGCTGGCATGTGAATGACTATCCATCAGACACAACTGAGAAAAGATGTTGATGCTCTAGTCCCAAGCCAAAAATACAGGGTTTCATAGCAAAAAAGAAAGATACAACCAGGCTGTTTTTTACCATCACTATTTTTAATATAATTTTATTTGACAGAAAATATCGACAACTTTTGACAGCTGAAACAGTGTGAAAACAATACAACTTCTAAAATAATATGAAAGTATATCATCTTTTCCTGAAACCTAGCATTGGGATTTGTCTTTTCGTAACCTAAGATAATAAGCAACACAATAATCTCTTCTCTTTTCACTTAGTGCCTATGAAAATGCAGCCACAGATGTCATACTCTTCAGCTTAAGTTCCTTATCTTCCAAATAAAATAACCATTGAGAATTAAGCGTACTTCTAATGCAAAGGTTAGTTAGCATAGTCATCTAAGATCAGTGGCAGAACTCATATTAAGTATAGCTGGAGCAAAGTCGGTGCAGGGTAAAGATCACACATACAGTAGTGGCCAGCTACGTGGAAGAGGTAGACTAAAATCTTCGTCACAGTTTCATGGAAAAGATGCAACCGTTCACACCTACGCCCTGGTTTACGAGTTGTAGTTTTGTAATTAAGGCTGCATCTTTTCCTTTGTAGAAAGTAACCTAACAGAATGAAAGCACATAGGGCTGCTGATAAGCAATACTTACACTGTCCCAGAGGGATACCTTTTCTATTTCCTCTGGATGTGATGTAGAGGCCACACCTAGACAACTGGAGAAGAGGTGGCCTGATAATCATGGTGCATAGCAATTACCCTTTTGGTCAATTATGGAAGAATTCATGGATCCCATATAGTATTTAACCTGTGGAAAATTTAGATCTGATTGTCTCAGGTTTAGGAATTCAAGACTCTATGGTCATCCTTACCTAAGGGTTTCCTCCCCGTATGTCAGTGTAAACAACGTTTGTTTACATCCACTTTTGAGGTCGATATTGCAAATATATCTTGCATATATACATCTATATTACAATTCTGGCTTGATTACAATTATGGGGGTAAAAGTGGAGGCAGTCAATTAAAGTGAATGCCATATTTACTTTGTTAAAAATGCAATACAAGCATGTTCTAAAAGTTTCTAAGTCATTTGTTTGTAACACAGGACCCATTTTCCTTTAAAACCAATGTTAAAAAATGACTGATTGGTTCCTAGGCTAACTCATAAAAACCTACTTAGTATTCAATGAATAATAATACTGAATAGTAGCTTGTGAACCCCTTCAAGTCATCCCATGACTTGGGCCCAAACTTATCAACTGCTACAGGAACCCAATAGTGGCCATTATGGTCAGTCAGGCCTATAGTCTTCCTACATCATACTCAAGTTGAATGTGGCTGATTTTCCATGTACTTAAGTGACCATACAGAATCTACTGAATACTATTAGTAGTCTTAATGGTAATAAAATAAAGCATATTCATAATAGTGTAGGGTAATTTTAAACCTTACACAAAAAATGCAATGGAGGGTTTGTAAAATACTGCAAAGAAGGAAAACAAATATAAGCCAACATAAAAAAAATAATGCAAGTTATTACTCTGTTCACTATGGGTTTTTTTTTTTTTCTGATTCCCTGCCACTAGGTAACTGCTAATTCTTTTCCCGTGGGGATTTACATTATGATTGGATCATTAGGATGACCTAATCAGATTCCAAATAATTTTGTACAAAAATAATTTACCTATATCTTTCACTATAATAGCTCATTAAATGTACATTAATACAAGTGGTCACACAGGTTACATAGTGATAAGCAGAAAAGGGGGTACTTTTTACCCATTTTAGGAAAGAAATGTTAATTTGCATGTTAATTTAAATTTACTTTTAAAAATGTGTTGTTGAAAAATAGTTACACAAACAATTTTTAAAATTCCTTTTGAACCTTTTTTAGTTAAAAAAAGGGAGCTATTTATGTTGGGCCTACATTCTTTGCTGAGCTTCTGCACAACTGCTGGTGGTCACATTTTTTCCTAAGTTAGTAACGATGAGAACAAAAGTTTTTAAGAACTTTAAAACCCCTTGGCATACATGTAGCATATAAAGATTTATCACGAGTGCTATAGTTAATATAAAAACATTTGATAAGTTTTTCACATAGTTAATTCAGTAAATACACTCCTCGCTGGTGTAGGGCTAGAAAAGAACATTTATTTCCTTAAGGGGAACCAGCAATATTTAACTATGTTGTTCTTCATAAATAGAGTGAAATGCTTTAACTTAGTAAACTCCTGTGGTTTTTCTCCTTTTTTAAAGCAACTACCAATTATAAATATTATAGGATGAAGGCAAATGAGTATGTAAAATGAATGCTTCAAGGAGTAATGTAGAGGCATAGCTGCAAAATTATTTTATCTAGCTGGGAAAATCTTAAAAACCTCCATTATTTCTGAAAGTTCTGTTAAATGAAAAGAGAATGAAGGCTGCCCAGTGGGCTAGAGTCCTGTGCACATTCATACTTCTATTTCAAAGAGAGATTTCTATATATAAGCAGGAAAATTAGGCTCTTGTTTTCAAAGTTCTCAAACAGCACAGATGATTCATTCAATTATGATTCATGACAAAGACTGAAGATGCAACTGTAAATCTGGATATGAGAGAGGGTATAAAGTATGATGAAGGACCAGGAAGGGAAGGAAGTTGGGGCAATATTAGGGAATGCTATCTGTAGCGAGGTCAAAATTGGGTAAATATAGCTGCACTACCAAGCCTTGGCAGGGTGGGATTTACAACTAGAATGTGGCAATGGAAGTGTGAATGTTGTACAAAAGAGATGTTTTTATAAGTGAAAATCCATAAATGTGAGGAAAAGACATGTTAGAAAATATTCGGGTGAAGATAAAAAAGTGTTAAGGTGGAAATAAAACTACACACCTTCTGACTAGCAGAATGGAAGGTCCTTGAGACCAAGAAGTAATTTTTTTATGTCACTGTTTCCCCAGAACAATGGGTGGGACCAGTAGGCACTTAAACCAGTAGGACAACTGTTTAGTGGAGGAAACAGAGTTCCTAATAAAGGACACCAAATCAGCAGAGAGAAGACTTGGCAGTCCTGGACATGTGGAAGACCTGCAGTCAGCTTCACCCCTCAAAAGGCAGGAGGAAGGAGCAGAGGGGCTGCTGCTCGTAGCACATCAGGGAGACGAGCAGCAAGGTAAAAGAGAAACAACACGAGTCTGGGATCCAGCTCTGGCTTTGCCTTGGACCTTAGCTCTTTAAGTCACAGCGATGCTTGCGCTCTCTGCTTCGAAAGGCTATTTTGAGAAAAATATTTTACAAACCATCTAATAGTAGGGAAACGTTAAGTATTACAAAGAGTGACTGATGATTTGTGAAGAGAAACTTGGGGAAAAAAGTACAGTTCCATGATTACGGAGGGGCAGAATGCTGGTCAGTCAAATATTTACTAAAGACTATTTTTAGAAAGACAGGTTTTTAAAAATTCAGAGAAAATACATGGACATAATTTCATGATCTGTCCCTGCAGAATGATGAGGCACTAAAAATGAAATTCTAATGCTAATCACTCATGATCCTGTCAAAAAAGAGAGTAAACAGGATGACATTAATTCGTGGGGAGACCTTCGATGTCCCCCGATTTTTCAAAGGACATGTAAAAAGATGGAACTAGTAACATATAGTCTTGGAAGAATCCAGAAGAGTAGCATTTATTGTAAGAAGGGGCCAGGAAGGCTACATGTCAGAACAAGCTGAGGCTTAGGCAAAGAGGATTTCCTCTCACTAAGCTGGGCAATAAGGGCAAGGCAGAAGCCAGGTATACCATGTGGGGTGTATGGTTCAATGGTACAGGATGTAAGATAGAATAATGATTCCTATTTCACTCTGTATTGTGTGGCAAGAATGGTCTTTAGCCTTATGCACCGAAGAGGAAGAAGCAACAGAACAAGGTGAAAAGTGCTGAATGTGGAGCTAGAGAATTTGAGTTTAAAACCCGGCTCTGCCATGTAACTATGAGCACGGATGACTTGTTTAACTCTCACTTTGGGCTCAGTCTCCTTCTCTAACCAATGAAGCAGCTGGACTCCTGCCACAAGATGTGGCTAAGACTAAGAAATCTGTGTCAGATGATAATACAGTTAGGTGGATTCTTAACCGGCTGAATGACTATACCCAAAAAGCATACTGCTAGATTGTAAGCCACGTGGGCAGGCATGGTATCTTAGTTTTGCATGTACTCCAGTACCTAACACAGGACCTTATATATAGTGAATATTTAATGAATGAACAAACTAGAAAGAAGGTCCTTCATTAATATTTCAAAGATTATGGAAAATGTGAGAAGTATTAAAAGATTAAAAAATGGTAAATGTTCTGATTTTCAAAAAAAGGAAGAAGACAGAGCCTATACACTACAGGCCAATAAGCTGGACTTCAATTCCTGGGAAAATTCTAGAATGGATCATTAGAGAGATAGTCTGTTAACATCTAGAAAGGGAAGTAGAAATTATAAAGCCAATATAGTTTCATTAAGAACAGTCATGATAGTCTAGCCTCATTTCCTTTTCTGATAGATAACTGGTAGAGGACAGAATTGCTGTAGATAGGATTTCCCTTCATTTTAACAAAGCTTTTGATAAAGTTTCTCAGACTTTTCTCATGGAGAAGATGGAAAGATGTTAATTAGACAATAAAACAATTAGAAGGATTCGGATGGCTAGAAGGTTTGGATGGCTGGAGCAAGGAGTTGTTAATGGTCCTACGTCAATATGGCCAAAGGTGTCCAGGGTAGGGACCCTGGGACCTGCAGTTGGTTATGTTTGATATTTTTATCCATAACCTGAATAAAGGCTTTATGGTGTCCTCATCAAATTTTCAGTTGTCACCAAGCTTGGGGAGGGTTAGCTACCACATTGGATGACAAAGTCAGAATCCAAAGGGATCCTGATGGGTTAGAGCATTGGGTTGAATCTAATAAGATGAAATTCAGCAAAAATAAATGTAAAGTCTTATACTAAAGTTCCCTGCCTCACCCCCCCCCGCCCCAAAATCAACTGTATCAGTACAGGATCATAGAATCACAAATTTAGAGTTGGAAGGGGCCTCAAGAGGCTATGGAGTCTAATACCCTCATTTAACAGATAAGAAAACTGAAAGGTTAAAGAATTTGCTCAGAGTCACATGGTTAAAAACTTCTGGGGCTGAATCTGAACTCAGATCTTCCCGATTCCATGCCTGGTGCTCTCGCTGTTGCATTAGCTAGCTGTCTAGATGGGAGGCATGGCTGTGGTATGGCAGCCAAAAGAAGCTAATGTGCTCTTGGCCTGCACTAAGAGTGGACTAGCTCCCAGGAATAAGGAGATAAGTGTGTCTCCATACTCTGCCCTTGTCGGATCTCATCTAGAGCACCTTGTTCAGTTCCCGATGCCACGGGACTGTCCAGAGAAATGCAACCAGGATGGGGAAGGCTTTGAGTCCATTTCGTTCTAAGATGGAGAGCAGAAGAGACTGAGAATGTTTAAATGTAGAGAACACAGGCTTGGGGTGAGGGGAAGCGGGGGTTGGCTCAGGATAGCCAAGTTCAAGTATCTGAAGAGCTATCCTGGAAAAGAGGATTTGAGCTGGGTCGCTTGGTCTTGGAGGACAAAGCCAGGAACAAGAGGTGGACGCTGCAAAGAGGCACCTTTTGGCCTGACAGCAAGAAAAACATCTTAACTAGAAAGAGTCTTGGGAGGTGGTTGGCTTCTTCTCCTCGAGGGGCTGCAGGCCCGAGTGAGGTGGATGACACTGGTCAGTGATGTTAAAGTAGGGATTCCTTTTGGGTGAGAGTTGGACTAAATGGCTACTGAGGTCCCTCCCAATTCTCAAATTCTGTCATTCTGTCTCATGCAAAGTCCTTGGCCCTGCTCTGTTAAACATCTTTAACAATGACTTGAGAAAAAGACTAACACAACATGTTTATGAAACCAGCAGGTGACAGAGTTAAGAAGGCTTGTGAATACAGTGGATGACAGAATCAAGATCCCTAAAGATCCTGATGGGCTGAAATGATGGGATGAAATGATGAAATCCAGCATGATGATATTTAATATATATAAAATTAAACTCCTTTGCATGGGCTCGAAAAAATTCACCATTCGAATTTAGGAAAGGGGAGATGTCGCTTAGAAAGCATTCCATGTCAAAAAGCCTCAAGGGTTTTAGCCAATTGCAAGCTTACTTAAATCAACACTGTGATGCAGCTGCCAAAAACCCAATGTGATTTAGTCTGCATTAATAGAAGTACAGTATCCAGGACAAGTAAAGAAATAATCTCACCGTGTTTAACTTGTTCTGCTACATTGGAAATACAACCTCTTTCTAGCATAGCCTTATCAGAGTCACTGGCAAGCTGAAATGTACCCAGAGGAGGGGAGTAAGAAGAGTGAGGAGATGCTCAACTATTTCCTATGAGGACTGGCGACAGAAAGCACCGGGGATGACGTTTATCCTGAAAAAGAAAAGATTTCATCAAGACATGATGACCAAATTCAGATACTGAAAAGACTGTCTTGAAGAAGAGGGATTCAATTGATCCTGTGTAGCTTTTGAAGATGACATTTCCTAATAATTTGAACTGCCTGAAAATGAAATAGCCTGCCATGAGAGATAGCTTCTAAGTAAGAATTTGAGGGGCAGTGTAACATTATTAGAACACACGTGTGTAGTTATCCCAAGTGGAACTTGGATAACTACTTGGGGGGTAGTAATCCCTAAGGTCCTTTTAAAGTTTTTAATGATATTCTGTAATTACAAAATTTAGGAAGAAATTTCTAATAAGAGTTTGAATACAAGGTAACTTTGTTGGAATATACTTGAGTAATAAATTCACTGAATGGTTAAAACACATACGATATTGGACAGATTTTTCCAACCTAATAAGAACTGATTTTTAAGAACACTGCCTTATACACTGGTTTGTCTCATCTTAGTTGTCAAATGCAAAAAATTGCTGGTATAAACCTAATGATAAACATAATGTTCATAGTGTCAAGTACAGCCAAAGTATCAAGAATAGCCAAATGAAGGGGAAGACATTTCTTTTGTACTGATACTACGTTTCACTTGAAATAATAGTGCTTGCTGAAAAGGAAAAAAGAAAATTAATCACCCTTACTGTATAATTTATTGCATGATTTCCTTCTTTTATCATTAAGTTGATCAGGATTAAGTTCTATTTTTCCTTTTATCTTCAAAAAGACTTTTCAGCATATATACTTGAATGGCTGAAACTACCACCATGACTCCCAAATTAACCAGTGACCAAAAATTGACTCTGTCAAAGTTGCTTTCTTGTATATTTCGATCCCGAGCTTCAAATGCTCTTAGCGTGGTCTGGATGTGGCCACTCTTGCTTAACCTGGACTTGATGCTGTTGATGGATTCCTAGTGATAAATAAAACAGTTTCACAATGAAGAGTTAGCTCTCAATTAGTTAAAAAATACATCCAAGTTGTGATCATTTTCACATCCAAATGCACATTTAAGAACAAGCTTTTCAGGATACTAGTTACATTAGGTTAAATCAGTTAAATTTAATTAGGCGATATCTGCTTTTTACAAGGGGGATACAACACAGAGATTGTTTTAAATAACAACTCCTCCTTAGGGTATTTAAGTGCGTGTTGATGGATGAAGAAGCTCTATCTTACTGAATATAACTTTAATAATCAAAAGTTTAGAAATGATGTTGAAATTAATCTTGCAATTCTGATGCTAAAGAACATCCCAAAGTTGTGAAAATTAAAGTGCTATATGTAGTTAAATTAAAATGATCTTTGGATTAGGAAATCAGTTAAATTCATAATGAATTCAGTATGCAGAAGGAAGCATCCAGGACTTACAAATGAGGAACCTGAATTAAAGGCCTAGTTCCGGAATTTCTTAGCTGTGGGGTCATGGGCAAGTCATATACTTTCTAAGCTTCTCCACTTTCCTATTCTGTAAGATGGGGCTAATAATCACACCACCCACCCAAAGAGGCTGTTGTGAGAAAAGCGCTTTGTAAACTATAAAACAATCAGCTATCGTGATGCTTACCAGAATGTCTTCCAGTTTCATATCCAACAAATCTGTGCCTGTTACATATTTCTTCCAGTCTTCTTGCTCTTGTTCCTGTTCACCCATATTATCTAGGATCAATTCAAAGAAAATCACCTTCTCGGAAATGGTGCTGAATGTATTGTCAAAGCAGAACATGTAGTCCCCAGCTTCTGTCTCCACACTGCATAAAAACACACATTTCCAGTTATATTAGAACCTTGTCCTAAATTGATGAGATATTAACAAGAAGTTACATCGACAACAGTAAATACATTATTCATGATAGCTGGAGAAATAACTTCGAGTGATTCAAGGTCTCTTATCACCGAAAAATGAGAAAAATATATTTAATAATAATCCAGTTCTGGTTACCATTTATCCTGTGAATTTTGAGAAACATCAGTCAGGGCTTGTGTTAAAGACAAATAATTTTCCTTAATTCATTTTTTTTTTGGGGGGGGGAGAAGAAAAAAATCTCAAAGTTGCTTTAAAAACATATAATACTTCAGTGACATTTAATATTTGTGCTGTTTTGAATGGTTTCTATTCAGTTCAATCCAAATATGAATAAACTACTAAATAGAACCATCTTAGTTGGCAATTGGTGTGACCTATTTTTTCCAAAAGGAGTGATACTTCACACTAAAGGTTCCTGGCCTCTTTTGTGTCATGGTCCTCCTCTCTGGTGTCTGGTAAAGCCTATGGACATTTTTTTCAAAATAATGTTTTTAAATGTATAAGATACAACATAATACAATACACAGGATTTCAAAGGAAAACCATTATTCTGAAATATAATTTTCAAAATAAAAAATCAAGTTCGTGGACCCCAGAATAAGAATCCCTTCCTTACCGCATGTTTACACATAATTTTTTAGTGTTCCTTAAGACCATAGGCAGCTAGGTGGCACAGTGGATCGAGCCCCAGGCCTGGAGTCAGAAAAATGCATCTTCCTGAGTTCAAATCTGGCCTCAAACACTTACTAGCTATGTGACCCTGGGCAAGTCACTTAACCCTGTTTGCTTCAGTTTCCTCATCTGTAAAATGAGCTGGAGAAGGAAACAGCAAACCACTCCAAGCATCTTTGCCAAGAAAATCCCAAATGGGGTCACAAAGAATTGGACACAACTGATAACACTGAACAACAAGGCCAGTAATCTAGATGGATAGAAATATTCACACAATTAGGACATGAGAGTTGGGAAGGTCGTTAGAGTTTACCTAACCTAATCCCTTCATTTTACGGATATGGAAACTGAGACCCAGAGATTCAAAGGGACTTAACCAAAGCCACACATTGAATTAGTAGAACTAATAGACCTCAACTACACGACTTTCCCACTAGCAACATTCAGTAACTGTGGAGCAGGAGCAGATAAACTTGGAAAGACTGAGGATTTTCAAGTTGGAAACAGTTAGGAGAGTGGTGGTAGTAAACAGTGAGGGAATAAAGCAGCAGATGATGGGGTCAAAGCTGGGTATGGAGGCAACTTAAGAAGGAAGAATTTAGGGGAACAAGGCTGGAGTCGGAGGACCTGGGTGGAATTCTAGCTCTAACAATTCCATGGGTCTTACTTTCTGTCTGAAAAATACAGGAGTCAGATAAGATGACTCTGAGGTCCCTCCTGGCTCTAAATCTATCATCCTGGTTCAGGGTCCAGTGTTTCTCCCCTAAACCATATTGTCTTTTATTTGCTTTTAAGCTGTTTAAAGCTGGGTTCTTAACCTGGGGTGCATGGAAGGGACATGAACGTAGATCTCCAGGGTCTATGAATTTAGAGAGGAGAAAAAATTACATCTTTAGTTCTGCTAACCTCTAAGTGAAATTTAGCATTTCCTTCAATTATTTAAAAACATTATTCTGAGCAGGCCACAAGCTTCACGAGACTGCCAAAGGGGTCCACGATACAAAAAAAGGTTAAGAATTCCTGCTATAAAAGTATCACCACTTTGGAAAAACAATTCAGGCCAAACTAAGGTAAGGTTCTATTTAGCAGCCTAATCACATTTGGATTGCACTGAAGAGAAATCAAATCACTTAAAATAGCAAAAGAGATCTAGTCTATAGCAAGGGAGGGCAGCTCCTCCTGTGTGTATATGTATTTGTGTGAAGGTAATAGTTAATATTAACCCTGTCACCTGGGACTCACAAGCACTTTACTCTTGGACAGAAAGATCATACATCCAGAAGGAAATTCAGAGGCCCCAAAACATCTGGTCAAAGGACTACCTAATTAAGGCTCAGGGAGGTTCATGCCAGGTTGACCACAAGGAGATGGATGTTTTGGCCACTTAGTCACAGGACGCAGTTATCTGTGTTAGTAGGGGGATACCTACACCAAGATTGTAGGTGCCTGAAACGCTTAAATATCTGCCCAGAATACGTAATTTTGAAATCTATTTTCATTCTCAACCTTTTGCCCATTATAAATCTCTCTTAAATGTCATTCTTCCTAAATATCTTTGTTAACACAGCAAATCACTGTTATAAAGACGGATCCTTTGGTCAAACCAAACCTTGTTTATCTTTCCTCTTGCTACTTCGGAGCTCATCTGGCCATGTATCAATGGCCAAATCCTATTGTCCTGCTTCTATCTAGTAACTGAAATAATCTATATCTTTCCTTCAGGTGTTTAATACTTTTTTATCTATGATTATCACCATATTGTAGTTATTGGCCCACACCTCTCCAATTATTTAAATGAATTTTTTCTGGCCTTTTTGTGGCTCTGAGTATAAGGGCTGACCTTGTCCAGCATTTTGTGATTATTGCTCCCAGCTTCAGGCTTCTGTTTCTTGACGCCTGCTCAAGAGGAACATCTCATTCTCATCTTCTAAGATTAACTTGATACCTTTATCTTTTCCTATTTTGCAGTCATTACTTTGTGCAAGAGTAATGAGATATAATTATAAAGCAACAAGTGATTTTAAAAATCCAAATCTCATACTGTCCCCTTCAAGTCACCAAGGAAACCACATACTTGCTTTAATGATTCTACAATGGCTCAGAAAAATTTCTGAAATTGTCTCAGGGCTGGTAGCATTCTTTTGTATGTACATTATGGCGGTATATCATCATCCTGTGAGGAGACGTTAGATTTTTTTAGAAACAACCGTCGGTTATTTCGAATCTTATCTGATAACTAGCATTTACATAGCATTCTAAGGTTTGCAAAGAGCTTGATGTAAGTTATCTCATCTGATCCTCACCAAAAAAACATTTTTTCCTGTGATGTAAATGGATAAGGAAACCGATGCTGAGAAAGGATAAGTGTCTTGCCCAGGGTCACACAGCCGGCAGGTGCGTAAGGAAGTATCTGAGGAGGGATTTGAACTCAAGTCTTTCTGACTCCACATCCAGTGCACTGACCCACTGTGTCACCCAGCTGCCTAACTGTTGGATGGGGTTGAGTTGGATATCACTGTTTCTGCTTAAAAGACAAAACCCTCCAATAAATGGGTGACAGTAAGGTAAGGAATTGCTGTCCTTGTGTCTCAAGCTGACTCTGGATAGATATCAGACAATGATTGGTTATATAAATAAATCATCACTGTGTCAATCACAGCATATGTATGTGTTATCTGTCAAAATGAAAATCAGCCTATCAACTGTACTGCACCAGAGTTCACTGTCAGTCTCTTGCCTAATTAACTGGCAGCCTAACAGCTTACTTACCTATGGACTCCATCTGATTTTCTCTGTTCAAAAGCAATGGTTTTACCTTCTGGAGATGTAAGGTGGAAATCAATGTCTAATCCTGCTCCATCTAAAACCTGTGAAGGGAAGAGAAGTAAAAGACTCATTTAAAATACTGAAAAAAAGTTTTAGAAAGTAGTTTTTATATGGAATGCCCTGAATGTCATTAATAATGTATCATTCTATAATTTCGTAATTGATTCATGGAAATATTCCACAGTATAAATTAATCCAGTACCAAGAATGAATTGGAGAGGGGTGAAGAAGACAAAAATGGCTGTTAGAATTTATTGTAATAGTCCTGTAAAAGGGTGGTGGCAAAGGAGGGGACAGATGTGAGAGAAAACGTGGCAGTAAAATGGACAAGATTTGGCGAGTGAGGTATGGAAGAAACAGAGGTTGAAGATAATAAAACCAAGGCTTTAAAAAGTGACACGAGGAGGAGCAGGTTTGGGGGAAACTCAATTAAACACGATTCTGGTAATACTAAGTTGGAGGTACCAGCAGAGCATCTACTGTCTTGATGATTCTTGTAGATCGGAAGGGATGTGGGTCTGGAGCAAAGTTAGGGCTAAAGATACAGATCTGGGAATCACCTGAATAGAAGTGAAGAAAACTGCCAATAGGAAGAATATATACATATGTACCCACACACACACACACACGCACGCGTGCACGTGGAGAAGGAGGTGGCCGAAGAGCGAATGATACGCAAAACCAATATTAAAAAATCAGGTGGACAAAGAGCAGCCACCAAAGAAGAAAGAAATGGTTTAAAAGGTGGGAGAAAACCGAAATGGTATGTTGTTTCATGATCCAAGTCAGAAGGAATGTAGTATTCAAGTGTTAAATGCTACAGAGAAGTTATGGATGAGGACCAACAAAAGTTTGCTAGATTTGGTGAGAAAAGGAACCACTGGTGACCTCTGAAAGAG
Source organism: Phalanger gymnotis (assembly GCA_028646595.1). Classification (NCBI taxonomy): domain Eukaryota; kingdom Metazoa; phylum Chordata; class Mammalia; order Diprotodontia; family Phalangeridae; genus Phalanger; species Phalanger gymnotis. The sequence continues at coordinate 72,787,033 of CM053627.1, read as the reverse complement.
TAGTCATTATACTAGAGTTGTAGGGAGAGCAGCTAGATTTTAAATATCTGAGGAAAAGATGATACCTTTTATTCTGGAAAACACTGTGTATTGCTGACTATGTAATTTTAAGTCTGTTGTCTCTAAAAATAGTTATCTACAATATGTCTTTTTTTTTGCTATTCAAATGAATTCAAAAGGCTACAAATATTTTATAACTAGATGGTGTTTAAATTTTTTGAAAGGTCAAGATGCCAAATAGAACAGCTTTTGATGCATAGGATCCATTATCAGCTTTGGTGGAAGCCTAGGTGTCTGATAAAAATTAGTCAGAAAACAATTCAAGCACTACTATTATTCTACTTTTTAACAAGAAATTTTCTGATAATTCCACTATCAAATGATTATTTAAGTGGTACCCAAACAGCTAATTGGAGTCATAAAATGGCATAAGGCAGCAGCTTTTCTTAATTAATACTATTTGCTTGAGGTCTTTTTTTATTTGAAAAACACAACAACAAACCTCCAAAACAAGTGAAGGATTGGTTCGTGTTCATTTGTTTTCTGGTTTATACTTATACAACCAGATGGTCACATATGGCAAGTGAACCTGGAGTGAGAAGGAATAAGTCTTTTCCTTCCCATGGACACTAACCAGCCCAATTTCAGTTTCATTTCATATTTCATACATGTGCAGATGTATAAGCCCAGCCCATACTTTACTTTTAGGTGTGTAAGCTCTCCAGAAGAAATAGCACAAAATAGTCAAGAAAGTTTGGGAAAACTGTCATTCCTGGAAGCCAAAGGTGAATGGAGCCTGGTATAGCATCAGGAAGTTATCAGAGAAACTGCAAAGAACTGAAACTTTGGAAGTTTCAAAGGGTACAAAAATCTAGGAAGCCCTCCAGTAACCTGTCTCCAAGACCTGCGCTAAATTTGTGTTTCTGCCTGAGCCACACAAAAGGGGAAACAAGCATGAAAACGATTCTGAGAAGGTATAAAGGAACATTCAAATCATCTAAATGGCTCTTAACCTGTTTTCCTGAGACACTTTTGGACATAGCAATTATGATAAAAAAGCCACCTAAGAATGACCAAAACTTACTCGTGTTGGCATGAACGAACAAAACTGAAGCTCTGGCAGAGTTTTCATCATTTCTTCCAAATGAAACTTGGGACTTCAGAAGAGGAAGGATGGTATAGAATGTTAGTTGTCTAAGAAGATGGCATTGATCCAGAATTTGATTTTCTGGACCATGGCTTAAGATACAGAAAAATGCACTTTTAGTTGGGGTTGGAGCGTAACTAATGAGGACTGGGAAGAATATGTCTGTTTAGAGACATGACTGGATTAAGAAGGCTTTAAACTAAAAATGGAAAGGCGAACAAATTAGACTGAGTCTGACAACTGGGAGGCTGAACTATGACCTCTACCTATTTATTCTTTGTCTAGTCTTGCATATTCTCTAACTTAGTAAACAATCTCCTATACTGACTCCTTGGCTACCTAAGGGTAAACCAACCTCCTCTCTAAGCCGTACTGAACATTCAATTTTATCTCCAACCACCTCAACCATATCCCTTCAAAATCCCATTCCAGATCCGCTCTTTTGTTTTACTGTACTCTCTGGAACTCTTGTTCTGTAATTAACAAATTTTCCTTTATTTCACACTTTATTATCTTCTAGTCCTTCCATCTTTTGGCACTTACAGAGATGTAGCTCTGGAAATCTGAGGGATTCCCCCTTGCCGAAAAGAAGTGTAACTTAAATTCTTGCCTTGCCTTGCAAGGAGGTTCATTTCAGAAGGTAGAAGAAAGAAGGAGCAGAGCTGGTAATCAAGATCTGATTCTGATCAGCAAGGAAGAAATGTTAAGTGAAGAGAAAATAGAAAAACTGAAGAAAAGACTATCGGGTATATTTAGTCATGGTCTGAAGTCTTCTTTAGATTTTAGGACATCATATTTCAAAAGGTTTAAAGAAAATATTGGTATCGTTTATTGATCTGAGACTGACTTGCTTACATAATTTTATCATCAATTAAGTCAATTCCAAAATGAATATGTACAATATACGGAAGCAGGCACATGTAACCAATGGTGAATACAAGAAAATAGTAAGAACCGCCACTAGTGGCAAAACCACTGTTTTACTTGTTTTTTTTTTTTTTGATCCAGAATTATGACTTCATTGATATAGTGAGCTTTCAATGAGGAAACTCCCCTCACCAATACAGATCAACAATGCTCAAGGTGGATAAGCATCTGTGAAGCCCCTGCTATATGCCAGGCATTGTGCTAAGTGCTGGGGATACAAAGAAAGGCAAGAGACAGTCTCTGCTCTCAAGGCCTTCACAGTCTAATGGCGGAGGCACTATGTAACTGTACAAACAAGATATACACTTTAAACAACTTTAAAACTTATAATCTTAGTGTCGTTGGGGCATTAACTTCCATGGATTTAACTATCATCTTTATAAAGATGACTCCATATATGTGTGTGTATGTGTGTGTGTGTGTGTGTGTGTGTGTGTGTGTGTGTGTGTGTATATATGTAGATACGCACACACATATACAGAAAGTGAGTCCCAGTCTCTTCCCAGAGCAGCATCATCGATAGGCCATTTCAAGCTAGACACCTATAGAGATATTTCCCAAAACTCCTTCTTTCTCAAACCTCCCAATTTCTGACCAAGGCACCACCACCCTTTCAGGATCTCAGGTTTATAACCCCAACATAATTCTCAACTCTTCACCTTTCTTCACCCCACATCAATTGCCAAATCCTGCCATTTCTACCCATACAACAGCTCTTGTATTCACACCCTTCTTTCCATTTGCACAGCTTCTACCCTAGTTGGGCCCCCATCACTCTTCACATGGATTATTGCAAAGACCACCTAGATGGCCTCCCCAACTGTTTTAACAATTTCGATAACAGCTGCTGTGGGGGTGAAAGACCAATACAAGTCCAACAACAAGGGCGCTGCCAGCACAGGTTCTTTGATCTGCTTTACTAAGTAAAGTAGCATTGGAGGGTTAACAACCTTATTTTAATCCAATATATACATATATTATTCACTTAGCTCAGGGGAAAAAGCCAGCACCCTGAACTTCAGTGCAAATACAAATTACAAAGATACATTATAAACAGACCAAATACAATTCATAGTTACCAAGAAGGCATCAACATCTGGGTTCACAAGCTGGAGGGCTCTTAACTACCGCTGCCCAGAGTCTCCACATCAGCACTCCTCCAATAGCTCTGTTCTCTTTTTTTATACACTCTTTAGCTGTCACCAAACCATCATCTGAGAGACCAGAACTTAGGCTCCTACTATTGGCTCTGGTCTTAGCGACTCTCCTTAGGACCCTGAGGGCTTCATGCCCACATAGGCTTAGCACCCGGTAGATATGGGTTTGGGCCTGGGGCTTTGCATCTAGTAAGGCTCACTCAAAGACAATTAATTTATCATTCTAAAACAGTAAAAAAGTCCCAACTTAATTGATATTACACCAACTCAAGTCTGTCTCCATTCCAGTCCCTCCTACACAATAAACCAAAATAACTTTCTTTAATCACAGATCAGACCATATGATTTCCCTATTCAATCAAACCCTCTTTTACCTTTATGATCAAATAGAGATCTCCTTAGTTTTTAAAGCCCATCAGAACCTGTGTCCAACCCACCTTTCCAGCCTCAGTGGACATTATCCGTTCCCACCCCCTAGCATGCTGGGATACAAATTGCCTTCTCTATGTTCCTCACTCCATTCCCATCTCTATGCCTTCAAATGGTGGTCCCACATGCCTGGAACGCATCTCCCAAAGAGCTAGAGTCCTCCCTTCCAAACTGCTTTGTTTGTATCTATTCATTTTATTTTATGATATATACTGGATATCTCCTCCATTAGATGGCAAGCTCTTTCTGAGTAGGCATTCATTCTTTTCTTGTACTTTCAGAGCCTAGCACAACACTTGGCACACTGTGGGGGCTCAAAAGATGATTGTGACTGACTGAGAGGTTATATCACTTCATGTCACACAGTCAGTATGTGTCTGAGAAAGGACTGGAGGCCAGATCTTCCTCCCAGCTCTCTATTTACTACATCATCCTCCCTTTCAAGAACAGTATTAGGAATACTAAAACTAAGAATAAGCTGAGGCTTGTAAAAATGACACTGAAAACCAAAATGAATTTTTAAAGCCATTCTAGGGGCAGGAAAAACAAAAAAAAAATCAGTCTTTTTTTGGAGTGTCGTGCAACATGAATGAACTACAGACAAAGAAAACTATTCAACTATTGTGCTTCATTCAGTTTCCTATCAAAGAAAACAATCTCTAGATGGGAAAAGAACTGAATAGATGGTTGTTGAAGAGGAACTGAAGCTCAAAATAAGTGAAGAGTTGATGAGAGCTCCCTGCTGCCCTGTTCAGTCACTTTCACTCCTTATGACCCCATTAGGGTTGTTCTTGGCAAAGACACTGGAGTGCTTTGCCATTGCCTCCTCCAACTCATTTCAGAGATGAGGAAATTAAGGCAAACAGGGTTAAGTGACTTGCCCAGTGTCACACAGCTAGTAAGTGTCTGAGGACGAATTTGAACTCAGGAACACGAGTCTTTCTGACTCCAGGCTTGGTACTCTATCCATTCTGCCACCTAGCTGTCCATACTGGTCTTAAGGAGTTCTAAAACAAATTACTTAAGACCAAAAAAAAAAAAAAGAGGGAAACCCCCCAGCATAACCAATTAAAAAAGTGAAAATATATGTAATGTGCAACATTTATGGACCTCCCATCTTTGCAGAGGGGTGAGTTGGGAGTATTTTCCCCTAGATCTTTTGAGCCATGCTTCTTTTTTTTATAATTTTGCAACACTCATTTTTTAAACAGGGTTTCATTTTTCTAATTACATATAAAGACAATTTTTAACATTCATTTAAAAAGAATTTTGAGTTCCAAATTTTCTCCCTTCTTCTCCTCCCCTGCCAAAAACAGTAAACGATTTGATCTAGGTTATTTTTGTGCAGTCATATAAAACATAATTCCCTATTAGTCAGTAACATTCGATTTTGAAAATTCTCCCATTTTTACTGTGGTTATCACCATTCTTTCACTCAGCCAGGTTTATAAGCTTGGGGCCATCCTTGATACTTCCATTTCCCCCCATCCCTTATATCCCATTCCATCCCAAGTCTACCTACATAATAGAGTTTTCATGTGTTTTCCATTCACAAATTTCCATTTTCCATGCACAAACCATCATGATTAGGGTCCTTATCCCCCTCACAGTCTCCTAGCTGTTCTGCTTCCAGGTTTCCCCTTTCACTAATCCATCTCCTACATAAATTGTGATTACTCCCCTGATCAAAAAAACCCTCAGAGATGTTTTCCTATAAGCTCTAGGAGAGGAGTAGCTTGAGGTTTATGTATTACCAAGGTATCTGTGGACACATTCCAGGGCATCTGTGAACTTGGATGGGAAAAAAAACATCGCTATCCTTATTTTCATTAATCTCTAGCTGAAATGTATTCAATTATGATTTTTTTAAAAAATCACTGTTGTTCTGAGAAAAGGTCCCTAGGCTGGGGTCCATGATACAAAAAAAGTGAACAACAGCAGCTCCTGGAAATGACTTAGTATTTGGCTCAGATTTTAAGGCCTTCCATAATCTGGCCAACCTTCCTTTCCAGACTTATTTCACAATGCACTCAAGCCCTTTATTCACTTTACATTCCAACTACTTTTCTGAACTTGACCCTCCATTTCCTGCCTCTCTGAAGTCACAAAAAGACCTCCCTGCCACTTTCCATCCCAGGATGTACTTCTTCCTCATCTCTGCTTCTCAGAATCACCTTTTTTTCAAGGCTCAGTTCTTTTCAGTCCTTGATCCCCTAAGTTGTTAATGCTCTCTGCAGCCTCAATTTAACTCAGACTTGCATATCTATTTGTATCAGAATATAACTTCTTGAGGGTAAGGAATTTTTTTTTTCTTTCTTGGTCTCAACACCTAGTACAATGCCTGGGTACATAGAAGATTCACCAATAAATACTATATTGAAATGAATTCAAGCTTCAGGAAGAGATATTTTGGTTCAATGTAAAGGAGAAAGTTCCAAGACATTTACAACTGTCTGAAAATAGAATGGGCTGCTTTGTGGTATATATAGTGAGTTCTACTGGCTCAGTCACTTAGCGATGCTGAAGAGGGAATTCATATATTGATTACAGACTGAATTAAATGGCTTCTGAAGTCTCTTCAAACTTTGAAAGTTTAGAACTATATAATTTTATATCCTTCACAGTACATACACAGTGCTATGTACCTAACAGATACTAAAAATAATTCTTTACTTAAATATAAATATATCTAAGATATGAAAATTATGCTTAAGAATAGAGAGCTCTTATCTTTTAAAAGCAGACATTTAAAAGGAAAAATGGTAGCTTTAAGGTAACCTAAAAATGCTGAGACAGGAAGTATATTAGAAATTGCACTGATTTTAGAAGGGTCAGTGGTGGTGCAAGAATCTGAAGCAGAGGCATTCATTAGAATGGCCTATCTTACTATATAAATTATTGTTAGGTTCAAGATGTTACCAATAAATGAGCAGGATGACTTAGGAAGGATTTTGGTTATCGCAAGGTTGGAAAGATTTGAGGTTCTATGGCTCCACTGTAGAGAATGCTCTGAAATATCTACTCTGACTCTTTTGCCCTTATCTTCCCATGTCCTTTCCTGTGTTAAATGGGTTATGTGCACGTTAGACTTGAAAGTCTCTTTAAAAGCCTGCTGAGATGGTATAGAAAATCACTTCTTACTGATCTGCTCAGCCTCAAACCTTTTGTCAAGAGTTCTAAAGACTCCACCAAGTTTCCTTCATCATTCAGGACTATGTACAAAGGGAACTGAAACTGATGAAATAAATTTAAAGCAACAGTTCCTCCCGTAACTCAAAATATTGTTTACTACACTGACTTACTTTGCAGAACAAGGCATGCCCGGATGACTAGGGCTATATTGGACAAAAGTTCAGACTGTTGGAACTGTCCTGAAAAAGAGCCTGAGGCTTATACTTGGTAAGTAAGTTGGAGTGGAAACTGTCATGTAAACTATAAAAAAGGGAAACACAGAGACACGAGAAACTAAGAGGAAACACGAATTTGACTAGATTTTGCAAGTTTAAGTGCCAATCTAACAGAAGAAAAAGTCTTGCTCTTATCAAAAAGTATTTTATTTTGGGTCATAACACTGCCTGTAACAGGTAGGGAACCTCTAGCTTGAGCACCAGATAGGACTTACTAAAGTTTTCCTCCAATACCCCTGGGAGGTGTGGAAGTGACCCTAGTTTCTTTTTATATAAAAAATAAATTTTATTGTTACTTTTGGGTTTTATTTCCCAATTATTTCTGGACACACACACACACACACACCTCTCTCTCTCTCTCTATCTACATATCTATCATATGTATGTATACGAACAACCACTTTTAACGAGGAGAAACAACTAAGAAAAAAGATCCACTACGAGGCCCAATCTGACAACAGGTATATCCTTGCGCCCCAATGGTCTCCCAGGGAAGGAAGGTGGTTCACTATTTTCTTGGAGCCATGCTTCCTCATAGTCATCTTAGCATTTACAAACTTGTGTAGTCACCTAGCCGACTGTTCTTTTGGTTCTGCTTATTTATTTCGCTCTACATCAGTTTAATGAGCCTGATATTTAAAATCTCTCCTGACAAAGCGCAGGGGCTGGCAGGTCCTAAAGCTGGAAGGACTCTGGCAATACCTGATGTGTATATGCTGTACAAGGAGCAGTCCGGCCAAGTCTGGAGAAACTTGTCGCCAGCTCACTGCTGATCTGGTGCTAATTTTTTCTACTATAGTATTGAAAGTTGAAGGAAGAACTCTACTGGTAAAATCAAAGCTCTCTGCAGTAATGGAGTAAGGACCATAATAACAGCTTACATGGTAGAGAGCTTTAAGTTTTGCCAAGCACTTTAGAGACATTACCTCATTTGATTCTCACACCTCTTTAAGGTCGGTAAGCTATTATTATCTGCATATGACAGAAGAAGAAACTGAAACTCCAAAAGGGGAAGAGAAGTGCCCAGAATCTTGAGATTTTATACTAAAATATGGTCTTCACATTTCATTATGCTTGAAAATACAGGGAAATATAGCGTGTTTAGTTTAACATTACGAATATTAGTGGAATGAGCATTTCCCCCAATTAATTTATTTATAAATTTAACACAATATGTAAATTTATAATATATAAAATTATATAAATTTAATAATTTAATATCTGAGTTCAGCTCTGATAATCCAACACAATAAATCTGGCAGTATCCATGACAAATTCTCTAATAATCCTTCAGGTCTTTGGTTGGAGGTCAAAGCAAAAAGAGAACGTCTACAGTGGACTTTCTTCAAGAAGAGATAATAGCAAGTCTAAATTAAAGCATGTATTATGTGGGATATTTTAAGAGGGGCCATATAAGTTTTTTCTATGTTATTACCACCTTACTTTGGCAAACTACTTGCACCCTTCTCTAATGTTTCCCAACATGGCAGTGCAGGACGAGGAGTTGGCACACTCTTTATTCCCCACTATCAAGCATGGCATGTCTAGATCCTCACCCTCTGCCACCACCACTCAGTACTCTCCTCCTCCGATGTTCATCCTCCCCACTCCATTCCATCCATATCTCAATATAGATCCTAGGTGCTATGATCTACCAGCCTCTGTTATACTCCTGCTAGTACTCGTATCATAGATTCTCTCCATCCCAATCTCTGCTCTCATGCTCAAGGACTTTGATATTCATAATGATGTCCTTGGATACCCAACTAAGTTCATTAGCCTCAATTCCCATGACCTACAATTTTAGTGTCCACCTTAGCTATTCACAGGATTGGTAATATCTCAGCTTTCAAAAGTTAGATAAGACCTAACTATAGTACCACCATGATTTTAAACTACAAAATTATCCTGTTTATATTCTCCCCTCTCTCAATCTATCTTTCCCTGTCTCATTCCTGACACCTATTCTTTTTTCTCACCAAAACTTCCAGAACCTCCAACCCTATTTACCTAGTCACAGAATCTCAGAATTGGAAGGGGTTCCAAGAGGCCTTCTTGTCTATCTCTAAGATGAATAAATAAATATCCCCATAATATCCCCATACCTAACCCATCATCCCTGCTCTGGCTTTGCTTTTCTTTTTACAAACTTGACCTTAATCAGCTCAATTATGTACACTGTCCTCCACCCTTGACTCCTTTGCCCTTTACCCTATCAATCCTCATGCCTGGATCATCCCATCTGCCTTTTCCAAAGCTGATAAACATAGGTGGAGAAAGTCACATCACTTTGCATCTACTTTGACTACTAATTCATATTAACCTACCTCAAATAGGCCCTCCCTACTGCACAGCCTAGGCTGATGCTCTACTCTCAGGGCTGATCTAAACCTTTCCTTTTCACTTGAAACTCCCCATGCCTCTCCTCATACCACTTTCTGCCAATAAACGTTTTCCTTTCTACATTACTGGGAAAAATATAAATCATCAAAAATAATACACTCCTGAATATCCTCCATTCTACATTTCAAAATCCCTTTGCATATTCACCCAGCCTCTCCTTTACTCCTCCCAGTGAGGAAGAAGTAGACCTTCTTGTAAAGGCAAATGCCTCTTATTTTGCCTTTGATCACATCTCTTGCAGTAAATTGTCCCATTGATCACATCTCATATTTAATCTCCCCATTTCTCTCCCAATCCACTTGATCCTTCCTTGCGTCCTGCAAACATTCTTAGGCCCACTCCATACTTAAAAAACTTTTGCTATTTTGGATCATGCATCTCAAGCTATCTTCTTTTCTCTCTTTCTTTTCACTCTCAAACTCCTCAAAATAAACATCTTCACTCACTGTTCTTACTTCTCCATCACTCAATATGGCTTCAGACCTTAGTCTCACTAACTGTTAAGTACAATGGCCTTTCTTTAGTCCTCATCCTCTCCCTGACCTCTTTGCTCCTTCAGACTCCGATGACCACTCAGTCTTCCTTCCTGGGCACTCTCTTCTGGCTTCAGTCACACTGCTCTTTCTGTTTCACCACTCCTCATTTCCCTTTTTTGGGTGATCATCTATTTCCTACCTCCTTGGGCAGCTAGGCGGCACAGTGGAGAGAGTGCTGGTGTTGGGCCTGGAGCTCAAATCCAGCCTCAGACATTTACTAGTTGTATGACTTTGGGCAAGTCACTTAACCTTGTCTGACTCGGTTTCCTCAACTGTAAAATGGGGTTATTAATAGTATACACCCAACCCCTTGAAACTTTAGCCCAAGCCAGACCATGAGAAGCCTGCATCATGACCCCAATGGGATGGTTCTATTTTACTGGCCCTCTGAGACATGTTCCGAAAACCCCTGCTCCTTCCTGGATTGAGAATCTACCCAGTCCTGGTCTGCTTCATAGGGTAGCAGCTTATTTGGTGGGAGCAGCTAGTGTCTCCTACCATTCCTATAAGAAAAAGGAACAGATTAACCAAGAATTAATGGACTTAATGGCAGGTTTTAGCATCCTTAGCATATCAGGTCCCTTACCTACAGGGACCATTACACTCAGGGGTCTCTCTAGAGACAAAGGTTCCACTTTGCATCCAGGGCAGAAGCAGCAACATAGGCCCCCACCTTAGGGGGCTCAACAACAAACCCACAACAAAGGCAACTGTAAAAACATCTATTTAATTTCTGGGTCAGTATGGGAAGGGATTTTGAGATGTAGAGTGGAGGATATTCAGGGATGTATTATTTCTGATGATTTATATTTTTCCCCAGTTTGTTGGTTGTTGATTTATTGTTGAGATTTATTTATTTTTTTTGGTCAGGAGGGAAGGCAGGGCAATTGGGGTTAAATGACTTGCCCAAGGTCACACAGCTAGTAAGTGTGTCAAGTGTCTGAGGCCAGATTTGAACTCGGTCCTCCTGTTGATTTATCGTTGTCCTTAGTTCTCAAAGAGGATCAAAATGACATCGCTATGCTAGAATCCAGTATTTTTCCCAGTAGAGTAGAAAGGAAAGACATTTATTGGAAGAAAGTTGTGTGGAGTAGCATTGGGAGTTTCAGGTGAAAAGAGAAGGTTTAGATCAGCTCTGAAAGTAGAGCATCGACCTAGGTTGATTCACTTGCCTTCATGGTATGCAAAACCGTAAGGTGCTGAACATCCCAGTGGCTGAGAGAGGGGGAGCCTTCGCTGTCATTGGGGAGGAGTATTGTTTCTATGTCAAGTCACCCTCTCAAATAAAGGAAGACCTTAGAGCTCTAAACAAGTAATCAGATTTATGAGATAGAGTATGGTTCCCTCTCACCTTCCTTTGATCTATGGCTTGTAACTCACTTATTCTTACACAAAATCAAAATTGTGTTTCAAGTGAATGTTCCTTATTGGCCTTCAAGGGTTGTTCTGACCGTTTTAGATGAAAGGAGGGGATGCAAAAGGAATTGTGATTTTTATCATAATCAATATGATATGTGCAATGAATATACTAATAGATCAGATTTTTCAGAACTGCCTCTTGTGAGTCAGATTTACAATGAAGCTTAGAAAGACAGATCAAACTTTGACAAGGCTCACAGTCACTGCCTATGTACCTTAAGTGAAGCAAATCAAAGACTGTAAAACCTGTTCCCGTCATGGAACTCTGGTCTCATGACACACCAAGTAATGACCCCCAAGGACTCACTAGAGCAATATTGCTCCCACAGGACTCCAGAATCGTATTGTCTTCCATTTGTGGGTTTGTCCAGGGAAACCACTCAAGCCCAGGAAAACACTGTTTGTAATTCACCTCCCTCCCTCCCCCCCTTCCCACTTGTGATTTATGTATATAATCTCTGTCTTCACTTCAGCAAGGTGGAATTCTGATCAGGAGGATTCTCAATTTGCAAATCTGTTCCTCATAATGAAACTAATTAATTAAATGGCTACCTGATTACTGGAACTTTGTCTCTGGCTTGCTGTTTCCTCATTCTCAGGTTAGAGACTAGCTCAGTAAAATCCTGTTAACACCTTCCTCCCTTCGCTTAGCACGGCTGCCTTCTTCCCAAGGCTCCTAGACTCTCTTTTTTTCTTTTTCTTTCTCTACACGCTTTTCTGAAATCTGCTCCTTGGGCTCGATGCATGCTTTCTATACAGATGACGCATATCTATGTACATTTGCATTATCAATTACCCAGTGCACACCTCAAACTCAACATGGACAGGAAAGAACTCATCTTTCTCTTCAAGCTCCTTTCCTCCTTCAAACTTCCCTATTTCCACACAGTGGAGGCGCCACTACCCTCTCGGTCTCCCATGTTCATCTTTGACATTCTTCCCTCTCTCTCAGACCTCATTTCCAATCAGACGTCTCACCTTTTGGCTTTTACTCTAAAACATTTATTCCACTCATCTATTTCTCTCCATTCATGTGGCTGGCTACATATGAAATGTTCAGGCCTTCCCCACCCCTCCCCTGGACAATGCCATAATACTCTAAATTGGTCTCCCGGATTCCAGTCTCTTCTCTGCTCACCCTATTTTCCCATATGCTGCCAAAATAATCTTAAAGCAAAGGTCTGATCATGTCACCTACCCACTTGCTCAAAAAACCTCCAGTGATTCCACGTTGCCACAAGGATAAAATACAAATTCCTTCTCTGACACTGAAGTCCTCATACATTCGTGGTTCTGACCATCTTTCCAACCTTATCTCCTACTAGACCAAGTTAAGCCAGTGTACTACCTGTTCCTGGAACTAGATGTTCCATCTCCAGCATCTCTGTATTTGTACAAACCATCTCTAAGCCTGGGATGCCCTACTTCCTCATCTCCACCACTTAGAATCCTGGTCTTTCAAGGCTCAGTTAAAGTGGTCCCTGATCTGTGAAGCCTTCCATGAATCGCAGCTCCTCCCTCTTCCTTAGTGCTCCTTCCTCACTTCTCAATTCACTATTCTTTATATTATTTGCAGACCTTTTAGACTGCAAGACAGTAGAATAAATCTTTTAGAGGAGAATATAAGCCTGTTGAGGGAAGAAATTATTTTTGTTCTTGACTTTTTATCTCTAGCACCTAGCAAAGTGGCTTCCTTTACATTGCAGTTACTTACTATTTGCTGATTAAACTGAACAATTAGTCTCTAGAAAAAGACAATTAATGCATAATTCCTTTATAATCTCTTTTTGGTAATGCCTATTCTGCAGTGAGAAAATAGACACCAGAAAATTTTTTACCTTGTTGTAAATGTAGACAAAGAATGTTCTTATTTTTTGCTCTTCTCCTCTAGTGTGTTTAGTAAGAGAAAGTTGAGGGATTCTGCTTTTACAAACTTATGACTGAAAGGAAGCCTAGAAGCAGCATGCTTTGCAGTCACACTTGGATTCTACTAGCAAGTACTTTGATGCAGTTTGCTTTTCTATGACTTGGCCTTGAAGACTAAAAGAAAAAACATGAAGAAAAGTAAAACAGAAAAGTATAGCCATTTTCTGTTGTTGCCCCCCAAACCAGATGATATTATTTTCTCCTTCAAAATGGTCTAAATAGAATTCTAATCAGTCTCTGCAGAAAAGGCCAAAGGAAGGTGATGGGGCGGGGGCGAGGGGGATGGGAGAAGGCAAAAATTCACAGCAGCTAAATCAAACCATAAAGACTTGACATTTGAAAGAATCTACATATTTCTTTAAAAAGTCTTAATTCTAAAAATTAAATTCTTAATTTGTTATGAAGGGCCGAGATTTGCTTCTCCCTTTCCCCTATCCTGTTGCAGTGAACAAAACTCAAGTGGAAGTTGTTGACACTCCGAAAACAGGTAACACGGAAGTGAGGGAGGGAAGGAGGAGCTCACTCCATTAACCAAAATCTACTGTAGTTGGTAGGGGAAAAGAAAGGACAACTTCCCAAAGCATATAGTTTTAAGGCCGAGATAAACCACGGCAAGATCCCAAGCGAGGAATGCTTTAGTGAAGCAAAAGACTTCGGTGAAGGAGGGCGCTGGAGAAATGCAGGCGAATGTCCACCCCTCCGTCCAATGACCCAACTACAACGTGTCTCACCGTCCTGAAACTCTCACCCACAGCCCTGGCGCACACGCACTCAAGTGCTGGCCGGAGAAGGCACGGGCATGTTATGAAACAAAGGGGAAAGTCACGGACATCACCAATTCCAGTCCAGTTCCCCTAGGCCGGGTCACGCCAGTTCGGCTTCCTCGCCCGGCAGATGACGCGGTGACGAGCTCCGCGTCGCAGCCCCGGGGGGTGGCGGATGCATTTGGGGCGGCCCCTCGCCTCCCCAGAATGTAGTCTGCTGACCCCATCAGTGAAGACAGTCGTCGCTGAGGTGCTGGGGGGGTGGGCGTGGGAAGCCATTCAGCCGCGGTGCGCAGCCGCTTACCTGGTACTCGATCTCCAGCGTGGCCTTGAGGGGCATGGGCTGATAGAAGCACTCCTTGTGGCCAGCCGGAAGGGTGATGGTGAAGTCGCTGTCCAGCGAAGGCGAGAAGCCGGACACCGCGGTCGGCAGCAGCGCCAATGGGCCCGCGGCCAAGAGCAGAGATATGGGGATCCAGACCCTGGACTCGTCCATCTTGACCGGGACGGCGTGCAGCTGGACAGACTCCGGACCTTCCGGCTTCCTGAAGAGGCACCAGACGTCTCCTTTTCACCGGACGCTATCCGACAGGGTCGGCTTGGTGTCTCGGGCGGTGGTCCCCAACACCTCTTGGCCGCCCCCGCCCGCCCCACTCACGGCCTCTGCCCTAGACCCGGCAGCTGCTGCTGTCACCGAGAACCACTCCTCGTCCGCTCCGGGGTGCGGAATACACGTCGGGGCCACTGCCACTGTCCACCCGGTGCTGAAGATGTCCACGCCGCCGCCTCCGCAGCCGCGGCCGCCTACAGCCAAAACCAACTGGTAAGTGCGAGAATACACTCCGGGCGAGGTCTTCGGGTAAGTTACGCCCCAATGAAGGGACCTTTTAGGTTTCCCCCTTCCGCCGCGGTCCTCTCGGAGAATTGTGGGAAATGTAGTTCCTGGGGTCGCCGAAGGGCGCAACTTGGACGAGCCCCGTGGACTACAATACCCGAAAGGCCTTGTGCGCTTCAGCAACATCCCGGACGCTTCTTGCGCTTGCGCGGGATCGGAGAGTCGGGAAGGGGGGGTGGTGTTTTTAACGGTTCTCCCGGCTGTTACAAACCATAGGTGGTTGGGAAGGCGTGCTAAGCTGGTACCAGGTGCAGCAGCTTGGACTTTCCCCAAAGCGGGCCTAATAGAGAAGCCACAGCAGCTGAGGGCAGAGGAGAAGCGGAGGTGTTCGCTGCTACGGGGCTAGGTTCCGTCATCAAATACCGCCCCGGTGGTGGGCGATTAGCGCGGGTCCAGGAGAGACTGGAGCGGAGAGCCCGGTCGTCCGTCTCTGTCAGCCGGAGGGAAACGATGAACTCCGGGTCCCATCGCTCCCTCGCCGCCCTCGGATGGTCGGATCCCGATAGGATTGGCTCTCTTTCCCCGCGGAAAGGGAGAAGCCAAATCACCACCTTTACCTCCTCGAGGCACGTCTTTGGGTCCGGTTCAGATCTTAGCTGGGAGCTGAAGGAGAATTTCCCATCTTCCTCCCCAGCTCTGGGCGCTTTCCACCCGAGAGATTCTTTAAGGTGTGTGTATGTGTAGGATCCTGCCCCTCCGCAGAAAGAGTAGAGCCTAAAGAATTGTGATTGGAAGAGGGAGGGGGGAAAAACCAGCTTAGTTATCATTGTCACCCGATTATATCAAGTTCTGTTCTGCCAGGAGTGGGTAGAGATAGAGACGAATGTTACTGAGGCTGTGAAGGGTCAGGAGGGACTTCTCAGCCACTATCACTGGTGGGTGTGTGTGGGGGAGACGGCAGCATTAGGAATAAATTCATTGTTCTTGGGCTTTGAAATGACGTAGAAGAGTGGGAGGGAAATCCTGATTCCTTAGGAGTCATTATCACCCTTGTACCTGTAGAGGAACCCAATTTAGGAATTGAGCGTGTAATAATCGTGAGGGGGAAAAGTAACCTATCCACCTGTAAATGACCCATTAAGAATCTCTGTGTGCGTATATGGACACATATACGTACATACTATGCATAGTTACTCATGTGGACACATGCCAATACGCTTCAAGTTTATTAGTTAATAATTAGGAGAACCAGAGTTTTACATTAAATATATGTATATGTTCAAATATAGTAGAATATCTACCAATTTATATGTTAGTGTTGGATTCAAATGGCCTCTCCTATCTTTCACTTCATCCAACCTTTCCGTATATTTCCCTTTTTCTTTACAGGGAGCTAGGGACCATGTTAAAGGTAAGGCAGGATAAGCAAGGGACCTTTGGGCAACCCATTTCTTCTGGAAAAGTTCATTAAAGGCAAAAGCAAATTTTGAGAATTGAGAAGAGTCGAATCAGTTCATGTATTAAGAAAGAATAATATCAACTTATTCACTGCCAGAGTTTATTTCTTGGTGTTTGTGAAGTTACTCTGAAAATTTCCACTGAAAGTAATTTGGCATCACTTACTAGTTACTAGGATTGTAAACTATGTACTTCCTCACCTCTTCAGCGGGTATATTGTCTCCATGTTTTTGGGGAGGAGTTAGGGGAAAGGGTGTGATAATAAGTCCCTGACAGGCTAACAAGAGTGTTAAGAGGCTGAAGAGCTGTTTAATGATGTGAGAGTTTAAAGGAACCTGAGTGAGCAATTTCATTTCAAGATTAGGAAGAAAGATGTAAAGGAAAGAAAAGAGGCACAACCCTAAATTTACACAACTTCTGTATCACTCAGATATTGTTATGTAAAATTGGAATTTTGTGGGAGATGAATTCAGTTGGGGAAAGTTTTAGTGCTCTTAAAAGTATAATATTCATTTCAGAGGTGCTGATCTAATATTAACCTTTTCTAATTTGGATGGAACTTAAAAAGTAAAAACAGTATTAACCTGAACAGTTTTGGCAGTGATGGTGACTTCATGAAGCTTTATTTTGTAAATCTTTATCATGACATTTTATTACACATACACTCCCTCAGTTAATTTTTCTATGTAAATATGTGTGGTAAAGATCAAGGGAAATATTTGAACTAGTTTTGAAAAAAAAATTCAGGAATCTCCTGTTGAAAATGGCATTTATTTAGCACAAAGTATATAAATATAAAGCCAGACAGTTAAAGACAAATAAGAACTTGGATTATATAATAAGTTAGTTTATCCAATGTAATTATGTCAGAGTTTTCATTGACTTGATGCTTTTAAGTAATATAGAAAGCCTACTAATTTTTATATCATGAAAGATTATAAAGTAGTCAAAGTTAAAAATACGTTAGACTAGTTTCAATTTAATCTGGAGATTACAAGTTCAAAGAATTGCTAATGTTGAACAGTAGCATTTTTGTTCATATAAAATTGTATGTAATTTAGAGGATAATATAAGCTTAGAAGTGGAAGGGACTTTAGAGGTAATTTAGTCCAACCCTTTCATTTTACAGATGAGGAACTGAAGTCCAGAGAGGTTAAGTGATTTATCAAGAAAGCTAATAGAAGAATGTGGCTTTTTTCCCCCAGCCAAGTAGAACCTGATGCGCTGGAATACTACCAAGAAGACAATGAAGAAGAAAATCTGTTAGCAAATGTTGCTTCATTAAGAAATGAGTTGGAGAAAACAGAATGGAGTTTACAGAATTTAGGAGAAGAGCTTTGTTATAAGTAAGTGATAAATAATTTCTAGAATTATGTACATTTTGTCTAAATTTGTTGTCATACCAGGAAAATTAAAAATTTTAAATGCTTTTTTTCCTTCCCAGTTTAAGAAAAAAGTAGCTCACAATAAAAAATAGAACTATTTGAAAAGCATTCATATTAAGAGAAAATTGTAGCATAGAATCAAATAATTTTAGATTTAGAGATCATATTTTTCCTTATGGATGAGAAAACTAAGATCTGGACATGTGGGGCCCTCATCATTTCTCCTTTGAATTATTTTAATAGGCTCCTAAATAGTCTTTCTTCCTCCAGGTTTTGCTCTCTCCAGTCCATCATTCACATAGCTGCGTAATAAACTTCCTAAGAAAAAAGTATGACCCATGGCATTCCTCTGCTTAAAAAAACAAACAAAAACCCCTTTAGTCAAACTTTCTCTGTATAATGTATAACTTTGTAACCTGGCATTTAAAGAGACCTACAAACTGGCCCTATTCTATTTTTCCAAACTATTTACACGTCATTTCTCTTAAAATATTATGTGTTTCATACAAACTTGAACTGTTAGGTGTTCCCTTAATAAATCAGTCTGTCTCCTGTCCCTGTGGCCAGAGTATTTTGTCATTTCTGTCTTTTAGAATTCTTTTAACATTAGGCAACACATCCTATCCTCTCTTTGTAGTTTTCCCTGGATTCCTGAAGCACAAACTGTTGTCCCTTTAAACCTTCCCAGAACACTCTGCATCAATCTCCCACATCCCCTGTTGCCTTCTTTCTGTGGGGTAAGCTCCATGCAGGGAGAGCAATGATTTTCACTTTTGTCTATGCCTCTCAATTATCTAGAAGAATGCTTTGACAGAATTTGGGCTTGATAAATGTTAAACTTTTTTCCGAATTGTGTTCTAAAATTAATGTGCAAAGACTAAAGCAGATGTTTATTTTAATACCCAAGGAGGCAAATCTCAGCTGTTCTGTAACTTAGGGAGGTCTTGCCCCCATCCATGGTCATACAGAGAAATAGGCTTTGGACACAAGAGTTGTATTCTCGCTGTTATGCTACACTGTATTTCAACAGACTTATTACTGTTATTTGAATCCTAAGCAATATGAACATATACACTCTGAAAAATACCTAGGGTTTAGAATTTCAAAACAATTCTAATTTTTAAAGAAATAAAATTAAATAGAAGAACCAGTAACTTCAAATATGTGAATCCAATATTTCCTTTCGTTTTCTGTTTTCACTTCTGTGAACTTGAGCTTTTTTCATGTATTTACTTAAGGACTAGAAGACTTTTTTTTTCTTTTTCTTCCTAGTAGTAGTCCAGGTAACAGTTCTGAGAATAGCATCCATCCAACAAGGTTTGAGAGACTCTCAGTGGATGATCTTGTTCAGCCTTTCCACCCTGGATTTATAAATTATTCTACTCATAAAAATGTTGGTAAAATGCCTTACAGCAATTGTGATCTCCAAAGAAAATCAAGAGACAAGGTTATTATTATTTTTAGCATTATTTGAATAAAACATTTCTTCTCTGTGTTGTGGTTTTTATAGAGATTGTCATTATCTGTTATATTTCTCAAAACTCTAGTATAGTTTTGGGCACATAGACACTACAGTGCTTGTTCATATTTCCTTCCTAAAAAGTATCTGTTTTAGTGCAGTGATATTTTCTAACTTTTGTGTATTGTTAGTTATCATCTCTTGTATGTACATAGTTTATTTGCACAACTAAATTTTAGCTCCATGAGGGCAAGGGCCTTGCCATCTATTTCCTTATTTTTCAACCCATACCCACACCCACCTCCACCTGTGATGCTAGGTGCTTAGATTTTGGTTTTATTGTTTGATTATGGTGGCAGTTACCAGGAGTAATTTTTTCTTAATAACAAACCCTATTATTACTACATTTGCTATCCTTAGGATTCAGAAATTACTAGGCACTAAGTGCTCAATATTCCTACTTTTCCTTCACAAGTTTTCTAGTTCTGGGAACACCAGTGGACAGTTTTGTTTTTTTAAGAAATATTCATGAATCGTTTAATGAACTGATTCAAGCCAGAAGATAGAAGTAACCTAGTTTACAACCTAAGTTCCTACGAATGCTATGAAGGATCACAGGATTTAAGACTGGAAGTCACATCAGAAATGAAAATTAGTCCAACATGCTTAATTTACATACAATGAAACTAAGGAACAAAGAGGTTAAGCAATTTAGCCAAGGCTGCACACAGGTAGTGAGCAGCACTGAGAGCCATATCTAGTACTCTTTCTTCTATTCCTCAGGATTCAGGAGACTGTCACATATTTCCCTAGTTAAATGACTTATCTAGCTCATATTTATTAATTCATTTAATTTGAAATAGTAAATCTAGACTGACTCTTCATTTTCAGACATATTTGTAAATAAATAGCACTCATTGACTGACAAAACTTGTTAATCTTTATTTCTCATTTATAATGTATCATGACTGATTTTTTTAAAGTAAGATGATTCAAAATAGATGACTTTCTTTCTTGCTCTCTAGTCTTATGTTGTATCTTCTATCAATAACACAAGTGTGGATCAGGAAAATAAAGGCCTTCGGGAGAAACTGAATAAACTTCGGCAGCATAATGCTTCTTTGATCTCTCAGAATTATACCCTAATGAATAAAATAGAATCTCTCCATTTTGAATTGACACAATCAAGAACAAAAGTATGTATCTTAATATGTTAAATGCTTATGTTTAGGGCAAAAGGTAACTAACTTGTCATTTTTTACATTTCCCAATTAAAGGAAAAATGTTATTCTTGTGTTTGGTTTAGTATTGCTTGCTCCTTGATAAATTTTATTTATAGCAATTATATTTTGCCAATTAGAGCTTTTTAGAGTAGGACAACAGTTGGCCTCATATCCTTTGGGGAAATGGAAAGTTCGTTCCCCTTTCTCAGTGTGTACTCCTACCCCCCACAATCTCTCCCCAGGTGATTGGAGATCTTTGAATTATTGAGATTACTGGTAAGTAAATATGACCTTCAGGTTAATGGACAGGGGGAGAAAACAGGGATGTTTCTTTTGATACTTAGGTCCTTAAAGGAAAGAAGTTGGTGGTTACCCTAAAACTTATTGCATTTATCAGTTTTATAACTGATCATCAGGGTAGTGGAAGTGGAGGGAGGGGCTATGCTGACCTGATCTAACTCAGTCTCGTTTTACAGATGAGGAAACTAAGGCTCAGAGAGACTAAATATGTTTTTTTTTTTAATTTCAGATTTGCGTTCTTGAAAGTACTCAGTCCCAGTCCTCTAGCATCCCAATTTTAGAAGAACAGATTATAAATTTGGAAGCAGAAGTTTCAGCCCAAGATAAAGTTTTGAGGTAGAAAATAAGAAACATTCTACATCATTATCTTTCTTAAATGTTTGGCCTTGTCAAATTTTGTTTTTTCTAGTACATTCTTAATGGTTGGTTTTTTTAGAAACAGTGCCCAATGTTCACTGAATCTAATCTTCAGAGCCTTTCTTTCCATTATAATGTGTTTTGTATGTGTGACGCTATATTTGCATCTTGTACCACTTCATTAAAATATACAAGTTTCTAATAATTAGAGATATATGGTATATATTAAATTCCGTATCTTATTTTTGGCACATTTTGTACCATCACATAATAGAAAATACTGATCTTTACTGGCAAAATACCAAACCTCAAATGGGATGTTTTGAGACGTCTTACTCTTTTTATCTTGCCTTAATCTTACTTAATTCTCTAATAGAGAGGAATCAGAGACTAAAAGGGAAGAAGGTGAGATCAGATAAATGGAGTTTGAAGAAGCTGGGTGGCATCTGGGTGAGGTTGCAAGGTGTATTGAGGGGTCACCTCAAAAGAATTCACAGACTCGGACCATCTCCAACCCAAGCAAAGGCATTTATTGAGAATTACATTTCTTAGAAAGTGGGCTGGGCTCTAAGAGGGAACTAGCAGCTTATTAAAGCAAGACAGGGATTTTTATAGAGCGAAAGATACAATTACATCATTACAGAATATATGAATATTAAAATATGGGAGGAGTTTGTTGCTATGGGAGGGGTCCTAGCCTTGGTGGAACTGCTCATGCAGTTACCCAGAATGTGTATAAAAAAACCCATGGGGGGCATTAATATATGATAATGATATTATAATAAGCCTCTCTGCATCATAAGTTCACCTTAGGACTGTTCTTTGCTATTACTTTGAAGATGTCCACTTAAGGTCTAATTTAGTGGTCAAACATCCTACTCTATGTTGTGTTGGTGTTGCTTTCTGATTGGCTGGCTGTTGTGGGCCTGTTTGAGACTTAATGAATGTGGTTGACACACCTGCTGTTCTAGTGAAGCAGTGAGGCATATGAGGAGGTTGAGATATTGGGGTTAGGGGAAGTGGCTACATTCCATCAAGGTGACCTGTGAGTTGTAGGGATTAGAAAAACCTGTGTAACACATCTCATCATGGGGAACATGTGTAATCCCCAGATTAAAAAAAAAACTGGAGCGTATACTTTTTGTGCCAGAGAGTCTGGAAATTTATGACATTTTCACATAAAATAGTGAATGTGTATGTGACAACTTGAGAGGCAGTTAAACAACTGCTCCTGTTGCTCATCTCCTAGAAGTGAAGCAGTTATCATTCTCAATAGATTTTGTTTTCCTAAGTTTGCTGTTCTTGTGGTTTTCACTTGTGTGGGGTCTGTGGGAAGGAAGTTTAAATTAGTGTTTTCCTGTCTTTGATGAAAAATGGGTTTTCAGCTGAGGAAGTAGACGTTTCATTTGAAAAGGGGGATTTTCTCTTGTAGCCTAAGCTAAGGCTGTAGGTTTAATGCAGGGTAAGTGGGCAAAGGCGATATAATTAGCAGTAGTTGAAAACAAATCCTGTGCTCCAGTTAGTTGTAATTCAAATTAATGGCAAAAAGTTAATCCCTTCCACAAAGAGTTAATTGAGTACTATTATTAGTCCATGTGACAAAATGCAGTAATTGAGTTAAAAAAAAAAAAGACCAAACCTGTTGCATAGTTTATACCTTCTGACTAAAGTTTGAACTAGTTAATTTTCTTATCTATTTTAAAACAATACAATTAGTCCTTCCTGGGTAAGTTGAAAACAAAGTGCTTAAAATCCCAAGATCATAAGTGGAAGGGAACCTCAGAAGTGATAACCCTGATTTTATGGAAGAAGAGACTGAAGCTCAGAGAGGCTAAGGGACTTGCCCAAAATCACAAAGATTACTAGAAGAGGTGGACTTTGTTCTTTCTACTGTACTTTTCTTCCTATTAAAATGTTAGTGATATTTGAATAAAGTGAAGAAAGGCAATCATATATTGTGACCCTAATTGATCGAGTTGTCAAGGCTCCTTCTTTGTAACTCTCAATTTCCACTGTATGTTTGCTACTGTCATTCCTTTATTCAGTCAGCTTATATTCCTTGAGCCTCTACTATATGCCTCAAACCCTCTTGGCCCCTGTTGGGGTACAAGGAGGAACAATGTAGATTCTTTGACCTCAGGCCACTTGCCTTCTCTCTTCCTAGGTCCCCTTGATGGGGAAGGGCAGTTATTTGCCTTGAGAAGAAAGTGGTATAATGCCTTGGATAAAGGGACCTCTGGGCAGGGTGTCTTTATCTTACTGTTGCAGGAGCTGTGTTCATTATAGGGGTCCAGGTGGTGAGAGGACATGAGAATGAATGAAGCTGAATTGGATAGGTGGTGTTTGCTCCTGCTGTCATTTCCTTTACTTACCAGCCTCCAGAACCCATTCTAGTTCATATGATAACCTATTTCCCAACTTTTATCATATGAGTAAGCACCAAAATCTGGCTAATGAACACAGCAGGAAAGACTAGGAAACAAATTCCTGACCCTCTAGAAAAACTAAATATCAGTGTGGTTAATATTTAGTTGCAGATTGTGAGTTTGTGATTCTCAGTACCTCAGTACCTTGGCTTAAGTATTGGCTACTATAAATAGCTATTTATAAATAGTTATTATTTATATAGTGCTTTATGATTTGCAAAATACCTTACAAATATCTCATTTTATCCTCACAACAACCTTGGGAGGTATGTGCTATTATTATCCCCACTATATAGATGGGAAAACTGAGGCAGATAGGCTAAATGACTTACTCAGGTCACACAGTAAGTGCTTGAGGTTGGATTTGAACTCAGGTCTTCCTGAGGTCTTCTAATGTGCTATCTACTGCATTATCTCAAAATAATTTGTTTTGCCTTGAATTAAATGGATATTAAGTTTATGAAAATATTATCTGAACCTTGCTTTCTGTGCTAGATGTCAGATTTGTAAAGTTTAAACATGCCTGTGAAGCCCAAACACAGCAGCCTATAAAATGAATGTCTGTATCTAAATATAAATATTACTGATAAGATCACAAAATATAAACATATTACTGTTTCCAAAACATATGTAGATGCTTTTGTATTTAATAAAATATAAACTTAATAAAATTCATGGTAGCTTTTTGTCATGTATTTTCTTAATCACTGCATATTAATGGATACTAATAATTGCTGTCTCGGGAGTCATTAAAGCTTCAGGGAACCATTGCCATAATGATTACCATGTTACTTTTCATTTAAAATATTTATTGATGGATTGAATTTTGAAACTTGAGGAATATATGCTGACTCATTGAGCAGTCAATAAGAAAATAAGTTAATTCGAAAGATAGCAGATTCAGATTTTTCTCTTTGCAGTGTTTTTGGAGACAATCTTATATTCCTTATTTAAGTTAATGTATACAAAATACCAGAATTCTAAAATAACTCATCTTTTCCTTATTGTCTTAAAACCTCATGCTCATTTCTTTTCATAGGGAAGCAGAAGATAAATTAGAACAGAGTCAGAAAACAGTGATTGAAAAGGAACAAAGTTTACAGAAGTTGAAAGAAAAATGTTCAGAGTTGAAATTGGATTTGATTGAACAAAGTAAACAAGGAAAGAGGTATTTTTAAAATGAAATCATTTTTAGTTCTAGCAAATATTAAGGATGAATGAATGCCTTATCTATTTAGATTTATAATTAAGTGTTTCTAACAGGTGAGTAATTTAAATAGGAATTCTGAAATCAACTAGTTAAAAATATTTTAATGAGAATTCTTTAATGTCAGCATTTTATTTTTACATTTGATGTTGAGAACTTCATCTCTGTATAGAAGATTCAGTTAGCACAGTTTCACAATTTTTTGCAGCTTGGTTCAGCTGGATGTGTGTAGGAGGAAGGGCAGTGGATGTTTGCAATAATCCGAGACTGAAGCTTGGCAGGGCAAGATTGGCTCTCAGGGCCAAGGGTCAGAAGGGAAGAAGACAGTGTAGAGTTGAATTGGCTCACCAAGCAGGTCAGGATGGGGAAGGGAAGAGACTGTCCATGAAGGAATAACGACCTGGGAAAGAACAAAGGTTTTGAGGGAATTGGAGTTCACAATGAGGATGAAGAACAGGGTTTGGGGTTGAAAGATGTAAAGATGTAAATGTACAAAAGATGTACAGAGAAAGATGTAAAATGACTACAGATTATAGTCAGATAAAGGAATTTGAGAATCCATCAACATGAAAGTGGTGAATTTGTAGGTGATGGCAAGATCAAAGGTATGACCTTGTCTTTGTGGGGCTGAGGTGGAGTGGATGAACAGGTTGTGGAAAATGAGTAAGTTGAGGACCTCGGAAGTTAGGGTGTTCGAAGCAATTTTGATTCTGTTGACCATGTCACTTCCTGCTTCGTAAGCTCCAGCGGCTCCTCATCACTTCTAGGATCACATATACGTGTTCTGTTTGACACTCAAAGCCCTTCCCCACCTGGCCCTGGTTTTCCTTTGTCTTCATACCCATTAATCCTCTCCACATACTCTAATCATCCACCTACACTGACCTTCCTCCTACTCCCATATAGGTACTTTTATATTGTCTACCTTTGTGCCTGGAATACAGCTTGCCTTCCTTTCTCTTCTTAGTTTCCTTTAAAACTCAGCTCATGTTCTACAGGAAACCTTGCCTGACCTCCCCAGTTATAGTATCTTCCCTGTCCCAAAATGCCTTCATCTGCTTTGTGTGTGCCTATGTATGTACATGTCTGTCTCGCACTGTAGAACATAAGCTGGAACTATTTCATTTCCCTTTTGTCTAGTGCCTGACATGGTGTCTTGCGTAGTTGGCATATGATACTTATTCACTGGGTGAAATTGATCATAGAGCTACAGACAGAACGCATCCCACAGATCGGTTGAGAATTCCATGCAACGTATTCCGTCCGTAATGCTGCTTAAAAACACCAAAGAAAATTTAACATCAACGAGATTATTTATTAGTGATGGAATCAAAAAATCTAATACACATTCCATGCAAATTATTATTTTATTTTTTCACTTGCGAAAATTAAAACTCACAGGTGGGCTGCATAAAATCGCACTGTGGGCTGCATGAGGCCTGCAGGCTGTATTTTGGACAGCCCCAGTATATGCTAACATCACATATAATTTCTGCTTGATACAGAACCCAACTTAGAAAAAAGGAAACAAATGTCATCTCTAGAAGATCTAGTGGATGAAGATAGTTTTCTGCCTTCTGGCAGTTCTGGGACTAACAAACTAGCTTGCCCTTCCTCCCTGTCATGGCAAGAGACCCTGACAAGATTTTTTCTCTTTCTTTTCTGAAGTATCTCCAATTTCTCTGTACTGTTAGTTTTAGAGATCAAAAACAGACATTGTCCATTTTCTTGTGAGATTTTCACAAGTGTACTACTTACACATTTGTCTTCAGGTCTCCATTTCCCTTTTATTCCCAGTCATGGAATAATAATATTGCTTATTCATGGGATAATAAATAATAAAAATTGACATTTATTTGTGCATTTGAAAGTTTACAAAGTGCTTTCCATATATTATCTCATTTGAGCCTCACAAAAACCTGTGGGATATTATCACCTAATTTTATAGACGAGGAAACTGACTTATAAAGTTTAAGTGACTTGTCCATGGTCACAAAGTATCAAAGGCAGAATTTGAGCCCAAAGGCCTCCTTACTTCTAAGCCTGCAAAATCTCTTAAGTCACACTTTCTGCTTTGTAATTCTATGGCCTTTTTTAATTTTTCGGCCATTCTAGTCGAGTTAGGTAGCTGGGGAAGCAAGGATCTAGCCACTACTTTACACAAGAGGCTATTCCATTCTTCTTTTACATGTGCTTTCTCCAAGATAGAAGGATAATGAATAGAACATTATAAATATGCTTAAAATAGTATTGATTTCTTCCCCACTATATGTGGTCATCTGCTCCTTATCTCTGCTTCCATTGGGGGAAAAAGGTATAAATAATTTTTAAAAGCTTTTTAAAAAAATCCTTACAAGGGATTGTTTGCAAAGACATATTTCTATACTTAATAAAGGCTTGTTCAGTGAATGGCCACCAGGTAGACTTTTATCCAATGTATTAGCTTTCCCTCTGTTCCATATCATCTGCAAATTTAATAAACATGTAATTTGAGCCTTTATCCAAGTCATTGATAAAAATGTTGAGTGATAAAAGGCTAAGAATACTTGACTAGGGATAGACAACCCTTTCATAGTTAACATGAGTTTATTAATAGTACAGACTCTTATCATCTAACTCCTCGACTACTGCAATAGTCTACTTCACGTTTCTCTCCATTTCACTTTATACTCCATTCAGCTACTCAAGTGACTTTTCTAAAGTGCAGATCTGATCATGTCACCATAGTCAATAAACTCCAGTGGCTCCCTGTCTCCTGCAGGATCAAATACAAAACCCTTTGGCATGCAGAGTCTTTAATAACCTAATCCCACGCCACCCCCACCTTTCTAGTCCTTTAAAAAAAAATTAATTCATTATATTTATTTTTTTAAAGTTAGTTATTTTTAACATTTCTTTTAAAATTTTGAGTTCCAAATTCTCTCCCTTCTTCCAGCCCCTCTCCCACTCACTCAGAAGGTAGGCAATATGATATCTATTATACATATGAAATCATGAAAACATATGTCCATATTAGCTATCTTGCAAAAAAAAAGCAAGAAAAATAAAGTGAGAAAATTATCCTTCAGTTTGTGCTCAGTTCCTAAGTTCTCTCTCTGGAGGTAGACAACAGTTCTCATCATGAGCCCTTCTAAATTGTCTTGAATCATTGTATTGATCAGAGTAGCTAAGTCTTTCACAGTTGATCATCATTACAGTATTGCTAGTACTGTGCACAGTGATCTGTTTCTACTCACTTCACTTTGCATGAGTTCATATGTCTTCCCAGGTGTTTCTGAAACCATCCTTCTTTGTCATTTCTTATAGCACAATAATGTTCCATCCTAATGATATACTACAACTTGTTCAGCTGTTTCCCAATTGATGGGCATCCCCATAATTCCCAATTCTTCGCCACTACAAAAAAAGCTGCTACAAGTATTTTTGTACAAAAAAGTCTTTTTCCTTTTTATTTGATCTCTTTGGGATATATAGACCTAGTAGTAGTATTCCTGGGTCAAATAATATGTACAGTTTTTTTAGTCATTTGGGCATAGTTCCAAATTGTTCTCTAGAATGGTTGGACTAGTTTACAACTCCACCAGAAGTTCGTTAATTATTTTTCCATATTTTCATTAATTATTTTCACTCATTCTCTCTAGCATTTGTCATTTCCGATAAGTGTGAGGTGGTACCTCAGAGCTGTTTTAATTTGCATTTCTCTAATCAATAGGGATTTAGAGCATTTTTTCACATGACTCTATAGATACCTTTGACTTCCTCTGAAAACTGCCTGTTCACATTCCTTGGCTATTTATCAATTGGGGAGTGGCTCTTGTGTTTATAAATTTGACTTAGTTCCATATTTATTTGAAAAATGAAGCTTTTACCTGTAAAATTTTTGATGTTATTACTTCATTGTCTATGGTACCTTTTATCAAAATTGATTATCTCTTTTAATTAGGGCCGTTTTTGCTTTTGCTTTGTCTGAGATCATAATTGCTACTCTAGTCTTTTTTAGTTTAGCTGAAGCATAATAGATTCTGCTCCAGTTCCTTATTTTAACTCTGTGTGAGTGTCTTTCTGTTTCAGGTGTGTCTCTTTTAAACAATATAT
Source organism: Phalanger gymnotis (assembly GCA_028646595.1). Taxonomy (NCBI): domain Eukaryota; kingdom Metazoa; phylum Chordata; class Mammalia; order Diprotodontia; family Phalangeridae; genus Phalanger; species Phalanger gymnotis. Next base: position 72,758,173 of record CM053627.1, on the reverse strand, counting down.
TGTTGGATTCTAGTTTCTAATCCATTTTCTTGTCTGCTTCTGTTTGTATTCCTATGTATATGTGTATATGCATAGGAATACACATATATATAGAGAGATCTGTAGATATATTCTTCTCTCTTTGAACTAATTCCAGTGCTATGTCATCTGCAAAAAGTGATAATTTTGCTTCCTCCTTACATGTGTTTATCCTTTCATTTTCTTTTCCTTGTCTCATTACAATACCTAACATTTCTAGCATTATTATTCAATATTGAATAATAGTGGTGATAATGAACATCCTTGCCTCAATCTTATTGGAAAAGTTTCTAGCCTATCTACCTTATAAATACAGCTTGCTCTTGGTTTTAAATGGGTAATACTTATCATTTTAAGGAAAGCTCCATTTCTTCTTAAACTTTCTAGTGTTTTTAACAGAAATGGGTATTGTATTTTATCAAAAGCTTTTTCTTCATCTGTTGAAATAATCATGATTTTTCTTGGTTTTGTTATTTATATGATCATTAATGCTTATAGTTTTCCTAATATTGGACCAAGATAATATTGAACCATTCTTGTTATAAATCCAAGCTTGGTCATAGCATATAATCTTTGTGATATATTGCTGCATTTTCCTTGCTGGTGTTTTATTTAAAATTTTTGTATCAATATTCAGTAGAGAAATTGGTTTATAGTTTTCTCTTTCTGTTTCTACTCTCTCTGGTTTAAGTATCAGTACTCTATTTGGGTCATAGAAGGAATTTGGCAGTACTCCTTAACCTATCTTTTTCAATTTATGTAGTATTGGAATTAACTGTTGCTTAAATATTTGGTAGAATTTGCTTATAGACCCATTTAATCCTAGGGGTTTAGGTTTTGTTTTTGTTTTTTGGTTAAGGAGTTCATTTATGATTTATTCAATTTCTTTTTCTAAGATAGGGTTATTTAAGTATTCTATTTCTCGTTAACATGAGCAATTTATATTTTTGTAAATATTCATCCAATTTTATTAAGATTGTCAGTGTTATTGGCATATATAGTTGGGCAAAATAGTTCCCAATCATTGTTTTTATTTCATCTTCATCGGTTTTGAATTCCTCTTTTTTATTTTTGATACTGGTAATTTTATTTTCTTCTTTCGTTTTATAAATCAAGTTAGCCAATGGTTTATCTATTTTGTCTTTTTTTTTTGTAAACAGTTCCTAGTTTTATTCTTTCAGTTTTTTCTTTTTAATTTATATTTTATTATTTATTTAATGTTTTTAGTTTTCCGCAGTGATTTCCACAAGATTTTGAATTACAATTTTTTTCTCCCCATTTCTACCCTCCCCCCCACTCCAAGATGGCATATATTCTGATTGCCCCGTTACCTAGTGAGCCTTCCCTTCTGTTGCCCCACTCCCCCCCATCCCCTTTTCCCTTACTTTCTTGTAGGGCAAGATAGATTTCTATGCCCCATTGCCTGTATTTCTTATTTCCCAGTTGCATGCAAAAAAACAACTTTTTTATTTTTTGAACATCTGCTTTTAAAACTTTGAGTTCCAAATTCTCTCCCCTCCCCACCACCCTCCCTAAGAAGGCAAGCAATTCAACATAGGCCACATGTGTATCATTATATAAAACCCTTCCACAATACTCATGTTGTAAAAGACTAACTGTAGTTTGCTTCTTCTTAACCTAACCCCCTTTAATGTATTTTCTCACTTGACCCTATCCCTTTTCAAAAGTGTTTGCTTTTGATTACTTCCTCTCCCTATCTGTCCTGCCTTCTGTCGTCCCCCCTTTTTTATCCCCTTCCTCCTTCTTTCCTGTGGGGTAAGATGCCCAGTTGAGTCTGTATGTTATTCCCTCAAGTCATATCTGAGAAGAGCAAGATTCACTCATTCCTCCTCACCTGCCCCCTCTTCTCTTCCAGCAGAACTGCTTTTCCTTGCCACTTTTATGTGAGATAATTTACCCCTTCTATCTCTCCCTTTCTCCCTCTCTTAATATATTCCTCTCTCATCCTTTAATTTAATTTTATTTTTTTTAGATATCATCCCTTCCTATTCAACTCACCCTGTGGCCTTCAGCTACCCTAATACTGAGAAAGGTCTCATGAATTACACACATCATCTTTCCATGTAGGAATGTAAACAAAACAGTTCACCTTTAGTAAGTCCCTTATGATTTCTCTTTCTTGTTGACCTTTTCATGCTTCTCTTGATTCTTCCGTTTGAAAGTCAGATTTTCTGTTCAGCTCTGATCCTTTCACTGAGTGAAAAGTTGGCAGTGGCCAACCTCGAATGCCAAGACTTTTCACTCTGTCCCAGCAGCTTTTCCCACTAACCTTCTCTGTTGTCTTTGGCATTTGTGGGTTGAGAAGTCTGATAAATGCCACAGCTCAATGATTCAGGGCCCTACCACCTGTTCTGCCCAGCTTCTGGTCTGGTTGGTCTTGGCACAGCCCATGCTGGGCTAGACCCGGCTCCTCTCCCAGTTCTGTGCAATAGACCCTTCCCAGTGACCATCCAGGCTCTCCTGGGATGGAGCCCTGCTTCCCTCTGCTATTTTGTGGGTTCTGCAGCTCTAGAATTTGTTTAGAGCCATTTTTTATAGATGTTTGGAGGGACCTGGGGGAGAGCTTAAGCAGGTCCCTGCTTTCCAGCCACCATCTCGGCTCTGGCCTCAATTTTTTTTTTAACTTTCAGTTTTGTTTGTCTCTCCTTTGATTTTCAAGATGTCTATTTTGGTGTTTAATTGAGGATTTTTAATTTGTTGGTTTTCTAATTTTTTTGGCTGCATATCCAAATCATCAATCTATTCTTTCTGTCTTTCATCAATGTAAATGTTTAGAGATAATAAATTTTCCCCTGAACACTGCTTTTGCTGCATTCCACAAGTTTTTGTCTGTTGTGTCATTACTGTCATTATCTTTAATGAAATTATTGACTGTTTCTGTGATTTGTTCTTTGACCCATCCATTTTTTAGGATTAAGTTAGTTTCTAATGAATTTTAATCTATGCTTTAAAAGCCCATCTTTGAATGTAATTTTTGCTACATTATGGTTGGGAAAAGATGCATTTAATATTTCTGCCTTTTTTGCATTTGCCTATTTTGCATTTTGCATTTGCATTTGCTTGAGATTTTTATGCCCTAACACATAATCATTTTTTGTGTAGGTACCCTGTATATCTGAGAAAAATAGGTATACTTCCATTCCCGTTTCAGAAGTCTATCATATCTACCTTTTTTAAAATTCTCTTCAGCTTCTTAACTTCTTTCATGTTTATTGTATGCTTAGATTTATCTAATTCTGAGAGGGGTAAATTTAGGTCTCTCATTATTATAGTTTTACTATCTATTTCCTCCTATAGCTCATTTATCTTTTATTCTAAAATATTAAATGCTATGCTGTTTGATGTATAGATGTTCAGCATTGATATCAATTCATTGTCTGTGATACCTTTTAGTAAGCTGTGGTTTCTCTAATTATGTCTTTTAATTAGGTATATTTTTACTTTTGTCTGAAATCATGATCACCACCTCTGCCTTTTTTTTACTTAAGCTAAAGCATAGTAGATTCAGCTCCAGCCCTTTACTTTAACTCCATGTTTAATTTCAGTTTCAGGTGTGTTTCTTATAAACAACAGCATTTGAGTTTTGAGCTTCCACACTACTACAATAGCTCTTTATTGTCTGATTCTTTTTTTTTGTTTGCTCATTCTTCTGGCCTATTTCTGACCTTTGGACTTTATGGGAAGTATTGGGCTCTGTTTACTTATAGGGGTGAGGTTGTGGGAACATCTAGCCTGATCTTCTGTCCTGTTTTCTGCTACTTTCACATCTCAGTCTGGGGTCCTGCAAGTTATCAATGATTCCAAAGTGTTGTGATCTAGGGGAAAGGACTGTTCACTTCCCTCTCAATCTGAGCTTTGCAAATTGGGTCTGTTGGCTTTTGTATAGTTGAATATAGATTGCTGCTGAACTCAGGCACTATTAGCCTGCTGAGAGCCTGTAGGTTCAGAGCATCTAAATTTGTTTCTCCCTCTTTGGTCTTGGTCTTCTTTCCTGGTTATTCCACTGAAGGCTTATGTGCTTGGCTAAAGTTTAGAACTGAGTTGCTGCCCAGCAAAGTTTCTGGAATTTGTTCAGTGTTCAGTTATTCAGCTAAGATCCTGCTCACTCAAGACTTCCTCTCTATACTGGGTTTGTGACCCGGAACTCGGTAATGGGTGACAGACCTACCAGATGGCTTCAATTCTTGTGCCCAGCGCTATTTATCAAGTCCCCTGGGCTCTCTTTCTGCCCTTGTGCTTCCTGCCCTAGCATGCTGTCTTGGCCCCCTTTCAGTCCCTAAGAGTTATAATGCTACACACTACTGCCAACCTGTCACCACCAGGTCAACAGACTTCTCTGTTTTCCTAAGCTTGGGTTGGAAACATGACTACTGACTTTTCCCAAGCTTGGGTTTGAAATATTAACCACTGGCTTGGAAATATAACTCACTGTGACATTTTCCTTGTTTTTCCCATTCAAAATTTGGTCTTGCAGGTTTTTTTTTTGGTTGTTGTATAGGTGTGCTGGGTGAGCTAAAACAAAAATGCTACCCCTCCAACATCTTGACTCTGCCTCTGAAATTTAGCTTTATTATGCCTGTACCTTTCCCCAGAATTACTTTCTGTTTATTTTTAGAGTTTCATTCTTGAGAGATTCGCATCTCTTCTGGGCTAACTTTCCTTATAGAGTCTTAGGCCATGGGATTCCATCTAATCTTTTTCTGAATCCTTTGTAGTCTTTTCCCCTAAAGTCTAAGGATGGATGTCAGAAGATTATGCCTTACTGTTGTCACTGTCACAAATCTGAAGATAGAGTGATAATTTTCCTGCATGGTTTGTTCTAAATAAACCAATAATAAAAATTTGAAATCCTGAACAATAAGACTATAGAAGTAGAATAACAGATATCATCAAAGAAGAAATATATTAACCATAAATGAAATTAAGGTGATCTGTTTAGCAAGATTGAGAGATAACTATTGGACAGCCCACATATATTATTGGTATTTATACAGTGTGAGGAAATTTAGAGAAAGGACCCTGGGTCTGTTTGGTGGACCCTCTGAGTCTTCTGTGGAGGATTATTAACATTAGGACATGGATAAGAAGTGTAGAGGATGCAAAGGCATGGGTCAGTTGAGAGAATACCCATCTTGTTATGAAGTACAGCTATGTTTTTAGTTTATTAAGGCAGTAATATTTTAAAGAATAATTTCCATTGAAACTAAACAGTTTTACTTTCTTAAACACTTAAACTTGGGTTATCTGGGGAATTTACTTATCCAGAACACCTTAGTATAAATAAACTATTATTGGCTATTATTTATCCTACCTTTATGCAGAAAGTCAAAGGTTGTAATGTTTGTTATAACCAAACAACCAAAGGTAAGCTGAAACCAGGGACTTTTTCAGAGAAGCAAGTTACATGGTATACTATTTCTCATATTACACATTGTACCGAGAATTGGTAATGGAATTAGTATAGTTCAACAGAAAGAACACTGTCTCTGGAGTCAGAGAATATGTCTTCAACTCCGATGCTTTTAACTTGTGTAACACTGGGCAAGTCCCTTAACCTCCCTGACCCCAGCTTTCTCATCTGGAAAATGAGAAGTTTGAACTAGATGGCCTCTGAGGGACCTGTTTAGATTATAATAGCAAAATGTCGTTGCTGACCTTTTTTTTTTTTTTTTAGCAATTAATAAAGAATAATCTTTTGCATTTGGTTTAGCTTTTATACATTTAAATTCTTAAATCATTATTAATTTTACCTTAGGCCTTTTGTTTAACATTGTAAGTTTTTAGATTTTAATCAAGTTGAAACCATTTTTTGTGGGCTATTAAATTGGAAAGCAAATGGTTTAGGATATTTTGGAAAGTTGGCTCTTTCAGATATTAAATACTCTTTAACCCTTTAACAATAGCCAAATATTTATGTTGTAGGGTTGAACAGCAAAGGAATGAAGCAATGCGTAATGCTGAAGAATTGAGCAAAGCTTTCCAAGAATATAAACAAAAGGTAGCTGAAAAGTTGGAAAGGGTAAGAGATAATATATATTCTGGAGGCCTTTTAAAAAAAATCATTATTGTTCAATCTAGAATTACAAAATTGTCGTAAACCAAATGTCAGCAAAATCAGAGGGCGTTATTTGCATGAAATACGTGATTACTATTTAAATATGAAGGGAAGTTGTAACATACTCTTGAAAATACAATAAACTTGAGTATCCCTCAGCAGTGTTTCTTAGTCCTTTTGCATTAAGTAAATATTTCTTGAATGAATGACTACAGACAGTTCTTGCTTTACTCTCTTTTTTTTTAAATATTTCTGGCTGTACTGTAGTTATAGTAGTTTTAGCATCATTACCATGTAAATTCCAAGAAAGAGGCAAAAGTGGCCCATGGGCTAGGAGCTACCCATTATGGAGAGAAAGATGGTGGTAGCTAGTTATGCTCATCTGATACTATCCTCTGTCATTAGACTGGGGAGGGAGAGACCTTTCTTTGTCATCTTCTTGTGACTATTCATCCTGTTTGGGCCTGCTCTTTTTTTCTTCCAGTTCCTTCCCGTTTTTTCTGTCTCCTAGGATTCACTTTCCTTCTTTCCCCTAGTGTTCTTCATTTCATTCTTTTTTCTCCTCTATGACTTTTATCCTCCTTTCCACCCCCATTCACATCCTGAATGGCTGCAAGAGACATATGTACATAAAACTAACAAATTGGCTAATGATAAGAAGAGCTAGATTTCTCAGTAATTATAAATTCTACTTCGATTAAGTACTTTTAATAGAATCCAGAGAAGACCATAAGACCTTAGATAAATAAAAAAATAGTTCCCTGTTTTTATGACACAGGTTAGGTGGTTCTTTCTCTTAGAAATAGCAGCCTGCCATACATAAATTTGGACTTGTCTATATGACACTTATTTTGTCATTTTAAGCTAATGTAATTCATTCATTAAACAACCATGTATTTAATTCCTAGGTGTCTGCACTGTCTCTCCTCACACTCTCTTCTTAATCCAAAAACGTCATCTCCAAAGTTACCACTGATCTCTCCCTTGGCAGATCTGACCTAGGGCCTTTTTTCAATCCTCATTTTCCTTGAATGTTTTCTAGGTTTTTAGGACACCACTCTCTCCTGGTTCTCCTCCTACCTATCTGACTACTTCTCCTCTGTCCCCTTTGCTTGTTTCTCTTCTACACCATACCTTCTAACCAAAGGTGTCCCTTAGGGTTCTGTCCTGGGGTACCCTTTTTCCCCCTTTTGGTGATCTCATGAAGCTCTCATGTATTTAATTCCCGTCTTTATGCTGATGATTCTCAAATCTACTTACCCTGCACCAGTCTCTACTGACTTCTAGTCTCACCTCTCCAGTTGCTTTTCAGACACCTCAAACTGGATTTCCAGTAGATATCTTAAACTCAACATGTCCAAAACAGAACTCATTATCTTTTCCTCTAAATGTTTTCCCCAACACACCTTCCCTGTTACTCTAGAGGGCAATACCATCTTCCCAGTCTCTCAAGTTTGCTGCGTAAGTGTGGTAGTAGTCTCATTATAGTAGTCTCAACACAACCTACCTTCTCCCAACACCCCCCATTCAATCTGTTGCCAAGGCCTGTTGATTTCACCTTTGCAACATCCTGGAATATTCCACCTTCTCTCCTCTGACTCTGACACCACTCTAATGTAGGCCCTCATTCCCTCACACCTGGGCTGTTGTAGTAGCCTGCTGGTGGGTCTGCCAGTCTCAGTGATTCTTCTTAAAACACAAGTCTGAGCATATCACCCTCCTCCCTGCCTCCCCTCCCCAATCTCCACCCAATAAACTCTAGTGGCCCCCTATAACCTCCAGGATCAAATACAAAATGCTCTGTTTGGCATTCAAAGCCCTTCATAAGCTAGCGCCCTCCCACCCTTCTAAGTCTTTTTGTACCTTATTCCCCAGCACTTACTCTTGGATCCAGTGGTGCCGGCCTGCTTGCTGTTCCACAGTCGAGAAAGTCCCATCTCTTGGCTCCAAGCCTTTGCTTTGGCTCTCCCCCATCTGGAAATCTTCTCCCTCCTCACCACCTCCTCCTGGCTTCCTTTACGTCCCAACTAAAATCTTTCACAGGAAGCCTTTCTTAAGTCCTCTTAATTCTAGTGTCTTCTCTCTGTTAATTATTTCCTATTTGTCCTGTATATACCTTAGTTTGTATATATTTGTTTGCATGTTGTCTCGCTTATTAGATTGTGATAGGGACTGTCTTTTGCCTCCTTTTGTATCCCCAGTGCTTAGTACGGTACCTGGCACACGTTCAGCTCAATTGTTCTTCAGTTGTGTCTGACTCTGACCCCATTTGGGGTTTTCTTGGCAAAGATACTGGAGTGGTTTGCTGTTTCCTTCTCCAGCTCATTTTACAGATGAAGAAATTGAGGCAAATAGGGTTAAGTGACTTGTCCAAGGTTATACAGCTAACTTCAGACCTGGTACTCTATTCACTTCAACACCTAGCTGCCCCAGCCTCACACATAGCAGATGCTCAATAAATGTTGACTGATTGATTACAAAGTACAGTGAAGTTCTAGAGGAGATAAAAAGATCATTAAACATGGTTTCTACTTCATGGAGAAGAATGTAACATATATGCAATATTAAACAATAAGTTTTGGTTTTGTCTGGACCTGCAATTTCATCATTGTACGTAACTGCCTTTGTTGTTGTCGGAAGGGTTGTGGCTTGTGAGTTAAGTGGTGCATTCTTACTGTTCTTGAGGAAGAAAACTAATTATTTGAGCTAAGCTCAAAATGTTATCTCACTGGAACAAATTAATGCGTTTGAAACACTAGTTATAGTGGAATTGGCCACACTTGCTTGAACCTAGGTCTTCCTTACTCTAAAGCTTGCTTTTTATTCATGATACCATGAACCTTTCTTTCTCTTTTTTTTTTTTTTTGAGGAGGGGAAGGCAGGGCAGTTGAGGTTAAGTGACTTGCCCAAGGTCACACAGCTAGTGTCAAGTGTCTGAGGCTGGATTTGAACTCAGGTCCTCCTGACTCCAGGGCCTGTGCTCTACTCACTGTACCACCTAGCTGCTCCTCCATGAACCTTTCTCATAAATGTAGAACAAGTATACAACTACATAGTTATTATGCAAATATTATTTGGATTAAGAATGAAAAGATCATTTCTGACTGGTTATATCAAAAAAGACTTCATAGGGGGGCGGAGCCAAGATGGCGGCTGGGAAGCAGTGACTGGCGTGAGCTCCCCACCAAGTCCCTCCAAAAACCTAGAAAAAAATGGCTCTGAACCAATTCTAGAGCTTCAGAACCCACAAAGTGGCAGAGGGAAGCAGGGCTCCAGCCCAGGACAGCCTGGATGGTCTCTGGGTAAGGTCTGTCCCGCACAGAACTCCCAGCTGAGGGGAGCAGAGCTGAGCCCAGCAGAGCCCAGTGTGCGTGGCGCGGACCAACCAGACCAGCAGCCGAGTGGAGAGTGCCCTACAGTCCTGAATTACTGAGCTGTGGCATCTACCAGACCTCTCAACCCACAAAGAGCAAAGACAACAGAGAAGGTTAGTGAGAAAAGCTGCGGGACTGAGTTTGCGGTTCGGCCATCGCCCCTGGGGCAGTGGAGGTGGGGCAGCT